>CM033746.1:27029656-28229656 GCA_019671005.1 Hibiscus mutabilis
TGCTCAATTCCTCGAATAGGTGGCAAACAACTAGGAATCTCCTTAGGAAAGGTATCTTCAAAATCATACAAATTAAATGAAATAGAAGAAGGCAAGCTTTTGGGAGCGTTAGTGATAAGAAAACCTTCTTTGTACATAAGTACAAAAAGAGTTTGTTGTGATGAAAGATGCTTTCTAATTTTCTTTCCTCTTGCATATACGTTCATTTTTCTTGTATCTTTTTTCTTGACTTCTTCAGTTTTCCCACTCCCCTTCATTGATTCAATGTTTTTTTCAATAGGATTTGATCTTCATTTACTTGACTTAGGGTTAGGGGCGTTAGAGTGATTTTCATGCCTTCATAAAAAGGAATATCAGTTAGTGTAGCCATCGTGTGTTGCCTTCTTATAATATTGCCAAGGACATCCAAGAAGTGGATTGTAACACCCTAAATTTGGGCCTAGATGTTAATGGGATCGATTAGACGATTCGGGAGAACCGGATTAGGCAATTCGAGTCAGTTTTGGGAATTAAATCTTAATAAATCATTTTTAGTTAAAATAAAATATGGAAAATGCTAGAAAATACTTAATTAATATTTTAAGTATTTTGGTAAATTCAATTTGAAGAAATTAAATCTGACTTTGGAACATTTTGGTCCGGTGACTAAAATGAAAAGTTTTCAAAACTTTTTTGGTGACTAAAACATAAAAGGGTAAAAACTTAGAATCTTTAAGGAGCTAATAGGCCAAACTTTTTCATCAAATTTTTCTATTAATTTAGGCCATTTTAAAAAGGTTTTTAATTGGTTTTAATAATAAAATAAATGGGATTAATAAAAAGGATTTTTTTTTCACAAAATCACTTTCTCACATTACTAACTTTGATATCACTTTTCTCTCAACTTTCTCAGCAACCAAACTATCAAAATCTTTCCAAAATTTCCAGGAATCAATCTCATTTGATTTCCTTTTGATTTACTACTTGATTCATTTGATTTCTACTATAAAATCTACTTGGATTTCAACCAATCTTTGCCAATTAAGTGATATAAATATGCAATTAGAGGTGATTGTCGTTTCTCTCCTCTAACTAAAGGTTCTTTATTGAAATTCCCAAGTTCTTGATCCTTTACAACTGATTTATGTTATGGAATTATGATTTAAACATGGATTTGGTAATTAAATTGAGTTTTATGTGGACATTCGATGTCATGAATTTATAAAACTTTTAACAATAAAATTATGCATGATCATTCAAAAATCATTAAAAATAAGTAATCATATAATGAAATAGATTAAGTTTAGAGGTTACTCATCTTTAATGTGTGAGCATGCCACCTTTGCAATTGAGAGGAGGTAGATGGTTCATCTTTGAATCCTTGAGCTTGATGTCGTTTCTAGCTCTTCAAGGTCGGTTGATGTAGAAATGGTTCGACCACTCCTAGGATCTCCTCAAAGGTTGTTAGACCATCGATTTGAGCCTCGCTCTAAGACCAATTGATGGGCTCAAAACAATCAACCGAATTACCATGTGAAGGTGTTAAGTATCTTGTTGAAATTGGGAAGCAAAAACTGAGATAAAATATGACAATTTGACACGATCGATTTTAGAGTGGTTTGACGTTCTTAACCAAGGCCTACATCCATTACCTTAGTATCCACACTAAAGGATTTCTCAATTCACTAATGAATTGTATCTTTTTACAAGGCGAAGAGATAACTTTTACATCCCTATCTTTTCAAAGGCTAAGATAGAACCTCCATAGTTTTTCTAATGATCAACTAGAACATATCCCTCAATTACGAGGCATTGACAATATAAATTAATTATCTCTCTAGGTGTGTGTAAACATTTTTTGGCTCACTAGGGTTGGACTAAAGAATTACAAGAGATAATCAAAATATACAATGAAAAACACTACTCTCTTGATCTTTAAGCTTGGATGTCCATCCTCATGTTCTTCAAGCGTCCTTGGCTTGTATTTATAGTGTTGAACGAAAAACTAGCAGTTTATAGCTGATGGAGATGAATTACAGCCGTTGGGGACAAATTATAGCCATTTGGAGACTTTAATTCTAGCCATAAATGCATTTTTGTAACCTTGGGTATCGGTACCTGTCAAAACAAGAAAGAGTCATTGTACATAAATGCATAGAGTACCGGTACATGATACATCCATATCAATACGACACTTCAGGTATCGATACGGAGGCTTCCGTATCGGTACGCGAAGTGCACTATGGAATCTTAAAAACAAAAGCATATTGGTACAGGGCATTGTCGTACCAGTATGAGCAGCTTCGTACCTGTACTGGGAGTATCGTACTGGTATCGAGTGCCTATTTTTGACACTTAAACCATTTTGACAATGTTTGTTCAAGTCAAAAACAATTTAAAAAGCTTTCAAACATTTGTTCGAGTCCAAAAAGCATATTGGTACAGAGCATTGTCGTACCGGTATGAGCAACTTTGTATTATTTTTGCAACATTTGTTCGAGTCCAAAAACATTTTCACTTTGTTATATCAAATAAATATCTCAACATTGTGTAATTTGAGGCATTTTTTGACAAAACGGACACTAAATTCGTTATCAATAGATTAAAATGGATGAATTGAAAATTTTGAGTCTATCAGTCATTCTCAATGGTGGCCACGAAAGTGGTGAGCGGAGACCGTTAGTTAAAGTTTAAATTTCACAAATAGAAAATTATTGTAATAAAGTAAAGACGCTACCAATGTTGTTTCAATGACAAATACCCACATTTATTTGAGTAGTTTTAAAAATATATATATATTCAAATTAGGTAAAAATGAGAGAAAATATATACAAACGGTCAAAAGAGGGGAATATCATGATAATAGTAAAAAAAAACAAAATTTTGTTTCATGATCAAATAAAGAATATATTGAAGATTTAAATAAAAATAAACAAATGTGTAAAACTAGACTAGTGTATTAGAGATAAATTGGTAATGCTACTCGATTCTTTTTTGAATAAATTTTTATTAACATGTTTTACTTTGTAAATAAATTTTAGCCTCCCTACCCAAAGAACCCAAAGCTAGGCACAGAATGGCCTTGTGGATAGCTGCACCACTTGGCCTTATTCTCTCCTTCTTGTTCCTCCACACCGCTGTCACAACCACCGTCGCCATCCGTGTCAGAACTATCATCCACAACCCTTCTCCGGTGACGCTTCCCGTTTTCAGGGAAGCCCCGGCTTTCCGCAATGACGATTCCTGTGGATCGAACAAGTCTGACCTGATCCACATTGCAATGACCCTCGACGAAAACTACATCCGGGGAACAATGGCGGCTGTTTTGTCCATGTTGCAACACTCGGATTGCCCCGAGAACTTGTCGTTCCATTTCCTCTGCGCCCATTCCGACGTCGAACTCGTCTCCAGCATCCAATCCACTTTCCCTTACCTGAATTCCAGAATCAATCGTTTCAATTCGAACCGAGTCCGCGGTAAGATATCGAAGTCAATACGACAAGCATTGGACCAGCCATTGAACTACGCAAGGATTTATCTGGCCGACATATTACCGGCAGATGTGAAAAGGGTTCTTTATCTAGACTCGGACCTCGTCGTGGTAGACGATGTCGGGAAGCTTTGGGACGTCGACATGGAAGACAAGGTTTTAGCAGCACCAGAATATTGCCATGCAAACTTCACCGTCTATTTCAACGACGCGTTCTGGTTGGATCCGGAGCTGTCGAAAACGTTCCAAGGGAGGAACCCGTGTTACTTTAACACCGGAGTTATGGTAGTGGATGTTGATAAATGGAGAAAAGGAGGGTATACAAAGAAAGTTGAGCAATGGATGGCGTTTCAAAAGAAGAGAAGGATATATCATTTGGGTTCATTACCACCATTTTTGCTGGTTATGGCAGGGAACATTAAGCCAGTGGATCATAGGTGGAACCAGCATGGATTGGGAGGCGATAACTTTGAAGGGAAATGCCGGAATCTTCACCCAGGTCCCATTAGCCTTCTCCATTGGAGTGGGAAAGGGAAGCCATGGTTGAGGCTTGATTCCAGGAAACCTTGCGAGGTTGACCATCTGTGGGCTCCCTATGATCTTTATCGTTCTTCAAGACATCTTTTAGAAGAATAATAATAAGATCATTTTTTTTTTGTATAAAAATGGATCAGATGATTAAACAAAGTGGAGATTCGTATGATTTGAGAGCAGGGGTGGAATTATGTGGACTGGTGGGGTCAAGAGTTTGACCCCAATACTTAGGAAAATTAATATTAACTTCTTCAATCTTTTTACAGTTTTGATACGGCTTTTTTAAAGTATTTTAAAAGTTATTTTATCCTTTTTTAAATTGTGCACATTAATATATACTTATATTTATTTAAAAATTAAATTAGTATTATCAAAATATTAATTTTATATGTACAATTTAAGTTTCCAAAAATTGAAATCATAAATCTATGAATCTAATTATTTTAAGTATTAGTTTCTTCTACATGTAAAAATTTCAAGTAATAAAACATTGATAAAATATAGGGTAAAGTTTATAAATGGTAACTAAACTTTTAATTGCTTCAATGTTACCATTAAATTTTTAGTTTTGTTTTAATGTTACCACTAACCCGTTAACAAACTTTAACAACAATTAAAATATTTTGTATAATAACTTATTTAATCCTCCATATTTGTACATTCAAACAATTTAGTCTTAATTCGAAAAAAATAATAATTTAACGTTCATTATTTAAATATTATTTCAATTTGACTTTATTTTTTATTAAAAATAATTTAACACGAAATCCTAAACCTTAAATCTTAAATCATAAATCATAAACTATAAACTAAAAACTAGAAATACTAGACCCCTAAACTTTAAATACTAACTCATAAATCCAAAAACCCTCAAAACCCTAAACTTATGCCAACGATTAAAGAATAGCTAGATCGCCGTCAGTTGCTCTACAACTTTCTCATGCCAGTGATGAATCTATAAGTGTTTTGAAAAAATAGACAAATTTTAATTATTGGTCCTCTATCGCACTAAAATTAGAAATCAAAATTGTATACTTATAATTTGTTTTTTTTATTTCTCGTCAGTCTAAATTGTTAATATGGTTAATTATTTTAATATCGCTAAAGTACTAATATATATTTATACCAAAACTTTTAATCTTTCAACTGAGAAGTAAATATTTTAAAAGCTTTTCCCATCAGCACTTTCAGAAGCATATTTGATTGCGTTAACGATTACAAAATACTAATATTATATAAGAGTTTAAGGGTTTATAGTCTAGGGTTTAAGGTTTATGGTTCTTTATTTATGAGTTTTAAGGTTTGTGGTTTTGACTTTAGGGTTAAATTATTTTTAATAAAAATAAAGTCAAATTGAAATAATGTTTAAATAATAAGGGTTCAATTTATTATTTTTTAAAATTTGGATAAAATTGTTGAATGTACAAACGTGGAGGACTAAATGTGTTAGTATACAAAATATTTTAACAATTGTGAACGTTTGTTAACGGGCCAGTGGTAACATTGAAGCAAAACTAAAAGTTTAATGGTAATATTGAAGCAACTGGTAGTTTTGGTACCAAATTGAATAATTTACCAAAGTTTAGTTACCATTTGTGAACTTTACCCTAGAATATAATTGATATAAACACACATTTACTCGATCTATTTTTTGAGCTTTTATTTCAAGTCATTTATCGTCGGTTGACTAACAGTTTTCATTCACCAAATGATCATTTTGACTCAAAAATAAAATGTTGAGAGTTAAATTACTTCAACTTTAAAATAATTTGAAATACTATTTTTTAATCAAAATAATTTAAAATACTAAAAAATATAACTAAAGGGCCATCTAACGTGTTTTACTCAACTTTTGTAGATATCTTTTTTGGTGTTCGCTTAAATTTGGTCAATTTAAGTTCTACATGATAAATCAAGTGGGTTCAAGTACATTTGAGTTTTCCTCCCTTCTAAACCTTTTTTACAAGGATTTTCTAGAACCCAAGTGCAGTACCTTTTTTACAAGGATTTTCTAGAACTCAAGTGCGGTCAACTGACCCAATAAACTACAATTTGATCCACCTCTGAATAGATATATGGATATTATGAGATCTTCTTATGAGCTTAATAATGACTGCGGAGAAAATTTATATTTTAGATCCTTTTACTTAGCATATCGCATGTGTTTGAGTTCATACAGTTGCATTTAAGAGTAGTTTGCATGTAGTTAAGGAGTTAATGGTGCTTGTGCTTAATATATATATATATATATATATATATATATATATATATTGATGCTTCAATTGAAAGGTAGTGCATTTAGTGGTGCATGTGCAGGAAGCAACGAAGCAGTAGAGTCTAGGAGCATTGGAGCAGCATCTCTCGTGATGGACTAGACTAGGGATGGACATTTTACTCGACCCGATTGAGTTCTAACTCGACCCATCCCAATCGGGTCTGATTTTTTAATTAAAAAACCAGGGTCGGGTTGGGTCAGATTTTTATTAATGGTAAAGTCGGGTCGGGTTCGGGTTTATGATAAAAATATCTGACCCGACCTGACCCATGACTAATTGTGTAATTTTCCCCTAATTTTTTAGGGATATTTATAATAATAATAACGCCTCTTTATATACTTTTTTATATTTAGGTCCTTAAAATTGAATTTTTATTTACATTTTAGTCCTTAAAATTGTAAATTTTTACGATTAAGTCTCCTAAAATTATTTTTACAATTAGGTCCTAAACTTAATTTTTTTCTATAGGTCGGGTCGGGTTTAGTGTATTTATTTTTGGGTCGGGTCAAGTTTTGTAAAGAATGTGTTTGGGTCGAGTTGGGTTTATGGTATTTATTTTTGGGTTGAGTTCGGGTGGGCCAAAAACCCAGACCGACCTGAACCATGCCCATCCTTAGACTTGACACCGTAGCATCACGTGTATGCAGGAGACAAACCTTTGACCTTGGACAACCGTTAATGTATGGACCCCTCTCCATCAAGGACTTCATTGAATGAAGCGGAAAGCTAGATCATCTTTAAAGGATTACTTGTGCTTTAGGGTTTCTCAACCCTAGCTTTGAAGCCTATATAAAGACAACTTGGGCAACAATTTAAAGGAGCTTGATCAAGGATAGAATGACCCATTGTCTTCATCGATCAGAGAACCATCGTTGTCGAAGGTCTAAAGGAGCCTCTAACGACGAAGAGCTATGGATAGAGGCTTGAGGAGTTAGAGCACTACAACATTGGTTGGAGGGCCTGAGAAGGATTTTGAGGACGCTTGAATTCTCTCTCTCTTTCTTGATAAACTGTTGTGACTTATACTTATATTATTATGGATGTCATTTGCTCAGACATGAGCTAAATACCTTTTTGTTGGGTTTATTTTTAAGATGTTATGTTTTAGTTACCGTTTAATGTTATAG
This sequence comes from Hibiscus mutabilis, assembly GCA_019671005.1. Taxonomy (NCBI): domain Eukaryota; kingdom Viridiplantae; phylum Streptophyta; class Magnoliopsida; order Malvales; family Malvaceae; genus Hibiscus; species Hibiscus mutabilis. Next base: position 27,037,063 of record CM033746.1, read on the forward strand.
CACTTCTTTATCGGTTCATTGTTCTTCATGCTTAATTATTGTAAGAGCTATCGAGAGAGGCCATTAATTAATGATTTGTGACTTAATATCTAGAGAGTTAAGTTAGACAAACGTGAAAAGTGGAGCTTAAGCTGTTAACTTAGGTTCTAATCTGGCTTAGACCTAAGTTTAGGATTTCAACGACTAATAAGGGGAACTTTAATAGATAATAAGTTGTTAGGCTTTACACAAACATGTGTTGCCATAGCATCATGTTATCAACTTCTAGATATCAAGAGTGTAGGAGTTCATTAGAAAACACTATCGATTATATAAGAATTAACCCTTCGCTAGAGCATTTTGTAACACCCTAAAACTGGCTTAGTAGAAAATTGGATTCTGATGATTGGAAAATTTTGATTCCGATAAAATATCATGAATTATGAGCATGACCATATAGTTGAATAATCAAGATTAGATTTGAAATATGTCCAAGGATGAAGTAAGGGCTAAATCAAATGATTTTAAGTGACCAAATTGTATGAACTAAAAGTTAGGGGTCATAAGTGAGAAGATTAGACAGTTGAGTGACTAACCTTGTGATTAAACCACAAGTGAGTTAGTCACCTCACACGTGGCAAGAGAAAAGATGATATCTTCATCCTTAGTATTTTTTATGCTATAGAAAAGTAAAAGAAAAGAAAGAAGAAAGGATAGAGAACTTACCTTCGGGTGAAGAAACAACCAAGCATCACCATTCTTCAACCTTACCTTTGAACAAGCTAGCACCTCCATTTTTTGAGTTTGATAGCTTAAGTTTCCTTTGACACTATTACTCCTTCTAATCCTAAGATTATTCCAAGGTAAGCCCATGGCTTGATTTCCTTCTTTCCATGATTAAAACATGGAGAAATTCTACAAGAAAGATAGGGTAAACCCTAGCAAGAAACCTATGATTTACAAGTTATATATACATATGTTTAAAAACCTAAATCAAGGATAGAAATCCCATGCTTTCAAATTGATAGAAATCCTAGCTTTATATATATGCCATGGAAATCTTGTAATTATTGATGGATTCTCATTTTATATGCTAGAGCAATCTATTGGTGGGGAAGAATCACCAAGTTCCTTCAAGCAAGCCCAAGCCCCTAGCAAGGGAGTTGTCATCTAAGAGCTAAAATAGCTTCGAATTATCCGGTGAGTGTAGGTCATGTCTCGGTTATGGCTCGGTGCTATCCTGATTGCATCTATGTGTTTTTCATGAATTTACCATGTTGTTATGTCAAGGCTCCTATAGAGAAAAATCAAGGAATTGTTAAGGTAAGCTAGGTAAGCATACATATATATCTTATTTTTCTTTATGAAAATAACATGTTTGAAATGCATGACATTGAGATATATGACATGAACTTGAGTTATGAACATCCATGTAACAAGGATTATGCTATACAAGTACTAAGTATGACATAAGGGAGCTAAGGCTCTAAGCATGCTATTCTACAAGCAATGTGAAACATGAAACCATGAAAATTCTGTATTATGGACTCCTGGATATAGGTATACTTTGGATACAATTGACATGCCATAGAATTCATTGAGCTTTTGTTTTGATAGTTTTTTGGAGAAATCTCTGTTGTTTTTTGCTTTATTTTGTGCAGGATGAGTTGTCGAGCCACTTGCCGAAGGATGCCCTGGCAAGTCACGATAAAGCTATTATCCCTAGAATTAATTCAAACGAATTGGATAAATAACCAAATTCAAATTCAAAAGCTGAGTTAGTTAAAGATCAGATCCCACGAATTCCACACATATTCGAACTCCTTCTCCTCACCTATTTAAGGAGATCGCAACAACACATCAAGTGGGATCGACCGTGAGAGAAAGATCAGATCAGAAATGGAGGATTTGCACACATCCATTAACGCAAATTGGAGGAGTTCATCTTCCTCAATTCTTTTATCTTGTATTGTGCGATCCACCCATGTTTGGGGTTTATTCATTGTTGTTTTCGTTTAACCCAGACATGAACTAGATTAATTGGCTTGGGTTATCGGTTTAGGGTGTGTAAAGATGAATGATTGGTTTTGGTTTTTAATTCTATAAGATTCAATGTCTATCCATTCCTGGTTCTTAATTTCACTTCAAGGAAACTTAAGAAACGAACTGGAATGCATTCATTTATCTAAGCTCGGGAGAGCTAAATTCACGAAAGAATTGGATACGATTTCCATTTAAACAACCGTTGGTGAAAACTAATTTGCCTTAGGAATAAGGAACGGATTTTAGTGACTAAGAAGAGTGAAAAGATCAATGTTGTCCTCCTAATGTTATCGCAGAGATGTATCACCAAGTATTGCACAGTCATCGGTTCTTTGTTTAGGGATAACACGAAGGCATTGAAGAACACTCCGCTGAACACTGAAGGGTAATTCACTTGCCACGACAATTACTTGCTATAGCAATTCACTTGCCATAGCAATTCACTTGCCATAGCAATTACTTTCCACAACAATTATTTTCCACAACAATTACTAGCCACGACAATTCGTCTGACAACTACACCACTACTCATGATAAACCAGCCAAATCTCTCATATTGATTCTCTTTTTCTATTTACTCTGTTTACTTAGTTTATTTTACTTGTTATTTATCCCCATCTATCACCTCCAATATTATTTCATTTCAGTGCGAGAAACTAAGAATCAAAGTTTCACAAATCCTTGTGGAGACGATCTTAATCTATACTATTACTTGAGACGAGTTCACTTGCACCGTTTGCGTTGCACAAAAATCATGCAACAAGTTTTCGGTTTCGTTGCCAGGGATGGGCAATAGCGACTTTATTTTTAATTTCTTGCACCTTTGTCTTTTTATTTATTTATTTTGTTATTAGTTTCAAGGGGCTAACATTTTTGATTTTACATCTGTGTATGACCAGAGCGAGACCGACAGCACAAGACTACCCACTTGAACCTAAGATTGAACGAGTTTTTCGTAGAAGAAGGAGAGAGATAAGAAAACATTTGAAGATCTTGTTGTTCCAGTTAGCAATTCGAATGCCAATGGCAATCAAAATGCCATTGGCAACCAGAATGCCACGGTAGGAGGCGACGCAGTTCTAGCAGAGCAACCTATTCGTGTATGGAATAAACCCATCCGAGATCACTTGCTTCCAGACCTTGGTGATCTCAATCCATTAATTGTCATTCTTGAGATTCAAGTCGTGCACTTTAAACTGAAGCCGGTGATGTTTAATATGCTCAATTCAATCAGCCAATTTAGAGGCTAAGAAATTAAAGATGCCAGACAACATCTTAAATTATTCCTAGAAGTTTGCAATTCATTCAAACAATAGGGAGTCCATAAGGATGTCTTGTGGCTAAAATTATTCCCGTATTCACTGAGGGATAAAGCGAGATCATGGTTGAATAGTATAACATCTAAATCTTTAGAATGTTGGACAGATCTATGCCAGAGTTTTCTTGTCAGATTTAATTTTACAAATATGTTTGATAAACTGCGTAATGGCATTACTTCTTTTTGTCAAGCAGTACAAGGCTTGGGATCGGTATAAAGAGCTTCTACGCAAATGTCCCATACACAAATTCAGAGATTGGACGCCCCCGACCATGATGATGCTAGATTCCTCAGCAAATGGTACGCTCCTAGACAAATCACCTAAGGAAGCCTTGGAGATTTTGGACAAACTTGTCAACAATGATTACCAGTTCCCAACCACCAGGAAGGGATCAGTGAGGCGAAATGTCACGAAAATTGAGCTTGATTCAGTAGATGCTATCTCAGCACAATTAGCTAAATTAACCAACATGGTTAAAAATTTGCAACGACCCAGTAACACACATGAGGTCAAGGTAGTAGATTCATATTCTGATTCTTGTAATGATAATCATGATTCTTCTGAGTGTCCGTAGAACCCAGAGTCCAGTTTTTTATGTTGGAAACTACAACCAGAAAAACAAACTGTATTCCAACACGTATAATCCAGCCTATGCAGCACCCCAATTTTTTATCGAGTAACCAGAATAACTCCAGCAATCAGACCCGCTAAAACATAAAAGCATCAGGATTTTGACAGAACATGTCACAACAACTGTTGCCAAAGCAACAATCATCACCAGCTAGTTCTTTGAAAGCCACTTTAAATGCTTTCATCTATAAAACTGACTCTTATATAGCTGACACTAGTAATTTCATGAAAAAGACTAACTCTTTCATTAATAGAACCGAGATAACACTGCAAAGCCAAGGAGCAATGTTAAAATATTTGGAGACGCAGGTTGGGTAATTCGCCCAAATCTTGAGCTCAAGGCTACAAGATAGTCTGGCCAGCGGAGGTCGTACAAGGATCAGGCCATGAACAATGTAAGGCGATCACCACCCGAAGTAGACCAAAGGTGAATGTTCATTCTATCTTACCCAAGAATAATTGTAAGCTAGCAGAGCAGCCATCTATTTCAAGAGATATACCTCACAATGATGCCACGAAAATTAATGATGAGCCTTCAGCAGTTGCCACGGCAAGTCCACATGCCGCGACAAGTTCATCCAACAATGCCAAGCTAGATAAGATGAGCAAGGGAAAAGAGATCAGATTGCCACCACCATTCCCAATGAGGCTGAAGAGGCAGAAGCATGAGTACCAGTTCAAGAAGTTCATTGTGTAACCCCTTCGACCCGACCTAGACGCTAAATTGAACCGAGCAAGCTACATAGGGTTTGTTGAAACAAACTCAGCGAAAATTAACATGAATTAGGTCCATTTTTTCTATTATCTTGTCTAGATGCATCTTTTAAACCTAAGGTGTGCATGTTAATAGCGGATATATTCATGACTGATTCAGGCATCCAATCAACATCTAATTACGCGTAGTGGCGATTTAGGGATCAAATTGTAAATCTAGAAAACTGTGAAGACTTTCTTAATTTTAAAGCTACCAATCTTCAATTAATCAGATTACATGCTTACATGTCCAATTTCGACTCAATTCGATCATCCGTACTTATTTAATTGCTTACATAACGATTCTGTAACCCCCTTGACCTGGTCTAGTCGCAAGACTGAATCGAGTGAGCTACATTACGGTTTACCGAAATAAACTCTGATGAAAATACATTCGAACAGAACCATTTTCTTTTTTTCTTTTCTTGATGCATTTTTAGGTCCTATGGTGCGCATACATATCATGATTAAAATCTCAACTCAATCGGGAGTTATTTCGACATCTCATTGCCCGAAACTGCATTCTAGGGACTAAAATGTAATTTCAAATTTTTATACGAGCTTCCCCAAAATTTAAGTTACCAATCCTCAATTAGTTATATTACATACTTTCATATCAAATCACAACTCAAAATGATCGTCCATACTCATTTAATTGCATAAATAAGAAACGGGGATCAAATTGCAAAGATTCAAACAGCATTTCCAACTGAAATAATATCCAGTGTCTCAGTACAGGTGTCCGCCGTATTGATATGGTTCTGAAGAGCATTTGCGTACCGCTACGGTCCTTAAGCGTATAGATACAGATTGTTTAATTTTGAAATTCGGATTCTAGTAGCTAAGAACCATACCGGAACAATGACCCGCGTACCGAAACCCACCCTATTTCATAATTACGCGTACCGATACGGTCAACAAGCGTATCGGTATAGTAAGGCAAAATTGCACAATTTGAGCCTATACAAGTCCCCGCGTACCGACACCCTGAGGTACCGAACTGGTACGGTGAGACCTGTAATGTAACACCCTCAACCCGGTTTAGAAGAAAAATCACGATCGAGAATGTCACTGCAAAGAGCTTCCAGAATAAGTGATCGAAACTAAATCTTTAAATAGGCAAACTAGACAGGTTCACAAAATTTCTTTTTGTTAACTTTTGATTCTTTAATTCCCCAAGAGTTTTGCACACTTTTAATCTTTTAAAAGTTACCATAATATTAAAAGGTTGGAAAAAATTGATTCAAGCTTAATCTAGCTTCTAAAAGTTTCAAATATATCATAGCAAGCTTACCATTATGATCAACCAAAAATTTGCAGTGCTAAAAAGCACGATCAAAACCTAACTAAATTAAAGCTCGTTTACATTTCTCAAATTATGATCGAAACATATTTCAATTTTACTTTACTAATTATGCAAGAGATCTTTATCTTAATAGTTATAAAATATGGTTCAACTATATATTTCACAAGTAAATCGAGACATAATAAAGACGCATTTACCGCATTCCATTTACAATATCCTTTATATTAATTAAGGTGATCGAAAGTTGTAAAAAGGATATCCCCAACATCATGAGACAATTTAAGATAAAGATAACTCCACTTATTCAAGCATAGTCATTTTTAAATTGATCCAAACATTAGTACAATTCAAAGTTATTATAGATTCTATGTGACAACCAATAGTTAACTTAACATGGTTTTTATAAAGCATTATCCCGATTTTATTCATTTACATGTGACACATAGGAGAAAATTTACATGTAAGCTTTGATGATTAAACCCTTAGTTATCAAACAAGCTAATCTAAGTACTTCTACCTCATGTATAACACACATCACAAACAAGTGATAATCCATACAACAAACCATCTTACAAAATCAAGTTTTCATTTTCAAGCATTCAAAGCCATTATGTTATCAAAAAAAAAAACTTCACCTTCACCTTCAAAAGCAACTAACCATTCAAAGCATATGCATAATTATTTACAGACATGGATTATTCTTAAGTTATTGTTGCGCGTAATAAGTGCTCCGCAATTGTGCAAGTGTACACGTCGCAAGTTATAGTATAAAAGATATCGTCTCCACAAGGATTGGTGCCACTTCAAGAATCTAATCTCTTGCACTGTAAAAAGTAAAAACACAAGCAGGTGATTGTAGGAGTTTTAACTAACAACTAAACTAGAAAGCAAATAAGTAAAAGAATATGGAATTAAATGAGAGAGAATAGGCCAGGTTATCGTGAGTTGAGGTGTGATAGCCGATTGGATCGTCTTGGTAAAAGAGTGCAAGGGCAACACAGTTGTCGTGGCAACTTGCACAGCGGGGTTGCCTTGGCAACTAATCGATGGTTGCCTGGGCAACTAGCTGGGCAACTACTTGGGCGGCTGGGCAGCAACTTCAAGGTTCGGCGGAGCGTTCTTCAATGGTTTCTTCTTATCCCTAAGTCGAAACTCTAGCTATTTGTGCATGCCTTGATAATACATCCCTGCGTGAATCAAGGGTGAACAACAACCAATCTTGCGCTCCTCTTAGCCATTGAAATCCTTAACTTATTCCTAAGCCGAATTAATCTTCACCATCAATAGATTGAATAAAGACCATACTCATTCATTTCTTGAATCTAACTCTCCTGATATTAGATAAATAGATGAAGTTACGAGATCTTCTCCCAATTCACTCGCAAACAAGAATAAGAACCAAGAATGAGTAAACCTTGAATTGAAAGTGCAAACTCTTATTACCTAAACAAAATCCAATTGTTTCTCACAACCACAAGACACAATAACCTTATCCAAATAGATTTAGTTCATGGCTAGGTTCCAAAGAAACACAAGATAAAGAATTCCTAGCATAAACCTAATTGAACAAAGAAGAAAAGGATGAAGAATGGTTGAAGCCTCTTTGTCGAGATCTCCCCCTTTGATCTTGTCGAAAATTCTCTCCCTTTGATCTTGTCAAAATTTCTCTCCTCTCTACCCCTTTGGAGTTGACGGCATGGTCTTGAATTTATAGGGCTAGGTTAAAGTCTTTTTTGAGGAGGAAGTTAAGTTGGAATTAAATTATCTTTAAAGAATATAATTCTTTATTATATTAAAATTCCTTCTAGAACTTCTCCTATCTTTTTGGGATTTAATTTCTCTTTGACCTCTTCATGGAAATCAAACTCCTTTGGGATTTAGCTTTGCTCCACGTCATCTTGGGCTTATATAGTCATCGATTTTGACTACCATATCATCTTATTCCTTGTCAAAAATTGCCCTAGCAACTAGCTCGGCATCTGCTTCATGCATTGCCCTGGCAACTAGCTTGGCATCTCATTCAAGCATTGCCCTAGCAACTAGTCCCAGCCTTGCTTAGGCAAGTGATTTTGCACACACACAAAAACACACCAAACCAGCATCTTTTTCCACAAAATCACCAAGTTATGTAATCAAGCTCAACGGTGGAAAGAAACATGAATTAATGCATGAATGACTAATTATGCAACTAATATGAGCCTAAGTCTAACAATAATATAAGTAAAAAGGGTAATAAAAATAGTACTTTTGAACACTTATCACACCCCCAAACTCGAACTATTGCTTGTCCTCAAGCAATGCAAACTAACAATTACCTACCAAGACTTTAATCATCAAAGACATGCTTCAAACTTGAATTGAACCCTCGGAACCGTGGCACAAAGCATGATCACCTTTTAATTTTTCGAATAGCACAAAAATTACCCGGAATCGAACTATAATGCTTGTGACATTGTGTGTACGTAGTTGTGTACAAGTTGATTGTCAAGATTCTATGTGAACAATAGGCTTTTATCAATTTAATTACCGGGGTATTTATTTTTATTTTCACTAGAGCCAATTTCGGGCACCTCTAGCAAAGTAAGCAATTTTCATTTTATTTTAGTAGACTAGAGCCAATTTCGGGCACCTCTAGCGATTCTTTAATGTGCATTAACTACTAGAGCCAGTTTTGGGCACCTCTAGCAAGAAATTAACTTTTAATTTTTCAATTTTAAATTTACCCAAATTTTAAGCAACCTAAGTTCACTAAGTTTCTTTCAATCAACAAGCCACAACCGTGTAAAAAAAACCAGTGTCATAGTAAAATTCTAAGTTCTTTTCATGCAATCCTAAAATTAAAGGTTCTTTCAATTAAGTGCAGTGGCAAAAATTCATCATTGGATTTTCAACAAGTCTTAAGCAATTAAATCCAATTGAAGGCATGGAAAGTAACATATGCAACCTATATGTGATTGCTAAAGATGAATGCAACTAAATATGAAACTAACTAGAAACCAACACCCCCAAACTCGAGAGAAGCATTGTCCTCAATGCATGTAAAAGTGAAACAAAATTTAAAAGAAACTAAATGAAATGAGTTAGTCGGAGAGGTTGTCACCTCGAGTGATAAGTTTCCTTCATGCCGTTTGCTTGATTCATATTTCGGTCGGTGGTTGAATGCTTGTGGCTGGTACCACGTGAATAGCATTGCTTTGAATTGATCCATGTTTGACGAGGCAGGTTCACTTGCCTGGGCATCAGTAGTTGCCAAAGCCATTGTTGTTGCCTGGGCATCGCCAGTTTCTGTTGCCATGGCAACTCTTGAGGTAGTTTCTGGGGCATTCTCTATTGTGGTTGCCGTGTCAAGTAGTCGGTAGTGAATTTCCTTAGCATGGTGGTTGTGAGTCTTGTTGTGGAAAACAAAAGAAAACAAAGAAAACCTGGAAACTAAAGATAATAAAGAAAAATAAAATATCTCCTAAAAAATAAAAATGAAAATAAAAAGAAAAAGAAAATATTGAAAGAGAGCATGCTCATGCATCTCCTAAGGTGACCACTTCTTTGTTACGTTCTACATGGGCACCGTTACAGTGCTTCAATCTTTGTCTGTTAACTTGGAATTCATGTTCGTCAGTGATGGACTTGATTATCACGGCACCATGGGAGAATGGTTTGACAACTTCGAATGGTCCCGACCATCTTGATTTCAGTTTTCCCAGGAAAAGTTTTAGCCGAGAATTGAATAAGAGAACTAGTTACCCTAGCATGAATTACCGCGACAATAGTCTCTTGTCGTGCCATTGTTTTGTTTTCTCCTTGTAGATTCGTGCATTGTTATAGGCGAGTGCACGAAATTCTTCTATCTCGTTGAGGTCCAACAAACACTTTTGTCTGCCACTTTCCCAATCCATATTCACGGTCTTGATTGCCCAATATGCCTTGTGTTCGATTTCCACCAGTAGATGGCATGTTTTGCCATAGACAAGTAGGAAGGGAGACATACCTAAGGGTGTTTTAAATGCAGTGCGATATACCCTTCAATTATCGGTTGGAAATTTTTGCTTGCCCATTGGTTTGTGGGTGATATGCCATGGCAATCTTGTGAGATACACCAAAGTGTTGTAACATCTTGGCTATGAGTTTGTTGTCGAAGTGCTTGCCTTCATCACTGATATTTGCTCTCGGTATCCCAAACCATGTAAATATATTTTTCTGCAAGAATCATTGTACGGTCTTAGAATCGTTGGTGGGAACTGCGGTTGCCTCAACCCATTTAGACATGTAGTCAACGACAAGTAGAATGTACAGGTTGCCGAATGAAGATGGGAAAGGTCCCATAAAATTAATCCCCCATACATCAAACAATTCCACCTCGATGATGTTTTGGAGCGGCATTTCATGTCGTCTAGAGATATTGCCCATCCTCTGGCATCGATCACATTGCTTGTAAAATTCTTGGGCATCTTTGTACAGTGTTGGCCAATACAAACCGGATTGCAAAACTTTGGTTGCGGTACGTGTTCCTCCAAAATGTCCTCTATAGGGTGAAGAATACCATTGCCAGAGTACATTCTGCTGCTCCTCTTCAGGGACACATCGGCGTATAACCTGATCTGCACATTGTTTAAACAAAAGAGGCTCGTCCCAAAAGTAATGCTTAGCATCATGATGGAACCGCTTCTTCCCATGGTGAGTAAGGCCATAAGGTAAAATACCACAAACAAGGAAATTAACTAAATCTGCGTACTAGGGTATTGCCGAGGCATGTGCTGCCGTGGCAACTGCTTCCATGGTTGCCAAGGCGTGCGTGTCTAGAGTTGCCGAGGCGTGCGCGTCAAGAGTTGTTGAGGTGTCGAAGGTTGTCGAGGCATGCACATCCATTATTGCCGAGGCGTGTGCGTCCATGGTTGCTGAGGCGTGTGTATCAGTGGTTGCCGCGACGTGCGTGTTGAGAGTTGCTGAATCGTCGAGGGTTGCTGAGGCATGCACATCCATGGTTGCCGAGGCGTCAGGGGTTGCCAAGGCGTGCGCATCCATGGTTGTCGAGGCAACTAACAGTTGCTCATCCGGGAATGCATCACATATCTCTAAATCCGCGTCCTCCTCCCTATTACGTTCTAAGCGTGATAAGTGATCGGCCACTTGATTTTTTGTTCCCTTCCTGTCCTTAATTTCAATGTCAAACTCTTGTAAAAGCAATATCCAACGAATCAAACGAGGTTTGGCATCCTTTTTAGCAAATAGATACTTAATTGTCGAATGGTCCGTATGAACAATCACCTTTTTACCAATCAAATAGGATCGAAACTTGTCAAATGCGAAAACTACGACTAGTAACTCTTTCTCCGTTGTTGTGTAATTCACTTGAGCACTATTAAGAGTTTTACTAGCGTAGTATATCACATGAAATGTCTTACCTGTGCGTTGGCCTAGGACTGCTCCTACCGCGAAATCACTTGCATCACACATGAGCTCAAAAGGTAGCGTCCAATCTGGTGGAACGACAATGGGTGCCGAGGCAAGCTTTCCTTTAGGGTTCGAATGCTTGGGGTGCAAGAATCATCAAAATTGAAGACTTTATCCTATTCAAGCAAATTGCACAAGGGTTTAGTAATTTTAGAAAAATTATGAATGAACCTCCTGTAAAAACCTGCATGTCCAAGAAAGCTTCGGATTCCTTTAACCGAACTTGGTGGGGGTAATCTCTCGATCACGTCCACCTTGCCTGGGCAACTACTTGGGCGGCTGGGCAGCAACTTCAAGGTTCGGCGGAGCGTTCTTCAATGGTTTCTTCTTATCCCTAAGTCGAAACTCTAGCTATTTGTGCATGCCTTGATAAAACATCCCTGCGTGAATCAAGGGTGAACAACAACCAATCTTGCGCTCCTCTTAGCCGTTGAAATCCTTAACTTATTCCTAAGCCGGATTAATCTTCACCATCAATAGATTGAATAAATACCATACTCATTCATTTCTTGAATCTAACTCTCCTGATATTAGATAAATAGATGAAGTTACGAGATCTTCTCCCAATTCACTCGCAAACAAGAATAAGAACCAAGAATGAGTAAACATTGAATTGAAAGTGCAAACTCTTATTACCTAAACAAAATCCAATTGTTTCTCACAACCACAAGACACAATAACCTTAGCCAAATAGATTTAGTACATGGCTAGGTTCCAAAGAAACACAAGATAAAGAATTCCTAGCATAAACCTAATTGAACAAAGAAGAAAAAGATGAAGAATGGTTGAAGCCTCTTTAACGAGATCTCCCCCTTTGATCTTGTTGAAAATTCTCTCCCTTTGATCTTGTCGAAATTTCTCTCCTATCTACCCCTTTGGAGTTGACGGCATGGTCTTGAATTTATAGGGCTAGGTCAAAGTCTTTTTTGAGGAGGAAGTTAAGTTGGAATTAAATTATCTTTAAAGAATATAATTCTTTATTATATTTTAATTCCTTCTAGAACTTCTCCTATCTTTTTGGGAGTTAATTTCTCTTTGACCTCTTCATGGAAATCAAACTCCTTTGGGATTTAGCTTTGCTCCACGTCATCTTGGGCTTATCTAGTCATCGATTTTGACTACCATATCATCTTATTCCTAGTCGAAAATTGCCCTGGCAACTAGCTCGACATCTCTTTCATGCATTGCCCTGGCAACTAGCTCCAACCTTGCTTAGGCAAGTGATTCTGCACACACACAAAAACACACCAAAGCAGCATCTTTTTCCACAAAAATCACCAAGTTATTTAATCAAGCTCAACAGTGGAAAGAAACATGAATTAATGCATGAATGACTAATTATGCAACTAATATGAGCCTAAGTCTAATAATAATATGAGTAAAAAGGTAATAAAAATAGTACTTTTGAACACTTATCAGTTATACATGCCAAAAAATAGAAAAGATCAGTTGCATACTTATAAACATAGTGCCACCATTCTAGGAGTTTAAGATACAACTTAGACAACTACAAACAATCTCTATAGTGTAACTTGCAACCTCCCAACACGATCAACTTAAGGATAATTATAAAACTTGTATATGCATGAGAATGACTGCATTAGGGTTATTTAGCCTAAGTGAGGTAGTGACACCAAATTATCAAAGCATAATGTCAATGATATTGGAAGGGAATTCAACGAATACAAGCTTAGGTTAGCATTTGATTCTTATGTTTTAACCATAACTTAAACAAAGCTTTATCGGGGTTCATAATCTTCAAAACTTAACTGATTATCTTTATGGCTTTTAACTGATTTTTATAACCAAGTTTATTGCCTTTCATTTTACGCATATGTTCACCGCATGTGAATTTCTCCTTATGGATGAGCATTGCTACATATCCTTATTAACTTTGCCACCAAGGCATATTTTATAGTACATCACAAGTTTATCCAATTGTTTCATTCAAACAAGGATGTATTAAATGTTCATAGATCATTTCAAATCTTGGTATCCATGTTCAAATCTTTTTAAATCATTTGTCTTGGATCACATTTGGACATAAGTACCATTGGTCCGTGTTTGACCGTATTGGTCCGAGTTGCACATAGCACAAAGCTCCAAGCAATGGCTTGTGTCTGAACATAATAATACTAACTTCTCACTATCCAACCAAACTGTCGCCAATCTCCTTACATCTCCCTTGTTACCTCCTACTGTCGCCAATATATCGCATATAAAGGGTCGTCACCCGAGCCGTAGCTCATGGACCGTAGTCCCAAAGTATACCATGTATTATGCCAGTGTGTCCAAGGGCTTCCATTGAATAGGCAACTTAAATATTTTATGCTTTGAAGTTAGGAAGGGTATCTTATGATACAAGTAAACTTACTTGTTTCTTTTCTTATTATCTTATAACATGAGATGAGCTTTTAGCTCCTTAAGGCTTTAAAATTCATGAACTCATAACATTTGAATTGAATTCTTTTATTAGAATCTTATGGCATTGTAAGTCAGAAGTTAACTTCAAAGCTTTATATCCAAGTACACATAATCTTCCATTATAAACATAGCATACTAAGGAACAAGATGCATGTGTAATGCAAACACAACTAAATGACTTATCAAAAATGCCATGCTATGAATGTATTCACACATTGTGCTCTACGTGAGCTATATGCATATGATCATGAATTAATCATAACATATCATAGAAACAAAAATCGAAATGACGCCGTGTCACTCGAGACAAATACAACTACACTAACCTGATCCACTACCATATCATGCTTCACAACTGAATTCCATGCCTATCCCTCTTTATCAATTTATGTACCTCAATAACAATCATTTGAAGCATTAGCATATGCAAATAACCTTACACACTTCATTCTTACTTCTTCTATTTAGCATATTATCATAACCATGGTAGCTCTTAAAACCATTTCAATGAATCCTTTAAATTACAGCATAATAAACAAAATATAATAATGCATTTTTCCCTTATCTTACTCGAAAAGTAAAATAATGCATCAAACAATTCACTTTATATACCGACGCATAAAGGTCATACAAAACAACAAGCCTCTTGTTAATCGAAACCTTAATTCTGCACTTCAATTCCGTTTTATTGCATTTCTGCATTTCAAAACTATTTTGTTGATCTGTACTACATAACAGTCCTTTAAATTACAACGTTGAGGGTGAAGGTTTAATTTTGTTGATTTCAATAATGTATTCACACATTGTGCTCTACGTGAGCTATATGCATATGCTCATGAATTAATCATAACATATCATAGAAACAAAAATCGGAATGACGCCGTGTCACTCGAGACAAATGCAACTACACTCACCTGATCCACTACCATATCATGCTTCACAACTGAATTCCATGCCTATCCCTCTTTATCAATTTATGTACCTCAATAACAATCATTTGAAGCATTAGCATATGCAAATAACCTTACACACTTCATTCTTACTTCTTCTATTTAGCATATTATCATAACCATGGTAGCTCTTAAAACCATTTCAATGAATCCTTTAAATTACAGCATAATAAACAAAATATAATAATGCATTTTTTCCTTATCTTACTCGAAAAGTAAAATAATGCATCAAACAATTCACTTCATATACCGACGCATAAAGGTCATACAAAACAACAAGCCTCTTGTTAACCGAAACCTTAATTCTGCACTTCAATTCCGTTTTATTGCATTTCTGCATTTCAAAACTATTTTGTTGATCTGTACTACATAACAGTCCTTTAAATTACAACGTTGAGGTGAAGGTTTAATTTTGTTGATTTCAAGCTATTAAAGCTTGAATATTCTTCAAGCTATATGAATGGGGCATTCGGCAGAAAATGAAGTGAAGGAGATCGATTTTTATTTCAAGAATTCTTCTCTCTTTCCTCGGTTCCCCCTCCAAGACCGAACGACATCCCCCTTTTTTTTCTTTTTTTTTAATCATTATATTAAACTAATTTTAATATTAATTAATGAACATGTGTCATCAAATAACAAACCAAATTTATGATTTTAGGACACCTACGCATGACTCATCAAATAATGGTGGAACCATTGCTTAAGCCATTGGATTCCTCACCCCTTAGGCTAAGGTCATAAAGCTTTACTTTCTTGCAATTTTAGACACTAATCATACCTTTAATTCAGCCACTAAGCGGTCCAATTATACACCTAGTCCTTATAATCTTTCATGTCTTGGACTGAAGGCATTCTATATCATCTTATAACATTTTAACCAAAGACCTTATACTTTCAAACATTGTAATTTAGTCCCAAATCATATATACACATTAGGCAATTACTACATAATTAATCACTTTTAGCCCAATAATCTATATTTCAAGAATTCTTTTATCCGTCGAAATTGAATTTTCGATCATCGAAACTAAATTTCAACTAGGCCGATTTTTAGGATGTTACATATAATGACCTCTAGGTCCAACAAATGACACTTTAGCTAAATCCAACACCCTTAATTCAACCTATAAACATCATATGACATCATAGACACTCATCCATCACACAGAGCAACATAACAAAAGGGCACTCCAAGCATGACATACTCAAACATTCCTTAAGGGCATGATCTCTACCCAAGCAAGCTCAAAATTTCCCAAACCCCTCAAACATAAGTAAAAAGCAACATACAAGTCCAAAAAAAATAATCCAAATTATTACACCAGAGAGTATCCCAAAACAAAACTCCCAAAACCATTTGGTCACATTGCCTTCTTATTACTACTTAAAATGTATTAAAAACCATACTTTGAATTGTAACAAAAACTCGGATCCTTCCTCGCTCGTGTGCGGCCCAAGAAAATTATTTCTCTACATTGATGAGGAAAAGAGAGCGTATGTAACACCCCTTACCCGGTTTAGGAAAAAACTGGTTTAAAAAGTGTTACCGAACAAAAATCCAAACAAACAACATATGTCATAGCAAAACTCAACTGAACATGCTACCAGAAATCAGGAAGATTTAAAATCTTTTTAAATATTGGACAGGTTTATCCTCAACCTTAAATCATGATTAAACAATTAATTATATCTTAAAAAAAACACTTCAAAACCAATTCTAAGACATAACAATTAATGTTTAAGATTGACTAAGATATCTTATAACCATTTTTTAAAGATCTTTGAACTTACAAGTACGAACTATTCAAACTCAATCTCATTATCAAAGTTTACCAGTTAGGCATTTCATATCACAAACAAACATATAACTCTAGTAATAATTAATCAAACATCAAGTCTAATGTAACTTATCCCACAAACAATCGTAAGTTTTATAGACCATTCACGATCAGAAGATAGCTACACTCAAATTCTAAGATCAACGTATTTCAAAATTTGAGCCGATCATATTTAGATATATATGAATTACACCTAGCAAGACCTCACTTGTATTTGTTGACGTACCTACCAATTAATTATTTTAACCATCAATCTAATTATAAGTAATACATTACATTTTAGGACTAACACATAATACTAGAGATATAGATATATCAGCCCAAAAACACATATAACATCAAGGTAATCTCACCAACTTAAGGCACCTATAGATTTTTTTTAAACAACCATACCATCACACTAACTAAAATAGCAAGCAATCATGGAATAATTAAAGGCCATTACAACACTCTGAATAATTATAAAGTTTATAAATATATAAATTTAAGCTGGAAATTATAAAGCACAATGCATATTTAACAACTATGTGCCACCATCTAGGGTTCTTAAAGAGTATACTATCATACACCTCGACAATTGTGATCTTGTCAGAGCTCAGAAAGCACTCATAAGCAAGCACAACCTGAAAAGCATTGAAAGGATAGAGTAAGCAAAGACTTAGTGAGGTAGCTTAAAGTGACTATTGGAATAAAATGATAATCTATCCTTTCACATACTAGGCTTGGACAAGTAGTTAGTCATAAAAGGACAAGACACAACAAGTACTTAATTTTATACAAGATATTTGAATTAGGTACGAGCATAAACACATATAATGTACAACCAGCATACCCAAATGTACTTGATTACTCACACAATACTTATTTGTTCATCCAGTTTGATACTTAATTATAAATGAAAAGACAATGAACATAACATATCATGTTTAGGAGTTACTTTACACTTAAGATATTACAATAACATATCCAGGTCATGGTTTCGTAACACACAAGTTATCCCACTTATCATATCTTAGACAGAAGATATTTTTCATATAGACTACTTAACATAACATATCATAGACAAATAATAATACTTACTCCCAAGCTATCTAACATAACATATTGTAAACAGATGATACTTGTCACACAAGCTATTTAACATAACATAACATAAACGGGTGTAACCGAACAAACACATGTACATAGATACTCAACAAGTCATATATATAGGTACATATATAATAATCGAATGGGCAAATATATTTGCCCAAAAGATATTAAAAGAAAAATAATCAAGATACATACTACTTGTTATACAAGTCATTACAATAGATCTTTGATTTCACTTATAACTTTCATCGTTTCTCTTTAATATTGCCCATTAAAAACGAAGGTTACTTAACGCATAGTACATCAAACTTATAATACCTTAACACAAATTTCTTGACATCTAAGACATTAACTTAATGTAACAAGGGCATGATATGTTAGTTTCATAAGTTATCAAGATAGTTTACTTATTAGAATCACAATTTCATTCTTATTTTATCTTAATCAAATCAGTCCACCAATTATGTATACACACTTATACATTATAAAACAATCCATGAAGTAATCAATTATATCAAACCGTCTATATTTCATAGGTTTACACAAAACAGCCCAACATCTCATTAATTCATACCAAACAATCTACATATCATTAATTTGAATTTCTTGTCATGTATTATCGAACATAACTTATCAAAGGTATGTATTGGTTGTCTCGTAAGTTACCAAATTAGAGTTTGGAACAAGGTGAAGTTCGATTAGAAGTAAATTTATAAATTTAATCATGTTAACAACTTAAGACACCAACTTTGCTTTTAATTCAATACTAGTATTAAGTTATATCAATTCATATTGAAATACATGTGTGTATATACCAAACACTCCAATACACACTTATTTGTATGAAAAACTGTCCTGATTTGGATACATACATACATACTTATATTCGAAACAGCCAACTACTTGCTCGAGTTTATCCAAAACAGCCCATCAATTCTTTTATACATTTAGACATTCATAACAATCTAAACATGTTCAATTATACTCAAAACAGTCCAAACATGCTCAATTATATTTTAAAACATTCCAACATGTTCAATTATAATTTAGAACAGTCCAAACATGTTTAATTATACTCAAAGTAGTCCAAACATGTCTAAATATACTCAAAACAGTCCAATCATGTTTAATTATATTCAAAGCAGTCCAAACATGTCTAATTATCTTCAAAACAGTCCAAAAAATATGTATACACATTTATACTTTGCAAGACAGCTCACTAACTTATGTGTAAAAGCATAACAGTCCATAATTGCTCTCATATGCCTAAAACAGTCCTTAATCATATAACATTTCATATACATCTTTAAAAATAGCCTATTAATGTTCTTAACTAAACAAAGCTGTCCATAACTTATGTAGACACATTTTTATCCATCAATATATCACATATACATGTTACTCTCCATATAACTTTCCAAGCATAACATATTATTAATATGATTTACTTATCAAATAAGCTTTCTTGCATAACATATTGTAAACATGTGTTACTTGTTTCATACGTTATCACTTTAATTCATTAATTGGTTTCATTAAGAAGTTTTAAATAGCCTTGAAATCAAGATACAACCTAGGTACTCGAATCCCCAACCAACTGTCACCAAACGGAAAGGTACTCATAGTACCGGTCAATCCCTCCTACTGTCACCAAGTGACACAACACTTCCCTCCTATTGTCGCCAAATAAGGATCGTAGTCCACCCTAAACATGAGCTCTACAGACTCTATAGCATGCCAATTATACCTAAAACCGACTTGAGACCAAGGCTTTTCACTTATTCTTATCTTATCATATCAAATTGAGCTTAGCTCCATATTCATGTAATCATGTACATGTTATCATCACATCATATCAAAAACGGGTGAGCATTGCTCCTTATCAGAATACCGAATCATATCTCATATTACTTATGATGCTCATGAATACACATATAAATTCCATTGTGCTCAAGATTTTAAGGCCATTAAACCAATAAAACACATCTTGATTTTCTCCTAGTTTTAACTTGTACATACATACAATCAAAAGTACATATCTTAATTTCTTGTTAGAGGCAAACATAGTTTCAATTCCCTATACTTACAACAAGGCTTAAAGTTATCATGTTGAGCTTATTCATTCATGTGCATACAATTTAACCATATAACATGTTATTATCCAAATATCACATCATAGAGTACTTCTAATGAAATACTTACCTTGTATCCAAGCTTAGCTTTACTAACCCAATTTAATTTACAAAACAAGTAAAATCAATTAAAGTGACAATAAAGTTGCTCGGGATAGGTTCATCATTTCCCGAGGCTTTAAAATACACTCACAAGTTACTCCAAGTTATGCATGATCCTGAATCACCGTTCCCTTTTTGCTTTCTACAAGGTTATTAGCTTTGGACCTTGACTCCTTAACCAATTCATGGTCTATTACAATGACAAGCATGAACACATATCAATACCTTTTCTGTTGAGCTATAAGCAAGGTCATACATTCCTTTACACTAAAACATCCCCTAAAACATATGTTTATAATCATATAAACACGAGCAACCCAAAAATAAGTGTAAGTGACCAAAACAGTCCCTAGTTACATGTGTTAATATATATATGTATAATCAGAACAATCCATTCATGTTGATACACTTTTATAACAGTCCCATATACTTACATACATCTTTTCATAACTCAGAACAGCCTCAAGTTTGCTTGCATACATTCATATCAGTTATTTATACTTGTATACACATTTACACATACTTATTTACATCATATCAGCCCATATTATGCCTACACACCCTAAGACAGTTTCCACATTAGATATTACTCAATTACATGCTCAAACAATTCGGATTAGCCCTTATTTTAATGCAATTCAGTTTATTAAGTTATAAACAACCCTTGGTTAATCCTAAAATTCCATCTTCGATTTATAACAACAATGAGATTCTAAGGCTCAAATGTTACCATGATTGATACCTCTAGATAAACAATTGAGATTGTTTGATTCCCCCTAAGATTGGATATTTTCCTAGCACCATTTGTAGGTTCAAAGTAATTGATTTCCAGCTCCAAGTCTAACTACACGATTTGAACAAGAATCATTCAAACACTCAACCTATCCCAAACATCAACTCAAGAATTGATCATCAAAATCTTGCAATTCAAACATATAGGGATATCACCACTACAACTCAAGTAGCTATACCTACATCCAAGGAATTAAAAAGGAAGATTCTTACCCTCAATAAACAGCTTGATCGGGTATTAACCAAAAGCTTCAAGATCGAAGCTTGCTAACAAAGTCTTCAATGGATGTTTAAGCTCTTTCTCTCTCTCAATAGGGATGGGTCGGTTCAATGAAAGAATGATAGGAAACAAAATTTGGATTAATTAATCCTTGCTGCAGTCGAATCTCCACACGTGTTTTCCCACATGGATGACATGTGTGAAAGCCTTATATTTCATAGAATTTTACATGCAAAACTCAAAAGTTAGGCCAACAGTCGATTTAGTCCTTTGAATAAAGAGTATTCTTTCTTTCATTTAATCTTTTTTAGTCCTAACCACTTAATTAAACAATATATGTACATGTGTACTAATATTTGAATATAGAAATCAATTGTAACTACCAAAAGAAATATTAGAATACTTCTAAACCGGTATTTGGGGTATTACAGCGTAAGCTATAAGCTTAGTGAGGGAAACCACAAAACACTCATCAATGCATTTAAAACCATTTTGTCTAAATCACAAGTAAACATCTCTTGATAAAACATCTCATGCTTCACATGTCATCCCAAAATATGCACATTTAAATCATTTTCAACACGTGTATCATTTTCAACACATGCTTCACACCACAACACCTTTATAACAGGCTTAAAGAGCAACACATGTATAAATCCCATTATACAAAATAATTCATTTCTCTTGATACATTATCTCATATATTGACTTTCAAGTGACTCAAAACCAACAACCTTACATCTTATAAAACACATCGGATACACGGATTCTCAAGTGGTTCACACAACCACTTCACATACATACCTCAACTGGAGTAACGGTACACTTGCCCACCTCAACTGTTCAAATCGGAGTAACGAAACATTTACCCACCTCAACGGTTTAGATGTATTAATCCACCAGCAGGAGAAAACAAAACATTTACCAACCTCTACTGCTGAGGTTCTCATTGTGGAGATTACGGACACTTTAACACCCCTCGACACACATGAGGCAACTTTTTATAGTGCACTTTCAATCCTATGACCGGTCAACTATATCTGATAACTTTTGAAACACAGCTACTTGCCAATATATTCAATAACCAACATTACCTAACTGCTTTACATATGCATCAAATCATTCCAACACAAATACATTAAACCATGTATTTCTATAATCTTAAAACACTTCCATAAGTCATATGCTATTCTCAAAAGTCATCATCAAAGATTATTTGCAACATCTTTCACTTTCAAAACATGCATAATACAGTGAGTAATATAAAACCACAAACATGTGCATGAGATTTCATTTTAAAATACCAAAAACAAAAGATAGCTCAACTGATACTTACTTCCGAGCTTAGATAGGTGTGTCAAACCTTATCTAAACTCCCTCAACTCCTTTTCAAACCTTTTAATTGTAGTAAAATACTTTTCCACTCACCAACAACAACTTAATCACGTCCTTATATCTCCAGCAACGTCACAACAACCAGAACCAAAAACTAACTATAAAAAACCTAAAAACTAGCAATCCTTATAGTTTCGGGATTCCCTTGATTAATCACTCCTTTCAACATTAAAACACATCTAATTTAAGATGTAAATCACTTAAACCCATCACCAAAATAGATCCAATTCATCTTCCATTAATTTTCCAAGAAACTCAATTTAATTAACAAGTAAATGTTTAAATCACAATTCCACAATATAAATCAACAACAAAGGATCAAGAACTTGGGAATTTCATTAAAGAACCTTTAATTAGAGGAGAGAAACAAAAATCACCTCTAATTGCTGATTTCTCCTTAATTGGGCAAGCTTTGATGAAATTCAAAGAGAATTTGGTATTTGAAGAAATCAAATATAAATAAAAAAGGAAATCGTTAAAGATTGATTTATGGAGATTTAGAAGTAGAAATCTCAGTTTGGTTGCTGAGAAAGTTTAGAGAAAAGCTTTTGAGAAAAGTAGTTACGTGAGAAATTGTTTTTAGGAAATAAAGATATTTTTAATTAAAACCTCATTTATCCAATTATTAAACCTTTTAAAATACTTTAAAATAGTCTTAATTAAGAGAGAAATCTGTAGAAAAAGAATGGTCAAATAGCTCCTTAAAGATTCTAAGTTTTGATCCTTTTTGATTTAGTCACCAAAAATAGTTTTGAAAACTTTCAATTTAGTCACTAGTCTAAAATGTCTAAAAAACATATTTAATTTCTCAACTTGACTTCACCAATTTACTTGAAATATTAATTAAGTAATTTAGAGCATTTTCCATATTTTGTTTTACCTCAAAAATTAATTTTTAATTTATTTTCCCGAAACTATTCGAATGCCTAAACCGGTTCTCTCGAACCTCCGGTCCAACCCGATTCACACCTAGGCCCATTTTCAGGGCGTTACAACTCTCCCCTTCTTAAGAAATTTCATCCTTGAAATTTACCTGGTGGAAAAATATGAGGGAACTGCTTCAACATATCATTTTTGCTCTCCCAAGTAGCTTCCTCTACACCGCGGTGCCGCCACAACATCTTTACCAAATCTATGGTCTTTCCGCGGAGAACTTTACTACTCGAATCCATAATCCCCACTGGTTCCTCATCATAGGTCAAGTCCTGATTCCACTCAATCTCCTCAACAGGCATAACATGTGAAGGATCCAATCTATACCTCCGTAACATAGACACATGGAAAACATCATGTATCTTCTTTAACTCAGCCGACAACCTCAATCTATATGCAATAGGGCCAATGCGCTCTAACACCTTATACGGTCCAATGAACCTAGGGTTCAACTTGCCCTACCACCCAAATCTCATCACCTTTTTCCAAGGTGGAAACCTTTAGAAAAACACGATCACCAACTGCATGCTCAATTTCTCTTCACTTCAAATCATCGTAGGACTTTTACCGATCCGAAGCTACCTTCAAACGATCACTAATAAGCTTCACTTTCTCATTGGTATCCTTCAACATATTAGGCAAGAAAACATACTTCTCTTTTGCCTCCGCCCAACAAAGCTGCGTAAGACATCTTCTACCATACAAAGTCTCGTATGGCGCCATCTGGATACTAACTTGATAACTGTTATTATAAGCAAACTCCACCAATGACAACTGTTTCTCCCACAACCCTTGAAAATCTATGATACAACATCGTAACATATCATCTAGCACTTGGATAACACGTCCTGACAGACCATCCATCCACGGATGATATGAAGTACTAAAGTTCAACCTTGTACCTAAGGCCTTACGTAAACATTCCCAGAACCTCGCGGTGAACTACGGATCTCTATCCAACACAATAGACTTCGGCACCCCATGCAACCTCACGATCTCTACAACATACAACTCTGCCAACTTATCTAGAGTATTCATCATATGCAAGCCAGGAAATGTGCACACTTTGTAAACCTATCCACGGTCACCCAAACAGAATTCTTCTTTGATGGCGTCAAAGGCAACCCAGACACAAAATCTATGGTGATCCTCTCCTATTTCTCCTCAGGAACCCTCAACGGCTGCAAAAAGCCCGAAGGAAACTGATGTTCTGCCTTAACACGTTGGCAAACCAAGGAACGAGGCACAAAATCTGTAACATCTTTCTTCAGGCCAACCCAAAAATACACTTTCCTTAAATCTAGGTACATCTTCGTACTCCTTGAATGCATAGCAAGAGGACTCAGATGCGCTTTAGTCAAACTACTGTGCCTCAACTTTTCATCCATAGGCACCACCACTCGACTCTTAAGCACAAAATCCAATCCTCACTAAAACCAAAATCTGTTTGATTCCCATCCAAGATATTCTCAACATGTGGCACCAACGCATCATCAAGCGGTTGCTTCTCTTTAATCAACTGCAACATCAAAGGCTTCACTTGCAACACTGATAATAACCCACCATCTCGCGACACACTCAACCATGCAAACATCGCCCTCAGCTCCACTGCGACCTTTCTACTCAAAGCATTCGCTACCACATTCACTTTTCCCAATGGTACTCTATGGTCAAATCATAATCCTTCAACAGTTCCAACCACCTTCGCTGCCTAAGATTTAACTCTTTTTGACACATCAGGTATTTCAAACTATTGTGATCAGTGTAAACAACACACTTCTCACCATAGGGATGGTGTCGTCAAATCTTCAAGGCAAACACCACCACAGCTAACGCAAGATCGTGCATAAGGTAATTGCGCTCATGCACCTTCAACTGCCTAGATGCATAGGCGACAACCCTTCCTTCATGCATCAACATGTATCCTAAACCCACGTAGGACGCATCACTATACACAACAAACTCCTTTACTGACTCTACTTTAATCAAGATTGGAGAGTGTGTCAAAGCCTCTTTTACTTATCGAAAGCTTATTGCTTAACTTCTATCCACTCAAAACTCACATCTTTTTGCAACAACTTCGTCAAAGGGGAAACGATCTTTAAAAACCTATCCATAAACTGTCGATAATATCATGCCAACCCTAGAAAATTACGAACCTCTGAAACAAAATTCGGCAGCTTCCAATTCATAATGGCCTCGACCTTTCGTGGATCCACTCGAATACCCTCGACCAAAACAACATGACGAAGGAAAACCACCTGCTTGATCCAAAGCTCACACTTACTTAATTGGCATATAGCTTGTTGTCAAACAGAACTTGCAACACAATTTAGAGATGTTGATCGTGATCTTGCTCGGTACGAGAGTACACAAGAATGTCATCGATGAACACTACCAAAAATTGGTCAAGGAACTCATGAAACACCCTATTCATCATATCCATAAACACTTTCGGTGCATTTGTCAAACCAAACGGCATCACTAGAAACTCGTAATGCCCATAGCGTGTGCCAAATGTAACCCCCTTGACCTGGTCTAGTCGCAAGACCTAATCGAGCAAGCTACATTAGGTTTTACCGAAACAAACCGTGATAAAAATACATTTGAACCGATCCTTTTTTTCTTTTATCTTTTCTAGATGCATTTTTAGGTCCTACGGTGTGCATACATGTCATGATTAAAATCTCAACTTAATCGGGTATCATTTTGACATCCAATTGCTCGAATCCGCACCCTAGGGACTGTAATACCCATTTTTTGTCTGGGCCCCAAATTATATTCGAATAATTTATCCTATTTAAATAAAAAATTATTAAATAGCAAAGCAAGGCATGCCGACCCATGCCTTGCAAAAGAAGCCGATGCCTTGCAGCCCCCATGCCTCACACTATGCGACAACCATTCCCTTTGAAGGGCTTTCCCACACTCCACTCAACCTCACCTTATCTTCCCCACATCATATTTGAGCCATGGATTCAACATTTTCATGCCCCCTATCTTCCACTAAAAAAAAAGAACCACACCACAATTTGAAGAAAATAGGGAGAGATCACAAAAACGTTCCCACCATTTCTCCAATTAGCATTAACCATTCATCACTCTTCCGACAATAAAATCACCGAGCCCGGTCGAGCTTCTCAACAACAACAATTCGTGGAATTTGGGTGATCAAATTTAAATATTTAGGTTTGGGTTTTTTGTGTGTATGTTTGTGGTGTAATCCCTTTTTATAATCTAATAGAAATGATGATTTATTAGTAATCTTTTATTTATTTTTCGTTCTTACGTATTTTTTATATATTTTGATGTTCCTATGTTTCTATATGTTGTTCACATGTATTTAGATTAGTTATTGGTGGTTGTTTAATATTTATTTTTCAATTTTCTCATCTCTAAATATGTGTTTTTTTTATCATGATATGTATTTGTTCATGACTTTTATTTGTTTTTACATGTACGGTATGTATGTATATCTTTGTATTTGATATGATTAGTATATGGTTTTGTTGTAATATTACTTTTATTTGATCTTGTATAATCGTTCCAATGTATATATGTTTTTTAGTATATATCTATGTATATTACGTTATATATATATATTAAGTTATGTATTACCTATATATACTAAGTAGGATATATATGTATATATACATTATGTTTTTATTTATATTTGAGTAGTATATATTTTTATATACATACTATGTTTATATATATGAAAAAGAGCTATGTATATGTTTTTATGTACCTTATGTATGTATATAATATTATATCCATAACTTTTATACTATTATTATCATATTTCTTAAACGTATATATGTGTATATATATAATACGTAATATATATATTATATATTTTGTTCATTTTTATAGTTTTGTATAATATCGTAATTTTGAGTGTATATGTATATATTATAATAGATAGTTTTATATATTATATTCTTTATATATATATTTAATATATATATTATATGTATATTTGTCATCTATTATTATTGTTTTACATTATAGTTTTAATGTATGTATTTAATATATATATGTATTTATTTATTTTTAAATATTCATGCTTTGCATTTATTTTATTTATACATATTCGAATATAAATTGCCAACGCGGCACTCCCTTTTTCGACGGTAAACTTGGCTACCGGTCTAAGACGTAGATGGTAGTTTTCGTTTATCCCTCGAACACCGGAGCTTTTAAAATAAACCCGCATATCTAATTGAATTTTAATTTAAATAGCACTTAAACTTGTAACTTTTGATATTAATAAAAATGCTAATTGACTTGGTACCAATTTTTGGGGCGTATCGAGGGTGCTAACCCTTCCCCTTACGTAACTGACTTTCGAACCCAAACATCTAGAATATCTGGTTATTTAATGGTGTCCGGCCTACCAAAGTGGCCGGTGGAAACTCCATTTTTTAAAAATTTCCATTTTTCTCAATTCCCAAAATCCTATTTCTCTTTTTTAATTTTACCCCATTTTGTCCCTTTTTTCAATTTCCAAAATATGATTTTTCTATTTAACTTTTTACCCCGTTTTAGTGAAATTACTTTTTTAATTCCCTATTTTCCACACACATAAATACGTAAAAATACATAAATGTAAATTAATACATAAATATATAAATGTGAATAAAATATTAATATTATAATACATTTTTAAATTTTTTCGAGTCACCACAAAAACCTTTATTACAGATGGCGACTCCGCTGGGGATTTTTTAAAAGAAAAGTCGAGCCGCGAGTCGATTACCATTTTTATTAATATCGATTTTAAGTGCCATATAAATTCGCTTATATATTCGGTTATTATTTTAACGCATTTTTGTCATAAGCATACTCGATCGTTTAAGTGGGGGGAAACGCTATTGCTTTCGTGGGGATATTGTTCCTCCATATAGGCCTAGCAAGTACCTCCGGGGCTCTAGTACTCTATGTTTTCGTGGGAGTATCGTTTCTACGTATGGACATAGAGGAATGGGTCCCCCTAAATTGAACCCGGTTGAAAGGAGCCTATAATGAGTGATGACCGGGGGCCTTGCTACCCTTAGTAGGGGACATCAAGGACAATTCATGTACCCTTTTTAGCACCAAACCTGCATATAGTAGCCCATAGAAGACCACCTTGTAGAGCCATACGAAACTTTGCCCGTTAGAGGTTACCCGACTTAGGTTTTGATGCCTTTAATTGCATTATAGAGTTTTTAATTGCTTTATTTTTTGCCTTATTTATTATTTTGTTTATTTAATTATTTTAGTTCGGTACTAACCGGTTTTGTCCTCATGTTTATATTGCATTCATTTCGTTCATGACATTATTATAATTTTATTTGCATAGAGCATTGACATGTGAATGGCCAACAATGTGGAAAGCGTTCGTACATCAAGAAAGTCTAGTAACCTAGATGTCAATTAAATGCAATATTCAAAGGTTGCAATTCTCGTATAGTTGTGGGTGCTATTTTACGAACGCCATGTCCAAATCAATGCTTTTGCATCTAGAACGTATGCCTTGCATCTACATGTATTTCAAAATTTTGAGACTAATCCTTGGGATGCCCTATGACAGCCATACTGGAAAAGACGAAATATCAGTCAATTCAACATCACTACGGAACAAGACGCAAGACAATGATGGTGAATGGAGATAGACTAAATAGGATCGAGCAGAATCATAGGGACTTACAAGAAGATCTAACCCAAAACTTGGAGGATCGGTTAGCCAAGGCCCAACAAGAGATAAGAGAACAGTTCGCGAGATCTCAGCATGACATACTTAGGAAATTAACACAAATGCTATGATGCAAATTTCTCAAACAAGGAGAGGCCTCTGCTATTGGTCCTGGGGTAGGTCCCGGTGAAGGAAACAAAGATCTATTATATCCTCCAGGGTTCACCCCTACTCAGGCTAATATTCAAACCAACTCTCGAGTGGTAATTTCTATAGAAAAATCTCAACTATCTCAGGCCGGTGCCTCTATGCCGGCAAATTTGCCTGTTGCATTAAAAGCCAAACCGGGGGGCAATCAAGCATAACATTTTGTCTCAGAGATGGACCAGTTGATCGAACCCGAGAAATCAAGGACTGAGACATCGAGAGGAATCAAAGAACGTTGTAAACGACTCGAAGAAAAGGTGGAAGCTATGGAGGTAGTGGATACCTTCAATTTATTCGATTCCGGTGAATTCAGTCTTGTCCCAGATCTGGTCTTACCCCCAAAATTCAAGATCCCAAAATTTGAGAGATATGATGGAACTAGTTACCCACATGCTCACCTCACTATGTTTTGTCAGAGAATGACAGGATATGGTAGAGATGACAAGCTACTGATACACTATTTTCAAGACAGTCTATCAGGATCTGCCACCCAATGGTACAATCAATTGAGTCGTCATCAGATAAAATCACGAAAAGGCTTAGCTAAATCTTTTCTAGAGTAGTACCGACACGTCAGTGATATGGTGCTAGATCGTTGGACTCTGCAACATATGAAGCAAAAGTCTAATGAAATCTTCAAGCAGCACGCGCAATGCTGGAGAGATATAGCAGCACAAGTCCAACCCCCTCTTGGTGAAAAGGAGAAAGTCGTTATATTCATTCAAACATTGGACGGTCAAATCTTAGATCGCCTTATAGGCAATGCCACTACCAACTTTGTTGATTTAGTGCTATCTGTGAGCTCATTGAAAACGCTGTTAAAAGTGGTAAGATTGATGCTGGCGAAAGTTTGTCCCACAAGAGGCCGTCGTATGGAGAAAGGACAATGAAGTAAACTTTTCAAGAGTTCTTAATTGGCTACTCAAAGCTAGTGACGGTAATACAACCCAAAGCTACAAGTGCTCACGGTTCCTCAAGCCAAGATTCTGGTCAGAGGAAGAATACTGAGAAGATGGAGTTTACTCCATTACCAGTTTCTTATGGAGAACTGTACAAACAGTTGTATGATATCCATATGGTGGAACCTTTCTACCAAGCTCCGATACAACCTCATTTTTTCGAAATGGTCTGATGCCAATACAAGATGCGATTATCACGCTGGACAAGTGGGTCACACGATTGATAACTGCATTGGTTTCAAAAGATTGGTGGAAAAATTTATTAAGCTTGGGGTAGTATGCTTTGATAATTCAGTGGCAACAGCTACAAACAAAGACCCTTTACCGAAGCATGAAGATGCCAATTAGGAGTATGTCAGTGATGCTTTTTGAATTGGACCATGTTTACTAGGCTTTTATATTACACAGTCTTGATCATAGTAGGCCCCCTTGTAGTTTTCGACTCTTTCAAAGTAATGTTTTTTTGTGAACCAATCTCACTAACTTAAGCACAATGGTAGTGAGAATGTTTTGGAAGGGATTAAAACTACAATTTGCAATGCAAATATATTTTGTTCATATTTGAGTCTTGAACATTCAAAATGTATAAATAACATCACTCCAAAGTTTAAATTTTTGAACCATCTAAATTCAAAGGATAAAATTGGGGCATCTTCAAATCACTCCGACAGAATTACATCTCTATCTCCTAATAATGAACTGTCATGAACTTGCGGACTTGAACTAGGGATGACTTAATACGCTTCAAAGTTTCAAATTTTCTACAATAGTAGTCTCGAAAAATGGAACATAATGAAAACTTTTGGGGCATGTACCCAGATAAAAAGTTAATCCAAAGAAGGGTAATCGAACCTGAGGAAGGTTGGGGCACTATCGCACATAAAAGACCAAAGACTTGATTCGACCAGTAGAAGTAAAGGGGAATCCTTTAGGGAAAAAAAAGAAAGAAATCATATCACATTTATGCATTTGTCTGCATTCATGAAATCATCTTGCATTTAGGACAATTGTGAACATTAAATCATCTTTGCATACGTTGAAAACATATGCATTTAGGACAGACCTATGCATTTAGGCATAAAGTTAAGATACACTCATTTTTTACTTGTACATACAAACAGGTCCAGAGAAGAGACCGAACATCCTCAGCATGGGGGAAATGACACGATGGCCAACCTTAGCCCTAGAGGAGGCCAAACACAAAAAAAAAACAAAAAAAGAGAAAATTGCTGAAACATCTAAATAAAATGTATCAGTGACAATTTTTGAACAGTTGCTAACAAATGTTTTTTCCTTTTTAGGATATCATTCCTCCGACGATGGTGTGGTGGACGCCAACATTTTCCAAATTCTTACTCTCACTAAAACAACCAGTTCAAATCTTACCCCTGTCGATCGAAAAGCAGAGCTAATTTTTCCAAGCACTGTCAATGGCACAACAATCCAAATCTTGTCTCCGTCAGTGGTGTAGCAGATCAAATCCTATCTAGATCTTGCCTCCGTCGGTGGTGTTGCAGATTAAATTGTCCATCCATATCCTATCTCTCCGTCGGTGGTGTAGTGGATCTCGTATGTTGCTGATCTAGTCTCTCCATCAATGGTGTAGCAGATCAAAAACCCATCCAGGTCTTGCCTCTTCTACGGTGTTGCAGCTAGACCAATCTTTTCCTCAGAATTTAACTCTTCATAGTTGTAGCAATAATAAAACAAAAAAAAAATCAAAAAATAAGAAAAAAATCAAAAGATCAAGAAGGAGAAATTAATTTGTTGTCAATCGAATCCTGCTTCTCCGTTGATGGCGTAGTAAAATCCAAATAGCTGAAACTTGATTATGTCCTTCCTTTGATGGTAGGGCAGAGTCCAAAATGCTAAAATTCGATCTTACCCCTCCGTTGATGGTGTGGATAGATCTAACTTTATAAACTTTCAGTTCTGCCTCTTTGTCGGTGATGTAGCTAAACCAAATTTATCAAATTCTGATCATGCCTTTTCGTCAGAGTCGTAGCTTGATCGCAAAAACCAACCCTCTAATCTTGCATATTCGTCAGAGTCGTAGCTGGATCAAATCTTCAAACCTTTCCTCTTCGTCGGTGTTGTAGCTCGGTCAAATTTAACTGTCAGTTCTGCCTCTTCGTTGGTGTTGTAGCTGAACTAAATTTACTAACTTTTAGTCTTGCCTCTTTGTCGGTGTTGTCGCTAGACCAAATTCACTAACTCTTGATCTAGCCTCTTCGTCGGTGTCGTAGATGGATCAACGCTATTAACTTTAGACCTTACCTCTTCGTCGGTGTTGTAGCTTGGTCAAAATTTCCTAACTTTCAACTAGTTATCTTTGTTAATAATTAAAAAAATCAAAAAAAAAGAAAAAGGAAAAAGAAAAAAGAAAAGAAGAAAAAGAAAAAGAAAAAAGAAAGAAAAAGGAAAAGAAAAAAATAGAAGAAAGAAAAAGAAAGAAAAATCAAAATGAGCTTTCAATCATTCGATCCTGACTCTTTGTCAGAGCTGTAGCTAGATCAAACATTAGAACTTTGATCCATCGATCCTACCTCTTCGTTAGTGTTGCAATTGGATCAAATTTTGCAGACCCTGTCTCTTCATCGGTGTTGCAGCTAGGTTAAATTTTATTAGGAATCACATCGTCATTAATAATGTAGCGAGTCACACTCATTTTACTTCTACAACAGAGAACCTCCTATCTCGAAGATTTTACTTCCTCTAAGAGTGACAAAGTAGATCCGTCAAGTCTAGAAATATGACATGCACCAAAGAGAAAGAAGATCTATCGAAGAAAGAAGACACACAGCAAAAGAGGAGAAGTTCAGCCAGACCAGACAAAAATGGTTATTCTTTTTGTCTTTGCTCTATTCCTGTTACACAACAATGAGCGAAGAGGGGCAACTGTAATACTTATTTTTTGTTCGGGCCCCAAATTATATCCGAATCATTTATCCTATTTAAAACTAAAAATTATTAAATAGCAAAGCAAGGCATGCCAACCCATGCCTTGCAAAAGAAGCCCATGCCCTACAGCCCCCATGCCTCATACTATGCGGTAGCCATGCCCTTTGAAGGGCTTTCCCACACTCCACTCAACCTCACCTTATCTTCCCCTTACCATATTTGTACCATGGATTCATCATTTTATGGCTCTCCCATCGTCCACTAAAAAAAAAGAACCACACCACAATTTGAAGTAAATAGGGAGAGATCACAAAAACATTCCCACCATTTCTCCCATCAACATTAACCATTCATCACTCTCCCGACACTAAAATCACCGCCCGATCAAGCTTCTCAACAACAACAATTCGTGGAATTTGGGTGATCGAATATAAATATTTAGGTTTGGGTTTTTTTGTGTGTATGTTTGTGGTGTAATCCTTTTTTATAATCTAATAGAAATGATGATTTTATTAGTAATCTTTTATTTATTTTTCGTTCTTACATGTTTTTTATATATTTTTATGTTCCTATGATTCTATTGTTGTTCTCATGTATTTAGATTAATTATTGGTGGTTGTTTAATATTTGTTTTTCAATCTTCTCATCTCTAAATATGTGTTTTTTTATCATGATATGTATTTGTTCGTGGATTTTATTTGTTTTTACATGTACGGTATCTATGTATATCTTTGTATTTGATATGATTAGTATATGATTTCGTTGTAATATTACTTTTATTTGATCTTGTATAATCGTCCCAATGTATATATGTTATTTAGTATATATCTATGTAAATTACGTTATATATATTAAGTTATGTATTACCTATGTATACTAAGTGGGATATATATGTATATATATACATTATGTTTTTATGTATATATATATACATTATGGTTTTATGTATATTTGAGTAGTATATGTTTTTATATACATACTATGTTTATATATTTGAAAAAAAGAACTATGTATATGTTTTTATGTACCTTATGTATGTATATAATATTATATCCATAACTTTTATACTATTATTATCATATTTCTTAAACGTATATATATATAATACGTAATATATATATTATTACATATTTTGTTCATTTTTATTGTTTTGTATACTATCGTAATTTTGAGTGTATATGCATATATTATAATAGATAATTTTATATATTATATTCTTTTATATATATATTTATTTAATATATATATTATATGTATATTTGTCATCTATTATTATTGTTTTACATTATAGTTTTAATATATGTATTTAATATAAATATAAATATATATATGTACATGTATTTATTTATGTTTTAAATATTCATGCTTTGTATTTATTTTATTTATACATATTCGAATATATAGTGCAAATACGGCGCTCCCTTTTTCGACGGTAAACTTGGCTACAGTCTAAGACGTAGATGGTAGTTTTAGTTTATCTCTCGAACACCAGAGCTTTTAAAATAAACCCACATATATAATTGAATTTTAATTTAAATGACACTTAAACTCGTAACTTTTGATATTAATAAAAATGCTAATCGACTTGGTACTGATTTTTGGGCGTATCGAGGGTGCTAACCCTTCCCCGTACGTAACCGACTTCCGAACCCAAACTTCTTGAATCTCTAGTTATTTAATGGTGTCGCCGGTGGCGACTCCATTTTTTAAAAATTTCCATTTTTTTCTCAATTCCCAAAATCCTAATTCTTTTTTTAATTTTACCCCATTTCCCCCATTTTTTTCAATTTCCAAAATATAATTTTTTCTATTTTGCTTTTTACCCCGTTTTTGTCAAATTACTTTTTTAATTCCCTATTTCCACACACTAAATACGTAAATATACATAAATATATAAATGTGAATAAAATATGAATATTATAATACATTTTTAATTTTTTTTCGGGTCGCCACAAAAACCTATATTACAGGGACTAAAACATAATTTCTGATTTTTATACGAGCTTTCACAAAATTTAAAGTTACCAATACTCAATAGTCATATTTCATGCCTTCATATCAAATCATAACTCAAAATGATCATCCATGCTCAATTAATTGCATAAATACGAAACAGGCACCAAAATGCAAAGATTCAAACATCAAACAACATTTCCAACTGAAATAACGTCCAGTGTTTCGGTATAGTTGTCCACCGTAACGGTACGGTTGTGAAGAGCATTTACGTACCGATACGGTCCTCAAGCGTATCCGTATGGCTTGTATAATTTTAAAATACCAGATTCTAGTAGCTAAAGATCATACCGTAATAGTGACTCGGGTACCAAAACCCTCTCTATTTCATAACTATGCGTACTGATACGACTACCAGGCATATCGGTACGGTAAGGCATAATTGCACAATTTGTGCCTAAACAGGTCCCCGCATATAGACACCCTAAGGTATTATACCGATACAGGGAGACCAGTAATGACCTCTAGGTCCAACATATGACACTTTGGCTCAATCTAACACCCTTAATTCAACCTATAAACATCATATAGCATCATAAACATGCATCCATCACACATAGCAACATATAAAGAGGTTACACCAAGCATGGCATACTCAAGCATTCACCTAAGAGCATGATCTCTACCCAAGCATGCTTAATGTTTCCCAAACCCCTCGAACACAAGTAAAGAGCATCATAAAAGTCCAAAACAACAATCTAAACTATTACATCAGGGAGTATCTCAAAACAATCTCCCAAAGCAACCCGGTCACATCGCCTTCTTATCACACTTAGAATGCGTTAAAAACCATACTTTGAATTGTATCAAATACTTGAATCATTCCTCACTCATGTGCTGCCCGAGAAAGCTATTTCTCTACAGTGATGAGGAAAAGAGAGCGTAAGCTATAAGCTTAGTGAGGGAAACCACAAAACACTCATCAATGCATTTAAAACCATTTTGTCTAAATCACATGTAAACATCTCTTGATAAAACATCTCATGCTTCTCATATCATCTCGAAATATGCACATTTAAATCATTTTCATCACATGTATCATGGATTCAATCTCTACCTCAATTTAAGCTTCACACTACAACTCCTTTGTAACATGCTTAAAGAGCAACACATGTATAAATCACATTATACAAAATAATCCATTTCTCATGATACATTATCTCATATATTGGCTTTCAAGTGACTCAAAACCAGCAACCTTACGTTTCATAAAACATATTAGATACACGAATTCTCAACTGGTTCACACAACCACTTCACATACATACCTCAACCGGAGTAATGACAAACTTGCCCACCTAAACAGTTCAAACCGGAGTAATAGAACATTTACCCACCTTTACGGTTTGGATATATTAACCCAGCAGTAGGAGAAAATGGAACATTTACCCACCTCAACTGCTGTGATTCTCATGGTGGAGATTACGGACACTTTAACACCCCTAGACACATATGAGGCGACTTTTTATAGTGCACTTTCAATTCTATGACCGGTCAACTATATCCGATAACATTTTAAACACAGCCGCTTGCCAATATATTAAATAACCAACATTACCTCACTATTTTACATATGCATCAAATCATTCCAACATAAATACATTAAACCATGTATTTCTATAATCTTAAAACACTTGCATAAATCATATGTTATTCTCAAAAGTCATCATCAAAGATTATTTGCAACATCTTTCACTTTCAAAACATGCATAATACAATGAATAATAAAACCATAAATATGTGCATGAAATTCCATTTCAAAAATGCCGAAAACGAGAGATAGCTCAACCGATACTTACTTTCGAGCTTAGATAGGTGTGTCAAACCTTATATAAACTCCCACAACTCCTTTTCAAACATTTTAACAGCAGTAAATACTTTTCCACTCACCAAGAACCCAACACTCGATTGTCGATGCGCGAATCAAGCCTCCGCAACTCCCGTGCCTTCTTCGATAGGTAAAGGATTCTGCTCCCCTGCTTCACCCAACCAAAACAGAGGATTAAGAGACCATCTCTATATCAAAACCTTCCAGAAACCAACAAATTCAACAACACTTCACTAGAATCAATAAAACACCTTACTATAACCAATAAGAACACCACCAAACCTTATTCAACCAAATCCCAACCATGATCAAATGATTCTAACACATTACTAACATCAATTAACATCCAACAACAACCTAATCACGTCCTTATATCTCCAATGACATCACAACAACCAGATCGCACCAAAAACCAATTATAAACAACCTAAAAAATAGCAATCCTTACAGTTTTGGGATTTCATTGATTAATCACTCCTTTCAACATTAAAACACATGTAACTTAAGATGTAAATCACTTCAATCCATCACCAAAATAGATCCAATTCATCTTCAATTAACTTCCCAAGAAAACTTAATTTAATTAACAAATAAATATTTAAATCACAATTCCACAATATAAATCAACAACAAAGGATCAAGAACTTGGGAATTTGATTAAAGAACCTTTAATTACTGGAGAGAAATGAAAATAACCTCTAATTGCTGATTTCTCCCTAATTGGCCAAGCTTTAATGAAATCCAAAGAGAAATTGCAAAGGTATTTGAAGAAATCAAATAGAAATAAAAAATAAAATCATAAAAGACTGATTCCTGAAAATTTAGAAGTAGAAATCTCAGTTTGGTTGCTGAGAAAGTTGAGAGAAAAGATTTTGAGAAAAGTAGTTATGTGAGAAAGTGTTTTTAGAAAATAAAGATCTTTTTATTAAAACCTCATTTATCCAATTATTAAACCTTTTAAAATACTTTGAAAATAGCATTAATTAAGAGAGAAATCTGCAGAAAAATAATGGTCAAATAGCTCCTTAAAGATTCTAAGTTTTGATCCTTTTTCGATTCAGTCACCAAAAATAGTTTTCAAAACTTTCAATTTAGTCACTAGACTAAAACGTCTAAAAATCATATTTAATTTCCTCAAATTGACTTCACCAATTTACTTAAAATATTAATTAAGTAAATTAGAGCATTTTCCATATTTTATTTTACCTCAAAAATCAATTTTTAGTTTATTTTCCCGAAACTATTCGAATTGCCTAAACCAATTCTCTCGAACCTCCAGTCCAACCCGATTCATATCTAAGCCCATTTTTAGGGCATTACAACTCTCCCCCTCTTAAGAAATTTCATCCTCAAAATTCACCTGGCGGAAAAAGATGAGGGAAATGCTTCAAGATATCCTTTTTGCTCTCCCAGGTAGCTTCCTCTACACCGCGGTGCCGCCACAACACCTTTACCAAATCTATGGTCTTTACATAGAGAACTTTACTACTCGAATCCATAATCCCCACCGATTCTTCATCATAGGTCAAGTCTGGATTCAATTCAATCTCCTTAACAGCCATAACTCAATCTCCTTAGCACTTGGATAACACGTTCCGACTGACCATCCGTCTGCGGATGATACAAAGTACTGAAGTTCAACCTTATGCCCATGGCCCTATGTAAACATTCCCAGAACCTCGCGTTAAACCGCGGATCTCTATCTGACACAATAGACTTTAGGACCCCATTCAACCTCACGATCTCTGCAACATACAACTCTGCCAACTTATACAGAGTATACGTCGTATGCACAGCCAGAAATGTGCACATTTCGTAAACCTATCCATGATCATCCAAATGAAATTCTTCTTTGACGGCGTCAAAGGCAACCCATACACAAAATCCATGGTGATCTTCTCCCATTTCAACACGGAAACCCTCGGCGGCTGCAACAACCCCGAAAGAAACTGATGTTTTGCCTTAACACGTTGGCAAACCATGCAACGAGCCACAAAATCCACAACATCCGTTACCACATTCGCTTTTCCTGGATGATACTCAATGGTCAAATCATAATCCTTCAATAGTTCCAACCACCCTCACTGTCTAATATTTAACTCCTTTTGAGACATCAAGTATTTCAAACTTTTGTGACTAGTGTATACAACACACTTTTCACCATAGAGATAGTGTCGCTAAATCTTCAAGGAAAACACCACCGCAGCCATCTAAAGATCGTGCGTAGGGTAATTGCACTTATGCACCTTCAATTGCATGCATAAGCGACAATCCTTCCTTCCTGCATTAACACGCATCCTAAACCCACGTAGAACAATCACTATACACAACAAATTCCTTCCCTGACTCTAGTTGAATCACGATTGGAGCGTGTGTCAGAGCCTCTTTTAGCTTATCGAAAGCTTATTGCCTAACTTCTGTCCACTCAAAACTCACATCTTTTTGCAACAACTTCGTCAAAGGGGCAGTAATCTTTGAAAACCCATCCATAAACCGTCGATAATATCATGACAATCCCAGAAAACTATGAACCTCTGAAACATATTTCGGTGGCTTCCAATTCACAATGGCCTCGACCTTCTACGAATCCACTCAAATACCCTCGGCCAAAATGACATGAACAAGGAAAACCACCTGCTTGATCCAAAACTCACACTTACTTAACTTGGCATATAGCTTGTTGTCCAACAGAACTTGAAACACAATTCGAAGATGTCGATCGTGATCTTGCTCGGTACGAGAGTACACAAGAATGTCATCGATGAACACTACCACGAATTGGTCTAGGAATTCATGAAATGCCCTATTCATCATATCCATGAACGCTGCCAGTGCATTTGTCAAACCGAACGGCATCACCAAGAGCTCGTAATGCCCATAACGTGTGCAAAAAGCTATCTTCGACACATCCTTATCCTTCACCTTTAGCTGATAATACCCCGACCGCAGATCAATCTTGGAAAACACTGTAGCACCTCAAAACTAGTTAAACAAATCATCAATCCTAGGCAAATGATACTTGTTCATAATCATCAACTTGTTCAATTCCCGATAATCTATGCACATTCTCATCGTGCCATCATTCTTTTTCAGAAACAACAGCGGTGCACCCCACGGTGATACACTTGGACGAATAAACCCAGGATCCAACAACTCTTGCAACCGCGTCTTCGAATCTTTCGGTGCCATATGATACAGAGCAAACGACACCGGAGCCATATCCGCATACGTCTCTATGCAAAACTCTACCTCCCTATCTAGCGGCAAACCAAGCAACTCTTTCAGAAACACTCCTGAAAAGTCGTAATCCGTACGAATATCTTGAGCACGCACTTCTTTCATACTCAGGTTCATAACGTAGGCTAGGTATGCTTGACCCCTAAATTCTAACAACTTCGAGCGCTGAAACCATATTTGACATGAACTTGACATTCTCACCCACAACTACAACTTCGTAATCCTCGACAAGTTTCAAAGAAACTCGCTTAGCCTCAAAATCTACTACAACCTTTTGTTGAGATAACCAATCCATACCCAGAATCATGTCAAAACCGTGAAACGGTAACTCCATCAGATAAGCCTCAAACACATGCCCTTGAACCATCAAGAGACAACTCCTATACAACTTCCTAGCCACAACTGTCTCACCAAAAGAACTGGTTACCCGCATACCAACATCTAACAACTCAACAGGTAAATCCAACAAACATGCATGCTCGTGCAAAATGTAGGAATACGTGGAATCAGAATCAATAAAATATAACAAAGGTATTGACTGTAAGGTAAAGATACCTGTGATCACGTCGGTATCATTCCTCCCAACACGATGAGCAAAAGCTCTCGTCGATCCATCATCCTCTAGCTGAATTGCCACGGTATGAGCTACAACTCTTTGTCCATTATTCCTGCGCTAGAAATGCCCACGGTCGTGCCCACGACCTCTCTGCGCTCCAGCAATAGGTACATTAGCCTGACCCTGTCTGGCCAACTACGGACAATCCATACAAAGATGATCCCTCGATCCATAACTCTAACAAGTCCAATAGCATCCCCAACACTCTCTCGAATGCCTCCAGCCACATCTCCTACACTCGGGAACTCCAGTATGAGCATTCTAACCCTGAAATCTACGTCTAGCACCAAATCCTTTACACCTCTGATTCAGGCGGTACCTCTTGTATCTATGCCTCTTATAATGATCTCGGCCATCGTCAGACTCCGCACTTCTCTTACCAAACGAAGAACCCCCAGAACGAACAAACAAACCTAGATTCTGTTATATGTCCTTAGCCCGCGACACCAGCACATCAAACTCTGTATAATCAGTGGCCAACATATACATCTTCACTTTCTTGATCAACCCGAAACAGAATCAATCACACCTATCTCGCTCGTTCGGAACCAACTCGGGAGCATATTTACTCAACCAAACTAACTAAATCTCATACTCAAAAATAGACATGTTTCCTTGCTCTAAAGCCACAAACTCCCTCTTCTTTACATCCTTGTATCGAGTTCCCAAACACTTCTTCTTAAAAGCCTCCCAAAATAATTCTCATGTAACATTAGCAGGTTCCATACACGCGATCACAGTTATCCATCAACTGTATGCATCACCCTGGAGCAATGATATGATACATCCCAACTTACGTACGTCGGTACACTCTATTTGGCCAAGGATCTTTTCGGTACTCGCAAACCATTCCTCGGCTGCTTCAGGAACCAAACCTCTAAACTCTATACCATACTAGCTACGTAAACGCTCCAAAGGTAACCCAGTGTTAACAGTTGCAGGCGCCGGCGCAGGTACATGCACTTTAGCCATGGCCGCCTAGAAAGCTCCCATCATCGATTTGTACCAATGGTGCCATATCACCAAAAATAGGTACTTGTGGTGCCTAAGGGACACCTCCCTCAACTCTAGCACCAGCATGAGGAATCGGTGGAAGAGGAGGCAACTCTTCATCACGCGTATGCACAACACTACCCATGTGAGCTCTCATCTATCGTCTTGGTCCCATACTTGATAATACAAGTCTAAACATGATAATGCAACAAAAAAAAACAATTAGGCCAGCCCTCAACAAGAATCCAAGTCTCTCTTATTTAAAACCAAAATCATTTAAAACCAAAACAAATCCAATTCATCTTCCATTATTTTCTAAGAAAACTTAATTTAATTAACAAATAAATGTTTAAATCACAATTCCATAATATAAATCAACAACAAAGGATCAAGAACTTGGGAATTTCATCAAAGAACCTTTACTTAGAGGAGAGAAATGAAAATCACCTCTAATTGTTGATTTCTCCTTAATTGGCGAAGCTTTGATGAAATCCAAAGAGAATTTGCATAGTTATTTGAAGAAATCAAAAAGGAAATCATTAAAGATTGATTCCTGGATATTTAGAAGTAGAAATCTCAGTTTGGTTGCTGAGAAAGTTGAGGGAAAAGATTTTGAGAAAAATAGTTACGTGAGAAAGTGTTTTTAGAAAATAAAGATCTTTTTAATCAAAACCTCATTTATCCAATTATTAAACCTTTTAAAATACTTTAAATATAGCCTTAATTAAGAGAGAAATATGTAGAAAAAGAATGGTCAAATAAGTCTTTAAGGATTCTATATTTTGATAATTTCTCGATTTAGTCACCAAAAATAGTTTTGAAAACTTTCAATTTAGTCACTAGACGAGAATGTCTAAAAATCAGATTTAATTTCCTTAAATTGACTTCAACAACGAAACTATTCAAATTTCCTAAATCGGTTCTCTCGAACCTCCGGTCCAACCCGATTCACATCTAGGCCCATTTTTAGGGCATTACACGAAAAGCTATCTTCGGCACATCCTTATCCTTCACCTTCAACTAATAATACCCCGACCACATATCAATTTTGGAAAACATTGTAGCACCTCGAAACTGGTCAAACAAATCATCAATCCTGGGCAAAGGACACTTGTTCTTAATCGTCAACTTGTTCAGTTGCCGATAATCTATGCACATTCTCATTGTGCCATCCTTTATTTTCACAAACAACACCGGTGCACCCCACGGTGATATACAGGGACGAATGAACCCACGATCCAACAACTCTTGCAACTACATCTTCAACAGCTTCAACTCTTTTGGCGCCTTACAATATAGAGCAGTAGACACCGAAGCCGTATCTGCATACGCCTCTATGCAAAACTCCATCTCCCTATCTGACAGAAAACCATACAACTCTTCCGAAAACACTCCTGAAAATTTTCAAACTGTGCGAATATCCTGAGCGCACACTTCCTTCATACTCGGGTTCATAACGTAAGCTAGGTATGCTTGACCCCCACATTCCAACAAATTCCGCGCTTCCATAGTTGAAACCACATTTTACATAAACTTGACATTCTCGCGCATAACTACAACTTCGTAATCCTCGACAAGTTTCAAAGAAACTCGCTTAGCCTCAATATCCACTATCGCCTTTTGTTGAGACAACCAATCCATACCCAGAATCACGTCAAAACCGTGAAACGGTAACTCTATCAGATCAGCCTCAAACACATGCCCTTGAACCATCATGGGGCAACTCCTATACAACTTCCTAGTTATAACCATCTCACCAAAAGAACTGGTTACCCGCATACCAACTTCTAACAACTCAACAGGTAAATCCAAAAAACATGAATGCTAGTGCAAAATATAGGAATGCGTGGAACCATAATCAATCAAAGATAACAAAGGTATGGACTGGAAGGTAAAGGTACCTACGATCACGTCGGTATCATTCCTCCCAACACGGTGAGCAAAAACACTCTCCGATCCACCATCGTCTGGCTGGACTGCCATGATATGAGCTACCACTCTCTATCAATCATCTCTACACTGGAAATGCCCACGGCCTCTCTGCGCTCAAGCAATAGGTACATTAGCCTGACTCTCTCTGGCCAATTGTGGACAACCTCTACAAAGATGATCCCTCGATCCATAACTACAACAAGTGCTAAAAACTCTAGCATCTCCTACACTCAGAAACTCCAGCATAAGCATTCTAACCCTAAAATCTATGTCCAGCACCAAATCCTCCACGCCTCTGATCCTGGCAGTACATCCTGTCTCTATGTCTCTTATAATGATCTCGGAATGCATCAGACTCCGCACTCCTCTTACCAGACAAAGAAACCCCAGAACAAACAGACAAACCCAGATTTTGTTTTATGTCCTTAGCCCGTGACACTAGCACATCAAACTCTGTATAATCAGTGGCCAACATGTACGTCTTCACTTCTTTGATCAACCTAAAACGGAATCGATCACACCTCTCTCGCTCGTCCAGAACCAACTCAGTAGCATATTTACTCAACCGAACAAACTGGTTCTCATACTCAGAAACAGACATATTTCCTTGCTCCA
Source organism: Hibiscus mutabilis (assembly GCA_019671005.1). Taxonomy (NCBI): domain Eukaryota; kingdom Viridiplantae; phylum Streptophyta; class Magnoliopsida; order Malvales; family Malvaceae; genus Hibiscus; species Hibiscus mutabilis. The sequence goes on from CM033746.1 coordinate 27,081,397, forward strand.
AAGCCATAAACTTCTTCTTCTTTGCATCCTTGTATCAAGTTTCCAAATACTTCTTCTTAAAAGCCTCACAGAAGAATTCCCATGTAACATTAGTAGGTTCCATACTCGCGTTCACAGTTGTCCACCAACTATATGCATCACCCTGAACCAACGATACGATACATCCCAACTTACATACGTTGGTACACTCCATTTGGCCAAGGATCCTTTCGGTACTCGCAAACCATTCCTCGGCTACTTCAGGAACCAAACCTCTAAACTCAACAACACCAAGGCTACGTAAATGCTCCAAAGATAGCCCAGTGTTAACAGCTGCAGGCAGTGGTGCATGTACATGTACTCCAGCCATGGCCGCCTGGAAAACTCCCGTCATCGCTTGCACCAACGGTACCATATCACCAAAAATACGTATTTGTGGTGCCTGAGGTGCACCTCCCTCAACTCCAGCACTAGCAGGAGGAATCTGTGGTGGAGGAGGCAACACTTCATCACGCGTATCCACAACACTACCCATATGAGCTCTCGTCTCTCATCTTGGTCCCATACTCAATAATACAAGTTTAAACATGATAATGCAACAGAATAAAACAATTAGGCCAGCTCGCAGCGAGAATCCAAGTCACTCTTGTTTAAAAACAAAATCATTTAACTCAAGTTGTAATAAGGCAACGTGTCCCAAGGTTTAACTACCAAACTTACACATATCAGGTACAATTCCTCAAATTCAATCACCGTGCATCTCAAACAACATATTCAATCATACAAACAACCATAACCCAACTCTAAGTCACTTTCGTGGGGATATTGTTCCTCCGTATAGGCCTAGCAAGTACCTCCGGGGCTCTAGTACTCTATATTTTCGTGAGAATATCGTTTCTATGTATGGACATAGAGGAATGGGTCCCCCAAATTGAACCCAGTTGAAAAGAGTCTAAAATGGGTGATGACTGGGGGCCTTGCTACCCTTAGTAGGGGACATTAAGGACAATTTAGGTACCCTTTTTAGCACCAAACCTGCATATGGTGGCCCATAAAAGACCACCTTGTAGAGCCATACAAAACTTTGCCCCGTTAGAGGTTACCCGGCTTAGGTTTTGATGCCTTTAATTGCATTATACAGTTTTTAATTGCTTTATTTTTTTGTCTTATTTATTATTTTATTTATTTAATTATTTTATTTTGGTACTACCCTGTTTTGTCCTCATGTTTATATTGCATCCATTTCGTTCATGACATTATCACAAATTTATTTGCATAGAGCATTGACTCGTGAATGGCGAACAATGTGGAAAGTGTTCATACATTGAGAAAGTCTAGTAACGTAGATGTCAATTAAATGCAATATTCAAAGGTTGCAATTCTCGTATAGTTGTGGGTGCTATTCCAAGAATGTCATGTCCAAATCAATGATTTTGAATCTAGAACGTATGCCTTGCATCTACATGCATTTTAAATTTTTGACACTGATCCTTGGGATGTCGTGTGATAGCCATACTGGAAAAGACGAAAGATCGGTCAATTCAACATCACTACGGAACAAGACGCAAGACAAAGTTGGTGAACGAAGATAGACTAGATAGGATCGAGCAGAATTAGAGGGACTTATAAGAAGATCTAACCCAAAAGTTGGAGGACCAGTTAGCCAAGGCCCAGCAAGAGATAAGAGAACAGTTCGTGAGATCTCAACAAGACATACTTGGGAAATTAGCACAAATGCTAGGATGCAAATTTCCTGAACAAGGAGAGGCCTCTGCTATCGGTCCTGGGGCAGGTCCCGTTAGAGGAAACAAAGATCTCTTATATCCTCCAGGGATCACCCCTACTCGGGCTAAAATTCAAACCAACCCTCAATTGGAAATTTCTATGGAAAAATCTCAACCATCTCAGGTTGGTGCCTCTATCACAGCAAATTTGCCTGTCGCATTAGAAGCCAAACCAGGGGCAATCAAGCAGAAAATTTGGTCTCAGAGATGGACCAGTTGATCAAACCCAAGAAATCAAGGACTAGGACATCGAGAGAAATCGAAGAACGTTGTAAACGGCTCAAAGAAAAGATGGAAGCTATAGAGGTAGTGGATACCTTCAGTGTATTCGATGCCGGTGAACTTAGTCTTCTCCCAGATCTGGTGTTACCCCTAAAATTCAAGATCCATAATTTGAGGGATATGATGGAACTAGCGACCCTCGTGTTCACCTCACTATGGTTTGTTGGAGAATGATAGGATATGGTAGAGCTGACAAGCTGTTGATACACTATTTTCAGGATAGTCTATCAGAATCTGCCACCCGATGGTACAATCAATTGAGCCGTCATCAGATAAAATCATGGAAAGACTTAGCTAAAGCTTTTCTAGAGCAGTACCGATACGTCAGTGATATGGTGCCAGATCATTGGACTCTACAACATATGAAACAGAAGTCTAATGAAAGCTTCAGGCAGTACGCACAACGCTGGAGAGATATAGGGGCACAAGTCCAACCCACTCTTGGTGAAAAGGAGACAATTTTTATATTCATCCAAACATTGAAGGGTCCAATCTTAGATCGTCTTATAGGCAATGCCACTACCAACTTTGTTGATTTAGTGCTATCTGGTAAGATTGATGCTGGCGGAAGTTCGTCCCACAAGAGGCCGTCGTATGAGAGAAAGAACAATGAAGTAAACTCTTCAGGAGTTCTTAATTTGGCTACTCAAAGCCAGTGACAGTAATACAACCCAAAGCTACAAGTGCTCACAGTTCCTCAAGCCAATATCCTGGTCAGAGGAAGAATATTGAGAAGATGGAGTTTACTCCATTACCACTTTCTTATGGAGAATTGTACAAACAGTTGTATGATATCCATATGGTGGCACTTTTCTACCAAGCTCCGGTACAACCTCCTTTCCGAAATGGTATGATGCCAATGCAAGATGCAATTATCATGCGGGACAAGTGGGTAACACGATTGAAAACTGCATTGGTTTTAAAAAATTGGTGGAAAATTTTATTAAGCTTGGGGTAGTAAGCTTTGATAATTCAGCGGGAACAGCTACAAACAAAGACCCTTTACTGAAGCATGAAGATGCCAATTAGGAGTGTGTCAGTGATGTTTTTTGAATTGGACCATGTTTACCAGGCTTATATATTACACTGTCTTGACCATAGTAGGTACCTTTGTATTTTTCATCTCTTTTAGAGTAATGTTTTTTTTGTGAACCAATCTCACCGACTTAAGCACAATGGTAGTGAGAATATTTTGTAAGGCATTAAAACTACAATTTGCAATGCAAATATATTTTGTTCGTATTTGAGCCTTGAACATTCAAAATGTATAAATAACATCAATCCAAAGTTTAAAATTTTGAACCACATAAGTTCAAAGGATAAAATTGGGGCATCTTCAAATCACTCTTACAGAATTACATCTCGATCTCCTAATAATGAACTATCATGAACTTTCGGACTTCAACCGAGGATGACTTAATACACTTCAAAGTTTCAAATTTGCTACAAGAGTAGTCTCGAACAATGGAACATAATGAAAACTTTTGGGGCATGTACCCAAATAAAGAGTTGATCCAAAGAAGGGTAATCGAACCTGAGGAAGGTTGGGCACTGTCGCACATAAAAGACCAAGGACTTGATCCGACCAGTAGAAGTCAAAGGGCATCTTTTAGGGGCAAAAAAGAAAGAAATCATATCACATTTATGCATTGGGCCGCATTCATGAAATTATCTTGCATTTAGGACAATTATCAACATTAAATCATCTTTGCATACGTTGAAAAACATCATGCATTTAGGACATACACATGCATTTAGGCATAAAGTTAATATACACTCATTTTTTTACTTGTACATACAAACAGGTCCGGAGAAGGCCAAACACACACAAAAAAGAGAAAATTACTGAAACATCTAAATAAAAGGTATCAGTGACAATTTTTCAACAGTTGCTAACAAATGTTTTTTCCTTTTCAGGATCTCATTTCTCCGACGATGGTGTGGTGGACGCCAACATTTTCCAAATTCTCACTCTCACTAAAACAACCAGTTCAAATATTACCCCTGTCTATAGAAAAGCAGAGCAATTTTTTCCAGGCATTGTCAATGGCACAACAATCCAGATCCTGTCTTCGTCAGTGGTGTAGCAGATCAAATCCTATCTAGATCTTGCCTCCGTCGGTGGTGTTGTAGATTAAATTGTCCATCCAGATCCTATCTCTTTGTCAGTGGTGTAGTGGATCTCGTATGTTGCTGATCTAGTCTATCCGTTAGTGGTGTAGCAGATCAAAAACCCATCCAGGTCTTGCCTCTTTGACGGTGTTGCAGCTAGACCAAACTTTTCCTTAGAATTTACCTTTTCATAGTTATAGCAAAAATCAAACAAAAAAATTCAAAAAAATAATAAAAAATCAAAAAAGGAAAGAAAAAAATCAAAAGATCAAAACGGAGAAATTAATTTGTTGTCAATTGAATCCTGCTTCTCAGTTGATGGCGTAGTAAGATCAAAATTGCTGAAACTCGATTCTGTCCTTCCGTTGATGGTAGGGCTGAGTCCAAAATGCTAAAATTTGATCTTACCCCTTTGTTGATGGTGTCCATAGATCCAACTTTATAAACTTTTGGTTCTGCCTCTTCGTTGGTAATGTAGCTGAACCAAATTTATCAAATTCTGATCATGCATCTTCGTCAGAGTCGTAGCTTGATCACAAAAACCAACCCTCCGATCTTGCCTCTTTGTCAGAGTCGTAGCTGGATCAAATCTTCAGACCTTGCCTCTTCGTCGATGTTCTAGCTCGGTCAAATCTAAATTTTGGTTCTGCCTCTTCGTCAGTGTTGTAGCTAGACCAAATTCACTAACTCTTGATCTTGCCTCTTTGTTAGTGTTGTAGCTAGATCAACACTACTAACTTTAGACCTTGCCTCTTCGTCAGTGTTGTAGCTTGGTCAAAATTCCCTAACTTTCAACTAGTTATCTTTGTTAATAATTAAAAAATCAAAAAAGGAAAAAGAATAAGAAAAATAAGAAGAATAAGAAAAAAGAAAAAAAGAAAAAGAAAGAAAAATCAAAATGAGCTTTCAATCATTCGATCATGCCTTTTCGTCAGAGCTATAGCTGGATCAGACATCAGAACTTTCGTACATCAATCCTACTCTTAGTCAGTGTTGCATCTAGATCAAATTTTGCAGACCCTGCCTCTTCGCCGGTGTTGCAGCTGGGTCAAATTTTATTAGGAATCACTTCGTCATCAATAATGTAGTGAATCGTACTCATTTTGCTTCCGCAACAGACCACCTTTCATTTTGAAGATTTTGCTTCCTCCAAGAGTGACAAAGTAGATCCATCAAGTCTAGAAAGAAGACATGCACCGAAGAGAAAGAAGATCTTCCGAAGAAAGAAGACACGCGTCAAAAGAGGAAATGTTCAGCCAGACCGGACAAAAATGGTTATTGTTTTTGTCTTTGCTCTATTCCTGTTACACAACAATGAGTGAAGAGGGGCAGCTGTAATGCCCATTTTTTGTTCAGGTCCCAAATTATATTCGAATTATTTACCATATTTAAACAAAAAAATAAATAGCAAGGCATGCCGACCCATGCCTTGTAAAAGAAGCTCATGCCATGCAGCCCCCATTCCTCACTCTATGCGGCAGCCATGCCCTTTGGAGGGCTTTCCCACACTCCACTCAACCTCACCTTATCTTCCCCTTACCATATTTGTGCCATGGATTCATCATTTTATGGCCCCCCATCGTCCACTAAAAAAAAGAACCACACCACTATTTGAAGAAGATAGGGAGAGATCATAAAAACATTCCCACCATTTCTCCCATCAACATTAACCATTCATCACTCTCTCGACACTAAAATCAACGAGCCCGATCGAGATTTTCAACAACAACAATTCGTGGAATTTGGGTGATCGAATATATATATTTAGGTTTGGGATTTTTTTGTGTATGTTTGTGGTGTAATCCCTTTTTATAATCTAATAGAAATGATGATTTTATTAGTAATCTTTTATTTATTTTTCATTCTTACGTGCTTTTTTATATATTTCGATGTTCCTATGTTTTTATATGTTGTTAGCATGTATTTAGACTAATTATTAGTGGTTGTTTAATATTTATTTTTCAATCTTCGCATCTCTAAATATGTGTTTTTTTTATCATGATATGTATTTGTTCACGGCTTTTATTTGTTTTTAGATGTACGGTAAGCATGATATCTTTGTATTTGATATGATTAATATATGGTTTCGTTGTAATATTACTTTTATTTGATCTTGTATAATCGTTCCAATGTATATATGTTTTTAAGTATATATCTATGTAAATTACGTTATATATATTAAGTAGTGTATTACCTATATATACTAAGTAGGATATACATGTATATATATACATTATTTTTTATGTATATTTGAGTAGTATATGTTTTTATATATATACTATGTTTATATATTTGGAAAAAAGAGCTATGTATATGTTTTATGTACCTTATGTATGTATATAATATTATATCCATAACTTTTATACTATTATTATCATATTTCTTAAACGTATATACGTGTATATATAATATTTTGTTCATTTTTATAGTTTTGTATAATATCGTAAATTTGAGTGTATATGTATATACTATAATAGATAGTTTTATATATTATATTCTTTTTGATATATATATATTTTTAATATATATATTATATGTATATGTGTCATCTATTATTATTGTTTTACATTATAGTTTAAATATATGTATTTAATATAAATATATATATGTACATGTATTTATTTATGTTTTAAATATTCATGCTTTGCATTTATTTTATTTATATATATTCGAACTTAAATTCCCAATGCGACGCTCATTTTTTCGACGGCAAACTTGGCTACAGTCTAAGACGTAAATATACATAAATGTAAATACATAAATGTGAATAAAATATGAATATTATAATACATTTTTAAATTTTTATCTTCCAAAACACATCTAACTTAAGATGTAAATCACTTAAATCCATCACCAAAACAGATCCAATTCATATTTCATTAACTTCCCAAGAAAACTTAATTTAATTAACAAATAAATGTTTAAATCACAATTCCACAATATAAATCCCCAACATGGGAATTTGATTAAAGAACCTTTATTTAGTGGAGAGAAATGAAAATAACCTCTAATTGCTGATTTCTCCTAATTGGCCAAGCTTTGATGAAATCCAAATAGAATTTGCAAAGGTATTTGAAGAAATCAAATAAAAATAAAAAATAAATCATAAAAGATTGATTCCTAGAGATTTAGAAGTAGAAATCTCAGTTTGGTTACTGAGAAAGTTGAGAGAAAAGATTTTGAGAAAAGAAGTTACGTGAGAATGTATTTTTAGAAAATAAAGATCTTTTAATTAAAACCTCATTTATCCAATTATAAAACCTTTTAAAATACTTTGAAAATAGTATTAATTAAGACAGAAATGTGTAGAAAAAAATGGTCAAATAGCTCCTTAAAGATTCTAAGTTTTGATCCTTTTTCGATTTAGTCACGAAAAATAGTTTTGAAAACTTTTAATTTAGTCACAGACTAAAATGTTTAAAAATCAGATTTAATTTCCTCAAATTGACTTCACCAATTTAATTAAAATATTAATTAAGTAATTTAGAGCATTTTCCATATTTTATTGTACCTCAAAAATCAATTTTTAATTTATTTTCCCAAAACTATTAGAATTGCCTAAACCGATTCTCTCGAACCTCCGGTCCAACCCGATTCACATCTAAGCACATTTTCAGTGCATTACAACTCTCCCCCTTTTAAGAAATTTCATCGTCAAAATTTACCCGGCAGAAAAAGTTGAGGGAAATGCTTCAAGATATCCTTTTTGCTCTCCCAGGTAGCTTCCTCTACACCGCGGTGCCGCCACAACACCTTTACCAAATCTATGGTTTTTCCACAGAGAATTTTACTACTCGAATCTAGAATCCCCATTGGTTCTTCATCATAGGTCAAGTCCGGATTCAACTCATTCTCCTCAACAGGCATAACTCAATCTCTTCAGCACTTGGATAACACGTTTTGACTGACCATCCGTCTTCGGATGATACGAAGTACTGAAGTTCAACCTTGTAACCATGGCCCTATGTAAACATTCCCAGAACCTAGCGGTGAACCGCGGATCTCTATCTGACACAATAGACTTCGGCACCCCATTCAACCTCACGATCTCTACAACATACAACTCTGCCAACTTATCCAGAGTATATGTTGTATGCACATCCAAAAATGTGCACACTTCGTAAACCTATCCAGAATCACCCAAATTAAATTCTTCTTTGACGGCATCAAAGGCAACCCAGACACAAAATCCATGGTGATCCTCTCCCATTTTCACTCGAAAACCCTCAATGGCTGCAACAACCCTAAAGGAAACTAAAGTTTTGCCTTAACACGTTGGCAAACCATGCAACGAGCCACAACATCCTTCTTCAAGACAACCCAGAAATATCTTTCTTCAAATATTGGTACATCTTCTTACTCTCCGAATGCATAGAAAAAGGACTCGAATGCGCTTCAGTCAAAATAATGTGCCTCAACTCTTCATCCATCAGCACCACCACTCAACTCTTAAAGCACAAAATCCCATCCTCACTAAAACTAAAATCTGTTTGATTCTCATCCAAGATATCCTTAACATGTGGCACCAACGCATCATCAAACGGTTGCTTCTCTTTAATCAACTGCAACATCGAAGGATTCACTTGCAACTCCGCTAATAACCCGCCATCTCACGACATACCCAGCCGCACAAACATCACCCTCAACTCCACTACGATCTTTCTACTCAAAGCATCCATTACCACATTTTCTTTTCCCAGATGATACTCAATGGTCTAATCATAATCCTTCAACAGTTCCAACCACCCTCGCTGCCTAATATTTAACTCCTTTTGAGACATTAGGTATTTCAAACTTTTGTGACCAGTATATACAACACAATTCTCAACATAGAGATAATGTCGCCAAATCTTCAAGGCAAACACCACCACAGCTAACTCAAGATAGTGCATAGGGTAATTGCGTTCATGCACCTTCAATTACCTAGATGCATAGGCGACAACCCTTCCTTCCTGCATTAACACGCATCCTAAACCCATGTAGGACACATCACTATACACAACAAATTCGTTCCCTGACTCTAGTTGAATCACGATTGGAGTCTGTGTCAAAGCCTTTTTTAGCTTGTTGCCTAACTTCTGTCCACTCAAAACTCACATATTTTTGTAACAACTTCGTCAAAGGGGCAGCGATCTTTGAAAAGCCATCCACAAACTGTCGATAATATCCTGCCAACCCCAGAAAACTACGAACCTCTAAAACATATTTCGGTGGCTTCCAATTCACAATGGCCTCGACCTTCTACGGATCCACTCGAATACCCTCGGCCAAAATAACATGACCAAGGAAAACCACCTGCTTGATCCAAAACTCACACTTACTTAACTTGGCATATAGCTTGTTGTCCAACAGAACTTGCAACACAATTCAGAGATGTCGATCGTGATCTTGCTCGGTACGAGAGTACACAAGAATGTCATCAATGAACACTACCACGAATTGGTCCAGGAATTCATGAAACGCCTAATTCATCATATCCATGAACGTTGTCGGTGCATTTGTCAAACCAAATAGCATCACGAGGAACTCGTAATGCCCATTACGTGTGCGAAAAGCTATCTTCAGCACATCCTTATCCTTCACCTTTAGCTGATAATACCCCGACTGCAGATCAATCTTGGAAAACACTGTAGCACCTCAAAACTGGTTAAACAAATCATCAATCCTGGGCAAAGGATACTTGTTCTTAATCGTCAACTTGTTCACATGTTCTCATCGTGCCATCCTTTTTTTTCAGAAACAACACCGGTGCACCCCACGGTGATACACTTGGATGAATGAACCCAGGATCCAACAACTTTTGCAATTGCATCTTCAACTCCTTCAACTCTTTCGGTGCCACATGATATGGAGCAAACGACACTAGAGCCGTATTCGCATACATCTCTATGAAAAACTCCACCTCTCTATCCGGTGGCAAACCAAGCAACTCTTTCAGAAATACTCCTAAAAAGTTGCAAACCGTGCAAATATCCTAAGCACGCACTTCCTTCATACTCGGGTTCATAACATAGGCTAGGTATGCTTGACCCACAAATTCCAATATCTTCGAGCGCTGAAACCATATTTGACATGAACTTGACATTCTCGCCCACAACTACAACTTCGTAATCCTTGATAAGTTTCAAAAAAACTCGCTTAGCCTCAAAATCCACTACAACCTTTTTGTTGAGACAACCAATCCATACCCAGAATCACGTCAAAACTGTGAAATGGTAACTCCATCAGATCAACCTTAAACACATGCCCTTGAACCATCAAGAGGTAACTCCTATACAATTTCCTAGCCACAACCGTCTCACCAAAAGAATTAGTTACCGCATACAAACATCTAACAACTCAACAGGTAAATCCAACAAACATGCATGCTCGTGCAAAATGTAGGAATACGTGGAATCGAAATCAATCAAAGATAACAAAGGTATTGACTGCAAGGTAAAGATACATGCAATCATGTCAGTATCATTCCTCCCAACACGGTGAGCAAAAACTCTCATCGGCCCACTATCCTCTAGCTGAACTACCACGGTATGAGCAACCACTCCTTGTCCATCATTCCTACGCTAGAGATGCCTACGGCCGTGCCCTCGACCACTCTGCGCTACAGCAACAGGTATATTAGCCTGACCCTGTCTAGCCAACTGCAGACAAACCATACAAAGATGATCCCTAGATCCACAACTCCAACAAGTGCAGATAGCACCCCCAGCACTCTCTCGAATGCCTCCGACCACATCTCCTACACTCGGGAACTCCAGCATAAACATTCTTACCTTGAAATCCACGTCCAGCACCAAACCGTCCATGCCTCTAAATCAGACAGTACCTCATGTCTCCATGCCTCTTATAACGATCTTGGCCAGCATTAGACTCTGCACTTCTCTTACCAGATAAAGAACCCCCAGAACGCAACAGACAAACCTAGGTTATGTTCTATGTCCTTAGCCCACGACACTAGCACATCAAACTTTGTATAATCAATGGCCGAGATATACATCTTTGCTTCCTTAATCAACCCAAAAAAAATCGATCACACCTCTCTCGCTCGTTCGGAACCAACTCAGGAGCATATTTACTCATCCGAACAAACCGAATCTCATACTCAGAAACATACATCTTTCCTTGCTCTAAAGCTACAAACTCTCTCTTCTTCACATCCTTGTATCAAGTTCCTAAACACTTATTCTTAAAAGCCTCACAAAACAATTCTCATGTAATATTAGCAGGTTCCATACCCACGATCACAGTTCTCCACCAACTATATGCATCACCCTGGAGCAACGATACGATACATCCCAACTTACGTACGTCGATACACTCCATTTGGCCAAAGATCCTTTTGGTACTTGCAAACCATTCTTTAGCTGCTTTAGGAACCAAACTTCCAAACTCAATACCACACAGGCTACGCAAACGTTTCAAAGGTAACCTGTTGTTAACAGCTGCAGGCGCCGGCGCAGGTCGATACACTCCAGCCATGCCCGCCTGGAAATCTCCCATCATCGATTGTACCAACGGTGCCATATCACCAAAAACAGGTATTTGTGGTGCCTAAGGCGCACCTCCCTCAACTTCAGCACCAGCAGGAGGAATCCGTGGAGGAAGAGGCAACTCTTTATCACGCGTATGCACAACACTACCCATGTAAGCTCTCGTCTCTCGTCTTGGTCCCATACTTGATAATACAAGTCTAAACATGATAATGCAACAGAAAAAAATGATTAGGCCAACTCTCAGTAGGAATCCAAGTCACTTTTATTTAAAACCAATGTGTCCCAAGGTTTAAGTCCCAAACTTACACATATCAGGTATAATTCTTTAAATTTAATCACCGTGCATTTCAAACAACATATTCAATCATACAAACAACCATAACCCACCTCCCAACAATCATAACCTAGCTCTGATACACCAAATATTACCCTTTGACCCAGTCTAATCGCAAGACCGAATCAAGCGAGCTACATTAGGGTTTACAGAAATAAACCCCAATAAAAATACATTCAAATTGATCTTTTATTTTCTTTTATCTTTGCTAGATGCATTTTTAGGTCTTACGGTGTCCATACATTTAATGATTAAAATCTCAACTCAATCAGGCGTCATTTTGACATTCAATTGCTTGAATCTACACCTAGGGACTAAAACGTAATTTTTGATTTTTATACGTGCTTTCACAAAATTTAAAGTTACCAATCCTCAATTAGTCATATTTCATGCCTTCATATCAAATTACAACTCAAAATGATCATCCATGCTCAATTAATTGCATAAATACAAAACAAGGACAAAAATGCAAAGATTCAAACATCAAACAGCATTTCCAACTGAAATAACGTCCAGTGTTTTGGTACAGGTGTCCACCTATCGATACGGTTCTAAAGAGCACTTGCGTACCGATACAGTCCTCAAGCGTATCGGTACAGCTTGTATAATTTTAAAAGACCGAATTCTATTAGCTAAGGACTGTACCGAAATAATGACTTGTGTACCGAAACCCTCACTATTTCATAACTACGCGTACCGATACGGCTGCCAGGTGTATCGGTACGGTAAGGCATAATTGCACAATTTGAGCCTATACAGGTCCCCGCGTATCGACACCCTAAGGTTATGTACCAGTATGGAGATACCTATAATGACCTCTAGGTCTAACATATGACACTTTGTCTCAATCCAACACCCTTAATTCAACCTATAAACACCATATAGCATTATAGACATGAATCCATCACACATATCAACATATCAAGAGGTTACACCATGCATGGCATACTCAAACATTCACCTAAGCGCATGATCTCTACTCAAGCATGCTTAATGTTTCCTAACCCCCTCAAACACAAGTAAAGAGCATCATACAAGTCCACCGTATCAATACGGTTCTAAATAGCATTTACGTATCGCTACGGTCCTCAAGCGTATCGGTACGGATTGTTTAATTTTGAAAATTTAGATTCCAGTACCTAAGAACCGTACCGTAACAGTGACCCGCGTACTAAAACCTCCCTATTTCATAACTATGCGTATTGATACGGTTACAAGGCGTATTGGTACGGTAACACAAAATTGGTACGGTAACACAAAACCTCCCTATCTCATGTCATCTCGAAATATGCACATTTAAATCATTTTCATCACATGTATAATGGATTCAATCTCTACCTCAATTTAAGCTTTACACCACAACTCCTTTATAACAAGCTTAAAGAGCAACACATGTATAAATCACATTATACAAAAAAATCAATTTCTCATGATACATTATCTCATATATTAGATTTCAAGTGACTCAAAACCAGCAACCTTACGTTTCATAAAACACATAGGATACACGGATTCTCAAGTGGTTCACACAACCACTTCACATACATACCTCAACCAGAGTAACTACACACTTGCCCACCTCAACGGTTCAAACCGGAGTAACGAATATTTACCCACCTCTACGGTTTGGATGTATTAATCCACCAGTAGGAGAAAACGAAACATTTACCCACCTCAACTATTGCGGTTCTCATGATGGAGATTATGGACACTTTAACACCCCTCGACACACAAGAAGCGACTTTTTATAGTGCACTTTCAATCCTATGACCGGTCAACTATATTCGATAACATTTTAAACATAGCCACTTGCCAATATATTCAATAACCAACATTACCTCAATGTTTTACATATGCATCAAATTATTCCAACACAAATACATTAAACCATGTATTTCTATAATCTTATAACACTTGCATAAATCATATGCTATTCTCAAAAGTCACCATTAAAGATTATTCGCAACATCTTTCACTTGCCACTTGCCAATATATTCAATAACCAAATTTACCTCACTGTTTTACATATGCATCAAATCATTCCAACACAAATACATTAAACCATGTATTTCCATAATCTCAAAATACTTGTATAAATTATATGTTATTCTCAAAAGTCAACATCAAAGATTATCTGCAACATCTTTCACTTTCAAGACGTGCATAATACAATGAGTAATAAAACCACAAACATGTGCATGAGATTTCATTTTAAAATTTTGAAAAGGAGAGATAGCTCAACCGATTCTTACTTCCGAGCTTAGATAGGTGTGTCAAACCATATCTAAACTCCCTCAACTCTTTTCCAAACCTTTTAACAGTAGTAAAATACTTTTCCACTCACCAACAACCCAACGCTCGATTGCTATTACGCAAATCAAGCCTCTGCAACTCCTGCGTCTTCTTCGATAGGTAAAGGATTCAGCTCCCCTGCTTCACCCAACCAAAATAGAGGATTAAGAGCCCATCTTTGTATCAAAACCTTCCAGCAACCAATAAATTCAACAACACTTCACAAGAATCAATTAAACACCTTCCCTAAATCCAACAAGAACACCAACAAACCTTACTCAACTAAAGCCCAACCAAGATCTAACGATTCTAACACATTACTAACATCAGTTTACATCCAACAACAACCTAATCACATCCTTATACCTCCAGCAACATCACAACAACCAGATCGCACCAAAAACCAACTATAAACAACCTAAAAATTAGCAATCATTATAGTTTCGAGATTACCTTGGTTAATCAATCCTTTCAAAATTAAAACACATCTAATTTAAGATGTAAATCACTTAAATCCATCACCAAAACAGATCCAATTCTTCTTCCATTAATTTTTCCAAGAAAACTCAATTTAATTAACAAATAAATGTTTAAATCACAATTCCACAATATAAATCAACAACAAAGGATCAAGAATTTGGGAATTTCAGTAAAGAACCTTTAATTAGAGGAGAGAAACGAAGATCACCTCTAATTGTTGATTTCTCCTTAATTGGCCAAGCTTTGATAAAATCCAAAGAGAATTTGCAAAGGTATTTGAAGAAATCAAATAGAAATCATTAAAGATTGATTCCTGGAGATTTAGAAGTATAAATCTCATTTGGTTGCTGACAAAGTTGAGAGAAAAGATTTTGAGAAAAGTAGTTACGTGAGAAAGTGTTTTTAGGAAATAAAGATCGTTTTAATTAAAACCTCATTTATCCAATTATTAAACCTTTTAAAATACTTTAAAATAGCCTTAATTAAGAGTGAAATATGTAGAAAAATAATGGTCAAATAGTTCCTTAAAGATTCTAAGTTTTGATCATTTTTTCAATTTAGTCACCAAAAACAGTTTTGAAAACTTTCAATTTAGTCACTAGACTAAAAATGTCTAAAAATCAGATTTAATTTCCTCAAATTGACTTCACCAATTTACTTAAAATATTAATTAAGTAATTTAGAGCATTTTTCCATATTTTATTTTACCTCAAAAATCAATTTTTAATTTATTTTCCTGAAACTATTCGAATTGCCTAAACCGGTTATCTCGAACCTTCGGTCCAACCTGATTCACATCTAGGCCCATTTTCAGGGCGCTACAGATTCAAGGAGTAAAATGTAAGAATAGAAAACAAGAACATCAAAATAACTGAATTACCTTTCAGTGGTATCAATACCTGAGCTTGGGTATCGATACTTGGCTGAATTTTTAAAGGGTATCAATACCCCTATCTCGAGTATTGATACCTGCACACAAATTCCAAAATCTCAGATTCTAGTAGCCAAAACCGGTATCGATATCTCATCCTGAGTACCGATAGCCCAGCCAAATTATGTACACCCGTATCGATACGCCTTCCTGAGTATTGATACCCAAGCTAAATTTTGCCTACTGGTATCGATACATGGCCTCGAGTATCGATACCCCTAGATCTGTAATGTCCAATTTAGCTGGTTTTTCATCCAATTAGCAACCCAAGCATGTTCCAATCAAATCATATACTTGTAACATCAATTCAAAGGGGGTAAAACATGTCACAAAACATGACAAACACAACCAAGTAAAACATTATGCACCAACATCCCAAATCTAAAGTCATACTTCCTAAACTCACCCAACTCCACATCTAAACTAGGAATCAAGGCATACCTCAGCTTAGGCATAAAACCATTGAATTACTAACATCAATCAAAACATGCTTGTATCACAATGACCCTAGACATAAGCATTTAAGTAACATACTAATGACAAGGCAACCAATGAACTTTAAACAATGACCAATCTCCTATAAAATATACTTCAATCAAACATCATTATGAGCTATCAACCATAGAAAACAACATCAGCAACATCGGTGAAAACTAGATAACAAATCCCCCAAAAGATTGTAAACACATTGCCTTATTAACCGAATTTTAAACTAAGTTTCATACTCAAACAATTGCCTCACTCTTGGATTCCTTCTCGCAAACAACAACAACCCCTTCAACTTTGTTGGTCTGCATCAAAGGGTAAAGGAGAGCGTAAGCACACTTGCTTAGTGAGGATGCTCTAGAATAAAACATTGATGCAATGTAAAACACATTTTAAAACCTTGTCACACTTGAATGACCATGTGTCAAATGTCAAAATAAGCTTTTTCTCATATGTTTCAAGAAAACATATCATGCATAACAACCATATACATTTAAATCAATTTCATGATTCATATAAAACCTTTTCTCATATGTTTCCAAAAAACATATCATGCATAACAACCATATGCATTTAAATCCATTTCATGATTCACATAAAACCATTTTCTCACATGTTTCAACAAAACATATCATGCATAACATCCATATCCATTTAAATTCATTTCAAGAATCATTAAAATTTCATATATTGGCTTTTGTAGTGACTGGATAGTCTCACCTCTATCCACACATCCACAATAATGGGACATTATAATTACACATCGGATACACGAATTTTAGTGGTCTCACCTCCACCAAATCTCATACCTTGCCTAGTTGAACTGCAAGGTACCATCACTTGGGCTGCCTAGTTAATCTGCATACCCAAAGTGACAACCCAATAGTCCGAGTAGCCTAGTTAAACCGCTTTTCCTCAAGGACTATGGTGCGATCGACTTGTTTATATTATAGTGCACTTTAACCCTATGGAATGCCAATTATATCCGATAATTTCTCTTTATGTCACATGGCCAATATACCACTTTTAAACACATTTACTTGTTGTTTTCAATGCAACTCTCAAAACCATTTCATATGCAAAACTACATTGCCTTAGGAAACCTCTCATTATTTTTAAGAATTAAACTCAATGCTCATAGGCATTCATTTACCTCAATATAAATTGCATATTACTCTAAAAAACATGCATTTACAGTAACTAAATTATTTCATGCTTTAAACCAAATCATAAAAACCAAACCATGTTTTAAACCAACATGAATCTCCAAGCTCATAATAAAACCATTAATCAAGAGAAGTAAGAACCACTTACGCTTGAGCTTAGTTCAAATTTTTAGGCTAAAACTAAACTCCCATGATCCATCGATCAAACCGTTAAAGCGCTTAATGTGAATACTCACTCACCGATACAATTTGTATTGCTCGCCAAAGCAAATTAAGCCTCCGAAATGCAACGTACACCACTAGGAAACCTTGCCTAGATTGTCCCCTATTTTAGACACATAAAATCGGAGAAAGGTGCATCAATATGCATTCAAACTTACTGCCAAACACAATCCCCTGCATCCTTAACATAAACCTTCCGAAACCATGCCGAAACTACCAAAATCCATCTCAAACATCATCCACCCAACTCTAATCAACAAGCCTACGAATTCAACATCTTATTCTTATCAAAACCCATCCAAAAACACTTTCTAAACATCCTTATACCTTCAGCAATCATTTAACATCATAAACAACCCAAAAACTAACTTCAATCAACCTAGAAAATTAGCAATTCTATTAGTTTCAGGATTTCTTTTGCAAATCACATCTCATAATATTAATATACACTTTAAATATGATCTAACTCAATCAAGATCACAACAAATCAGATTCATAGCAAGCAAATCAAATTCCTTAACAAAATCAATATAAAACATTTTATATAATTTTTGCATATTTTATTTTAGCCAAAAACCATTTTATCTGATTAAATTCCCTGAAACTAACTCGATTCACCGAACTGTCTAACCACCTTAGCTTACTCCTAGATCCAAATTTGGCGCATTACAACTCTCCCTCTCTAAAGAATTTTTTTCCCCAAAATTTACCTAAAGGAAAGAGATAGGGAAATTGCTTTTCCATATCAGCCTTTGCGTCCCATGTAGCCTCATCAACTCCTCGGTATCGCCATAACACCTTAACCAATTCAATGGTCTTACCACGGAGAACATTAGAACTAGAATCCAATATCCTTACTGGTTCTTCATCATAATACAACTCTGGTCGCAACTCAATCTCCTCAATTGGAACAACAAGCGACAGATCCTATCTATACTTCCGAAGCATCGACACATGGAAAACATTATGTATCTTCTCAAGCTCAACTGGCATACTCAACTTATGAGCAACAAGACTAACACGCTCAATTATCTCATAAGGTCCAATGAATCTAGGGCTTAGCTTACCCTTGCGCCCAAATCTCATCACCTTTTTCCAAGGTGAAACCTTAAAGAACACTTTATCACCCACTTTGTACTCAATTTTTTTACGCTTCAAATTTGCATAAGACTTTTGCTGACTCGAAGCTGCCTTAATCCTATCACAAATGAGTTTCATCTTCTCATTTGTATCCTTGAGCAAATTGGGTCTTGCAACATGCTTCTCACCCGATTCTGGCAAACAAAGAGGTTTACGACACCTACGACCATAAAGAGCCTCATAAGGAGCCATTTGAATGCTCTACTGATAACTATTATTATAAGCAAACTCCACCAAGGGTAGTTGCTTCTCCCACGTTCCTTGAAACTCAATAACACAATATCTCAACATGTCCTCCAAAATCTGGATAACTCGCTCAGACTGGTCATCCGTCTGAGGATGATAGGACGTACTGAAATTAAGCCTCATACCCAAAGCTATCTGTAGGCTTCCCTAAAACTTTACTGTAAAACGTGGATCCCTATATGATATAATCGACTTAGGAACCCCATGCAATCTTATGATCTTAGCAATATACAATTCCACCAACTTGTCCAATGTATACGTTGTATGCACCGCAAGAAAATACACATTGTAAAACGATCGACAATCACCCATATTGAATCATTTTTTGATGGTGTTAAAGGTAAACCCATCACAAAATCCATGGTGATTCCTTCCCAATTCCATTCCAGAATCTGAACAGCTTGTAACAACTCAGAAGGGAACTGATGTTCAGACTTTACACTCTAATACACCATACAACGATAAACAAACTCGTCTATATCATTCTTCAATCCAACCTAATAATGCAATTCTTATAAATCTCGCTACATCTTTGTACCTCCAAGTTGCATCACAAAAGGACTAGAGTGATCTTCTGCCAAAATAGTGAGCTTTAACTCTGAATCTTCTGACACAACTATTCGACCCTTAAAGAACAACACCCCATCATCATCGAAATGAAAATCGGTGGGATTTCCATTTGAAATGTCTTTAACATGTGGAACCAAGGAAATATCATACAACTACCTCTCTTTAATCAGCTATGAAAATGTAGGCTTAACTTGCAACTCAGCTAACAAGACACCTTCCTGTGTCACACTTAATCTCGCAAACATTACTCTAAGCTCAACGGTAGCTTTACGACTTAATACATCTGCCATCACATTGGCCTTTTTGGGATGATACTCAATTGTCAAATAGTAATCCTTAAGCAACTCAAGCCACCAATGTTTCGTAAGGTTAAATTCCTTTTGAGACATCAGATACTTCAAACTCTTTTGATCAGTGTAAATAGTACACTTCTCACCATAAAGGTAATGTCTCCAAATTTTTAAAGCAAACACCACCGCCCCAAGCTGCAAATAATGGGTTGGGTAGCTGCGTTCATAAACTTTCAATTGCCTTGACGCATAAGCCACCACTTTCCCATCTTGCATCAACACACATCCCAATCCAACATAGGATGCATCACTATAGACCACGAACTCCTTACCAGACTCGGGTTGAATCATGATACGAGCATGAGTCAACACCTCCTTCAACTTCTCACAACTATGTTGCTGCCACTCCGTCAATACATAAGGAACATTTTTTGCAACAACTTCGTCAATGGAGTAGCAATACTAGAAAACCCATAAACAAAACGATGATAATACCCAGCTAATCTAAGGAAACTACAAACCTTGAATACCGACTTAGGCTATTTCCAATGAAGGATAGCTTCAATCTTTTGTGGATCAACATGAATACCCTCCGCTGAAACCAAATGACCAAGAAAAATTACTTTCTTAAGCCAAAACTCGCACTTACTTAGCTTAGCATACAACTGATTTTGTAACCCCCTTAGCCCGGCCTAGCCAAAATTGGACTAAAAGAGCCACATTAGGTTTGCCGAAGCAAAGCCAAGCTAAAACCCTAAACTGAGCCCTATTTTTTTATCTTGTCTAGATGCATTTCATTAATGTCCTATGTGAACATACTTCAGCGGTAGCGTTACATTTAGATCAGAATACAAAACATGGCCCAATTTATCAACGAGTCACATAAGGGACCAAAACATAAATATCGCAATTTGCAGGGCTATTACCACGTTTAAGATTACCATCCTTTGGTTATTCCAATTTCATGCTTTCAGGTTAATTTCCATTTCAAAACCATAACAAAATCCCTATTAATTGCATTCATAATAATCGGGGACCAAGTTGTAAGATTTCCAAACTTCAACAAAAAATATCATAGATTTAATAGGGCATACAGATACAAGAAGGCCCCGTACCGATACAGAACAACTAACAAAATAGCTTTCCGTACAGATACATGTATATCCGTATCGATACGGTTTATTGACCAACCCATACTAATACGGCCTTGACCCTGTACCTTCCCCTCTTTACAATTTCAAAATCTCAGAATTCCAGTAGCTAGAGCCTATACCGATACGGTACCCCGAGTATCGATATGGCAAGCTCAAACTCGAGGGATCATTTTGGTACACTATCTCGTGTACCGACACCGAGACTATTTTCTCTAAAGGCGTACCGATACGGTGGCTAAGTGTACCGGTACCCTAAGCTTAATTTTAACAATTTGAGCCTTATACAGACCCCGCGTACTGATCCTAAGGTACCTGTACTTGTACCGGTACACAAAGGCCTGTAATGACCTTTAGGTCCGACATAAGACACTTTGGCTTATTTCAATCAACCTTAACACTTAACAAATCAACATATAACATCATCAACATGCTTGAACATCAACATATAACATCATCAACATGCTTGAACATCAACATATCAGCATATTAAGCCACCCTAACATATCAAGTACAATCAACTACCAAATCTAGAGGCATGCTTCCTAGTCCACATCCAAAACATAAAACCAACCACAACATAACCACATTAAGTCACTCAAAACACCATAAAATCCAATACAACCTCCTAAAATAGGGTGTTCATCACCGAAATTGAATTTGATGATCCCAGTTCATGTATTGTGGCTTGGCGTCTAACTCCTTCTCTTCTAGTAGATGGAAACTAATAATCATTCTTGGCAAGCCTGTTTAGAATTTGCTTTGCTTCCTCTGGCGACTTATCTAGGAGTGTGCCGTTTGCCGAGGCATCTAGCATCATCATTGTTGGTGTATTCACAGCATTGTAAAATATTGTTACTTGTGTCCACACTGGGAATCCGTGTAGGGCGCATTTGTGTAGAAGTTCTCTATATCGCTCCCAAGCCTCGTACATGGATTCATCATCTGCCTGTCGAAAACAAATAATTTCATTACGAAGCTTATCAGTCAAATTTGAAGGATTAAATCGAGCAAGGAAATCACGACAAAGATCGGTCCAAGATCCTATTGATCCGGCACGAATAAATTGCAAATCTCAAGGAAAGATTTAAGACGTTGTCATGCATCTTCAGTTGCTGAGCCGCCAAATTGACCAATTGTGTTGATCATATTGAACATCACCGGTTTCAACTCAAAATGGTCGGCTTCAATTTTAGGTGTGACAACTCCTGGATTATGTACTTCAAGATAGTCTTCAAGATAGTCTCGAATAGTTCTGTTTCGTGCAAGAATCACTCCTCCTGCTGGAACATCCTGATTCATATTGTCGTCTTGATTAGCCATTGCTACTCTTAACCTTTGTCTGAATCTTTGCAAGGTTCATTCGATTTCTGGATCAAAGGGATATTCTGGTGTAATCGGTCTCACCCTGGTCATATACCAATGCAAAACCAAAGTTTGTTAGCCCTTTGAATCTTAAACAAGAAAAATAAAAAGTGCAATAAAATAAAAACAAAGTTCCTATTGCCAATCCCCGGCAACGACGCCAAAAACTTGTTGCGCGTAATAAGTGCTTCGCAATTGTGCAAGTGTACACGTCGCAAGTTATAGTATAAAAAATATCGTCTCCATAGGGATTGGTGCCACTTCAAGAATCCAATCTCTTGAACTGTAAAAAGTAAAAGAACACAAGTAGAAGATTGTAGTAGTTTAACTAACAACTAAACTAGAAAGGAAATAAGTAAAAGAATATGTAATCAAGTGAGAGAGAATAGGCCAGGTTATCGTGAGTTGAGATGTGATAGCCGATTGGATCGTCTTGGTAAAAGAGTGCAAGAGCAACTCAGTTGCCGTGGAAACTTGCGCAGCGGGGTTGCCTTGGCAACTAATTGACGGTTGCCTAGGCAACTATTTGGGCGGCTGGGCAGCAACTTCAAGGTTCGGCGAAGCGTTCTTCAATGGTTTCTTCTTATCCCTAAGTCGAAACTCTAGCTATTTGTGCATGCCTTGATAATACATCCCTGCGTGAATCAAAGGTGAACAACAACCAATCTTGTGCTCCTCTTAGCCGTTGAAATCCTTAACTTATTCCTAAGCCCGATTAATCTTCACCATCAATAGATTGAATAAAGACCATACTCATTCGTTTCTTGAATCTAACTCTCCCGATATTAGATAAATAGATGAAGTTACGAGATCCTCTCCCAATTCACTCGCAAACAAGAATAAGAACCAAGAATGAGTAAACCTTGAATTGAAAGTGCAAACTCTTATTACCTAAACAAAATCCAATTGTTTCTCACAACCACAAAACACAATAACCTTAGCCAAATAGATTTAGTTCATGGATAGGTTCCAAAGAAACACAAAACAAAGAATTCCTAACATAAACCTAATCGAACAAAGAAGAAAAAGACGAAGAATGGTTGAATCCTCTTTGTCGAAATCTCTCCCTTGCTCTTGTCGAAATCTCCCACTTGCTCTCCCTTAGAGTTGACGGCTTGGTCCTCAATTTATAGGGCTAGGTCAGAGTCTTGTTTTGAGGAGGAAGTTCAGTTGGAATTAAATACTTTTAAAGAATATAATTCTTTATTGTATTTAAATTCCTTCTAGATCTTCTCTTATCTTATTGGGATTTAATGTCTCTTTAACCTCTTCATGGAAATCAAACTCCTTTGGGATTTAACTTTGCTCCACATCACCTTGGGTTTATCTAGTCATCAATTTTGACTACCATATCATCTTATCCCTTATCGACAATCGCCCTGGCAACTAGCTCGGCATCTCCCTCATGCATTTCCCTGGCAACTGGTTCCAGGCTTACTTTGGCAAGTGATTCTGCACACACAAAAACACACCAAAGCAGTATCTTTTTACACAAAATTAAGCAAAATATGAAATCAAGCTTGTCCACCAAGAAAACAATGCAAATATGCATGAATGGCTAATAATGCAACTAATATAAGCCTAAGTCTAGCAATAATAAGAATAAAAAGGGTAACTAAAATAGTACTTTTAGACACTTAACATTTATCCACACAAAAATAGAGGTACATTGCATCAAAATGCAATGAATAACACAACAACACCAATCCTCGACATCCTTTATCCAAAACCTCCCCACAACACCCAAAATTAACAACAAACCTCTTCCAAACATTACCCAGCCGCAACCTAACATTTCAACACATCAATTAGCATCTAAAAAAATCTCTAACATCTTTCTATCTCCAGCATTCACTAAACCAACACAACTCCTCAAAAACACATTACTAGCAACCTAGAAAATTGAATATTCACATAGTTTTGGGATTCCAATGTTAAAACCCATCTATTAACATGATTTAACATCAAAACTATGATTAAAATCAATCAAGAACTCAACAAAACAGAGTCCATACGAAAATCCTTTAATTAAATCAATTAAACCACCATTTAATTAATTTTCTACAATTAAATCATCAAAAAAGGTTAGAAACATGTGTAAAGGATCAATAACTTAGGAATTTCAATAGAGAACCTTATATTAGAGGAGAAGAATGAACCTCACCTCTAATGGTTGCTTTTCTCCTTAATTAGATGGTTACCAAAGCCAAAACAATGAGAAATCAAGTTAATTTTGTTAGAAACCATTATAATCTCAATTAAAATCAAAATATTGATTAAAAGAAGATTTTACTTGAAAATTCTAAAGAAAGAAAAATGTGTTTGGCTGGAGAGAATTGGAGAGAATCTTTTTATGAAAAGTTAGTTATGTCAAATTTGTTTTAAAGATTTTAATTTCCAATTAATTCTCCAAGCAATTAATATTACTTTAAACCCTTTTAAAATAGCTAATTAAGGGAAAAAGTCTGATATTATAGTTTAGGGTAAATAGATCCTTAAAGATTCAAGGTTTTGACCCTTTTACAAAGTAGTCACTAAAAACAGTTTTGAAACTTTACATTTTGGTCACTAAACAAAATGTCCACTTTCCAGACCCCTTTTTGTAAAATTGATTCCACCAAAATCTTTTCCATAATAAAAAATGATTTTAGATAATTTTCCATATTTTTAACCATTCCAAAAATATTCAATCTAATTTAAATCCCAAACTGACTCGAATCCTCTAATCTGATCCAACAGACTGTCTAAACCACTTGGAAAATTCTAGGCCCAAAATTGGGGAGTTACAACTCCTCCTAAGAAACTTTGTCCTTAAAATTTACCTGATGGAAACAAATGCGGAAACTGAGCAACCATGTTCGACTTACTCTCCTAGGTGGCCTCCTCACCACAGCGATGTCGCCACAACACCTTAACAAGTTCTATCGTCTTGCCACACATAAGTTTACTATTGGAGTCAAGAATCACCACTGGTTCCTCATCATAAGATAAGTCAGGTCGCAACTTAACATCCTCAACTGCATAACATGTGAAAGATCTGAACAGTACCTCCGCAACATGGACACATGAAACACGTCATGAGTCTTCTCCAATTCAGGAGGCAAACTCAACCGTTAAGCTATAGGACCAACACGTTCTAACACTTCATACGGTCCAATAAACCTCAAGCTCAACTTGCCCTTGCGCCCAAAACACAATACCTTCTTCCAAGGTGAAACTTTCAGGAAAACCTTCTCACCAACAACGTACTCAACCTCTCTACGCTTCAACTCCACATAGGACTTCTGCCTATCCGAGGCCTCTTTCAATCAGTCGCAAATCAGCTTTACCTTCTCATCCGTGTCTTTTAACACATCAGGCATGGAAACATACTTTTCCCCAGCCTCAACCTAACACAAAGGTGTACGGTACTTCCCTACCATACAGGGCTTCATACGGTGCCATATTTATAATTGCTTGATAGCTATTATTGTACGCAAACTCTACCAAAGGCAACTGTCTTTCCCAGGTTCCTTGGAACTCAATGATGCAACATCTCAATATATCTTCCAAAACTTGAATCACACGCTCAGATTGACCATCCGTCTGAGGATGATACGATGTACTGAAATTCAAGCGATTACCCAAATCTCAATGCAAACATCCCCAACACCTCACTGTAAATCGCGAATCTCTATCCAAAACAATCAATTTAGGTACTCCGTGCAACCTTACAATTTCAGCAACATACAAATCGCCAACCTATCCAAAGAATATGTCGTATGCACTGGGAGAAAATGTGTACACTTCTTAAACCGATCAACAATCACCCCAAATGGAATCCTTTTTAATCGGTGTCAAAGGAACCCCAACACAAAATCCATGGTGACCCTCTCCCATTTTCACTCTGAAATTTTCAGCGGCTGCAACAATTCAGAAGGAAACTGATGTCCAGCCTTCACACGCTGACATACCATACATCTAGCAACAAAATCAGCTACGTCCTTTTTCAAACCCACCCAATAGTACTCTTTCCTCAACCCCTGATACATTTTAGTACTACCGGGATGCATAGTAAAAGGACTAGTATGTGCCCCAGTCAAAATCATCTGTCTCAACTCTCCGTCGCTAGGCACCACAATCGGATCTTTAAAACACAGAACCCCATCACTATTAAAGCGAAAATCCTTAGGATTTCCATCCATGGTGTCCTTAACATGTGGCACCAACGCTTCATCATACTGTTGCTTTTCCTTAATCAACTGTGACAAAGACGGTTTCACCTGCAACTTTGCCAACAACCCTCTGTCACGGGTCACACTTAACCTCACAAACATGGTTCTCAACTCCACAATAGCTTTTCTACTCAAAGCATTATCCACAACATTGGCTTTGCCCGGATGGTACTCAATGGTCAAATCATAATCTTTCAACAGCTCTAACCATCTGCGATGCCTAAGATTCAACTCTTTTTGTGACATCAAATATTTCAAATGCTTATGATCAGTGTATACAATACACTTTTTGCCATAGAGGTAATGTCTCCAAATTTTCAACGCAAACACTACTGCAACAAGCTCATGATCATGCATAGGGTAGTTCTGTTCGTGCACTTTTAACTGCCTTGATGCATAAGCCACAACTTTCCCCTCCTGCATCAACACACACCCCAATCCAACGTAGGATGCATCGCTATACACCACAAACTCCTTCCCTGACTCAGGTTGAATCAGAATTAGAGCTTAGGTTAAAGCTTCCTTCAACTTTTCAAAAACCTGTTGTCTAGCTTCTATCCATTCGAACCGCACATCTTTTTGCAACAACTTGGTTAACAGAGCAACAACCCTCGAAATTGATCGAACAAGTCATCAATTCATGGCAAGGGATACTTGTTCTTTATCATCAACTTGTTTAGTGGCCAATAGTCAATGCACATCCTTAAAGTGCCATCCTTTTTCTTCACAAAGAACACCGGTGCTCCCCACAAAGAAACACTAGACCGAATGAAAACACGATCTAATAACTCCTGGAGTTGCGTCTTCAACTGCTTCAACTTCTTAGGTGCCATGCAATATGGTGCAATCGACATCGGAGCTGAATCAATATATGTCTCGATACAAAACTCTACCTCTGTATCCGGTGGCAAACCAGGTAACTCTTTCGAAAACACACCTGAAAAGTGAAAAATAGTACGAATATCCCTAGTTCGCACCTCTTCTTCATTCAGATTCATAATATAAGCTAGATATGCCTGACATCCATATCCTAGAAACTTTTACGCCTCTAAGGTAGAAATCACGTTGGATAAGCACCTTACATTCTCACCCACCACTACTACCTCATAATCATCAGCGAGCTTCAAAGAAACCTACTTGTTCTCAAAATCAACCACAGCTCGATGCTCAAACAACCAGTCTATACCCAAGATCACGATAAAACCATAGAATGATAGCTCCATCAGATCAGCCGCAAACACATGTCCTTAAACCATCAAGGGACATCTTCGATACAACTTTCTCGTAACAACTATCTCACCAAAAGAACTCATCACTTGCATACGAACATCAAGCATTTCCACTGGTATACCAAGCAAATGTGCATGCTCATGCAAAACATATGAATGCGTGGAACCAGAATCTATCAAAGATAACAATGACATAGACTGCAAGGTAAAGGTACCTACTATCACGTTCGTGTTATTCCTCCATTTGGGATTAGCATAGATCCTTGCCGGTCTACCATCCTCTGATTGAGCCACTACAGTATGTGACACAGTCCTCTCTCCCTTATTCTTCTATTGGAAAGTACCTTGGCCGTGCCTACGGCCCCTCGGTGGTGCAAAAACATGTATGGGTGTCTACATACCTCTAGCAAGCAAAGGACAATCTCGTCTCATATGATCTGCCAACCCACAACTCTAACAAGAATTTGCAGCCACAACTGTAGGAGCCTGCCCCTCTCTTGTCAAACGTGGACAATCCCGCCTCACATGATCCCTCAATCCACAAGCCCAACAAGCATTATGCACTGCCCGAACCTAGGTATTCTATCCATATTGTTCCTGACCAGCACCACCACATCTTGTATTCGGTTAAAACCTCCGATAATGGTGCCTCTTGGATTGACCACCACCAGAACTAAAGTTTTTTGTTCTCTTTCTGAAGCTAAAACTCTAGAACGATGAGATAAACCCAAGCTCTGCTTAATATCCTTCACTCGTGTAACCAACACGTCAAAATTTGTATAGTAAGTAGCCAGCATATACGTCTTAACATCCTACACCAATCCATGTCAGAAACGACCACAGCGACGCCCCTCATTCAGCACCAACTCAAGTGCATACTGGCTCAGCCTCACGAACTGCACCTCATGCTCTAACATTGTCATGCTGCCTTGGACCAAGGACATAAACTCACGTTTCTTCTCATCTAAGTATCTCACTCTAGATACTTCTTCCTGAAGGTAGCTTAAAAGAATTCCCACATCAAGTCACCGGGTTCCATACTCGCAATCGTAGTGGTCCACCAGCTTATGCATCACCCTGCAACAAGGACACTACACACCCCAGCTTACACTCATCATTACATGCCATTTGAACCAAGATCGGTTTTGTACTGGCTATCCACTCCTCGGATGCCTCGGGTGCCAACCCTCTAAACTCAACTCTTGTAAGACTAAACGCTCTAACAATAACCTTGTATTAGCAGTAACAGGTGCTAGAATAGGTACATGGACTCCAACCATCGCGGCCTAGAATGCTTTCATCGTCGCGTGAACCAGAGACGTCATATCACCAAACACTAGACCAGGTGGTGCAGGTGGTACTTGTTCCACTCCCTCAAGAGGATTAGGCGGAAGAAGCGGCAAATTCTGAGGGTGTACAATCTCACCCTCAAATTCATGCCTTCCACAGTAGTGCTTCTGCTATATCGCAACTCTCTCCTCGGTGGCATAGTCTAAATCGTATCTAAGGCATGATAATTACACCAAAACAAGAACAATCAGGGCAGCTTTAAGCAAGGATCCAAGACTTCCATTTCAAACCAAAATTATTTGACAAACGTAGTAATAAGGCAATTTTAAATATTGTACTTAAAAAATCACCGTGCATAGAAAACATCATGATACAAACACCAACAACATCCCAATTTTTGCAAACCTGACTCTAATACCACCAAATGTAACCCCCTTAGCCCGACCTAACCGAAACTGGACTAAAAGAGCAACATTAGGTTTGTCGAAGCAAACCTGAGCTAAAACCCTAAATTGAGCCCTATTTTTTATCTTGTTTAGATACATTTCATTAATGTCCAATGTGAACATGCTTCAGTGGTAGCGTTACATTTAGATTAGAATACAAAATAGGTCCAATTTATCAATAAGTTAATAAGGGACCAAAACGGAAATATCGCAATTTGCAGGGCTATTACCACTATTAAGATTATCATCCTTTGGTTATTCCAATTTCATGCTTGTAGGTTAATTTCCATTCCAAAATAATCACTTAATCCCAATTAATTACATTCATAACAATTGAGGACCTAGTTGCAAGATTTCCAAACATCAGCACAAAATATCACAGATTCAACAGGGCGTACCGATACAGGAAGGCCCGTACCGATACAGACCAACTAACAAAATAGCTTTTCGTACCAATACACGTATATCTGTAATGATACGATTTGTTGACCAACTTGTACCGATACGGCCTTGATCCCGTACCGATCCCCTTTTTACAATTTTAGAAAATCAGAATTCCAATAGCTTGAGCCCTTACCGATATGGTACCCTACGTATCGATACGGTAAGCTCAAACTTGAAAGATCGTTTCGGTATGCTATCTTGTGTACTAACATCGGGACTATTTTCTCTTAAGGCGTACCGATGCGGTGGCTAAGCGTGCCGGTACCCTAAGCTTAATTTTAACAATTTGAGCCTTATACAGACCCCACGTACCAATCTTGAGGTACCTATACCGGTACGCAGAGGCCTGTGATGACCTCTAGGTCCAACATATGACACTTTGGCTCATTTCAATCAACCTTAACACTTAACAAATCAACATATAACATCATCAACATATCAGTATATTATGTAACACCCTAAAATTGGGCCTAGATATGGACCAGATCGGGTCAGTGGTTCAAGAGAACCGGTTTAGGTGATTCGAATAGTTTTGGGAAAATAAATTTATAAAATTTGTTTTGGGATAAAATAAAATATGGGAAAATGTTTTAAATTACTTAATTAATATTTTAAGTAATTTGGTGAAGTCAATTTGAGGTAATTAAATCTATTTTTTAGACATTTTGGTCTAGTGACTAAATTGAAAGTTTTCAAAACTATTTTGGTGACTAAATCAAAAAAGGGTCAAAACTTAGAATCTTTAAGGAGCTATTTATCCAATCTTTTTCAACATATTTCTCGCTTAATTTAGGCTATTTTAAAATTATTTTTAAATGGTTTAATAATTGGATATATGAGGATTTATTAAAAAGATCTTTAGTTTGCCAAAAACATTTCCTTATGTAACTACTTTTAACCCAACATTTTTTTCTAAAATTTCTCAGAAACCAAACTAGGATTTCTGCTTCAAAATCTCCAGGAATCAATCTCCATTGATTTCCCTTTTGATTCCTTATTGATTTCGCTAAATTCCTTTGCAAAATCTCTTTGGATTTCATCAAACCTTGGCCAATTAAGGGAGAAATCAACAATTAGAGGTGATTTTTATTTCTCTCCTCTAATTAAAGTTTCTGTATTGAAATTCCCAAGTTCTCGATCCTTTGTTGTTTATTTATGTTAAGAAATTATGATTCTAATATATATTTATTGATTAAATGAAGTTTTCTTGGAAAATTGTTGGAAAATGAATTGGATCTATTTTGGTGATAGGTTTAATTGATTTATATCTCAATTTGGATGTATTTTAATGTTGTTGAATCAAATCAATCTAACACAAATACATTTGTAAACCTATGGCATATGGTTTAATTGAGTTTATATAAAGTGGTTGTGTTTAAAATGATATCAGATATAGTTGGCATGCCATAGGGTTTAGAGTGTGCTATAAAAAGTCACTTCATGTTTGTCGAGGGGTGTTAAGTGTCCGTAATCACCAACATGAGAACCACAACGATTGAGGTGGGTAAATGTTTCGTTTTCGCTCGTTGGTGGATTTATACATCCAAAACGTAGAGGTGGGTAAATGTTTCATTTTCTCTCACTGGTGGATTTATACATCTAAACCGTAGAGGTGGGTAAATGTTTTGTTACTCTGGTTTGAACTGTTGAGGTGAGCAACTGTGCCGTTACTCCGGTTGAGTTTTGTATGTGAAGTGGTTGTGGGAACCACTTATGAAATTCATGTATCCGATAAGTTTTGTGAAATGAAACGTTTCTTGTTTTAAGTCACTTGAAAGCCAATATATGAGATATTGGATCATATGAAATGGATTGTGTTTGTATAATGAGATTTATACATGTGTTACTCTTTAAGCTTGTTATAAAGGTGTTGTGGTGTGAAGCTTAAATTGATGTAGATATTGAATCCACGATACATGTGTTAAAAATGATTTAAATATGCATATTTGAGATGATATGAAAAGCATGAGATGTTTTGCTATAAGATATTTTACATGAGATTTGAATCAAATGGTTTAAAATGCATTGATGAGTGTTTATGCGAATTCCCTCGCTAAGCTTATAGCTTACCCTCTCTTTTCCTCATCAATGCAGAGAAATAACTTTCTCGGACAGCACATGAGCAAGGGAAGATCCAAGGAACATTTCATTACAAAGTATGGTTTTATATACGTTAAGTAGTACTAAGACGGCAATGTGACCGAGTTGTTTTGGGAGATGTATTTTGAGTTACTCCCTGTTGTAATAGTTTGGATTAATGTTTTGGACTTGTTTGATGTTTTGGTATGTGGTTTTGAGGGATGGAAGACAATAAGCAAGCTTGGGTAGAAATCATGATCATAGGTGATTGTTTGATTATGCCATGCTTAGTGTAGTCTCAATCTATGTTGCTATGTTTGATGATTGAATCCATATGATGATTAGAGGTTGAATGTATGGTGTTAGATTGAGCCAAAGTGTCATATATTGGACCTATAGGTCAATACAGGTCTTACCGTACCGGTACAGACCCCTCAGGTTTCGGTACGCGGGGACCTGTCAAGGCTCAAAATGCTCAAAATAGCCTAGGCGTACCAATACGCCTAATAACCGTATCGGTACGCGTAACGTTGAAACAATGTTTGTTTTAGTACAAGGTTACCGTATCGATACGATGTCTAGCTATTAGAATTTGTATTTTCAAAATATACAAGTTTGTACCGATACGCCTAGGGACCGTATCGGTACGCCTTTGTCTTTTTGTGTCGTATCAAAACGCAAGTCACCCGTACCGGTACGCTGACCATTAATTCAGTTGTATAAGCATCTGTAGTTTGTAATCTTTGCATTTTGGTCCCTGTTTCTTAATTGTGTAATTAAATGTGAATGAATGATCATTTTGAGTTGAGATTTAACATGAAGGCATGTAATATGACTAATTGAGTACTGGTAACTTTAACTTCATGAAAGTCCTTATAAATATTTGAAATCACGTTTTAGTCCCTGTAAAACATTCTCGAGCAATTGGATGTCGAAACGACGCTCGAATGAGTTGTAGTTTTAACCATGGCATGTATGAACACTATAGGACCTAATAATGCATTTATATAAGATAAAAGAAAAAAATAGACCATTTTAATTGCAATATTTTTGGGGTTTATTTCAGTAAACCTTAATGTAGCTTGCTTAGTTCGGTCTTTCGGCTAGACTAGGTCAAGGGGGTTACATTTGGTGGTATCAAAGCTAGGTTATAATTGTTGGGAGGTGGGTTATGGTTGTTTGGTTGGTTGATGATGTATAAATATGTTGTTTGACATGTACGGTGATTGAATATGTGAAGTTGTATTCGATATGTGGTATGTTTAGAGTGTTCAAACTTGGGACACATTGCCTTATTACTACTTAAGTTAAATGATTTTGTTTTTAAACAAAAGTGATTGGATTCTTGTTGCGAGCTGGCCTAATTATTTTTTTTTGTTGTATTATCATGTTTAAACGCATATTTTTTGCGTATGGGACCAAGACGAGAGACTAGAGCTCACATGGGTAGTGTAGTGGATACACGTGATGATGAGTTGTCTCCTCCTCCACCGAATCCTCTTGCTGGTGTTGGAGTAGAGGGAGGTACGTCTCAGGCACCACAAGTACCTATTTTTGGTGATATGGCATCGTTAGTCCAAGTGATGACGTGAGCTTTCTAGGCGACTATAGCTAGAGTGCATGTACCTGCACCGTCGCCTACAACTATTAATATCGGGTTACCTCTGGAGCATTTATGTAGCCTTGGTGGTGCTGAGTTTGGAGGTTTGATTCTTGAAGTAGCAGAGGAAGGGTTTACGGATGTACGCAAGCTGGGATATATTGTGTCATTACTTCAGGGCGATGCTTATAGTTGGTGGACAATTGTGATGGCGGGAACGAAACATGCTAATATTATGTGGGAGTTATTTTGTGAGGCTTTCAGAAAGAAGTATTTAGGATCCCGATATAGAAATGAGAAGAAGAGGGAGTTCATGGCTTTGGAGCAAGAGAACTTGTCTGTTTTCGAGTATGAGATCTAGTTTGTACGATTGAGTAAGTATGCTCCTAAGTTGGTTTTGGATGAGCAGTAGAGGTGTGAATGGTTATGTTACAGGTTGATTAAGGAGGTGAAGACGTACAGCTGGCCACTGACTACATAGAGTTTGATGTCCTAATTTCTTGAGCAAAGTACATAGAACAGAATTTGGGCTTGTCTGCTCGTTCTGGGAGTTCTTTAGTGGGAAAGAGAAGTGCAGAGTCCGATGTTGTTAACGATAGATATAAGAGGCACAAATATAGGAGGTATCATCCGGATCAAAGGCGGGGAGAAAATGGTCTTGGGTATGGTTTTCAAGGTCATAATACCTTTGTTAGAGTTCCTGAGTGTAGGAGGTATGGTATGAAGCATTCGGGAGAATGTTGGGGGTACTATAGGCACTTGTTGGAGTTGAGGATCGAGGGATCATCTCAAGAGGGATTGTTCATAGTTGGTCAGAGAGGGTCAGGCTCATGTACCAGTTGATGTGGCGCAAAGGCGTCGTGGGCACTGTAGTGCCCATTTCCAGCGTAAGAATGATGGTCAGAGAGTGGTAGTGCATACCGTGGCAGTTCAGCCTGAGGAGAGTGGACCGACGAGGGTCTTTGCTCACCGTGTAGGGAGGAATGACACCAATGTGATCGCAGGTACCTTTACCTTAAAAACTATACCTTTGTTATCTTCGATTGATTTCAGTTCTACCCATTCCTACATTTTGCACGAGTATGCAAGTTTGTTGGATTTACTTGTAGAGTTATTAGATGTTGGTATGCGGGTAACAAGTTCTTTTAGGAGACGGTTGTAATCAGAAAGTTGTATAGGAGTTGTCTCTTGCCGGTTCAAGGGCATGTGTTTGAGGCTGATCTGATGGAGTTACCATTTCACAGTTTTGATGTGATTTTGAAGCCAAGCGGATTTCTTTGAAATATGCTGAGAATTATAAAGCTGTGGTTGTGGGCGAGAATGTAAAGTTCATGTCAATATGGTATCTGCTTTGGAGGCACAGAAGTTGTTGGAGTTTGGGGGTCAAGCATACCTAGCCTATGTTATGAATCTAAATATGAAGGAAACGCGTGCTAGGATATTATCACAGTTTGCGATTTTATAGGAGTGTTTTTAGAAGAGTTTCCTAGTTTGTCGCCGGATAAGGAGGTAGATTTCTGCATTGAGACGTATGTGGATACAGCTCCGGTGTCTATTGCTCTATATCATATGGCACCTTTGTTGGTTGTGAAAAGAAGGATGGTGCGATGAAAATGTGCATTGATTATCGGCAACTGAACAAGTTGACTATTAAGAAGAAGTATCCTTTGCTGAGGATTGATGATCTGTTTGATCAGTTCATGGGTGCTACGGTGTTTTCTAAGAATGATCTGCTATTGGGGTATTATCTGTTGAAGTTGAAGGTGAAGGATAAGGATGTGCCGAAGACAGCTTTTCACACACGTTATGGATGTTTGGTTTGACAAATGCACTGACAGCGTTCATGGATATGATGATTAGGGTGTTCCATTAGTTTTTGGACCAATTCGTGGTAGTGTTCATCGATGACATCCTTGTGTACTCGGGCCAAGGAAGATCACAATCGACATCTCTGAATTATGTTGCAAGTTATGTTGGACAACAAGCTTTGTGTCAAGTTAAGTAAATGTGAGTTCTGGATCAAGCATGTGCCTGGACATGTTGTTTCAGCCGAGGGTATTCGTGTGGATCCGCAGAAAGTTGAGGCCATTATGAATTGGAAGCAACTGAATTTTGTATCAGAGGTTTGTAGTTTCTTAAGGTTGGCAGGATACTACCGACGCTTCGTGGATGGGTTTTCAAAGATTGCTTCCCCTTTGACGAAGTTGTTGAAGAACGATATGAGTTTTGAGTGGACAGAAGGGTGGTAGCTTATGCATCTAGGCAGTTTGAAGGTGCACGAGTGCAACTACCCTCATGACATTGAGTTGGCCGTGGTGGTGTTTGCCTTGAAGATTTGGTGACATTATATGTATTGTGAGAAGTGTAACGTATACACGGATCACAAAAGTTTGAAGTATTTGATATCACAGAAGGAATTAAACCTTAGGCAACGAAGATGGTTGGAATTGCTTAAAGATTATGACCTAACGATTGAGTATCATCCGAGAAAAGTGAATGTGGTAGTGGATGCATTGAGTAGAAAGATCGTGGTAAATTAAGGGCCATGTTTGTGCAATTGAGCTTAACACGAGATAATGGGTTGTTAGCAGAGTTACAAGTGAAGCCTTCGATGTTGCAGATGATAAAAGAGAAGCAACCCTATGATGAGATGTTGGTGCTTTATGTTAAGGATATCTTGGTTGGGAATCAAATTGAGTTTGGTTCTAATGAGGACAGAGTGTTGTGCTTTAAGAGTCAGGTGGTGGTGCCGATGTATGAAGAGTTGAGGCACACTATCTTGACTGAGGCACATTCGATTCCTTTTGCTATACATCTGGGGAGTACAAAGATGTATCAAGATTCAAAGAAAGAGTATTTTTGGCTTGGTTTGAAGAAATATGTTATGGATTTTGTGGCTCATTGCATGGTTTGTCAAGGTGTTAAGGCGGAGCATCAGTTTCCTTCGGGGTTGTTGCAACCATTAAAGGTTCCTGAGTGTAAATGGGAGAGGATCACCATGGATTTTGTATCTGGTTTGCCTTTGACACTGCCAAAGAAGAATTTCGTTTGGATGATCGTGGATAGGTTTACAAAGTGTGCATATTTGCTGGTTGTGCATACGACGTATACTTTGGATAAGTTGGTTGAGTTGTACATTGTTGAGGCTGTGAGGTTGCATGGTGTACCGAAGTTTATTTTGTCGGATAGAGATCCGCGTTTCACTACAAGGTTTTGGGACTGTTTGCATAGTGCCTTGTGTACACGGTTAAACTTCAATACTTTGTATCATCCTTAAAAGGATGGTCAGTCTGAACGTGTTATCCAAGTATTGGAGGCCATGTTGCGGTGTTGCATCATATATTTTCAAGGATCATGGGAATAGCAGTTGCCGTTGGTGGAGTTTGCTTATAATAATAGCTACCAAGCTAGTATCCAGATGGCAACATACGAGGCTTTGTATGGTAGGAGGTGTCGTACACCACTTTGTTGGGTGGAGACATAGGAGAAGTATGTTTCTTTTCTGAATATGTTGAAATATACCAATGAGAAAGTAAATCTTATAAGTGACCGGTTGAAAGCAGCTTCGGTTTGGCAAAAGTTTTATGCTGACTTGAAGCGAAGGGAAATTGAGTATGTTGTTGGTGATCGTGTGTTTTTTAAGGTTTTGCCTTGGAAAAAGATGATGAGGTTTGGATGAAAAGGCAAGTTAAGCCCTAGGTTTATTGGACCGTATGAGGTGTTGGGGCACATTGGTCCAGTTGCGTATCAATTGAGGTTGCTGGCTGAGCTAGAAAAGATACATGATGTTTTTCGTGTGTCGATGCTTCAGAGGTAAAGATCGGATGCTTCGCATGTAATGCCTGTTGAGGAGATTGAGTTGAATCTGAATTTGACATATGATGAAGAACCGGTGAGAATTATGGGTTTGAGTAGCAAAGTTCTCCTTGGAAAGACCATAGAGTTGGTAAAGGTGTGGTAGTGGCACCGCGGTGTAGAGGAAGCTACTTGGGAGAGCAAAACGGACATGTTGAAATAGTTCCCTCATATTTTTCCGTTAGGTAAATTTCGAGGATGAAATTTATTAAGAGGGGAAGAGTTTTAATGCCCTGAAATTGGGCCTAGATGTGGACCAGATCGGTTCGATGGTTCAAGCGAACCGGTTTAGGCGATTCGAATAGTTTTAGGAATTTAGAAAATTAGTTTTGGGATAAAATAAAATATGGGAAATGTTTTAAATTACTTAATTAATATTTTAAGTAATTTGGTGAACTCAATTTGAGGTAATTAAATCTGATTTTTAGACATTTTGGTCTAGTGACTGAATTGAAGGTTTTCAAAACTATTTTTGGCGACTAAATCGAAAAAGGGTCAAAACTTAGAGTCTTTAAGGAGCTATTTATCCAATATTTTTCAACAAACTTCTCTCTTAATTTAGGCTACTCTTAAAGTATTTTTAAATGGTTTAATAATTGGATAAATGAGGATTTATTAAAAAGATCTTTAATTTGCCAAAAACATTTTTTACGCAACTACTTTTCACCAAACCTTTTTTCTCTCAACTTTCTCAACAACCAAACTATGATTTCTACTTCAAAATCTCCAGGAATCAATCTCCATTGATTTCCTTTTTGATTCCTTGTTGATTTCTCTAAATTCAATTGAAAAATCTCCTTGGATTTCATCAAAGCTTGGCCAATTAAGGGAGAAATCAGCAATTATAGGTGATTTTCATTTCTCTCCTCTAATTAAAGGTTCTTTATTGAATTCCCAAGTTCTTGATCCTTTGTTGTTGATTTATGTTAAGAATTTATGATTTTAATATGGATTTATTCATTAAATTAAGTTTTCCTGGAAATTTATTGGAAACTGAATTGGATCTATTTTGGTGATGGATTTAATTGATTTATATCTCAATTTGGATGTATTTTAATGTTGAAAGAGTTGATTAATCAATGAAATCCCGAAACTATATGAATTGTTAGTTTTATAGGTGGTGTATAGTTGGTTTTTGGCTTGATCTTGTAGTTGTAGTATTGTTGGAGGTATAAAGACATGTTTAAGGTGTTTTGGATATTAATTGATGTTTTTAATGTGTTAGAATCATTAGATGTTGGTTGGGCTTTGTTTAGGTAAGGTTTGTGGTGTTCTTGATGGTTTTATGAGGGTGTTGAGTGGATTCTTGGGAGTTGAGGTTGTGTTTGTTGGTTGTTGGAGGTTTGTGTTACAGAGATGTGTTTTAATCCTCTGTTTTTGATTGGGTAAAGTAGGGGAGTTGAATCCTTTAGCTTTTGAAGAAGGCGCGGAAGCTTCAGAAGCTTGATTCACGCATTAGCAAGCGTTGGATTGTTGGTGACTGGAAAAGTGTTTTACTGCTATTAAAAGGTTGGAAAAGAAGTTGTGCGAGTTTAGATAAAGTTTGATACACTTATCTAAGCTTGGAAGTAAGTATTAGTTGAGCTTTCTCTCGATTTCGATTTTTCAAAATGAAATCCCATGCACATGTTGTTGGTTTTAAATACTCACTAGGCCAAGCGCATGTTTTGAAAGAGAAAGACGTTGCAAATGATCATAGATGATGAATCATGAGAATGACATATAGTTTACAAATGTAATTTTGGAGATTGTTAAAATACATGGTTTAATGTATTTGTGTTAGATTGATTTGATGCATATGTAAAACAGTGAGAATGTAACGCCCCGGTTTTGGGCCAAGCGGTTTTGTGGCTTGTTACACGGTTTGATGGACCGGGTTGGGGATTCGAGTCAAATTCGGGAGTAAATATTTTCTGGTAAGTTAAAAATATGGAAAATGGTTAAAATCATATTTTAATATATGATTAATAATGGGGAAAACAATTTTGGAAAATGGGTTTTGGAAGTGTGACATTTTGGTTAGTGACCAAAATGCGATTTTTGAAAACTGGTTTTTAAAGGTGACTAAAATGAAAAGGATCAAATTCTTAGAATCCTTAAGGAGCTATTTTACCAAGTTTTTGCTGGTGATTTCTCCTATCAATTAAGTCTTTTTAACATGTGTTTTAAAATCTAATTAAAGGGGAATTTGGTTATTAAAAAGTTAGTTATCACTTTAAAGAAAATTGACGTAACTTTTCTCTCAACTTTTCTCTCCACTTCTCTTCTGCCAAACACTCAAGTTTTCATTAAAACCAGAGGTGAGAGATCATTTTACTCAGATTATTGATTTGTAATTGATTCTTTAACTTTGATTTACAAAACCTCATTGAAATCTTGTGTTTCCTTAGCTTTAAACAAGTCAATTGAGGGAGAAATCACACAATAGTGGTAAGGTCCATGATCTCCTCTATTTAATGGTTCTTTATTGATATTCCTAAGTGTTTGATCCTTGATTCATGGTTTATAATCTAGTTTTGTGTTTTTATACTGAATTAATTGATTTAATTTGGTGAATTTGATGAAAGAGTGAAATATCCATATTGGATCTATTTTCCAGTGTTGAAGATTGATTTTAATCATATTTTGGATGTATTATTATGTTGATAAGTTGTTTTTTAACAATGGAATCCTGAAACTCTTGAATCCCTAATTGTTTAGGTTGTTAGATTTGTGTTTTTGTGGAGTTGTGGTGGTTGTGTAGTTGCTGGAAGTATTTGGATGAATTAATCCTACTTTTAAATGTTAATTGATGATTACGGAAGTGTTAGATTGTGGTTGGGTTGTGTTTGGAAAGGATTAGATGATGAATTCAGTTGTTGTGGTTGGGTAATTTTAAGAGGATTGTGGATGTCCGATTTGTTGTTGTAGTGTTTTGATTGCATTGAGATGCATTTATCCTCTGTTGTAATGTGATTAAAACATGGGGGGTTGATCCGAATGTGATCGGTGAAGCTTTGGAGTCTTCAGACACTTGATTTCGCGTCAGCGAATCAAGGTTTCACGTATCAGTGAGTGCGAATGTGAATTTTAGCGTTGGATTGTTTTAAAGGTGGTTTATGGGAGTTTAGACTAAGCTTGAAACGCTGGTTTAAACTCGGAAGTAAGTAAAATGTGGTTTTCTCTCTTGGTCGTGCTAGTGTAAAATGATTTTGATGCACTTGTTTTGATTTACATTGTACCTATTGTTTAAGCATGATTTAGAGTATTTGAGATATTGTTTTTAAGCATGAAATGCTGAAGAATGCACATGGTAAGTGATCCTTGTAAGTATATGGTTTATACTTGTGGTTTAAAGGATGGTTGTTGCTTTGGAAAATTGGTTTGGTTAATGCTTGTTAAAAACTGTGAGGTAAATGGTAAATGGTTAATTATATTGGCAAGTGATGTGGTTTTAAAATGGTTAATTATATTGGCAATTTTGGCCATTGTTTCAATACTCAGGGAGGTGTTTCGATACGGTATAGTGTTTTCTTAAAGGGCATTCCGATACGCGAGGGCGTATCAGAACAAAAATTGGCTACTAGAATTTTAGGGTTTTAGAACAAGGAAGGCGTATCGAAACACCCCTTGTCGTACCGGTACGGTGGTAGTTAAATTGGTTATTTTGGAATCTTCTAAAGTTTTGTTTTCTTACGTTTTGGTCCCTTAATGTTGAAGGTGCAATTAAATGAGATTGGATAATCTTTTTGACTTGACTTTTAACATATTTTGGTAATATAAAAATGAGTGAAGACCTGTAGTTTTCTAAAATTACAAAATGGTCACTAAATCGCAAATGTGATCAATTGGATGCCAATTCGACGCCCGATTGAGTTGAGTTTTCACCAGAGATCAATATGTACATGTAGGATAATAATTTTGCATCTAGATAAGATAAAAGAAAAAATGGGCATGTTTTAGGTCTTATCTTCTCGGTTTACTTCGTTAAACCTAATGTAGCTCCCTCGGTTCGGTCTTGCGACTAGGCCAGGTCTAGGGGGTTACATTTAGTGGTATCAAAGACAGGTTTGCGATAGTTGGGAGTTGTTTTGATTATTGTGATGTTATTGTGAGTTGTTATCTTATGTGTGATATGCACGGTGATTGTAATATGCACGATGGTTGCTGTATGCCATGTTGGGGGGAAATTAGGGAAACCCATTGCCTTATTATTATAGTCTGAGATATTATGATTCTGAAATGGAAGTCTTGGATCCTTGCTTGAAGCTGGCCTAATTGTTTTGTATTTGAATGATTATCCTGCCTTAGATATATTGTTAGCACGATGAGACCAATGAGAGAGTTGCAATCTGGTATGACTGTTGCTGCCAGTGGGCAGGAAATCGAGGAGAATGTTATACCCCCTGGAGGGTTGCTACCACCCCTACCTATTCTACGTGAGGTAGTAGAGCGAGTACCACCTGCGCCAGCTGGGCCAAGGATGGGTGATATGGCACCGTTGATACAGGCCATGACCGATGCGTTTCAGGTAGTAGTTGCAAGTGTTCATGTGTCGGCACCACCAGTAGTTAGGCAGGGTTTGCCACTAGAGCGTCTTTATAGTTTGGGCGGAGTTGAGTTTTGAGGTTTGTCACCTGAGGCTTTTGAGGGATGGTTGGCCAGTACTGAGAGGATACTGGGCCATATGAGTTGTTCTGATGCTCGTAAGCTAGGCTGTGCGGTGTCCCTATTATGGGGTGATACGTATACATGGTGGACTAGCACGATATCTGGTATGGTGACCGAGGATGTAACCTGGGAGTTCTTTTGTGGTGCTTCCTGGAAGAAGTACCTGGGAGTACGATATCAGGACGATAGGAAGCAAGAGTTTATGGTTTTGGCTTTGGAGTTTGTAAGGTTGAGCTAGTATACACCTGAGTTAGTTCCTGACGAGCATATGTAATGTGATCATTTTCACTACGAGCTCGTGCAAGAGGTCAAGACATACATGCTTGCTGCTGATTACATAGATTTTGATGTGTTGGTTTCACAAGCTACGGATGTTGAGCAGAATTTGGGTATGGCTTCTAGGTCTCGTGGCCTTAACTCTGGTTAGAGAGCGGGTGATTCCAGTTTTAGCGGTGTTTAGGCCAAGAGACATTGTGATCGGAGGTTTTGCCTTGATTCGAGGCATAGCAGAGGTGTTGTTGGACGTGGAGTCCAGGGGCAAGGTGCCCAGGTTAGAGCTCTATTTAACACCTGTTGGGCTTGTGGATCCTGAGATCATTTGAGGTGAGATTTTCCGTGTTTGGCCAGGGAGGGTCAAACACCAGCTCTTGTTGTGGCCAATGCTTGTTGGAGCTGTGGGTCTGGCGACCATCTGAGACGTGATTGTCCTTTGTTGGCTAGAGGTGGGCAGGGTGCTGCACCTGTTGTTGCTCTGCATAGAGGCCATGGTCGTAGCAGTGGACCGTTTCAGCGTAGAGATGGTGGGCAGAGGACTATGGATCATACCGTTGCTATCCAACCTGAGGGAGGTGGACTGGCTAGGGTGTATGTGCACTGAGAGGGTCGCAATGACACCGATGTGATTGCAGGTACATTCTCTTTGTTGTCTTTGTCATTGTATTCGTTGGTTGATTCTGGTTCTACCCATTCATACATCTTGAGTGAGCATGCATAATTGCTTGATATATCTGTTAAAATTCTTAATGTGGGTGTTAGAGTGACTAGTTTTCTTGGGGAGACGGTCGTGGTTAGGAGGTTGTATCGTAGGGGTTTGCTAATGGTTCAGGGACACGAGTTTACCGTGGAATTGATAGAGTTGCTATTCCATGGTTTTGATGTGATTTTGGGTATGGATTGGTTGACGAACATAGGGTTGTGGGGGATTTTGAGACCAAACAGATATCCTTGAGGTTGTCGGATGATTTTGAGGTGGTAGTTTTGGTGAGAATGCTAAGTTCTTGTCTAATGCTAAGTTCTTGTCTAATGTTGTTTCGGCTTTGAAAGCGAGTCGAATAATGAATTCAGGATGTCAGGCTTTCTTGGCCTATGTTATGAATCCTGGTTGAAAGGAGTTAAGGGTGCAAGATATTCGCACCATATGTGAGTTTTCGGGTGCTTTTCAAGAAGAGTTGTCGGGGTTGCCACCAGACTGTGAGGTTGAGTTTGGCATTGAGGTCTTTGCGGATACGGTACCAGTGTCTATTGCTCCGTATTGCATGGCCCTGAAGGAGTTAAAGGAGTTGAAGACACAACTGCAGGAGTTGCTTGATCGAGGTTTTATTAGACCTAGTATTTCACCGTGGGGTGCACCAATGTTGTTTGTAAAGAAAAAAGATGGTACGTTGCGGATGTGTGTAAACTATCGGCAACTGAATAAGTTGATGATAAATAACACGTATCTTTTTCTGTAGATAGATGATTTGTTTGATCAGTTTAGGGGTGCTTCGGTGTTTTCTAAGATAGATTTGAGGTCTGGGTACTATCAGTTGAAAGTGAAGGATGTAGATGTGTGCAAGATAGCTTTCCGTATGAGGTACGAGCATTATGAATTTTTGGTGATGCCGTTTGGTTTGACCAACGCACCGACTGCTTTCATGGACATGACGAATCGCATGTTCCATGAGTTTTTGGACCAGTTTATGGTTGTGTTTATCGATGATATCCTTGTGTACTCTCGTATCGAGGAGGATCATGATAGACATTTGCAGATTGTGCTTCATATGTTGTTGGCTAACCAGTT
The DNA here is from genome assembly GCA_019671005.1 of Hibiscus mutabilis. Lineage (NCBI taxonomy): Eukaryota > Viridiplantae > Streptophyta > Magnoliopsida > Malvales > Malvaceae > Hibiscus > Hibiscus mutabilis. Next base: position 27,125,586 of record CM033746.1, read on the forward strand.
GTATGCCAAGTTAAGCAAATGTGAGTTTTAGCTTATGGAGGTTATTTTCCTTGGGCATGTTGTGTCGGCCGAGGGAATTCGTATTGATCCGCACAGGATTGAGGCTATAGTGAGTTGGAAGGTGCCTAAATCTGTGTCAGAAGTTTGAAGTTTCCTTGGTTTGGGGGGTTATTATCGTAGGTTTGTTGAGGGGTTCTCCATTTTAGCTACTCCTTTAACTAAGTTGTTGCAGAAGAATGTTCATTTTGAGTAGACAAATGATAGACAACGGGCTTTTGAAAGTTTGAAGGAAGCTTTGACAAGAGCTCCAGTCTTGGTTCAACCTGAATCAGGAAAATAGTTCGTTGTTTATAGTGATGCGTCCTATGTTGGGCTTGGTTGCGTGTTGATGCAGAAGGGTAAGGTAGTTACGTATGCATTTTGGCAATTGAAGGTGCATGAACGTAATTACCCTACTCATGATCTTGAGCTTGCCGCAGTTGTGTTTGCCTTAAAAATCTGGAGGCATTACCTTTATGGTGAGAAATGTGTGGTTTATACGGATCATAAAAGTTTAAAGTATATGATGTCCCAGAAGGAGCTGAATCTTAGGCAACGGAGGTGGTTAGAGTTGCTTAAAGATTATGATTTGTCTATTATGTATCATATGGGAAAAGCTAACATTATGGCTGATGCTTTAAGGAGGAAGGCTGCTATGGAGTTGAGAGCTATGTTCGCTCAGTTGAGTATGACGTGTGAGGGTGGGTTGATAGCTGAGTTGCAAGTGAAACCGTCCTTGTCACAGTTGATTAAGGAAAGACAATCGCATGATGAGAGTTTGGTGCCGCATGTGAAGGATATCATGGATGGGAATCCTACGGATTTTCTTTTAATGATGATGGAGTGTTGTGCCTAAGGATGAATAGTTGAGGTGTACCATTCTGACCGAAGCGCATGCTAGTCCTTTTGCTATGCATCCCGTTAGTACTAAGATGTATCGTGGTTTGAAGGAAGAGTACTATTGGGTTGGACTAAAGAAGGATGTGGCTGATTTTGTTGCTCGATGCATGGTATGTCAGCGATGAAAGCTAAGCGTCAGTTTCCATAGGGTTGTTGCAATTGTTGAGGGTACCGGAATGGAAGTGAGAAAGAGTCACCATGGATTTTGTGTCTGGGTTGCCTTTGACGCCGACAAAAAAGGATTCCATTTGGGTGATTATTGATCGGTTTATGATGTGTACACATTTTGTGCCAGTGCATGCGACGTATACCTTGGATAGGTTGGCTGATATGTACGTCTCTGAGATTGTGCGTTTGCACGGGGTGCCCAAGTCTATAGTTTTGGATAGAGATCTGCGGTTCATAGCAAGGTTTTTGTTGTGCTTACATCGTGCTCTGAGAACTCGGCTAAATTTCAGCACTTTGTATCATCCTCAGACGGATGGTCAGTCGGAGTGTGTGATTCATGTTTTAGAGGATATGTTAAGATGTTGTGTCATTGAGTTCCAGGGAACGTAGGGAAAACAGTTGCCGTTGGTAGAGTTTGCTTTTAATAACAGTTATCATGCTAGTATATAGATGGCACTGTATGAGGCACTGTATGATAGGAAGTGTCGTACGCCCGTGTGTTGGGCTGAAGTTCGGGAGAAGCATATTTCCATGCCTGATGTATTGAAAGGCACGAATGAGAATGTGAAGTTGATATGTGAGTGCTTGAGAACAGCTTCGGATCGTTAGAAATCTTACGCGAATTTGAAGCATTGGGATGTGGAGTATGTTGTTGGTGACCGAGTATTTGAAGGTATCGCCTTGGAAGAAGGGGATGTGTTTAGGGCGGAAAGGGAAGCTTAGCCTAGGTTTATTGGACCATAGGAGATTGTTGAGTGTATGGGACCTGTTGCTTACCGTTTGAGGTTACCTCCTAAGTTGGAGAGGATTCATGACGTGTTTCATGTTTCGATGTTGCGGAGGTATCGGTCGAATCCCTCGCATGTTATGCCGGTGGAGGATATTGAGTTGAGGCCAAATCTATCTTATGATGAGGAACCAGTAGAGGATCATGATACCAGCAGTAAGGTTTTGTGTGGCAAGACGATCGAGCTTGTTAAGGTGTTGCAGAGGCACTGCGTGGGAACACAAGTCGGATATGTTGGAACAGTTTTCGCACCTGTTTCCTCCAAGTAAAATTTTGGGAACGAAATTTATTAAGTGGGGGAGAGTTTTAACACTCCAATTTTGGACCTAGCCGTTTTGTGGCTTGTTAGACGGTCTAGTGGACCGTGTTAGGGATTCGAGTCAGATTCGGGAGTAAATATTTTTTGGTAAGTTTTTATATGGAAAAATGGTTAAAAATCATATTTTAATATATGATTAATAATGGTGAAAACAATTTTGGAAAATGGGTTTTGGAAGTGTGACATTTTGGTTAGTGACCAAAATGTGATTTTTGAAAACTGGTTTTTAAAGGTGACTAAAATGAAAAGGATCAAATTCTTAGAATCCTTAAGGAGCTATTTTACCAAGTTTTTGATGGTGATTTCTCCTATCAATTAAGTCTTTTTAACATGTGTTTTAAAAGTTAATTAAAAGGGAATTTGGTTATTAAAAAGTTAGTTATCACATTAAAGAAAATTAACGTAACTTTTCTCTCCACTTCTCTTATGCCAAACACTCAAGTTTTCATTAAAAACTAGAGGTGAGAGATCATTTTACTCAGATTCTTGATTTGTAATTGATTCTTTAACTTTGATTTATAAAACCTCATTGAAATCTTGTGTTTTCTTAGCTTTAAACAAGCTAATTGAGGGAGAAATCACACAATAGGGTTAAGGTCCGTGATCTCCTCTATTGAATTGTTCTTTATTGATATTTCCAAGTGTTTGATCTATGATTCACGGTTTATAATCTGAGTTTGTGTTTTTATATTGAATTAATTAATTTAATTGGGTGAATTTGATGAAATAGTGAAAGCTCCGTGTTGAATCTGTGTTCCAGTGTTGAAGATTGATTTTAATCATATTTTGGATGTATTATTATGTTGATTAGTTGTTTTAAACAATGGAATCTTGAAACTCTTGAATCCCTAGTTGTTTAGGTTGTTAGATTTGTGTTTTTGTGGAGTTGTGGTGGTTGTGTAGTTGCTGGAAGTATTTGGATGAATTAATCCTATTTTAAGTGTTAATTGATGATTATGGAAGTGTTAGATTGTGGCTGGGTTGTGTTTGCAAAGGATTAGATGATGATTTCGGTTGTTGTGGTTGGGGAATTTTAAGAGGATTGTGGAAATCCGTGAGGATTTGTTGTTACAGTGTTTTGAATGCATCGAGATGCATTAATCCTTTGTTGTAATGTGATTAAAATAGGAGAGGTTGATCCGGAAGTGATCGGTGAAGCTTTGGAGGCTTCAGACACTTGTTTTCGAGTCGGCAAAATGAGGTTTCGCGTATTGGTGAGTGAGAACGTGGATTTCAGGTTTGGAATATTTTAAAGGTGGTTTATGGGGGTTTAAACTAAGCTTGAAATACTGGTTTAAACTCAAAAGTAAGTAAAATATGGTTTTCTCTCTCGGTCGTGCTAGTGTAAAAGGATTTTGATGCACTTGTTTTGATTTATATTGTACCTACTGTTTAAGCATGATTTAGAGTATTTGAGATGCCTTTTTAAGCATGAAATGTTGAATGATGCACATGGTAAGTGATCCTTGTAAGTATATGGTTTATAGTTGTGGTTTAAAGCATGGTTGTTGCTTTGGAAAATTGGTTTGGTTAATGCTTGTTAAAAACAGTAAGGTAAATGGTAAATGGTTAATTATATTGGCAAGTTATGTGGTTTTAAAACTGTTATCGAAAATAGTTGGAATGCCATAGGATTGATAGTGCACTATAATAAGTCACCTTGGATGTTAAGGGGTTTAGATCTGTGTCCCGAAAAATCCATCCATGTACCCTAATGGCAGAGGGGTTATACAATACCATAAACTCCCGTTAGTGGATTTAGCATTTAACCATGGTAAGGGGTTGGTGTCCCCGTGGGTTGAAAGTGTACTCGGTTGTTTAGGTACCGCGATAGTGATTGTATCACTATTTTCGGTTGAGATCGTTTGAAGTGTTGGGAGAACACTTGTTGAATCAGTGTATCTGATGAACTATTTTGGCAAAGGAACATCGTTAATGATCACTTGTTAGCCAATATAATTGTTGATGTATCATTGGAAGGTTTATGTTGTATAATGTGATTTATACATGTTTTACTCTTTAAGCTTTGCATATGGTTGTTATACATGGGAAGGCTTAAATTGAGGTTTAGTAATGGGATTTGCAGTTGGTTAATGATACATGTTGCATATGGGTTAATATGCTAGTTTTTAAAGATGTTAAGAGCATGGTTTTAAAGGCATGATAATGTTTTAAAGGATGATTGAAATGAGATTTCAATGTATTGTTGAGAAATGGTTTTAATGCAATGATGATGTATTGTTTTTTAGCACTCCTCACTAAGCCTAGTGTGCTTACGCTCTCTTTGTCCATCAATGCAAAGAATTAAAAGCTTGAAAGGCAGCGGGAAGCAAGGGTTCGCAACAAGACTTGATCACCAAAGTATGTTTTTGGTATAGATAATAAATAATAAGGGCAATGGGGGTTCTGTTGTTGTTTTGGAGGTGTTTTGTTAAACTCTTTGTTTGAGCAAGTTTGTTTTGCTTCTCCTGGTTTGTAAATGGCCATTAATGATTGTTTGTGGTGATGGTTTGATGTTTCATGCTTTGCTTGATTGGTTTCCTAGGAAGCATGCCTCTAGTTTCCATTTGAAGTATAATGCCATGAATTGATGTTGAAGTTAGGTTGTCTTGGTGTGGTTTGATCCTTGAATATGTTGGATGTGTGTTAGGCGCATGTTAGGATGTTTTGGTTTGTTCAAAAGCATGTTAAACCAGCAAAAATGGACATTTCAGGTAAAGGCGTACCGGTACGGGTGTTCCTATTTCAGTACAAGTAAGCCATTCGAGGCTTAGTGTACCTGTACGTGGGCAACTATTTTGGTACGGGTCTAGTCAATTTGACCAGTGTTTCGGTACTCAGGGTGGTGTTTTGATACGGTACATTATTTTCTTGAAGGGCATTTCGGTACGCGGGGGCGTATCAGAACGGAAATTGGCTACTGGAATTCTAGGTTTTTTAAACAAGGCATATCAAAACACCCCTTGTCGTACCGGTACGGTGGTAGTTAAATTGGTTATTTTGGAATCCTTTGAAGTTTTGTTTTCTTATGTTTTGGTCCCTTAATGTTGTGGATGCAATTAAATGAGATTAGATGATCTTTTTGACTTGATTTTTAACATGCGAGCATGAAACCTGCTTAATTAAAGGTTGGTAATATAAAAATGAGTGAAGAGCCTACAGTTTTCTAAAATTGCAAAATGATCCCTAAATTGCAAATGTGATTAATTAGATGTCTATTTGACGCCCAATTGAGTTTAGTTTTCACGAGAGATCAGTATGTACATGTAGGATAATAATTTTGCATCTAGATAAGATAAAAGAAAAAAATGGGTGTGTTTCAGGTCTTATCTTCTCGGATTACTTCAGTAAACCTAATGTAACTCGCTTGGTTCGGTCTTGCAACTAGGCCGGGTCGAGGGGGTTACATTTTGTGAGATAATGTTGTTTATTGAATATATTGGCAAGTGGCTGTGTTTAAAATGATATCGAATATAGTTGGCATGCCATAGGGTTTAGAGTACAGTATAAAAAGTCGTATCATGTGTAACACCCTGATTTTGGGCCTAGCGATTTTTTGGCTTGTTAGACCGTCTAGTGGACTAGGTTAGGGATTCGAGTCAGATTTGCGAGTAAATATTTTTTGGTAAGATAAAAACGTGGAAAAGTGGTTAAAATCATATTTTAATATATGGTTAATATTAGTGAAAACAATTTTGGAAAATGGGTGTTGGAAGTGTGACATTTTGGTTAGTGACCAAAATGCAATTTTTTAAAACTAGTTTTTAAAGGTGACTAAAATGAAAGGGATCAAACTCTTAGAATCCTCAAGGAGCTATTTTACCAAATATTTGTTAGTGATTTCTCCTGTTAATTAAACCTTTTTAACACGTGTTTTGAAAGTTAATTAAAAGGGGATTTGGTTATTAAAAAGTTAGTTATCATTTTCAATAAAATTGACGTAACTTTTCTCTCAACTTTTCTCTCCTCTTCTCTTCTTCCAAACACTCAAGTTTTCATTCAAAATCAGAGAGGAGAGATCATTTTACTCAGATTATTGATTTGTGATTGATTCTTTAACTTTAATTTACAAAACCTCATTTAAATCTTGTGTTTTCTTAGCTTTAAACAAGCCAAGTGAGGGAAAAATCACACAATAAGGGTAAGGTCCATGATATCCTCTATTAAATGGTTCTTTATTGATATTCCCAAGTGTTTGATCCTTGATTTACGATTTATAATCTGATTTTGTGTTTTTATATTGAATTAATTTATTTAATTGGGTGAAATTGATGAAATAGTGAAAGATTCGTATTGGATTTCTTTTCTAATGTTGGAGATTGATTTTAATCATATTTTGGATGTATTATTATGCTGATAAGTTGTCTTTAACAATAGAATCCCGAAACTCTTGAATCCTTAGTTGTTTAGGTTGTTAGATTTGTGTTTTTGTGAAGTTGTGGTGGCTGTTTAATTGCTGGAAGTATTTGGATGAATTAATCCAATTTCTGAGTGTTAATTGGTGATTATGGAAGTCTTAGATTGTTAGATTGTGTCTGGATTGTGTTTGGAAAGGTTTAGGTGATGATTTCGGTTGTTGTGGTTGAGTAATTTTGAGAGGATTGTGGAAGTCCATAAGGAATTGTTTTACAGTTTTTTGAATGCATTGAGATGCATTAATCATCTTTTTTAATGTGGTTAAAATAGGAGAGGTTGATTCGGAAGTGATCGGTGAAGCTTTGGAGGCTTCAGACGCTTGATTTCACGTCGACGAATCGAGGTTTTGCGTATCGGTGAGTGAGAACGTGGATTCCAGCTTTGGAAAGTTTTAAAGGTAGTTTAAGGGAGTTTAAAATTAGCATGATACGCTGGTTTGAACTCAAAAGTGGTTTTCTGTCTCGGTCGTGCTAGTGTGGTATGGTTTAATGCACTTGTTTTGATTTATACAATACCTACTGTTAAAACATGTTTTAAAGTATGTGAAGTACTGTTTTTAAGCATGAAATGCTGAAGGATGCACATGGTAAGTGATCCTTGTAAGTATATGGTTTATACTTGTGTTTTTCAGCATGGTTGTTTCTTTGGAAAATTGGTTGGTTAATGCTTGTTGAAAATAGTGAGGTAAAATGTTAATTATATTGGCAAGTGATGTGGTTTTAAAATTGTTATCGGATATAGTTGGCCGGCCATAGGATTGATAGTGCACTATAATAAGTCACCTTGGATGTTGAGGGGTTTAGATCCGTGTACCGAAAACTCTATCCGAGTATCCTAACTGTAGAGGGGTTTTACAGTACCATATACTCCCATTAGTGGATTAAGCATCTAACCGAGGTAAGGGGTTGGTGTACCCGTGGGTTGAAAGTGTACCCAGTTGTTAGGTACCGCGATTGGGATTATATCGCTATTTTCGGTTGAGATGGCTTGAAGTGTTGGGTAAACACTTGTTGAATCCGTGTATCCGATGAACTCTTTTGTAAATGGAACTTGGTTAATTATCACTTGTGAGCCGATATAATTGTTGATGTATCAATGAAAGGTTATATTGTTGTTGGTTAATAATACATGTTGCATATAGTTTAATATGCTGGTTTTAAAGATGTTAACTGCATGTTTTAAAGGCATGATAATGTTTTAAAGGATGTTTGAAATGAGATTTCAATGTAATGTGGAGAAATGGTTTTAATGCATTGATGGTGTGTTGTTTTTGAGCACTCCTCACTAAGCCTAGTGTGCTTACGCTCTTTTTGTCCATCAATACAGAGAATTAAAAGCTTGGAAGGCAGCGGGAAGCAAGGGATCGGTCAAGACTTGGTAACCAAAGTATGTTTTGAATTAGACTATAAGTAATAAGGGCAATAGAGGTTTCCGTTGTTTTTTGGGAGATATTTTGTTGAACTCCCTGTTGAGCAAGTTTGACCAACTGTTCTTGAGTTGTAAATGGCCTTTATAGTTTGATTTTGGTGATGGCTTGGAGTTTCATGTTTTACTTGAATGGTTTTCTAGGTTGCATGCCTATAGATTTACATTTGATGCGAGATGCCGTGAGTGGATGTTGAATCTATAATGTTATATTGTGGTCTGAGTCTAAATTGTGTTGGTTGTGTGTTAGGAGCATTTTAGGATGTTTTGGTATGGTTAAAAGCATGTTAAACCAGTTAAAAGTAACATTACAGGCCAGGCGTACCGATACGCTGGGGACCGTATCGGTACGGCTAGGAAAATTTAGGCTCTGGGTTTCAGTACGGGATAAGGCATATCGGTACGGTTCTACACCACTGGAATGTTGCTTCTCGAGTTGAAACCCGCGTACCGAAACACTTATAAGCCGTATCGGTACGGGTATTGAACATTTTTAAATGAAACCTATTTTCCAGCTAAGCGTACTGGTACGGTACATGGTGTACCGAAACAAGGCTAAGGAAAATTGAACACCGTATCAATATATAGTTACCCGAGTATCGATACGGTGACCGTTAATTCTGTTAATGTCATGGGAGTGAGGTTCAGTTTTCTTAAGTTTTGGTCCCTGAATATTGTGGATGCAATTGAGTAATTTCAGATGATCGTTTTGAGCTGATTTTTGACGTGCAAGCATGAAACCTGTCTAATTAGAGGTTGGTAATGTAAAAATGAGCTAAGACCCTGCAATTTTTTGAATTTTCATGTTGGTCCCTAAATCATATATATGATCAATTGGATGTCAATTTGGCGCCCGATTGAGTTGGGTTTTCACCAAAAATCAGTATGTACATGTAGGATAATAATTTTGCATCTAGACAAGATAAAAGGAAAAAAATGGTCGGGTTTCAGGCTTAATTTTTTACAGTTTACTTCGGTAAACCTAATGTAGTCGCTTGGTTCGGTCTTGCGACTAGGCCGGGTCGAGGAGGTTACATCCTGTTTGTCAAGGGGTGTGAAGTGTCCGTAATCTCAAACATGAGAACTACAACGGTTGAGGTAGGTAAATGTTTCGTTTTCTCCCACTGGTGGATTTATACATCCAAACCGTAGAGGTGGGTAAATGTTTCGTTACTCCAGTTTTAACTGTTGAGGTGGCCAAGTGTGTCGTTACTCCGGTTGAGGTATGTATGTGAAGTGCTTGTGGGAACCACTTGAGAAATCTGTGTATCCGATAAGTTTTGTGAAATGAAAGGTTGCTGGTTTTGAGTCACTGGAAAGCCAATATATGAGATAATGTATCATGTGAAATGGATTATGTTTGTATAATGAGATTTATACATGTGTTACTCTTTAAGCTTGTTTAAAGGTGTTGTGGTGTGAAGCTTAAATTGAGGTAGCTATTGAATCTATGATACATGTGTTGAAAATGATTTAAATGTGCATAATTGAGATGATATGAAAAGCATGAGATGTTTTGCCATGAGATATTTACATGAGATTTGAATCAAATTGTTTAAAATGCATTGATGAGTGTTTATGTGAATTCCCTCACTAAGCTTATAGCTTACGCTCTCTTTTCCTCGTCAATGCAGAGAAATAGCTTTCTCGGACAGCACGTGAGCAAGGGAAGATCCAAGGAACATTTCATTACAAAGTTTGGTTTTATATACGTTAAGTAGTAATAAGAAGGCAATGTGACCGGGTTGTTTTGAGAGATGTATTTTCAGTTACTCCCTGTTGTAATAGTTTGGATTAATGTTTTGGACTTGTTTGATGTTTTAATATGTGGTTTTGAGGGGTGGAAGACAATAAGCATGCTTGGGTAGAAATCGTGATCATATGTGCTTCTTTGATTATGCCATGCTCAGTGTAGTCTTAATCTATGTTGCTATGCTTGATGATTGAAAGCATATGATGTCATATGATGATTAGAGGTTGAATGTATGGTGTTAGTTGAGCCAAAGTATCATATATTGGACTTAGAGGTCAATATAGGTCTCACCGTACCGGTATAGACCCCTCAGGTTTCGATACGCGGGGACCTGCCCGGGCTCAAAATGCTCAAAATAGCCTAGGCATACCGATACGCCTGGTAACTGTATCGGTATGCATAGTGTTGAAACAATGTTCATTTCGGTACACAAGTTATCGTACCGATACAATATCTAGCTACTGGAATCTAGATTTTCAAAATGTACAAACTCGTACCGATACACGTAGGGACCGTATTGAAACGCAAGTCACCCATACCGGTACGCTGACCGTTAATCTAGTTGTATAAGCTTCTGTAGTTTGTAATCTTTGCATTTTGGTCCCTGTTTCTTAATTGTGCAATTAAATGTGAATGAATGATCATTTTGAGTTGAGATTTAACATGAAGGCATGTAATATGACTAATTGAGGATTGGTAACTTTAACTTCATGGAAGTCCTTGTAAATATTGGAAATTACATTTTAGTCCTTGAAAACGTTCTCGAGCGATTGAATGTCGAAACGACTCCCGATTGAGTTGTAATTTTAACCATGGCATTTATGAACACTATAGAACCTAATAATGCATTTAGATAAGATAAAAGAAAAATGGATTGTTTTAGTTGTAATTTTTTTGGGGTTTATTTTGGTAAACCTTAATGTAGCTCGCTCGGTTTGGTCTTTTGTCTAGACACCGGGTTAAGGGGGTTACATATTAAACCACCCTAACATATCAAGTATATTCAACCACCAAATCTAGAGGCATGCTTCCTAGTCCACATCCAAAACATAAAACAAACCACAACATAACCACATTAAGTCACTTACAACACCATAACAACCAATACAACCTGTCAAAATAGGGAGTTCATCAAAACCCTCCCAAATCATCAATTCGACACATTGCCGTTATTACTACTTTTTAACGTTTCAAGTTGTACATTGAAAACAAGTGCTTGGAATTCCTTTTCTTGCTTTCTCGCTGCTCAAACCTTAATTCTCTGCATTGATGGAAAAGATAGCGTAAGCACACTAGGATTAGTGAAGAATGCTAAAAAAACAACCATCATCAATGAAAATTAAACGGTTTCACTTTTCTTTTGAAATATAGTTTTCAAAACTCTTTAAAACTTCATCGCAACATCATGCCTAATAAAAACCATGCACTCAACATTTCTAAAACAACATATTAAACCATATGCAACATGTATCATGGATTCAACAAAATCTCATTTGCTACCCTCAATTTAAGCTTTCCCATGCATACTACCAATGCAAGGCTTAAAGAGTAAAACATGTTTAAACCACGTTAAACAACTTAATCCATCTCATGATACATAAACAATTATATTGGTTACCAAGTGATCATTTACCAAGTTTCCACTTTACAAAACATAACATCGGATACACGGATTGAACAAGTGTTCTCTCAACACTTAACAAGCAATATACCGGCAACACAAGGCTCGCACACAGGAGTATTCAGTACACATAAACCCCTTCACTGTTGTGACACCAGTGATGGAGTCTTCGGTACACATAAACCTCTTAACACCACTCATCAGTACGATGTTTAACCCACTAATGGGAGTCTTCGATAGATATAAACCACTTGGCTGTTAGAGTACTTGGATGGAGTATACAATACACCTTATAAACCCCTCGACATTCTAGGCGACTTATTATAGTGCACTATTAATCCTATGGCCGACCAACTATATTCGTTTTCATTTTCAAACCTTTTTCATACCATCACTTGCCAATATAATTCATTTTAACATCAACAACTGACTGTTTCATATACATTATCAAAATCATTTAACCGATGCGATAAACCTTGCATTAACCAATGTTCATAAACATTAACAAAACCTGCATTACCTTCAAATGCATCAACATCATTTTGTAACCAATTACCAGCATTAAACCATGCTCAAAACATACATATACAGTGAGTAATTAAACCATATAAAACAAGTGCATCAAACTATTAGCCAAACTGAGTTCTAGAGAGAATTCATCCTTTACTTACTTTCAAGATTAGACCAGTGTTTCAAGCTTGATCAAAACCCCCAAACACAACTTTCAAACCTTTGAAAAGCTATTAAACACGCTCTTACTCATCGACTCGAAAGCCTCACTTGCCGATGCGATAGCTACTCCTCCAAATCTTTCAAAACCAACGTTCAAGCTTGAGGACCATCTTCCCCTGCTTTATCCACACAAAAACAGAGGTAAATTGCATCAAAATGCAATCAATTACACAGTAACACCGATCCTCAACATCCTTTTATCCAAAACCTCCCCACAACACCAAAATTAACAACAAACCTTTTCCAAACTTAACCCAGCCACAACCTAACGTTTCAACACATCAATTAGCATCTAAAAACACATCTCTAACATCCTTATATATTTAACATTCACTAAACCAACACAACTCCTCAAAAACACATAACTAGCAACCTAGAAAATTAGAGATTCACATAGTTTAGGTATTCCAATGTTAAGACCCATCTATTAACATTATTTAACATCAAAATTATGATTAAAATCAATCAAGAACTCAACAAAACAGAGTCCAGACGAAAATCCTTTGATTAAATCAATTAAACCACCATTTAATCAATTTTATACAATTAAATCATCAAATCAAGTTAGAAACATGTGTAAAGGACCAATAACTTGGGAATTTCAATAAAGAGCCTTATATTAGAGGAGAAGAAAGAACCTCACCTCTAATGGCTTATTTTCTTCTTAATTAAATGGTTTCCAAAGCCAAAACAATGAGAAATCAGGTTTATTTTGTTAAAAACCATTATAATATCAATTGAAATTAAAAGATTGATTAAAAGAAGATTTTACCTGAAGATTTTGAAGAAAGAAAAGGTGTTTGGATGGAGAGAATTGGAGAGAAAATCTTTTAATTAAAAGTTAGTTACGTCAAATTTGTTTTAAAGATTTTAATTTCCAATTAATTCTCTAAGCCTTTAATATTATTTTGAACCCTTTTAAAATAGATAATTAAGGGAAAAAGTCTGATATTAGACTTTAGGGTAAATAGCTCCTTAAAGATTCAAAGTTTTGACCCATTTACAAAACAGTCACTAAAAATAGTTTCGAAACTTTACATTTTGCTCACTAACCAAAATGTCCACTTTCCAGACCCCTTTTTGTAAAATTGATTCTACCAAAATTTTTTCCATAATAAATAATGATTTTAGGAATTTTTTCCATATTTTTAACCATTCCAAAAATATTTAATCCAATTTAAATCCCGAAATTGACTTGAATCTTCTAATCCGATCCAACGGACCATCTAAACCACTTAGAAAATGCTAGACCCAAAACCGAGGCGTTACAGATTTTCCTTCAAAGCTTGCAACACATGTCGCATGTGTCAATCATGATCCTCTCTGCAAGAGAGTACACAAGGATGGCATCAATAAACACAACCACAAATTGGTAAGATACTCATTGAACACCCTATTCATCATGTCTATAAAGTTGCTAGGGCATTAGTCAAGCCAAACGACATCACCAAAAATTCATAATGCCCATACCTTGTGCAAAAAGCAGTTTTTGGCACATCCGCGTTCTTAACCTTTAGTTGATAATACCCCAACCTCAGATCGATTTAAGAAAACACCGATCAAACAGATCATCTATCTGTGGTAATAGATACTTGTTTTTAACGGTCAAATTATTCAATTGCCGCTAATCAATACACATGTGCATCGTTCCATTCTTCTTTTTAAACAAAAGAACCGGTACACCCCAAGGTGAGACACTAGGACAGATAAACCCTCGATCCAACAACTTCTGAAGTTGAGTTTTTAACTCCCTTAACTCTTTTGGCGCTATACGATATGGGGTAATGGAAATAGGAGTCGTACCTGCGTACATCTCAATACTAAATTCCACCTCTCTATTCGGTGGTAACCCAAACAAATCCTCAGGAAATACCTCTAAAAATTCACATATAGTCTGAATATCCTACACTCGAACCCCTTTCGTATCTGGATTCATCATAATGGCAAGATACCCTTGACAACCTTCTTGTATCATCTTTTCAGATCCCGTGGCCGATACAATATTGGACATAAACTTTACATTTTTGCCAACCACTACAACCTCATAGTCGTCAGCAAGCTTTAAAGATATCCTTTTAGATTCACAGTCCACAACTGCCTTATACTCAGTCAACCAATCCATTCTCAAGATAACATCAAAACCGTGAAATGGCAACTCTATCAAATCCGCTAAAAACTCATGGACTTGAACAACCAACGAGAATCTCCTATACAACCTCCTAACTATAACCGTCTCACCAAAAGAACTAGTAACTAACATTCCCACATTCAAGATTTCCTTAGGTATGTCTAATAAATATGCATGCTAGCTCAAAATGTAAGAATGAGTGGACCCCGAATTGATTAAAGAAAACAATAACAAAGATTGCAAGGTGAAGGTACCTGCGATCACATCAGTGTCATTATGGCCTTCATGATGAGCATAGATCTGAGCTGGTCCACCAGTCTTCGGTCCCACATCAACTGTATGAGCCATAGTCCTCTGACAATCCTCACGTCTCTAGAAATTACCGCTACCACACCCTCAGCTTCTGTCAGGTGCAGAAATTGTCAGCGTATCTCGCGCTACACATGGGCAATGACGCTTCTGATGGCCAGTCAATCAACATTCCCAACAAGCTCCAGGTGCTCCCCAGCATGCGCTAACATGGCATCTTCCACAACGCTCATAATCGGTTACAATACGTGCATCCTAAGCACAACCACCATTGCCAACACGCTTGTGGCCCATTTTATATCGCTTATCATACGACCTCTTAAATTGCCTTCTAGCATGCCTAGACTCAGCTATTATCTTTCCCTTGTCTCCACTCACAGCTTGCACCGAACCACCCAATGATTGCTCAATATCCTTAGCCGTGTTGACCATCATATCAAAATTTGCATAGTCGGTGGCCAGCAAATACATCTTAATATCCTTAACAAGTCCATAGCAGAACCTATCACATCTCTGTCGGTCATCCAGGACCAACTTAGGAGCATATTGACTCAGATGAACAAACTTCACTTTATACTCAGACACCATCATGTCGCCTTGCACCAGGGACATGAACTCTCACTTCCTAACATCCTGATATTGTGGACCAAGATACTTCCTTTTAAAAGCTCCCTGGAAAAACTCCCAATTTATGTCAGCATCCGAAACACCTACAACTGTGGTTACCCACCAGTGGTAAGCATCACTGTGTAACAAGGACACGATATAGCCCAATTTACGCTCATCATTGCACTCTATCTGACTCAAAATATGCATGGTACTCTCCAACTACTCCTCAACAACCTCAAGATTCAATCCCCTAAACTCCACACCTTCCAGACTACGAAGACGCTCCAACGGTAACTCGTGATTAATAACCATAGTAGGCACCAGTTCTTGCACATGCATTCCAACTATCACAGCCTGGAAAGCTCCCATTATAACTTGAATTAATAGTGTCACATCACCAAAAACTAGTCCCTACGAAGCCCGAGGTACACCCCAACCCCAACACCAGTAGGAGAAATAGGGGGAGAAGGAGGTAAAGGATTACGAGGAACCAATCCCTCCTCTTATTTTGCTTATCTCTAGCATTACTAGTAGACGATCGCGTCTCATATCTCGGCCCCATACTTACTAAAGCCTAAAGCACACATTCAGAACACAATAAAGTAAGGCTAGTATTCGGTGAAGAATCCAAGGCAACCTAATCTCTCATATTGATTGTCTTTTTATATTTACTTTATTTACTTAGTTTATTTTACTTATTATTTAACACCATCTATCACTGCCAATATTATTTCATTTCAGTGAGAGAAGCTAAGAATCAAAGCCGAGTACTAGTAGATACAACCATTAAGATTATGATCAAACAACTTCCATGTTCTGATGAACACAAGCTTGAATGTGCTCTGGAACTAATCTCTGATGAAGCTCAAAATTAATAGGAAACTACTATTCTCACTATTCTGAAAGATCTTTTACGTGTGAATTCTTTTGAAGGAACTTTGTAAGAAGTTTATCAGTGAGCATTATCTAGCTTATCGAAGAAGGATATTCTTGCGTTTGAAGCAAGAAGAGAGGGCGGTGGAGCAATATGTTTGAGACTTTTGCAAATGTTATAGATATGGATCTGAATATATCAAGATTGATGAGGAAAAATACATAATGTTCATTGATGACTTGTGTGATGAATTGTTCCCTATGTTTACTGCTCTGGGGATTACCGACTTTCAAGAGTTGGTTAATCGAGTTATTACAACTAAGGCCACACAGAAGGCTCAAGAAAAGAGAAGAGAAGGTCAGACATGACATGACAAGAGACCTCGAGATGAATCTCGTCCCCTTTGACTCTAAAAAGGGGGTAAGAATCAAGGTGCAAATCATTGTATTTTTTAACAATCTTCGAGATTGGGTTACGTACCCAAGCCTTAGTACATGACCTATTGAACTGTATGGGCAGCTTCAGTTGAGAGCATGAGAGGCTCAAGCTAGGAACCTCGGCATCTTATATGTAATTTCTGTTAGAAAAGACATCTGAGATAGTGTTGAAGAAAGTCGGGAACATGTTTCTTTTGTGGTGAGCGAGGCCACTTCATTCGAGATTGCCCCTAGAATCTAACTGCTCCATCTTCTATGATTGTTCAAACCAGTCCTCCAATGGTAGAGGGCCTAAACAAGTGTAATCAGAAGCTTGTGGGAAACCTCTTGGTCCAGCTACTTCCCCAGCAAAGCAAGAGCCCAAGACTCCTATGCAAATATATCATATTTGTAGTATGGGGATGATGGCGATCTTAATGTCATTTTAGGTATGGTTGAATTACGTTCATGCCTTGTTTATGCCTTGATAGACCCTGGATCTACATATTCTTTTATAAGCTCTGACTTGATAGAAAAGTATGAATTGAATCTTGAACCCACGACCTTTGAAATCATAGCTAAAAACCTGTTAGGGGATAGTGCATCTATCAAGTTAATATGTAAGACATGTCCCTTAGCGATACAAGGGATTCCTTTTTTGGCCAATTTTATGGCTTTACCCTTTCATGAATTTGACCTTATTTTGGGACTTATTGGCTCAGAAAGCATCAAGCATGGCTGGATTATGCCCAAAAGAAGTTACGCCTTCATGGTTTAGGCAATGAGAGCATTACATATTGGATGCCAAACAAGAAAGTAACAATCCAAGATTTTTGCCATTTCTAGTAATCATAAGGATGAACCAAGAATAGAAGATATCACCACGGTGAATGAACTCCCTAATGTGTTTCCCGATAAACTTTTGGGTTTACCTCTGACTCGAGAAGTGGAATTCGGGATTGAAGTGCAACCTGTAACTGCTCCAATTTCCTTCGGTCTTGTTTTTCAAGGAAAATGATGGTACTATTTGTGTTTGCATTAATTACAGTCAATTAAACATGCTTGCCATCAAGAACAAGTATCCGTTGCCAAGAATTGAACACATGTTTGACCAACTCAAAGATGCTACAGTATTTTCTAAGATAGACTGTAACACCCCATTCCCGTATCCATCACCAAATACGAGTTAGAGATGTCAAATGACACTTGTAAAATGGTTCTTGTTTTCAAAATCGATAAAATTTTGTTCTTTAAAATATAATTAATTTACCATTTTCTAAAAGAATATTTAGTCGGTAAAATTTAAAACTAAAATTTCTAAGTTCAATCTGAACCTAGATTCAGGAAGCAACTTGGCAGTTCATTTCTAATATATATAATGAATAATACTGCTTATAACTGCCTAAATTAAAAATCATTTAAATAGCTAATAAAATACGATTTTAACATATTTAATTAATAATATCCACTAAAAGTATTCATATTCATGTTTATAACATTACAACCATTTCCAATATTTTCATATCAGAGTAACCAAAACATTTATAAGATACATGCCAACTAATAATATCAAAAAGGGACATCGGGGATGTCTTACTAATAATGATGTACCTCTTCCAAAATAGATGATGTCTCCTATCACAGCTCCTTACTCTTTACGATCTTTACCTACGCGTAAAACATTCACACACTAAGAATAATCTTAGTGAGGCAACTAATAATTCAATTTAAAACTTTGAAATAAATAATTCAATAAATAACATTGAAAATAATAGTTTATGTAAATAAGGTAGTTCACATCAAAAACCCCTATTCAAAAACTAATATCATTTTCACTCAATCATTTCAATTGCACTTGTCACTATTATTTTAAATCATAGCCCAATGTAAGATAAATGAGAATGCATGGTATGCGAGTCACTATTAAGTATGCACATGTGCGGCATCAACTAATTTGTTGTGCCAAAATAAAATACTGTATCACTTTATAAGTACTGTAAACTTATACAGCATCACTGTATCACTAGGTCATAGCTATAGAGCACAACATCTTTGTTTCACTTAGTAACTATTGTATATTTATACAGCATCACGTATCATTATACTCCCACCTCATTGGCATACCAATTATACCAAGAAATCTCATAATGCAAACAATGGGCTTTAACTTTCACTATCATATATCATTCACTTATTTAAAATATCAAATGATATAAACATTTCACAGTATCATATAAAAATGCATTGGGGAGTTCATACCCGAAAATCATTCATAGTTCTTCTTAAAAATCATTGAAAATATATCATTTGTAAATCAACATTCGAGATAGACTCATCGCAAGTCTTTCTCATATCAAATAAAATAGTAGAAATGCACTCACCTGTTGCCTCACTAGTTTGTTTTACCCTTATACACGACTTCACTTTTGTACTGTTTCTTTGCCTTTAGAGTTTCTCGGCTCTCGGTTTGTATTACGATTATGATCTACAGCAAATTCACCAACATATACAATTTAAGTATATGTTAGTATCATTCTAACATAAAACCATATTAGGAATAATAACAATTACTCCTACAAATTCGTTCATTACTAATCTTATCTCACAACAACAATGTTAACCCTTATACTTCCAAACCTTTCAAAATAATCATTTATCACACAACTTTAAATTCAAAACAACTTTCCACTTTAATCACATATTTTCCCAACTTTACACTTTAGTCCTCAACACTTTACAAACTTCCATATTAGTCAAAATAACATTTCAAAGCTTACAAATCATCCTTACACCATTTCTAACCTTAGGAAATTTTTCCATAATTTCCCCAAATTTTTCCCTATATGCCAAATTCCAAGGGTCACTCTCCAAGATTTTTCCAACTTGATTCAAACATGAATTCAACCTCCAAACATCATATTCAAGCTTATAACATCATTTCCTATTCAAATAAAAATTTTGCAAGGGTTTCCCCTAATTTTTCAATTTTCCCATATAATACCTAAAACCAAAATCCATGGAATTTTCATCATATCATGCATGTAACATCACCACAACTTCAAATCTAATTAAAAAACTTTTAAAACACAAAATCTCAACTTGTTCTTCATAATCCCTAATCTCCAATCTCAACAAATAAGCATGGAAACCCCTTAAAAATTAGACCAAATGAAAGAGAATTCAATGGAGATTAATTTTCTATGTGATGTCTTGAACCAAAAACCAATCGAATCAAGCCAAAAATTGACTCAAAAGTTTCCTTAACTTGGCTATGGTGTTTTCGAATTTGAAGGAGAAGATGAGAGAAAATTTCTAGTTTTTTCTTTATTTAATTAACATGAGAAATGGCATTTTATTCCTATAAATCCAATATAAAAATCTCCTTTAATAGTAAAATGACCATGTTGCCCCTTAGTTATAACCAATTAGATGTTGACACCTATAGATTTCACTTTTCCATAATCATCTTTAATAAAAAAGTAAGGGCAAAATGACTAAAATGCCATTAATGAATCCATGTATTCACAAAAATGCCATTTGTGCACTATTTCAAAATATTGTCTTCAATCGAATCTAAATCGATTAAAAATGATTCCAAAATAAAATGTCATGTTCATCAAGTCTTCTTACAACTCCCTTCAAAATTTCATCACATTCCGAGCTCATACGATTACCCGAGTCACATTTAAACTTTAATTCTAATTTCCCAATAATAGAAACATCGAATCGAACCAACAATTTTATATTCAATTCACACCCTTATGTGATCTATTTAATTATAGAATAAAAATAATTATTGGGAAAATTACCATGTTGGTCCCTAAACTTTTCTCAACTTTTCACTTTGGTTCACCAAACTTTAACATTTTACATTTTAATCACTAAACTAAAACCATCAACTTTTAATTCTTTGCAAAATAGTAACTAACCAAAAATTGGGTATTACATAGACCTTGTAAGCCTAGTTGAAGTCGAAATAAAAGGATCACATTAGGTTTTCCGAAGCAAACCCTAGCTAATAACCTAAACCAGGTTTATTTTTTTCTTTTAATCTTGTCTACATGTATTAAATTAATTCCTATGGTGAACATGCTTTAGCGAAAACGTTACATTGAAAACATATTCCAAACAGGGTTCAATTGCTCAAAAATGCACATTAGGGACCAAACGTAATTTTCCCACATTACAGGGTCTTTATTAAAATTTAAGTTACCAATCCTTTATGAGTCTAATCCTAAGGTCACATGTTAAATTCTAGCTCAAAACAATCATTCAAACTCATTCAAATGCATAGATAATATTCAGGGACTAAACTGCAAGATTTCCAAACTTTAACAAACTGATATGCACAAATACAACAGGTGTATCGCTACGGGCAAGCTTGTACCGATATGGCCTAACGACCATAACGGCTACACGTATCGATGCATGTACCACCATATCGATATGATGTGTTGACCCACCCGTACCGATACTATCTTGACCCCGTACTGATCCCCCTTGTGATTTCTCAAAAATCAAAATTCTAGTGACAAAATCTCGTACCGATAAGATACCCCGCGTATTGGTACAACTCTTTAAAAATGTAGGGGGCGTACCGGTACTCAAACTTGTGTACTGATCTTGATGCACAAAACTCAAGGGGTGTACCGATACTCGGCTAGCCATACCGATACTCTATTGCATTTAACAATTAAAACGGATCAGTTTCAGGCCCTACGTATTGATCCCTAGTTACTCGTACCGGTACGCAAAGGCCTGTAGTGACCTCTAGGTCCAACATATGACTCTTTGGCTCACTTCATTCAACTATATACATCTCCCAAACAACATAAAACATCAAAAAGCTTGCTTGACAACGACATACCAACTTTTAAAGCAAACCTAGCAAGCCTAACACAACCATCCACAAAGTCTATAGGCATGCCCCCTAGACAACATTCAAAGCATAAATATATCCATATATCACATACTATAAGCCCCTTACAAAACAAATCCAACAATTAAAACTTGCAGAACAGGAATTCAACAAATAACCCTCCCAAACATCATTTGACACATTGCCCTTATTACTACTATGTATCATTTCAAGCCATACTTGCAATAAAGTCCTTGGATATCCTTCCTTGCTTTCTTGCCACCCTTCAACCTTTAAATCTTTGAATTGATGGAAAAAGAGAGTGCAAGCACACTAGGCTTAGGAAAGCTCAAAAACCAACCACCATCAATGCATTCAAAAACATTTTACAATCCTTTTGAAAAATCACTTTCCGAATCGTCTTTCAATCAATATTTCAACATCATGCCTTATCAAAACATGCACTTAACATTTCCAAAACATGCTTATCAAACCATATACAACATGTATCATGGACCAACAACAAAATCCATTTTTTACCCTTAATTTAAGCTTTCCCATGCATACTACCAATTCAAGGCTTAAAGAATAAAAAATGTTTAAATCATTGTTAAACAACATAATCCATCTCATGATACATCATCAATTATATTGGCTTACAAGTGATCATTAACCAAGTTCCACTTTAGAAAATATAACATCAGATACACTGATTCAACAAGTGTTCCCAACACTTCATGCCATCACAACTGGAATTAAAGATACCATTACAACTGGGTACAATCACAACCCCACACATCGGTTGGTTGCATAACCCACTAACGGGAGTCTTCGGTACAAAGATCAAAACCACTCAACTATAAGGGTATTTAGATGGAGTTTTCAGTACATCAGATCAAAACACTTCAACATCCAAGGCGACTTTTTATAGTGCACTATCAATCCTATGGCCAGCCAACTATATCCGATAACATTTCCAAAATCTTTTCATACCATCACTTGCCAATATAATTCATTTCATTATCATTAACTCATTATTTTCATATGCATCATCAAAATCATTTAACCAATGCAATCAACCTTGCATTAATCAATGTTCAAAAATAATAATAAAACATGCATTACCTCATAATGTATCAACATCGTCATATAGCCATTTCCAGCATTAAACCATGCTCAAAACATGAATATACAGTGAGTAGTCAAGTAATCAAAATAAGTGCATTAAAACCAATTACCAAACGGAGTTCGAGAGAAAAATCATCCTTTACTTACTTCTGAGCTTAGACTAGCATTTCAAGCTTGATCTAAACTCCCAAACACAACTTTCAAACCTTTGAAAAGCTATAAATCACGTTCCCACTCACTGACACGCAAAGCCTCGCTTACTGAAACACGCCTCCAAAGCTTCTAAAACGTTCATTCAATCTTGAGGACCAACTTCCCCTATTTTATCCGCATAGAAATAGAGGATTCAATGCAGCAAAATGCATTCAATAGCCCATCAACATCAATTCACATAAATCCACAACATACTCTACCCAATTTCCCTCTACAACAACCGAAATCAACATCAAACATCTTCCAAACTTAACCAAGCCAAAACCTAACATTTTAACCCATCAATTAACATCTAAAAATACAAAAACATCATCCTTATATCTCCGGCATTCATTAAAGCTCCACAACACCTCAAAAACCCACAACTAACAATCAGAAAATTAGATATTCACTTAGTTTTTAGGATTCCAATGTTAAAGCCCACTTATTAACATTATTAAACATAAAAATCATAATTAGAATCAATCAAGAACTCTACAAAACAGAGCATCTACAAAAATCCACCAATTCAATAAATTAAAGCTTGATTTAACCAATTTTCCATTAGTAAATCATCAAATCAAGTTAGAAAACATATGTAAAGGATCAATAACTTGGGAATTTCAGTAAAGAACCTTATATTAGAGGAGAAGAACGAATCTCACCTCTAAATTTGGCTTTCCTATTAATTGAATGAATTTTCTTGAGAAAACAAGACCAAGTCAAATAGGTTTTGTTAGGAAACAATTAAAGATTCATTTGAAAACAAAAGAATGTTGAAATCAAGTATTTACCTGATAAAATTGAAGTCAAAAATAGTATTTGGCTTGAGAGAATTTGAGAGAAAAGCTTTTGATAAAAAGTTAGTTACGTAAAGTTTTCTTTTAAATCTGATTATGAAATTAATCTCCCCAAGCCTAATTATTTCTTTTAAAACCTTTTCCAGATATCCAATTAAAAGAGAAAAGTTTGATATTAGACTTTGGCCAAATAACTCCTTAAAGATTCTAAGTTTTAACCCTTTTACAAAACAGTCACTAAAAATAATTTAAAAACTTTACATTTTGGTCACTTACCAAAATGTCACTTTTCAAAACTTTTTTTTGTAAAATTTATTTTACCAAAATCATTTACATATTAAATAATGATTTTAGAACATTTTTCCATATTATTATCTTTCCCAAAAATATTTATTTCGAATTAAATCCCAAAATTGACTCGAATCCTCTAACCCGATACATCGGACCGTCTAAACCACCTAGAAAACTCATACGCTCAAAACCAGGGTTACAGACCTTTCATCCAGATACTATCAGATGAAAGTGAAGGAATGTGAAGTTCCCAAGACAGCATTTCGAACAAGATATGGGCACTACGAATTCTTAGTAATGCCTTTTGGGCTTACAAATCCTCCCACAACATTCATAGATCTCATGAATTGTGTTTTTAGACTCTACCTCGATAAATTTGTATTGTTGTTCATTGGAGAAATCCTAATCTATTCCAAGACTAAAGTTGAACACACGGAACATCTCCGAATAATGCTTCAAACCCTTCGGGAGAAAACAACTTTATGCCAACTTTAGAAAATGTGAATCCTGGCTATCCGAAGTTTCCTTTTTGGGTCAAATTATATCCTCTACGGGTATCCAAGTTGATTCAAAAAGATACAGGCTTTCCTTGATTGGATAGTGATGCTTGTCGAATAGTGATGCACTTTAGAGCAAGTATACTCGTCGAATCAAGTGATAAGTGATAGAGTGGAGTGTCGAACTCACGAGGATTGGATCAATAAAATCAAAGTTCTCATACTTAAGAGTGGTTTGAACAAGTAGTGGTTGATACTGATTTACTTAAACTAAATGCAAAATAAAGAAAAGAGTGGCTATGATCAAGACTAACAAATGTTGCGGTAAATAACATATAATTATGGAAGTTGCGTTTATTGCTTAGGAAGTATGCTTGACTACTTATTTCAATGCTATGGCGGATGGCAATACATGTCTGCTTAAAACATTAAGATCTTTATCTACTCTTATTTCAATGCTATGGCGGATGGCAATACATGTCTGCTTAAAACATTAAGATCTTTATCTACTCGATAGGATTTTCCAATGAACTTTCGACTCTCTCGATGCCTAGAAGCTAAGGTAATGCATGTCTGCGTGAACCCTAACAACTCTATTATTATTCACGTTCTTCTTATTAGTCGTTGAAACCTTAAACTTATGTCTAAGCTAGATTAAAATTAAGTTAACAGCTTACCTATTGTTCACATTTGTTTAGCCTAACTCTTTTGATACTAAGCCACATATCAATAGTTAAAAGGTCTCTCTCAATAGCTCATACAATAATTATGCACAAAAAACAATGAACACAATAGATAAAAGAGAAGAAATATAGCATTAAAAAAAGTATTCAAAACATAAAACCTATAAACAATAAACCCAACTAAAAAGTATTTAGCGCTTGTCTGAGCCTAAAACATCTATAGTAAAATGTAAAAAAATAGGCAGTTTATCAAGAAAGAACAGAAAAGGGCCAAGCATCCTCGGCAATCTTCCTCCAAGCTTTCCAATTGTTACTGCAGGTCTCACACTCTTTGAACCTCTCTCGATGGCATCATTCATGTGGAGACTCTACTAGAACTTTGACTCTGGTGGTTCTCCGGTAGTGGAAGACTAAGGACTGTTGTCCGTGATCAAACTCTCTTCGATTGTTGTTCAAGTATTCCTTATATAGGCAGAGAAGCTAGGGTTTTGTAACCCTAAAGTGCGCTTCTTCTTCTTAAAGAGGATATTGCTTTCTCGCTATCTTTAATGAGTTTCGTATCAAAGGAGAGTCCACTTGGGTCAAAGTTAGAGCTATCTTCAACTCTTCTTGTTTATTTAGCTCCAACCAAAAGGTCTGCTATCATTCCTACTCTAGCGATCCTCTAGCATTTACTAAGTCCTATGCATACACCAGAAAAACACTACTTTTCCCATAAAAAGTACCAAAATATATAACAATTTAAGCACAAGTAGTGTAACTCCCTAACTACATGCAAACTATATGCAAAGTACTCCTAAATGCAACTAAATGAGCTTAAAGACATGCAAAAGCCAAGTGAAAAGGATGTGCAAAATAAGACATCTATACAGTTATCAAATACCCCCAAACTTGAACTATTGCTTGCCCTCAAGCAATGTTATCAAAACATGATTAAAAAACAGAAATAAAAACATAAACAACCAATCATTTCCAAGGTTCTGACTAAGCTATAATGACAAGGATTTCAAGACGTGTTGCAGCAGTAATTCATTCCTCAACTATTTTAATAAAATACAACGCATCGAAGCTCACAGTTTTGTTCCAAAATCAATTCTACTGTAGGTGCAGTGGGTGCTTGTGTCACATGCATTCATCACTTAATGGTCTTAGAAAAACTTAAGGATTGCTCTCTATTATTGCCTCGACATTTTTCTTTATATTTTAAGAACAATATTGTACTCTCTTCATTCTTTTTAAGTTTAAAAATTGTATCACTGGGCTTCAGCTTATCATGACTACTCTTCAGACCTGAAGATGGAGTGGAGCAAACAGCCCATCCTCGAGCCCTACGAGTAGAGTCATCTTGTGAAGACTTTCATTCACTCTTATGCTAGTACTAGCATTCCTACCAGGGAAAGTTAAATGGAAAAAACACAACTTGTAATATCCCAAATTTTGGCTAGTGACTAAATTGTAAATTTTGAAAGTTTAGGGGCTTAAAGAATAAACTTTGGAAAAGTTTGGGGACTAAAGTGTAAATTTCCCTAACAAGTAATTTTATTTAGAATAAGAGTGAATCGGATCGAAATATGTACCTTGATATCGGTTTTAAGAATTAAGATGCAGAAAAAGGTACCGAATTTGGATCGAATGAAATTGTTAAGCGTGCGTAGGCTAGAGAAATATAAGGATGGGTGACCTTCGAGAAGGTCCCATAAAAGTGTTTCTAATCGATATTTTGGACTCAGTAAAGGTAAAGAATATTCGAATAGATTATCGATAAAGGATTTCTAAGAGAAATTTTATTCTACGAAGATTTTCGATAATTATCGGAATAGTAGACTGAGTTGGGAAAATTCAGTCTAAGTTCTGGGAAAGGAAGTTTTTATGAGATAAGAGAGTTTATTTCCTGAATATGGAAATATGGAAATTTTGGAATAAATTTGATAGCTCGATAAAGGTGAAATCACAGTAAAAGTATTTTATGAATATCGGGAGATCGGATTGAATCAAAATTTTAGAGGCTGATCCAAAAGCCATGGAAATGTCATAAAATACTATTTTATAAATATTTTATTATAGTTGGTTGGATTTCAGCTAGACTTAGTTGAATTTTTACAAGAATGGCAAACTAGTAATTAAAGACTAGTTGGAGGGCAAATTGGTCATTTGATAAGGATGGCAATTTTGAAATATTTTAAATATTGAGGGAAATTTTGGAAGTTGAATTACACTTGGATCAAATCATGGCCATTGATTTTTGATAAGATTAAGTCTTGGCCATTGGATTAAAAGGGCAATTTAGTAATTTCACTAATTAAATGGATTTTAAATTCATTTAATTTTAACATGTGGATTTAAATAAGTAAAAGATGAACCAAATTTTTTATATTTCTTGAAATATTTCGAACTAAGGGGAGAAAAAAGGGAGAAAATTTTTCAAGCTCGATTCAAGCCCCGAAACTCAATTTTCAGGTAATCTTTTCAACTGCAAAGTTGTTCTACTCTTCAAGCTCTATCTTTTGGTGTAAATAATTCATGAAAAACATGCTTGATTGATGAGAATTTTGCATGAGAAGAAATTAGGGTTTATGGAAAAAGTTTGGGGCTTTTGGAATTTTATGATTTCATGATGAAATTCAAGTTGAAACCAAATTTGTATGATGTCAAAATCATGTCTTTGAGTTGGGATTTAAAATTTACATGTTTTGATTAGTATGAAGATTCTTAGGGTTTATGGATTCAAGTTTGATTTAGGGTTTGTGATGTTGGAGTTATGATTTAGTAAGCTTGATTTGTTGTTTGGAAGCAAATCCCTAAATTAATTTGATAGGGTCCAATTTGGCAATCTTAAAAATTAGAGGAACAAATCTGAATTTGTATATAATTTATGTGTATTTATGTTATTAATTATGTTGAAGATGTGAAATTGATGTTAGAATGTTAAACCGATGTTGAATCGTGACCATTTTGATAAATTGTCAAAGCTAAGTGACCAATTCGGAAATGAAGTTTTAGAGAAGGACTAAATCTAAGTTTAGTTGAAATGATAGAATTCAAGTAGTAGTGTTGATTTGAGGACGAATTTGCAAAGTTAAGAAGCTTGAATCCTTATCTTTGCATTTTTAGTGACTATTTCGGAAAGAACGAAAAATTAGAGGGAATTATTTTTGAATAACTATTTGATGAAGAAAGTGATACATTAGTGGTTTGAATCAAGTAAGGGGACCAAATTTAAAAATAGCAAAGTAAGGAGAAATTAATATAAAGTTTGAAGTTATTTATGGAAGTTGTGTAGGAAAACTGGATTTGGCAGTAAGTTTGAAAATTCACCATAAATTCTAAAAAAATTGTTAGATGATGAATTTTATATCAATGTAAAGATTTATTCGTCTAGTTTCGTTTAAAACAAACGGTGATTGATTTCGATGCATATATCAAAAGATATGAATTTTTAAGTGATGAGAGATCAGAAAACAGAATAGCAGTCTATTCCGAAATTCAATAGAATTCGACTTTGAAAATTTGCCACAAATCGTAAATTGAATTTGGGTTATTAGTTTATATGGTTGAAAAGCTTATCGAATCTAGTTTCGTTTCCATCAAATAGAAAATGATTTCGAGTTCTGAGTTAAAAGATATTAATTTTTAATCGAATGAAGGTCAGAAAAATTATAGAACAATTTTTGTCAGGACAACACTATAAACGGGAGTTTGATGAATTTTCAAAATTTTGTAGATTTTATTAAATTATGTGTCTTATACTGTTAGAACTGTTATCGAATCTAATTTCTACGGTATAAAGAAGATTAAGATTCAATATTTATTCTGCCCTGTAGAAGTAAATCTTTGATGGTAGTGCAAGTTGACAGAAAATGGAAATTGAGACAATTTGTGTCTAATGTTGGTTAGCAAGCTTGGAGGAATTATTAGAAGATCAAAATGGTCATTAGGGACCAAAAAATGAGTATGTGAACAGTATGAGGAAGGAAAGAAATTTATGGAAAATTTTTATGTTGAATGATTAAATAGCTTAATTGAAATGTTGTTAGAAGTGAATCTAACAAGTATTATTCACATTCATATGATTAATGAAGTTTGGATCCGAATCAAAAGAAGGTTCGAGGAACTATGAAAGAAAGGATCGAATAGAGCTTAGTGAGGCAAACTAATAAATGGCCCAGGTGAGTGCATTTACATGTTTTAAAATGCAATTAGGAAGACTTGCGAATAGTCGACTTTAAATTAAAATGATATTGCATTATATATATATGTTAATTTATGTTGCCATGACCAATTACGATTGAAGTATGAGATATGAAATGTTATTTTTATGATGATCTATATTTACCATGAACATTTATGATGAAGTATGAAACATGAAATGTTTATTTATATGATTGATTGTGATGATTGATTGATGATAAAAGAAATGCCCAAGTATTGTGTATGTGAGTCCATGGTATAGTTGGCATGCCATAGAGTCTTTAGCAGCTGCACCCTTATGTTCATGTTATCAAATAGATATTGTGACAAAATGATTGTGTCACATGCACCCTGGGGATCTACGCCCATTGTGCCCGAGTGCACTCTCAAGGTGCTTCATGTTTGTGGGGAGCAAAGAGCGTCCCCGAGTACGTACTCATCTTTACGTTCACGTTAGACACTACGGTGTCATTTCAAGATGACTCGTGTACCTCGATCTCATATAGCATACTTTGGGAATTGATAAAAGAATCATGTCATGTAAACGAATCATGTTACGTATATGAATCACATCATAAATATGAACCATGCCATGAATACGGAACATTCCATGTATATGAATTAAATCACGAATATGAATCATGTCAGGTAAAAGAATAATGTCATGTAAATAAATCAAGTTATGTATATGAATCATGTCACGTATATGAATCGTGACATGTATACAAATTATGTAACGTATAGGAATTATGCCATGCATATGAATTATACCATGTACACATATCATGTTATGTATATGAATTAAGTCATGTATATGAATGATGTCACGTATATGAATCATGCCACGTATATAAATTATGACACGTATATGGATTCCGCCATATATATAAACTATGCCATGTCATATATATATAAATCATGTCATGCATGTGAATTATGTCAGGTGTATGAAATATGCCATTTATGTGAACTATGCCATGAATATGATTTACTTAATAATGATGGAACTTGTGATAAGTTGACCCTAAATTGAAAATGATATTGCATTATTTATATGAAACTTGACTTGTTGCATATTTCAGTAAATGCAAACTTCAGTAGAATATGAGGTAAGAATTTTATTTTATATAATGGCAATGCATATCTATACATGGAATATGGATAATAATAACAAGATGATATATGATTCAGATGTTACATGTTACTTGTTACATATGATATATGATACATGATACAAATGTTACACGATTACATGACACATAAAAAAAGATGTTACATGATTTCATGATATATGAAAAAGAAGTTACATGTTACATAACATAGAAGTACATGACATACATGATAGAATACATGTTATGTAAATGATGGCATAATGAAAGCATGACCATGATAGAGTACATGATATGTAAACGATTACATGATGAATGCATGTCCATGAAAGAGAATATATTATGCAATAATAACGTGATTTATATGATAGTTATGATACATGACATATGTACATTGTGATATATTTGCCATTTTATAGAGAAAACGAAATGCACTTTTATATATGACATACTGTATTACATTATTTCATGTTTTTAAAATCATTAAGTTTAACTGCCTCACTAAGTTCGTACTTAGCGTGTGATTGTTTCATATGTAGGTTAAGTCGGAGCACTTGAAGAGGAGTCAAGCATGCTGCTCAAGCTATAATCTCAGAACATCAATAAGACATTCTAAATTATGGCAATCTCTAGTGGGCATGTAAACCATTTACTTATTGATAGTATATGATGCATTAAATTGAATTATAATGATAGTCTGAATAATCAGCTAGACGATGAATCGTATAGGAATAAAAGAATTAAGCTTAATTTTAGTAGCATGTTTAAGTAACATCTATAATTTATATTCAACTAAGAGTATACGTTATGGGTGTTACACAATTCACCTAGTGTACTAAGCTAGCAAGATGCATAAAAGAGTGTCCCTCAACAGTTTTTTCTATGTTATCGAGTGTTCAATTAATTTTCATTATTTTCTCAGTTTTTCTAGGAGTTAGCCTTTAATTTCTACATTGGGAATTTAGTCCAATTGCATTAATTCATGCTTTGGCATCGAAGAGTCGGCCTAGAATTTCCCTAAGACTTCTTAAGTTTTCAGAACGCATGCACCAAGTGATTTAAGGGCTACAGTAGTTTCAACACTGAGTTCAAAACACAAGATCTTAACACATTGCAAACATTAAGCATAGATTCATTATAGGAAATCATGATCATCACAGAAACAATTTCAAAATCAATATAACCATAGCAAAGGGAACCATTAAAAATAGATTAGGTTATTTACAGGCTAGCTAAAAAATTTTAAAAAATAATTAACCTAAATTTAACCTAATATATATGGAATAGTACTCCCCCAAACTTGAGAAGAGCATTGTCCCTAATGCAAAATGGAAATAAGAAAAAGATGCATATGCAATATGATAAACTAAAAACTAAAAGAATAAAAAGAAAACTAACCCAAGGAGTTACTGAGGAGAAGGTTCCCAGATGAATATGCCTTTGCCTTTGTCCCGAGAGGACTTTGTCTTCTTGACGGGATGAGAGGAGCCGCTATCTTCAGTATCTAGTCATCTTTTTCTCTGTGGCTGGGCGGCGGGTGGTTGTGGTGCAGGTACATCATTGAAAAGTTAGGGAGGCATCAAGGGAAACACCACTAGTGTGTTTGGAAGCAACTTTTGAAATGGGGATTGTACGACCAAACATTTTTTGTTGGACATACAAGAAATATGGCTACATGATTGTACTGAGGATTTCTCCGATGGGTTCCATAGTGGGTGTAGAATGTACAGGTTTAGGTGCTATTTGGGAATCACTCTTTAGTTCTTCCACTTGGAAGGGAACCAAACTTGGGAGTGCATCAAGAATAGTGTTTCTCGCCCACTAGCTTACATCATCCTTCTCACAAAGAGTCGTGATCAAGTTGGGAAGGATTAAATCATGTGGTTTGCCCATCAATGCAGCCTTTTCGATGATGGTTGCATGAATTAATTATGCCAGGTATAGGTCACGTCCCTTGATGAGGGAGTCTAAGAGTAACAACTGTCGAAGGGGAAAAACTTTTGATTTCAAGTGGACAAAAGGTGAGTATTGATAACGAGGGCCCAAAATCTTGAATCTAGTTTTAATTGTCACCATTGTACCCTCATCTCATGGGGATCTCCCCCAGCCCATTCGGTTCCAAGAACACAAAGGTCATCCAAGAGTACGGTGTATATGGCGTCAGTGCCATAGGTTGTGAAGGTGGAATGAGTAGCTTGGTGGTCGAAGAACTTATAGTGGTTCTCGATCGCTGTTTTAGAGAAATCCACCAACTTCCCCATAACTTGTACTTAATTTTCTCTAGCATGATCAATGTGTGTGAAAACTCATTTTCTAGAATGAACTAGAGAGAAGGCGATCAATAGCTAGGGATGTTGAAAATGGGCTACCAGGTGTTGCGACTGGGCTATCAGAGTTGGACTCAGCAGCGATAGAGTAGGAGGAGGAAAAACTATGCTCCATGATAGTCTATTAAGGAGGATGTTGTGTGTAACCCCCTCGACCCATCCTAGATGCCAGACCGAACCCAGAGAAAATTAACAATAATTAGGTCTATTTTTTTCTTTTATCTTGTCTAGATGAATCTTTTAAACCTAAGTGTGCATGCTAACAACAGATAAATTCTTGACCGAGTCATACATTAAATCGACATCAAATTATGAGTAGTCATGATTTAGGGAACAAATTGTAAATCTGGAAAACTGTGAGGACTTTCTTAATTTTAAAGTTACCAATCTTCATTTAATCAGATTACATGCTTACATGTCCAATTTCGACTCAATCAGATCATCCATATTCATTCAATTGCACATATAACAGTCAAGGGACTAAAATGTAAGAATAAAAAATCCAGAACATAAAAATAACTAAATTACCTTTCAGTGGCATCAATACCTGGCCTAATTTTTAAAGGGTATCAGTACCCCTATCTCGAGTATCGATACCTCATCCCGAGTATAGATACCCCAACCAAATTGTGTGCACCTGTATCGATACGTCTTCCTGAGTATCGATACCCAGGCTAAATTTTATCTAATGGTATAGATACTTGGCCTCGATATCGATACCCCTAGACATGTAATGTCCAATTTAGTTGGTTTTTCATCTAATTAGCAACCCAAACAAGTTCCAATCAATCATATACTTGTACCATCAATTCAAAGGGGTAAAACATGTCACAAAACATGGCAAACACAACCGAGTAAAACATTGTGCACCAATATCCCAAATCTAAAGGCATGCTTCCTGAACTCACCCAACTCCACATCCAAACTAGGAATCAAGGCATATCTCAGCTTAGGCATAACACAATTGAATTACTAACATCAATCAGAACATGCTTGCATCACAATGGCCCTAGACATAAGCATTCAAGTAACATACTAATGATATGGCAATCAATGAAATTTAAACCATGAGCAATCTCATATCAAACATACTTCAATCAAACATCAATATGAGCTATCAACCATAGCAAACAACATCAGCAA
The DNA here is from genome assembly GCA_019671005.1 of Hibiscus mutabilis. NCBI lineage: Eukaryota > Viridiplantae > Streptophyta > Magnoliopsida > Malvales > Malvaceae > Hibiscus > Hibiscus mutabilis. The sequence continues at coordinate 27,159,298 of CM033746.1, forward strand.
TATTATTGAAAACTAGAGTACAAATCCCCCAAAATATGGTAAACACATTACCTTATTAACCGAATTTAAAACTAAGTTTTCATACTCAAACAATTGCCTCTCTCTTGGATTCCTTCTCACCAAACAACAACAATCCCTTCAACTTTATTGCTCTGCATCAAAGGGTAAAAGAGAGCATAAGCACACTTGCTTAATGAGGATGCTCTAGAATAAAATATTGATGTAATGTAAAACTCGTTTTAAAACCTTGTCACACTTGAGTGATCATATGTCAAAAGTCAAAATAAGCTTTTTCCCATATGTTTCAACAAAACATATCATGCATAACAACCATATGCATTTAAGTCCATTTTATGATTCACATAAAACCATTTTCTTATATGTTTCCACAAAACATATCATGCATAGCAACCATATGCATTTAAATCCATTTCATGATTCACATAAAACTATATGCATTTAAATCCATTTCATGATTCATATAAAACTATTTTCTTATATGTTTCCACAAAACATTTCATGCCTAGCAACCATATGCATTTAAATCCATTTCATGATTCACATAAAGCCATTTTCTCATATGTTTACACAAAACATATCATGCACATCCATATGCATTTAAATTCATTTCATGAATCATTAAAATCTCATATATTGGCTTTCGTAGTGACCTGGATAATCTCACCTCTATCCACACATCTACAATAGTCAAAGATTATAATTACACATCGGATACACGAATTCTGGTGGTCTCACCTCCACCAAATCTTATACCCTGCGTAGCTAAACTGCAAGGTACCATCACTTGGGCTGCCTAGTTAAACCGCATACCCAACATGACAACCCAATAGTCTGAGTAGCCTGGTTAAATCACTTTTCCTCAAGGACTATGGTGCGATCGACTTGTTTATATTAAAGTGCACTTTAACCCTATGGCATGTCAATTATATCCAATAATTTCTCATTAAGTCACATAGCCAATATACCACTTTAAACACATTTACATACTATTTTCAATGCAACTCTCAAAACCATTTCATATGCAAAACCACATTGCCTTAGGCAACTTCTCATTCTTTTTAGGAATAAAACTCAATGCTCATAGGAATTCATTTACCTAAATATACATTGCATATTAGTCTCAAAATCATGCATTTACAATAAGTAAATCATTTCATGCATTAAACAAAATCATGAAAACCAAACCATGTTTTAAACCAACATGAATCTGCAAGCTCGTAATAAAACCATTAATTAAGCGAAGTAAAAGCCACTTATGCTTGATCTTAGTTCAAATTTTTAGGTTAAACTAAACTCCCATGATCCATTAACCAAACCATTAAAGAGCTTAACGCGAATACTCACTCACCAATACACTTTGTATTGCTCGCCAATGCAAATTAAGCCTTCAAAACGCGACGTACACCACTAGGCAACCTTGACTCAATTGTCCCATGTTTTAAACACATAAAACCAAAGGAAAATGCATCAATATGCATTCAAACTCACTGCCAAACACAATACGCTGCATCTTTAACACAAACCTTCAGAAACTAAGCCGAAACTACCAAAATCCATACCAAACATCATCCACTCAACACTAATCAACAAACCTACGAATGCAACATCTTATTCCTGTCAAAACCCAGCCAAAACACTTTCTAAACATCCTTATATCTTCAGCAATCATTTAACACCATAAACAACCCAAAAACTAACTTCAATCAACCTAGGAAATTAGCAATTCTGTTAGGTTCGGGATTTCTTTTGCAAATCACATCTCATAATATTAATACACTTTAAATATGATCTAACTCAATCAATATCACAACAAATCAAATCCATAACAAGCCCAATCAAATTCCTTAACAAAATCAATATAAAACCTTAATTTCTTGATTAAATTATCAACCCATAACAAAAATCGATTGTAAAGGATCAAGAACTTGGGAATTTCAGTAAAGAACCTTTGATTAGAGGAGAGAAATGAAAATCACCTCTAATAGTTGACTCATTCCTTAATTGGCTTGATTTGAAGAGAAATCCAATGTAAAAATAAAAGTTTGATGAAGAATCATTGTTGAAATCAAATGTAGAATTAAAAAGATGAATCCATTAAATATTTGGAGTGAAAATAGTAGTTTGGTTCCTGAGAATCTGAGAGAAAAAGTTTGGAGAAAGTTAGTTACGTGAGAAAACTATTTGGATTAGTTTTAATTAAAACCAAATAAACTATTTTTTACCATTTATTAATCCCTTAAAAACCATTTTAAAAATAGTCAAAATTAAGGAAAAGTTTGATAAAACAATTGGGTTTAATAGCTCCCTAAAGATTCTAAGTTTTGACCCTTTTACGATTTAGCCATCAAAACAATTTTGAAAACTTTACATTTTGGTCACCAACCCAAAATGTTTTTTAATTTGAATTAATTTCATCAAATTGATAGCTCATATGTTCAATACATTAATTAAGCATTTTAGATAATTGTTTCATATTTTGTTTTATCCAAAAACCATTTTATCTGATTAAATTCCCCGAAACTAACTCGGACACTAACCAGGTGCACTTGAACCGTCTAACCACCCTAGCTAACTCCTAGACCCAAATTTAGGGCATTAAAATATGGGAGAAATCAAAATGTTTTCATAAAAATAGAGCTTTGGTAACTAGAGAGTTGTGGCAGTATGGATAAAAGGGCAAGAAAAATGTGAATAGTTGGTGAAATTATAAGGTTTTAATCAGCCATTAATGTTGATTATTCTATGGCTAGAGTCGTAAAGAGGGATACCAATTGTGGAACATGTTAATGCTTTGGGACAAACATGGGGAAGTGGAACTGACAGAAGTAAGAGAGAGTACGAGAGATTATGATGATGGGAATAAGGAGTATTAAATACTAGATATTCTATCATACTTCCGTATAGAACCATCAACGTGTCCTTGTAGGGGTGCAACTCTGATTAGTCAAAAGTCCTTGTCTATCCAAAAGTCTAGGAAATCCTCCCCTTCTAGGTTGTTGCCTTGATAACTGCCAAAGACCAACAAAACACACATTAAATAAAACCTAAAAATAGAAATAATATAACTGTGGAAATTAAAATTGTAGAAAATTAAAGTACGTAGAGTTTAATGCATAAAATTAAAAGATAGGATTGGATGCACTAGACATCCAATAACGTGACTAAAGATTTGTCACGATGAATCGGTGCTTCTTTGCAGGCCTTTAAATGTTGTCCATTAACTTTGAATATTGGGCCACCCTTGAGATCTTTAATGTCTACAACACCATATGGATAAACCTTTATAACCTGGAATGGGCCAGACCAACGAGACTTTAATTTGCCCAAAAAAGCTTCAAGCGAGATTTGTAGAGTAAGACTTTTTGGCCCCCCAAAAAATGTTGGGGCAATAGTTTAGTATCATGCCATCTTTTAGTCTTTTCCTTGTATATCTTAGCACTCTCATGAGCATACAAAGGATGCTCTTTTAACTCGTTTAACTCAAGCAATCTTCTTTCTCCAGCTAATTGGAAGTCCATGCTGATCTTCTTAATAGCCCAAAATGCTTTGTGTTCAAGCTCGATCGGTAAGTGACATGTCTAACGGTGTTTGAAACATGGTCTGGTAGGTCCATAAGGCTTCATCCAGTTTTAAGGCCCAGTCTATGTGATTCGGCTTGACCACTTTCTCTAGGATCTGCTCTATTTCTCGATTGGACACTTTAGCTTGTCCATTAGTCTGTGGGTGATATGCCGTAGCAATCTTGTGGTGGACTCCATATCTACGCAATACTTTGGCAATCAACTTGTTGTCAAAGTGCTTTCCCTCATCACTAATAATAGTTCGAGGTACTCTAAACCGAGTGAAGATGTTTTTGTCCAAAAACCTCATGACGGTATTTGCATCATTCTTGGTCGTAGAAATGGCCTCCACCCACTTGGAAACATAATCGACCATGAGAAAAATGTACAATTGTCTATTGGAGGATGGGAATGGTCCCATGAAGTCAATTTCCAAGACATCAAAAAGTTCAACTTCTAGAATAACTTGCATGGGCGGCTCGTTATGTTGAGAGATGTTCCTCGTTCTTTGACATTTGTCGCATGCCTTGTATTATGTGTGGGCATCTTTGAACAAGGTTGGCCAATAGAATCCAAACTGTAAGACCTTTGTAGCAGTCCTTTGTCCTCAAAAATCTCCTCCACCCGGAGTAGAGTGGCAATGGTAGAGGATATCTTCCTGTACTTCCTCGGGTACAAATCTTTGAATCATCTGATTGGCGCATTGCTTGAAAAGGTAAGGCTCATCCCAATAGAAGTAGCGTGCATCATGTTGGAATTTCTTTCTTCCCTGGCTGCTAAGATCACAATGAAAAATACCACTAATAAGAAAATTAACAATATCAGCATACCACGGCAAAACTGTAGCTTTTAAAAGTTTATCATTAGGGAATTCTTCCTTAATGTCCCATGCAACATCAGTATCACATGCATTCTCATGCCTAGAAAAATGGTCGGCTACTTGATTTCAATTCTTTTTCTATATACTACCGTAATATCAAATTCTTGCAGTAATAAGATCCACCTAACAAGTCTAGGCTTAGCATTCTTTTTTGTCACTAAGTATTTAATGGTAGAATGATTAGTATACACAATGACCTTAGTTCCTATCAGGTATGACATAAATTTATCAAATGCAAAAACTACAACAAGCAGTTCTTTTTCTGTGGTAGTGTAATTAACTTGTGCCTCATTTAGGGTAAAACTAGCATATTATATAACATGAAAAACCTTATTTTGGCACTAACCAAGAACAACACCAACATCATAGTCGCTAGTATCACACATAAGCTCAAAAGGTTGAGACCAATCGGGAGGGCACTACAACCAGTGCAGAGATAAGTTTCTCCCATAGGGTTTCAGACAATGCACGAAATTGGCCATCAAACTCGAATGCTCTATTCTACTCCAGCAACAAGCATAGGGGCTTCAAGATTTTGGAGAAGTCTTTGATGAATCTCTTGTAGAAGCTTGTATCGCCTAGGAAGCTTCGAATGGATTTAACATTGGCTGGGGGTTTAAGTGTAACACCTCATTTTGGGCCTAGGAGTTTTCTAGGTTGATTAGACGGTCCGGTGGACCGGATTAGAGGATTCGAGACGGTTACGAGATTAATTTGAAATAAATATTTTTGATTGAGGAAAAAATATGGAAAATATTCTAAAATCATTATTTAATATGTAGATGCTTTTGGTAAAATCAATTTTGGAAAATGGAATTTTGAAAATTGACATTTTGGCTAATGACCAAAATGTAATGATTGAAAACTTGTTTTTAGTGACTGCTTTGTAAAGTGGTCAAAACATAGAATCTTTAAGGAGCTATTTGGCCAAAGTCTAATATCAGACTTTTCTCTTTAATTGTTTATTTTGAAAATTTTTTAAAGAGGTATAAAAAGGCTTGGAGAATTAATCTTATAATTAATTCCTAAAAACAACTTTACGTAACTAAATTTTCTCTAAAAGATTTTCTCTCAAATTCTCTCTCAAAAAAGACTCTTTTATTCTTCCAGATCCTTAGGTAATCTCTTGATTTCTTAAATCTTTTGATTTCAAATGAGTTTCCTATGATTTCCTATCAAAACCTTATTGTTTTAATCTTGTTTTCTCATGTAAAACCATCCAATTAAGGGGGAAAGTCAACATTAGAGGTAAGATTTGTTCTTCTCCTCTAATGAATGGTTCTTTACTGAAATTCCTAAGTTATTGATCCTTTATAAATTTTTCTAATGAGTTTTAATGAGTTAATTATGGAAAATTGGTTAAATTAAGGTTTAATTGATGAGATTGGTTGATTTTTGTGTTGGATCTGTTTTGATATGTTTTTTTATTAGATTAGAACATGATTTTGATGTTTTATAATTTTAATAAGTTGATTTTAACACTGAAATCTCAAATCTAGGTGAATCTTTAATTTTCTAGGTTGTTAGTTATGAGCTTTTGAGGAGCTGTGAGTGTTTAATGAATGTTGGAGGTATAAGGATGATGTAAATGTTTTTTTTATGTTAATTAATGATAATTGTTGGATTAAACCATTAGGTTTTGGCTGGGTTAAGTTTGGAAGGTGTCTGATGTTATTCTCGGTTGTTGTGGAGGGAAATTGGTTAGGATTTGATGAGGATTTGTGTGAATTGTTGTTGTCGGGCTGTTGAATGCATTTTGATGCATTGAAACCTCTGTTTTTGTGTGGTTAATGCAGGGGAGGTTGATGCTCAAGCTTGAAGTGACGTTTCGGAAGCCTTAGAGGCTTGGATTCGCATCGGCGATCAAAGTTTTGCGTAGTCGGTGAGTGAGAACGTGGTTTACAACTTCTCAAAGGTTTGAAAGTTATGTTTGGGAGTTTAGATTAAGCTTGAGATACTGGTCTAAGCTCGGAAGTAAGTAAAGGATGATTTCTCTGTAATACCGCAATATTTGGTTAGTGACCAAAACGTAAAAAATTATAAGTTGGTGGTTTTAGTTCAGTGACTAAAATGCAAACTTTTAAAGTTTGGTAGCTAAAGTGAAAAGTAGAGAAAAGTTCAAGGAAAAATATGGTCATTTTCCCACAATATATTTTATATTCCATAAATGAATAGTTCGTCCCGGTATAAGAATTTTGGTGGGAATTAGATTTTTGGTACGGATATTGTATTAAAAGTTATAAAAAGGATAAGTGTCGGTATTTAATTCGGATGATTGTTTGATTTCAGAATGTTATGGAATTTTAATGGAAGTCTTAGGAAGACCCGAGGAACATGCCATTGTGGTTCTGAATTGTTTTTGATTGATTTAGATTCGATCGAATGTAGTATTTTGTAAGTGTATGAAATGGCATTTTTTTAAGATATGTTAGTTCAGTAATGGCAAAATGGTCATTTTGCCTACACTTTATAAATATCTATAATTATAGAAAACTAAGAGGTATAGGTGTCAACACCTTATTGGTTATAATTAAGGGCAAAATGGTCATTTTACTATTAAGGATATTTTTATTGTTAAATAAGGATAAATAATGTCATTTGGCATGAATATAAAGAGAAGAAAAGTGTAGAAATTGGTTTATCTTTTTCCATTCTAGTCGTGAGTCTCCAAGCTAGGTAAGGGGATTTTCTTTTCAATTTTTGGAGCTTGAATTGGTTGATTTTTTAGTTAAGACATGAAATATAAAGTTGTTCTACATTGAATTCTCTTTCAATTGGTACCAATATTTTATGGTTTGCAAGAGATATGATCATGAAATTGAAGTATTACAGTTTAGGGTTTATGGATCCAAATTGAATTAAGGCTTGGTCATGAAAGATTAAGTGTTGTTTTATCATTTCCAGGCTTGATTGAAGTTGAAATTGATGTATTCTTGATGGAATACCATTTGATTAATTAGGGTTTAAGTTAGTTTTTAAGGATTCAAGTTGAATTTGGGGTTTATCATAAAAGGAAAATCCTGGAATAATGTAATTGAAGGTTAATTTGAAGTGTTGAAATGGTTAAAAGATGTTAAAGATCAAATTTATGAAATCTACCCAGAATTTTAGTCTTTGGCAGTGAGTTCGGAAATTCACCATAAATTCTAAAACAATAATTAGAAAGTGGGCCTTCTATCATTGTATTCGTGGTTCAGTCTAGTTTCGTTTGGAACAAATGGTGACTGATTTCAATTTGTATATCAAAAGATATGAATTTTTAAGTGATGAAAGGTCAGAAAACATAGTAGCAGTCTGCTCTGAAATTCAACACTGAAATCTGACTTTGAAAATTCATCATAAATCGTATGAGTTGAATTTGGGCTATTAGTTTATATGGTTGAAAAGCTTATAGAATCTAGTTTCATTAAGAACAAACGGAATTGAATTTCGAGTTGTAGATGCTTTTATAGAAATATTTCTTTTAAGGCATTTTAGACTGCTAGATTATTAAAGTGAGAGCCTTATTTGTATTATTAATTGTGTATGTAAAGGATGAAGGCGAGGCACTTAAGCAAGCTCAAAGATTCAGTTGTTCAGATATTTATGCAAACGAACAATCTTGAAGTTTTCTTAATTTATTCAATTTAGTTTGGGATAAGAAGTGTCAAGGTGAGTGCATTTAATGCATTTCATATATATTTGTATACGTATATGTATAGGAAGGCTTGTGATAAGCTAAACTTAAATGCTATTGTAAAAGAAAAATATTGCATTGGTAAGTATATGTTGACATATTGTTTACATGTCAAATGCTAAGTATTAAGTATATCGTTAACATGTTCATTGATAGTTGCAAAGATTTAATAGCATGTTTCTTACATGTTCATCAAGAGGAGGCATAGACATTGTTTACATGTTAATTACATGGTAATCACATGGTTATTGATAAATGGTTTTGTACATAATGGGGGTGTGAACTGCCCTATTATATTTTGTTTATGATATTTTTTTATCATATTCCGGATGATATGTTACATGAATGATATATGGCATAATGGAGTATGAGCTGCTCTATTATTTTGTTTTATCGATGATAATTTATTTATCCTTTGCAGATTGACATGTTACAAGTATAATGATGATATTTTAATGCCCATGTATATTTTTGAGAGAATAGTATAATGGCATGTCATAGAGTCTAGTAGTTGTGCTCGACACTTTATGTGTCTATCGTTACCGACACTTTATGTGTCTATCGTTTATTGGCACTTTATGTGTCTAGTAGTCTGGGACTACACGACACGAATACTTAGTTTCTCTCTGCATGTATATCTTGGGCTATAGAATGATTATTGCAAAAGTAATGATATTGTTTTATTGCCCAAGATTACCGTTGAGAGTTACAGTATAATGGCATGTCATAGAGTCTAGCAGCTGAGCCTGACACTTTATGTGTCTATCGTTTACCGCACTTTATGATTTTATCGTTTATCAAAACTTTATGTGTCTATTGTTTGCCAGCACTTTATATGTCCATCGTTTACCGACACTTTATATGTCTATCGTTACCGGCACTTTATGTGTCTATAGTTTCTGGCACTTTATGTGTCTATCATTTACTGACACTTTATGTATCTATCGTTTATCGACACTTTATGTGTCTAGTAGTCTAGGACTACACGACTCGCATACTTAGTACTCTCTATATGATATATCTTGGGATATAAAATGGAAATGATTTACAGGAAAGGCTATTATAAATGGAAATGACTAAAAAGCAGATAATTAAGCATTAGTATTGAGGTTGTAATGGCAACAAATGGTAAGTTATGCTAGAAAGCTTAGCAATAATGGTAAGTATTGATATAGTATTAAAGGAATTGAACTAGCATATTTATTAGCTTGTATCATGCTATATCTATTCATGCATTGAAGCATAGATGACATATTATGACAAATGGACAAGCATGAAAGTTTGATGGCATTGACATGCAGTAAATCATTACTGATGCAATATAAAGATTAGTATATTGGCTTATGGCATGTTTTATATATATGCAGCCTTGAGGTTTTTAATTAATTTTAGTGGCATGTATAAATGGGTTTAATTTGTCTATTTTAGTTCAGAGTCAAGTATTTATTTAACGATCAATTTTATTATTTTCGAAAAGTAAAAGAGCTCTGATTTGGTGTTCTAAGTTAATATATATAATTTTTACAATGGTTTTTAATTTTATAAGATTTCTGAATAAATGTCATGGTCTGTATTGTATTTGTTCTGTGGCATATCTGACTCGTATTCGATTACCGAATACGGGAATAGGGTGTAACATTCTCCCACGTTCTCAGTTTGGCAATTGGTTTTGATGCACTTGTTTTGATGATTTGATTTCTCATTGTTATATGCATGGTTTGAGCATGGTTTAATGCTAGAAAATGGTTATATAATGATGATGATGCATTTGGAAGCAATGCATGTTTTGATAATGTTTTTGAACATTGGTTAATGCATGGTTGAATGTATGAGATAAATGGTTTTTGATTGATGCATATGAAAAGAGTGTGTTAATGTTAAAGAAATGAATTATATTGGGAAGTGATGTGGTTTAAAATGTTATCGGATATAGTTGGCCGGCCATAGGATTGATAGTGTACTATAAAAAGCCGCATTGGATGTTGAGGGATTCATGCGTACCGAAAACTCCATCCAAGTACCCTAACGGTTGAGTGTTTATATGGATTACGCATCTAATCGATGATTGGGGTTGTGTTTGTACCCAACAGTGTTTGTACCTTGAATTCCGGTTGAGATGGCATGAAGTGTTGAGAGGACACTTGTTAAATTCGGGTATCCAATGTAATATTTTGTAAAGCGGAACTCGCTTAATGGTAACTTGTAAGCCAATATAATTGATGATGTATCATGTGATGGATTGTGTTGTATAATGTTGGTTTATACATGTTTTACTCTTTAAGCCTTGCATTTGGTAGTTATGCATGGAAAAGCTTAAATTGAGTGTAGCAAATGGGATTTTGCTGTTAATCATGATACATGTTGTATATGGTTTAAAGGTGCAAGCTTTGGAAATGTTAAGTGCATGGTTTTATAAGGCATGATGATGCTGATGATGATTTAAAAGGTGTTTTAAAAGCGATTTTCAAACTGCTATGTTCAATGTTTTAAAATACATTGATGGTGGTTTGTTTTAGAGCACTCCTCACTAAGCCTAGTGTGCTTACGCTCTCTTTTTCCATCAATGTAGAGAATTAAAGGTTTGGAGGTAGCAAGTAAGCAAGGAATAATCCAAGGACTTTATTTTCAAATGTATGGTTTCGATTTAGACTCGTAGTAATAAAGGCAATATGGTTAATTGTCATTTGGGAGGGTTGTTTTGTTAAACTCACTATTTGGGCAAGTTTAAAATGTTGTTTCGGTTTGGTTTAAGGCTTCAAATGCTCAAAGTGTGCTTTTATTTATGTTTTGAATGTTGAGTAGAAGCATGCCTATAGATATTGTGGATTTTTGATCTATGCTTGATTAGTTTTCTTAAAATGCTTGTATGATTGCGTAAAGTATGCATTTGATGTTCAACGATGTTTGGTTAAGGTTTGGTATGCTTAGAATGAGCCAAAGTGTTATATGTTGGACCTATAGGTCATTACAAACCTTCTAGTATCAATACAGGTCCCTTAGTTTCAATACGCGGGGTCTAGGAAGGCTCAAAACATCAAAATTATACAAAGGATATCGATATGCCTAGCCACTGTATCGGTACGCCTAGAGGAAAATATATGCTGGTTTCGGTACATGGGCTTCTGTACCTATATGCTCTTTAGCTACTAGGATCTAATTTTCAAAAATAATCCTTAAGGGATTGGTAAAGTGGTAGAACCGTATCGGTACGGGCTTGCTCGACACACTATATCGATACGATGTTCTTAGTATCAGTACACAGAGTCATTCAATTAGTTGAACCGTATCGATACGGCTATGTTCGTATCGGTATGCAGTGTATCTTTTTAAGTTTCTGTCTGCTAAAGTTTGAAATTGTGCAGTTTGGTCCCTGAATGTTATGTATACAATTAAATGAGTTTGGATGATTGTTTTAAGCTTGAATTTAACGTGTGAGCATGAAATTGGATTAATGAAGGATTGGTAACTTGGATTTTAATTAAGTCCTTGTAATTTTGGAAGATTATATTTTGGTCCCCAAAGTGCATGTTTGAGCAATTAAACCATATTTTGCAATCTGATCGCAATATGACGTATCCGCTGATGCATGTTAACCTTAGGATCTAAGTTGATGCATGTAGATAAGATAAAATGAAAAAAACTCAATATAGGTTATTAGTTTGGGTTTGCTTTGGGAAACCTAATGTGTCCCTTTTAGCTCGTTTCAACTAGACCGGGTTAAGGGGGTTACATTTGTTGGAATCAGAGCTAGGTTTACAAAAAAATAGGATGTTGTTGATGATTGTTTATTGATGTTTGTTATGCACGATGATTGATATATGCTATGTCGGGGTATTTTTGGGGACACTTTGCCTTATTATTACAATTATAGAACAATTTTGATTTGAAATGGAAGTCCTAGATCCTTGCTTGAAGTTGACGTGATTGTTTTTGTTTTGGTATAATTATCATGCCTTAGATACATTTTTATATGATGCCACTAAGAAGAGAATTGCGATCGAGCAAGAGTACTACTACTAGAGGGTAGGGAGTTAAGGGTAAGATAGTACATCCTGAGGGGTTACCACCTCCTCTGCCTAATCCTCTTGAGGGAGTAGAGAAAGTACCACTTGCGCCACCTGGTCTGGTGTACAGTGATATGACGCCTTTGATACAAGCTATGATTGGACCGTTTCAAGCTGCAATGGCTAGAGTTGATGTACCAGCACTAGCACCAGCACCGGCTACTACAACTAATCTAGGGTTGTCGTTAAAGCGTTTGCACAGTCTAGGAGGAGTTGAGTTAGAGGGTTGGCAACCGAGACATCTAAGGAGTGGTTTGCCAATCAGATCAGATTTTGGATTAGATATGGTGTAATGATGTCTATAAGCTAGGATGTGTAGTGTCCTTGTTACAGGGTGATGTTTATAGTTGGTGGACCACCGTGATTACGAGCATAGAACCCGATGATTGACATGGGAGTTCTTTTAGGCTATCTACAGAAGAAAGTATTTGGGAGTTAGACACTTGGATGAGAAGAAATGTGAATTCATAGCCCTGGTTTAGGGCAGTATGTCAGTATTTGAGTACGATGTACAGTTTGTGAGGCTGAGTCAGTATGCGTCTGAGTTGGTGTCGAATGAGAGGCATTATTGTGATTGAATTCGTTACGGATTGGTACATAATGGTAAGACATACATGTTGGCCACTAACTATATAGATTTTGATGTGTTGTTTATATGGGCGAAGGACATTAAGCACAGCCTGGGTTTATCTTTTCATTTGGAAGGTTCTAGCTTAGGAAAAAGAGCCACAAATTTTGGTTTCAGTGGTGGTCATTCTAAGAGACACCGTGATATGTGGTATCACCCTAAGCAGAGATGGGGTGGAGGTAATGCTAGGCCTAGGCCACAGGGCCAGAGTACTCAAGTTAGAGCATTACATTACACCTATTGGGTATGTGGATCACGAGATCATATGAGGCGAGACTGTCCTCATTTGGCAAGAAAGGACAAGCTCCATCAGTTGTTGTTGCTAATTCTTGCTGGAGATATGATCCTGAGGATCATTTGAGACGTGATTCTCTGTTGTTAGTTAGAGGTAGGCAGGCACTTGCACCTATTGTTGCACCATAGAGAGGCTGTGAGTGCGGTCAAGGTAATTTCCAGTGAAGGGAGGAAAGACAGATGACTATTGCACATATAGTGGTGGTTTAACCTGAGGGTGGTGAACTCACAAGGATTTATGCGTATCGCGAGGGGAGAAATGACACTAATCTGATAGCAGGTACTTTTACCTTACAGTTTATTTCATTACTTTCTCTGATAGATTATGGTTCTATGCATTCATATAATTTGCATGAGCATGCGCATTTTCTTGATATACTAGTAGAAATGTTAAATATGGGTATGCAAGTAACAAGTTATTTTAGAGAAACAGTTGTCACGAAGAGGTTGTATAAAAGATGCCCTTTGATGTTTCAAGGTCACGTGTTTGCAGCTAATTTGACAGAGCTTCCATTTTATGGTTTTGATGTGATCTTGGGTATAGATTGGATAACTGAGCATGGGGTTGTGGTTGAATTTGTAACCATGTGAGTTTCGTTGAAACTTGCCGATGATTATAAAGTGGTGGTTGTGGGTAAGAATTTTAAGTTCTTGTCCAATGCGGTTTTGGTTTTGGAAGCGCTGAAGTTGTTGGACTAAGGATATTCGTACCATTTGTGATTTTTTGAGGGTGTTTCCAGAGGAGTTACCTGGGTTGTACCAGATAGAGAGGTGGAGTTTTGAGTTGAGACGTACGTAGATATGGCTCCAGTGTCGATTGCACCATATCGCATGGCACCGAAGGAGTTGAAGATGCAACTTTAGGAGTTGTTGGACCATGGTTTCATCCTACCTTGTGTGTCACCATGAGGTGCACCAATGTTGTTGGTGAAGAAGAAGGATGGCACTTTGATGATGTGCATTAATTATCGGCAACTGAACAAGTTGACGATTAAGAATAAGTATATGTAATCACTCATTTTTGACCGGGTTTTAGTGTTATTAGTATTATTTTAATAATAATATTATTAATATAAAATTAATGAAAAATCAAAAAAATAATAATTAAAAATATATTATTAAAAAAAGGAAAGAAAATGCTTGGAGCATGTTGCTCCACGTCACCCAAACTACCCACCCCTTGCCTATATAAAGGCTTGCATGTGGGCAGCCAATGGGAGATTTACACGCCAAAAATTGCTAACAAATTGGCGATGAAATTGGCTCCCCAATTGGGAGCTAGGCCGGCCGCAAGGCTGGCAGGGTTGGGGGCAGTGCCCTCGGCCCTAGTTGGTTCGATCCAACATTCGATCGGGGTCCTATTTTGGATCTGATCTAGTTAATATTTTTGGAGAGGTCGTGGTAGATCTCGGTGGGGTTCAGTCGGGGTTCGTCATTCGAGCTCCTAGTTAGGTATATTTTCTTCCCCTTTTATTTGTGTTGTAATTTTTATAATTTAATGAAGTGTTAGTTATTTTAAAATTGTATTCTTATTTTTTTAGTTTGTATGTTTATGTTTTAGATTAGTATTTAATATGTTTTAAATTTGTGTTTTATATTAATATTTTATTTATGTTAGATTCATTTTTATTTATGTGTTAGATTAATATTTATTTGTGTTTTAAATTAATATTTATGAATATTAGCATTTTATTTATGTTAAATTTGTTTTTATTTATAAGTAAGATTAATATTTATGTACATGTGTTTTAGATTAGTATTTTATTTATGTTAGATTAGTATTCTATTATGTTAATATTTATTTGTATTGTATTTAAATTATTTGCCATGTTTTATATTTTGCTCACTAAGTTTGCATAATGGAATATATACTGTCAATGCAGATGCGCTATGGTGTTTGATATTTCGGGGGCAAACATGTTTTAAAAGGTTTGACATTTTTTCCCAAAGTTTTGATGTTTACCATTTCCCCCAAACATTAGTTTTTAAAAATGTTTGGCAATACACTTCGAATTTTGTTTACCATTCTCCAAGCATTATTTAAAAAAAATGTTTGGTCCTTAAAAAAGAAGAAGAAAAGAAAAAGATGTTTACCATTTGTTCCAAACAATGTTTTCAAAATGTTTGGTATCCCGTCCAAGTTGTGATTTTTGAAATGACTGTTATCTTTTCAAACAATCATTATTTTTTGAAATATACACAAGTAAATTGCCTTTTGCATTACTTTAAAAATGAATGATGATGAGATTTAAAGCATAGGGACTGAGAGTTAGCTCCCGTCGAAAGTGCTACGAGAAGATCAAGGATGAGCTTAGGGGATGGAAGCATTTTGGCTCACCCTGGTGACTAGAAATAGATCAAGGCTCTGTATGATGGGTCAGAAAATTCAAAGCAGTGGAGCCCGTGGTTGAATGGGGCAACGCCAAGCGAAGAAGATGACAATGGTTCTTATAAGAATAATATAAGAACCAGAGGATCATTTATGAAGACGAGTGATAACCCTGAAGACAAGAAAGCCTTTCGCATAAAAGGTTTAAAAGCATGTTCAAATGAGGATTTAAGAGCCTACAGTGAAGAAGTAAAGAGATGAAGAAATCTGAGGAGCGACCTTTCAGGGTGTAAGACTTTAGAACAAAAAAGGGGCTGAAAGAAAAAGGAAAAAAGAGAAAGAAAGAGAGGGAGAAGAAAAAAGAAAAGAAAAAAATAAGAAAAAAATAAGAAGAAATTGAAGGAAAAAGAAAAAAGAAGAAAAGAAGAAAAGAAAAAGAAAATGAGAAGAGAGAAAAAAAGAAAAAGAAGGAAAAGAAAGCATTACCTTGCATGCATCATATAGATAGGGGCATGTCAATTTTTGCTTGTTTTGGACAGGTACTTGAAGAATTATCAAAGAGTATCAAGAAGTGGATTTCATTAAATGAGGAAAGAGTTTGGCAGCCATTTTCGGTGTGAGTCCCCAAATTGAAGAAAGATTGGTAGCCATTTTCGGCGTGAGCCCCCAAATTAAAGAAAGTTTGGTAGCCATTTTTGGTGTGAGTCCCCAAATTGAAGAAAATTGGCAGCCAATCTCGGCGTGAGTCCCCAAATTGGAAGAAAGATTGGCAGCCATTTTCGGCGTGAGCCCCAAATTAAAGAAAGTTTGGCAGCCATTTTCGGCGTGAGTCCCCAAATTGAAGAAGATTGGCAGCCATTTTTCGGCGTGAGTCCCCAAATTTGAAGAAAGTTGGCAACCATTCTCAGCGTGAGTCCCCAAATTTGAAGAAAAATCGGTAGCCATTTTTAGCGTGAATCCCCAAATTGAAGAAAGATTTCAGAAGCCTTAGCAACGTAAGTCCAGAAAAATCGGCAGCCATAGCAGCGTGAGGCCCAGATGTTAAATCCCTCGGGTCATTGGTAAGTCCTTCGGGCACGGTGTTAAGTCCTTCAGGCCACCAGAAAGTCTTTCGAGCATGGTGATAAGTCCTTCGGGCATGATGCGGCAGCCTTAGTAGCGTAAGTCCAAAGATATAAACAGCCTTGTAAAAAAATGAAAATGAGATAGAAAAAAAACGAGATAGAAAAAAAAAGAAGAGAAGAAAAAGAAAGGATAAAAGAAAAAAAGAGAGCAGAAAAAGGGAAAAAGGAAAAAGAGAAAAGAGAAATTCGAAGATAAATGTTCTATACAGGAAGGGCCTATATTTTCAAGCTCTCGTAGCGAGAGGTTCTATGTAGGAAGAATCCGCCGCTATGAGGCTTCAAGAGCTAAAAGTTTTGTATAGGAAGGGCTCGTAGCTCTAGGGTGAAGACTAGCAGTTCTATATAGGAAGAACTCTCAGCCAAAGGAATTCACCCATGATACACAAGGTTTTATATAGGGAAAACCTGTTGTGTTGAAGGCGAAGAGTCCTATATAGGAAGGGCTCCGAGCTTTACTGTCTTAGAGTGAGAGGTTCTATATAGGAAGAACATGTAGCTCCGAGATTTTAGAAGCTAAAATTTCTATATATGAAGGACTGGCAGCTCCAGGGTTTGAAGACTAGCAGTTCTATGCAGGAGGAACTCCCAATCGGAAGAATCCATCAGTGGCGCAAAAGGTTTTATATAGGAGAAACCAGCATTGAAGGTGAAGAGTTCTATATAGGAAGGACTCCAAGCTTTACCATATCAGAGTGAAAAAGTTCTATATAGGAGGGACTCGTAACTTAAGACTTTAGAATGAAAGGTTCTATATAGGGAGGACCTATAGTTCCAAGATCAGAAGGTGAAGAAGTTCTATATAGGAAGAACTTACAAGCTTGAAGATTCAGCTAAGGAAGAGCGGAGAGTTCCAGAAGAACACGTGATTCCGAAGCCAAAGACGAGAAAGTAGGTAAAAAATGAGTGCTTTTGATCTTTGCTTTGTCCTCGTTTCACAAGAACAAGCAAAGAGGGGCAACTGTAATCACTCATTTTTGACCAGGTTTTAGTGTTATTAGTATTATTTTAATAATAATATTATTAATATAAAATTAATGAAAAATTAAAAAAATAATAATGAAATATATATTATTAAAAAAGGGAAAGAAAATGCGTGGAGCATGTTGCTCCACGTCATCCAAAATACCCACCCCTTTCCTATATAAAGGCTTGCATATGGGCAGCCAATGGGAGATTTACACGCCAAAAATTGCCAACAAATTGGCGATGAAATTGGCTCCCCAATTGGGAGCTAGGCCGGCCGCAAGGCTGGCCGGGTTGGGGGTAGTGCCCTCGGCCCCAGTTCGTTCGATCCAACATTCGATCGGGGTCCTATTTTGGATCCGATCTAGTTAATATTTTTGGAGAGGTCGTGGTAGATCTCGGTGGGGTTCAGTCGGGGTTCGTCATTCGAGCTCCTAGTTAGGTATATTTTCTTCCCCTTTTATTTGTGTTGTAATTTTTATAATTTAATGAAGTGTTAGTTATTTTAAAAATGTATTCTTATTTTTTTAGTTTGTATGTTTATGTTTTAGATTAGTATTTAATATGTTTTAAATTTGTGTTTTATATTAATATTTTATTTATGTTAGATTCATTTTTATTTATGTGTTAGATTAATATTTATTTGTGTTTTAAATTAATATTTATGAATATTAGCATTTTATTTATGTTAAATTTGTTTTTATTTATAAGTAAGATTAATATTTATGTACATATGTTTTAGATTAGTATTTTATTTATGTTAGATTAGTATTCTATTATGTTAATATTTATTTGTATTGTATTTAAATTATTTGCCTTGTTTTATATTTTGCTCACTAAGTTTGCATAATGGAATATATAATGTCAATGCGGTGCTCTTTTATCCGAGAGTAAACGGGGCCAGTATCAGGCGTAGTGATAGTGGTTGGGCGTTTACTCTCGGATAACGGGGCCTTTAAAATTTATTCGCAATTATAACCGAATTTTAAACTAATCGTCACTTTAACCCGGAAAATCCAATATTAATAAAGCAGTAATTATTAAAGTACCAATTTTGGGCGGTGTGGGGGTGCTAGTGCTTCCCCATCCGTAACCGACTCCCGAACTCAACAGTTTTCGAATCTCTGGTTTTATGGTGTCCGGCCTACCTAAATGGCCGGTGGCGACTCCAATTTTTAAATAAAACACGGTTTTTTTAAAAATCCCATAGAATGAATATTTTAATACCCGAAAAACCACAAACACTTCGAAAACCTTCGTTTTCTAGCGAAACAGGGGACATCACTACAGTATCCTTTGCCACAAATTGATAACTTGTTTGAGCAATTCCGAGGTACTATGGTGTTTTCTAAGATTGATTTGAGATCAGGATACTATCAGTTGAAGGTTAAGGATAAGGATATGCTAAAAACTGCTTTTCATATGAGGTACAACATTATGAGTTCTTAGTGATGTCATTTGGGTTAACAAATACGCGTACAACATTTATGGACATGATGAATTGGGTGTTCCATAAATTCTTGGATCAATTCGTAGTAGTGTTCATTGATGATATTCTCGTGTACTCTCGTACCGAAGAAGATCATGATCGACACTTGCAGATTGTGTTACAAACCTTGTTGGATAATTAGTTGTATGCCAAGTTGAGCAAGTGTGAGTTTTGAATTATAGAAGTAGTCTTCCTTGGTAATGTTGTTTTGGCAAAAGGTATCTATATGGATCCGCAAAAGGTTGAAGCGGTTGTGAATTGGAAGCAACCTAAGTCGGTGACAGAGGTCTGTAGTTTCTTAGGGTTGGTAGGTTATTATCGATGCTTTGTGGATGGGTTCTTAAGGGTTGCTGCTCTGTTGACCAAGTTGTTACAAAAGGATGTGCGTTTCAAATAGACGAAAGCTAGGCAACAAGCTTTTGAGAAGTTAAAGGAAGCTTTAAAGCAAGCTTCGATCTTGATTCAACCTGAGTCAGGAAAAGACTTTATGGTTTATAGTGATGCATCTTACGTTGGTTTAGGGGGTGTTGATGCAAGTCGATAAAGTTGTAGCTTATGCATCTAGGTAGTTAAAGGTGCACGAGCGCAATTATCCTGCACATGATCTAGAGCTAGTTGCGGTGGTGTTTGCATTGAAGATTTAGAGGCATTATCTTTATGGTCAGAAGGGTATTATGTACACGGATCATAAGAGTTCGAAGTATCTAATATCACAAAAGAAGTTAAATATTAGGCAACGTAGATAGTTGGAGTTGCTCAAGGATTATGATCTGACAATCGAGTATCATATGGGCAAAGCGAATGTTATGGCCAATGTTTTGAGTATAAAAAAGTTGTTGAGTTGAGGGCCATATTTGCGAGGCTGAGTGTGACGCGTGATGGGTTTTGTTGGGCAAGTTGCAAGTGAATCCATCTTTGTCGCAATTGATTAAGGAAAAGTAACCTTATGACGAGGCGTTCGTACCGCATGTTAATGATATCATAGATGAAAATCTTACAGATTTTCACTTTAATGATGATGGGGTGTTATGTTTCAAGGATTGGCTAGTGGTGCCTAGTGATGATGAGTTAAGGCGAACAATTTTGACCGAGGCTCATGCTAGCCCTTTTTCTATGCATCCTGGTAGTACCAAGATGTATCAAGGTCTAAAGGACGAGTACTATTGGGTGGGTTTGAAAAAAGATGTGGCTAATTTTGTTGCTAGATGTATGGTGTGTCAGCGTGTCAAGGCTGAGCATCAGTTTCCTTCTGGGTTATTGCAACCATTGAGGATTCCGGAGTGGAAATGAGAGAGGATCACCATGGATTTTTTATTGGGGTTACCCTTGACACCAACTAAAAAGGACTCTAATTAGGTGATTGTTGATCGGTTTACAAAGTGTGCACATGTTCTGCCAGTGCATACGATGTATACCTTGGATAGGTTGGCAGATCTTTATATTACTGAGATTATGAGGTTGCATGGTGTGCCCAAGTCGATAGTTTAGGATAGGGATCCATGGTTTACATCAAGGTTTTGGGAGTGTTTGCATCGAGCTTTGGGAGCTCGCTTGAATTTCAGTACTTCGCATCATCCTCAGACGAATGGTCAATCTGAGTATGTGATTTAGATTGAAAGGATATGTTGAGGTGTTGTACATTGAGTTCCAAGGAACTTGGGAAAGAAAGTTGCCTTTGGTGGAGTTTGCGTACAATAATAGTTATCAGGCAAGTATTAAGATGGCACCGTATGAAGCCTTGTATGGTAGGAAATGTCGTACGCACTTATGTTGGGCTGAGGCTTGGTAAAAGTATGTTTCCATGCCTGATGTGTTGAAAGATACAGATCAAAAGGTGAAGCTTATTTGTGATCGTTTGAAAGCGGCCTTGGATAGGAAAAAGTACTACACGGATTTGAAGCGTAGGGAAGTTGAGTACGCGATTGGTGAAAAGTTTTTCTTGAAAGTCTCACCTTGGAAGAAGGTGTTGCACTTTGGGCGCAAAGAAAAGTTAAGTTTGAGGTATCATTGAGTTTGCCTCCTAATTTGAAGAAGATTCGTGATGTGTTTCATGTATCTATGTTGATGAGGTATCGTTCGGATCCGTCGCATGTGATACTAGTGAAGGATGTTGAGTTGTGACCAGATTTATCTTATGATGAGGAACTAGTGGAGATCCTTGACTCTAGTAGTAAAGTTCATCGTGGCAAGACGATTGAGCTTGTTAAGGTGTTGTGGCGACATAGCGGTGTTAAGGAGGCCACGTAGGAGACTAAGTCAGACATGATAGAGCAATCTCCACATCTGTTTCTATCAGGTAAATTTTGAGGATTAAATTTCTTAAGTGTGGGAGATTTGTAATGCCCCGGTTTTGGGCCTAGGAGTTTTCTAGGTTGATTAGACAGTCTGGTAGACCAGATTAGATGATTTGAATCAGTTCTAGGATTAATTTGAAATAAATATTTTTGAGTGAGGAAAAATATGGAAAAATATTCTAAAATCTTTATTTAATATTTATATGATTTTGGTAAAATCAATTTTGAAAAATGGAATTTCAAAATTTGACATTTTGTCCAGTGACCAAAATGTAAAGATTAAAAAACTATTTTAGTGACTGTTTTGTAAAAGGGTCAAAACTTAGAATCTTTAAGGAGCTATTTGTCCAACGTCTAATATCAAACTTTTCTCTTTAATTGGTTATTTTTAAAAGGTTTTAAAGAGGTATAAAAAGGCTTGGAGAATTAATCTTATAATTAGTTCCTAAAAACAACTTTACTTAACTAACTTTTCTCTAAAAGATTTTCTCACAAATTCTCTCCAGCCAAACACTCTTTTCTTCTTCAAAATCATCAGGTAATCTCTTGATTTATTAAATCTTTTCAATTCAAATGAGTTTCCTATGATTTCCTATCAAAACCTTATTGTTTTAATCTTATTTTCTCATGTAAAACCATACAATTAAGAGTGAAAATCAGCATTATAGGTGAGCTTCATTTTTCTCCTCTAATGAATGGTTCTTTACTGAAATTCCCAAGTTATTGATCCTTTATAAATGTTTTCTAATGAGTTTTAATGAGTTAATTATGGAAAATTGGTTAAATCAAGGTTTAATTGATGAGATTGGTTGATTTTCATATTGGATCTGTTTTGCTATGTTTTTTATTAGATTAGAACATGATTTTGATGTTTTGTAATGTTAATAAGTTGAATTTAACATTGAAATCCCAAAACTAGGTGAATCTTTAATTTTCTAGGTTGTTAGTTATGAGTTTTTGAGGGTTGTAGATGTTTAATGAATGTTGGAGGTATAAGGATAATGTAAATGTGTTTTTGGATGTTAATTGATGATAATTGTTAGATTAAACCATTAGGTTTTGATCGGGTTAAGTTTGGAAGGTATTTGATGTTGTTTTCGGTTGTTGTGAAGGGAAATTGGTTAGGATTTGTTGAGGATTTGTGTGAATTGTTGTTACAGGGCTGTTAAATGCATTTTGATGCCTTGAAACCTCTGTTTTTGTGTGGTTAAAGCAGGGGAGGTTGATCCTCAAGCTTGAAGTGAGGTTTCAGAAGCCTTAGAAGCTTGGATTTGCATGGGCGATCAAAGTTTTGCGTAGTCGGTGAGTGAGAACGTAGTTTACAGCATTTCAAAGGTTTGAAAGTTGTGTTTGGGAGATTATATTAAGCTTGAAACGCTGGTATAATCTCTGAAGTAAGTAAAGGATGATTTCTCCCTCGTTATCAGTTTGGCAATTGGTTTTGATTCACTTGTTTTGATAGTTTGATTTCTCGTTGTTATATGGATGGTTTGAGCATGGTTTTACTACTGGAAAATGGTTATATAATAATGATGATGCATTTGGAAGTAATACATGTTTTGATAATGTTTTTGAATATTGGTTAATGCATGGTTGAATGCATTGGATAAATGGTTTTTGATTGATGGATATTAAAATAGTGGGTTAATGTTAAAGAAATGAATTATATTTGCAAGTGATGTGGTTCAAAATGTTATCGGATATAGTTGTCCAGCCATAGGATTGATAGTGCACTATAAAAAGTTGCCTTGGATGTTGAAGGGTTTATGTGTACCGAAAACTCCATCCAAGTACCCTAACGGTTGAGGGGTTATATGGTACCAAAGACTCTCGTTAGTGGATTATGCATCAACCGATGATTGGGGTTGTGATTGTACCCGGTAGTGTTTGTAACATGAATTCTGGTTGAGATGGCATGAAGTGTTGAGAGGACACTTGTTGAATTCGTGTATCCGATGTAATATTTTGTAAAGCGGAACTTGGTTGATGGTCACTTGTAAGCCAGTATAATTGATGATGTATCATGTGATGGATTGTGTTGTATAATGTTGGTTTATACATGTTTTACTCTTTAAGTCTTGCATTTGGTAGTTATGCATGGGAAAGTTTAAATTGAGTGTAGCAAATTTGATTTTGCTGCTAATCAATGATACATGTTGCATATGATTTAAAGGTGCAAGTTTTGGAAATGTTAAGTGCATGGTTTTAAAAGGCATGATGATGTTGATGATGATTTAAAAGTGGTTTTCAAAGTGGAATATTCAATGTTTTAAAATGCATTGATGGTGGTTTGTTTTAGAGCACTCCTCACTAAGCCTAGTGTGCTTACGCTCTCCTTTTCCATTAATGCAAAGAATTAAAGGTTTGGAGGCAGCAAGTAAGCACGGAAGAATCCAAGGACTTGATTTTTGAAAGTATGGTTTTGATTTAGACTCGTAGTAATAAAGACAATATGGTTAATTGTCATTTGGGGGGTTGTTTTGATAAATCCCTATTTGTGCAAGTTTTAAATGTTGTTTCGGTTTGGTTTAAGGCTTGAAATGCTCAAAGTGTGCTTCTATTTATGTTTTGAATGTTGAGAAGGAAGCTTGCCTATAGATATTGTGGATTTTTTATCTATGCTTGATTAGTTTGCTTAAAATGCTTGTATGATTGCGTAAAGTATGCCTTTGATGTTCAATGATGTTTGGGTAAGGTTTAGTAATGTTTATAATGAGCCAAAGTGTCATATGTTGGACCTAGAGTTCATTAAAGGCCTTCGCATATCGGTACGGGTCTCCTGGTTTCGGTACGCGGGGTCTGGGAAGGCTCAGAACATCGAAATTATATCAAGGGTATCGATACGCCCAGCCACCGTATCTGTATGTCTAGAGGAAAATATACACTGGTTTCAGTACACGTGCTCTCGTACAAGTACGCTCTTTAGCTACTGGAATCTAATTTTCAAAAATAATCCTTAAGGGATCGGTACGAGGGTAGAACCATATCGGTACGGGCTTGCTCGACATACTGTATCGGTACGATGTTCTTAGTATCGGTATGCAGAGCTATTAATTTAGTTGAACCGTACCAATACGGCCATGCTTGTATCGGTATGCAGTGTATCTTTTTAAGTTTCTATCTGCAGAAGTTTGAAATGTGCAGTTTGGTCCCTAAATGTTATGTATGCAATTAAATGAGTTTGGATGATTGTTTTAAGCTGAAATTTGACACGGGAGCATGAAATTGGATTATTGAAGGATTCATAACATGGATTTCAATTAAGTCCTTATAATTCGGGAAAATTCCATTTTGGTCCCCGAAGTAAATGTTTGAGTAATTGAACCCTATTTTGCAATTTGATCACAATGTAACGTATCCACTGATGCATGCTCACCTTAGGATCTAAATTGATGCATTTAGATACGATAAAAAAATAGAATCGGTTTAGGTTATTACTTCGAGTTTGCTTCGACAAACCTAATGTGGCCCTTTTAGCTCGATTTCGGCTAGACCATGTTAAATGGGTTACATTAAGCTTCTCTATGACTTCAATCTTGGCTTTGTCCACCTTGATGCCTTTATCAAAAATACGGTGGCCTAAGACAATTCCCTCAACACCATGAAGTGGCATTTTTCCCATTTAAGCACTAAGACGGGTTCCGCACATCTTTACAATACCTTGGCAAGGTTGCCTTGGCATTGATCAAATGATTCCCATAGACAAAACAGTAGTCCATAAAGATCTCCAAAAATTCATCCATCATGTCTGAAAATATGGCCCTCATACAACACTGAAATGTTGCTGGAGCATTGCATAAGCCAAAGGGAATTCGGTGAAAAGAATAGATGCCATAGGGACAGGTGAATGTCATCTTCTCTTGGTCCTCTAGTGGAATAACAATATGGTTGTATCTAGAATAAACTTCCATGAAGCAATAGTAGGGTTTCCCTACAAGCTTATTGAGCATATGGTCAATAAACGGCAACTGAGAGTGTCATTTTTTGTGGCTTTTTTTAGCTTCTGGTAGTCAATACTTATCCGCCATGCAGTAACAGATCTGGTCAGAAAGAGTTCATCCGCATCATTTTTATCACATTCATACCTCATTTTTTTGGCACACACTGAACAAGACTCACCCAAGAACTATAGAAAATAAGGTAGACTCCCCCAGGATTGAGATCACCAAGCTTTGGTAGTAAGTGATCTCGAACGGGTCTATTTCATACTCGAACTGGTTGATCTGCTATGGTTGCATTGCCTCTTGTCGTGGCATTCTGATTGCCATTGGCAATCGGATCTTCCATAACTGTACGTAGTTCTCTTCTTCTCTTACGGAGTACACGTTCAATCTCAAGTGGATAGTCTTGTGCTGTTGGTCATGCCCTGGTCATACACTGATGCAAAACCAATGGGTGTTAGCCACTTGAAACAAATAACAAAAGAAAAAAGAAAAAAACTACAAGAAATTAAAGGCAAAGTCGCAATTGCCAGTCCCCAGCAGCAGCACCAAAAACTTGTTGCGTGTTTTGAGTGCTATGCAAATGTGGAAACGAACACGTCGCAAGTAATAAAGTGATGAATATAGAGTATCGTCTCCATAGGGACTGGTCTGAAGGACTTGGACTCTTAACTCCTTGCACTGAAATAAGAGAATAGTTGTGATGATAGATGGTGATAGAAAAATAAAACAAATAACTAAAGATTGTAAATGAAATGAAGTAATCAATAAGAGAGTTGGTTAGATTATTAGGATTGAGAATATGCCAAATGAATTGGTTTGGCAAGTTGAATGTCGGAGGCAAGTGAAATTCTGAGTGTAATGCCCCGGTTTTGGGCCTATCGGTTTTGAGGTTTGCTAGACGGTCTGGTGGATCGGGTTAGAGATTCGAGTCAGATTCGGGACCGTGTAATTTTCAGTGAGATAAAAATATGGAAAAATGGTTAAAATCATGTTTTAATATATGATTAATATTGGTGGAATCAATTTTGGAAAATGAGATTTGGAGGTATGACATTTTGGCTAGTGACCAAAATGCAATGTTTGAAAACTATTTTTAAAGTGACTAAAATGAAAAGGGGTCAAATTCTTATAATCCTTAAGGAGATAATTCACCAAGTTTTTTCTGGTGATTTCTCCCTTCAATTAAATCATTTTAACATGTATTTTAAAAGTTAATTAAAAGGGATTTTAGATATTAAAGTTAGTTATTTGGTTTTAATGAAAATTGACATAACTTTTC
Organism: Hibiscus mutabilis; assembly: GCA_019671005.1. Classification (NCBI taxonomy): domain Eukaryota; kingdom Viridiplantae; phylum Streptophyta; class Magnoliopsida; order Malvales; family Malvaceae; genus Hibiscus; species Hibiscus mutabilis. The sequence goes on from CM033746.1 coordinate 27,185,843, forward strand.
TCTCCACTTCTTTTCTGCCAAACACCCAAGTTTTCATCAAAAACCAGAGGTGATGGATCCTTTTTACTTAGATTCTTGATCTACAATTGATTATTTGACTTTGATTTGCAAAACCTCATTGAAATCTTGTGTTTTCCTAGCTTTAACCAAGCCAATTGAGGGAGAAATCACACAATAGGGGTAAGGTCCATGATCTCCTCTATTGAATGGTTCTTTATTGATATTCCCAAGTATTTGATCCTTGATTTATGGTTTATAATCTGATTTTGTGTTTTTATATTGAATTAATTAATTTAATTGGGTAAAATTGATGAAATAGCAAAAGATCCAAATTGGATCTGTTTTCCAGTGATTTAGATTGTTTTTAAACATATTATGGATGTATAATAATGTTGATACGTCATTTTTAACAATGGAATCCCGAAACTCTTGAATCTCTAATTGTTTAGGTTGTTAGAATTGTGTTTTTGTGGAGTTGTGGTGGTTGTTTGGTTGCTAGAGGTGTTAGGTTGTTTTGATTATGTTTTTAGATGTTATTTGATGATAAAAGTGATGTTAGATTGATAGGTTGTAGCTGGGTTGTGTTTGGAAAGGATTAGATGGTGTTTTTGTGGTTGGGTAATTGTGAGGTGAATGTGTGAATCCGTGAGGATCTGTTGTTGCAGTGTTTTAAATGCATGCAGATGCATTAATCCTCTATTGTAATGTGGTTAAAACAAGGGAGATGGATCTGAAAGTGATCGGGGAAGCTTTGGAGGCTTCAGACGCTTGTTTTCGCGTCGGCAAATTGAGGTTTCGTGTATCAGTGAGTGAAAACGTGGTTTAAAGCGTTTTGATGTTTTGGAAACAGAATTTTGGGAGTTATGATAGAGCTTGAAACGCTTACCTAGACTCGGAAGTAAGTATAAAGTGGATATCTCTCTCAGTCGTGCTAGTTTGACATGGTTTTATGCACTTGTTTTAATTTACATGTTACCTACTGTTTAAGCATGTTTTAAAGTATTTGATACACTGGTTTTAAGCATGAAATGCTGCAGGAGGCACATGGTAAGTGATCCTTGTAAGTATGTGGTTTATACTTGTGGTTTAAAGCATGGTTGTTGCTTTGGAAAAGTGTTTTGGTTAATGCTTGTTTAAGACAACGAGGTAAATGTTAAATGGTTAATTATATTGGCAAGTGATGTGGCTTTAAAATTATTATCGGATATAGTTGGCCAGCCATAGGATTGAGTGCACTGTAAAATAAGTCGCCTTGGATGTTGAGGGGTTTATATTGTGTACCGAATACTCCATCCAAGTACCCTAACGGTAGAGGGGTTTAACGACACCGAATACTCTCGTTAGTGGGGTTAAGCATCTAACCGATGAGAGGGATGGGTTTCCCTGTGGGTTGAAAGTGTACCTGGTTGTTATTGTACCACGATTGTGATTGTATTGCTATTCCGGGTGAGATGGCTTGAAGTGTTGGGTTAACACTTATTGAGTTCGTGTATCCGATGAACACTTTTGTTAATGGACTTGATACTGATCACTTGTAAGCCAATATAATTTTTAATGTATCATTGAAATGTTTTATGTTGTATAATGTGATTTATACATGTTTCTCCTTAAGCTTTGCATTTGGTAGTAATGCATGGGAAGGCTTAAGTGGAGGGTTAGCAATGGGATTTGTTGTTGATTAATGATACCTGTAGCATATGGTTTATTATGCTGGTTTTAATGATATGAAGTGCATGTTTTCAAAAGGGGCATGATGATGATGTTTTTAAAGGATGATGTTAAATAAATGGTTTTAAATGCATTGATGGTGGTTGTTTTGAACATTCCTCACTAAGCCTTGTGTGCTTACGCTCTTGTTGTCCATCAATGCAGATAATTGAGGTCTTGGAAGGCAGTAAGAAGCAAGGGGATCTTGGCAAGACTTGTTTCCAAAGTATGTCTTGGTTTAGACTATAATGAATAAAGGCAATGGGGTACCTATTGTGTTTTGGGATATGTTTTGTGGAGCTCCCTATTTGAGCATGTTTCTTTAGTTGCTTTTGGGTTGTAAATGGCCTTAAAAGATTGTTTTGATGCTGATTTACCTTTTTGACATGTTGCTTGGATGGGAATTAGGAAGCGTGCCTATAAAATCTCTTTAATGGACTTTGTCATATTACGATGTTGAATCTGTGAAGCCTGAATGCTTGTGGTATGCTAGGGTTATGTTATGAGTATGTTAGAATGGTTTGAGAATGCTTTTGGAATGAAAAACCTGCAGTTTGTGACATTACAGGTCTAGGCGTACAGATACGCGGGGGACTGTATCGGTACGGTTGGACATTTTTTGGTCTGGGGAATCGGTACACGAAAGGGAGTATCGATACGCCAGGGCATTTTTGTCTTGGCGTATTGATACGGGCAATGGTGTATCGTACACGTTCTAGCCTCTGGACTTTCACTTTTTCAATCCAAATCTGTGTACCGATACCCCCGAAGCGTATCGGTACGTATGTTAAAAAAATCAAAAGTTAGGTAAGTTCGTTATGGCGTATCGATACCTGCCTTGGCGTATCGGTACAAGATAGTTTTATATGTATCGGTACGATGACACTCGTACCGATACCCGAGGCCGTTTTTTGTAATTTTAGCTTGGTAGTTTTGCTTTCATTGTATTTTAGTCCCCGAAACTTGTCCATGTGATTGTATGAGCTTGAATGATCAAATTGAGATGAAATTTGAGATGAATGTTCAGAACCTGACTAATTAAAGATTGGTATTTTAAAAAATGGCTTAAATCCTGCAAATTTCCTGTATTTGCAATTTGGCCCCTAAATTGCAAATGTGATCAATTGGATGTCAAAATGATGCTCGATTGAGTAGGGGTTATACATGAGTGTTGCATGTACATGTACGATTAATAATTGGCATCTAGACAAGATAAAAAGGAAAAAAATGGACCGGGTTTCGATGTAACTCTTCGGTTGCTTCGGCAAACCTAATGTAGCTTCCTTGGTTTAGTCTGGCAGCTAGACCGGGTTAAGGGGGTTACACTGAGGCAAGTAGATTGACATCAAAAATAATTGCCTAGGCAAGTAGTTTGCTAGAAGTAGGACTCTCCTTGACCAGTGAAATGCAATCGCTAGTGGTTGAGTCAGAGTAGGACCCTTCTCGGCAAATGGTTGCCATGGCAAGTTAATTGTTATGGCAAGTGCAATGTTGTGGCAAGCCAATTGTGACTCCAATATTTGGTAGAGTGTTCTTCATTTCCTTCACGTTATTTCTAACTTGAAGGGCTGACAACTGCGCAAATCCTAGTGATACGTCTGTCACATGTTACTTTACCAAGAATGAACACCGTCTTTCCTTGAACTCTTGTTAGCCGCTTGAAAATCTCCTCGTCGCCAAGCTCCTTCACTTGTCACTTTCTAGAAACTTGGTTCAAAAAGGAATTTATTTCCTATAGCTATCGCAATGTTATGAAACTCGGATTCAATCCAGTTCGTTGATCTCCATCAACTCTCGTAATGATTATAAATCAACTCGGTTGAGCGACCTCCAATGGCTGTCACTTCATTAGAATGATTCATTCTCAAGAATCCTTCATTGATCTTGCTCTCCCTTGTGTTGTCACCTATTTAGGGATTTGAGTTTCAACAAATGATTTTCACTCAAGTGTTTATCTCTAAACTACTCAATTTGCAAGAACAATAATTGAATCAACATTGTGCATTTAACCTTAAACCAAAATCAAATCATCCATACAAAATCCTCTCAAAATCTAATAACCCAAACCATCTAATTTAGTTCATGGTTGGGTGGAAAGAAAATACGAAGGAAAATTCCCCAAACATGGTGGATGATGTGCGATTACAAACCAAGAAAGAAAAGAGGAGATGAACTCTTCAGTCTAATCACTCCCACAACTAGCTTTCCCCTTAATCTCTCTCTCGATCTGATTTCTCCCAATTTCCTCTCCTTCTCTTCATGTGTTTTGATCCCTTTAAATAGGTGTGGATGAGAGTTTGTTGCATGATAATTTGGTGGAGATAGGGCTTCCATTTTGAATTTCAAATGTGCGAGATAATGTAGCTGATAAATAAATAAAAATTGGGGATTTATCATTTGAATTTGAATTGGGCGGTTGGAGATCCTAATCACTTTGATCCCTTCAACGCCATGGTAGACTTCGGCAATTGGTTCAGCAATTCGTCCTGAACACAAACGAGAAAAAGAGCTGCATTTTTTTTGCAAAAAAGTAATAAAATCCATGGTCAAGCACATTGAACTAGGAAACTCTGAACTTATGCATGAAGACAACAAATGCAACTAAAAGGGTAAGAAAACAGTACTTTTACACACTTATCACACCCCCAAACTCAAACTATTGCTTGTCCTCAAGCAATGCAAAACTGACCATCACCTGCCAAGGCATTTACCAAACACAAACAAGTTGTATACCAGACTTCAATCCTCAGAACTAGGGCAACTAGCATTAATTACCTTTGTGACTTTAGGCAAAATATAGAAAGATTACTCAAAATTCAGTATGATGCAAGTGAAGTGTGTGCGTAGTCATGCACAAGTTAATCATAGGAGTTCCAAGCAAAACCTTAGTTTTATTAACTTGCCGAGGCAAACGATCTAAGTAGAGCCAGTTTTGGGCACCTCTAGCATTTTTAAAATCCCTAAGACTAGAGCCAATTTTGGGCACCTCTAGCATTTTTGAAATCCCTAAGACTAGATCCAGTTTCGGGCACCTCTAGCATAGGTTCATTCATTGTTTTTTTAATTTATTTTCCCCCACTAGAGCCAGTTGGGCACCTCTAGCATTTTTCTAATATTTACTTACCTAAGGTTCACTAGGTTCTCCTAAATTAACAAGTCACAAACATCGTTTATTAAAGTTGTATCATAACAAAATCCTAAGCAACTTTCAATGCTAAGCGTAGAGTCAAAATTTCTCTTAACCTAATGTCGTGGTAAATAAATCATCATCAGATATCACAGCATGTTATTAACAAGTTTAGTCAGGCAAACTATCATGGCAAGTGACACTAACTAAAAACAAATGAATGCAACTAAACATGAAACAACCAATACAATCCCCCCAAACTCGAGGAAAGCATTGTCCTCAAGGCATGCAAAAAAAAACAAAAAAATTGAGAATGCAAATGCTAGTCAGAGAGGTCATCACCTCGTGCTCGTGGTTTCCTGGTGGCCATGTGCTTAACATGCTTTCCAGTGCGTGCTGGTTGCTATCTTGCAGGTAGTGCAGGGGTTGAAGCTTCATTCTGCTCTACCTTCTCCTCCGGCTCACCCATCGTGCCGGCTTCCTTAAGTGGCGAAGCTTTACTCTTCGTTGGTTTCTATGGTAGTTTATCCGATTGTGGGGAGATCAACGGTGTGGAAGTGGTGTCTTTAGAATCTGTAGGATCAATAAATGGTTCAGTTCCTATAGGTCCAGTCACTGATTTTTTACCTTTATCTTTAGCATCAGTTGCCGTGGTAGTTTTCTTCTCATTTGGGCCAGACATGCTAACCTCACTTGTCGTGGCATGTAACTCTTTAGGGAACACAGGGAATGGTAATTGGCAATCGGGGTACTTCTCCAAGATGATTTGTTCTAGTGAAACATCACGATCCTTGATATACCATAGGAGCTGCATCTCTCGCTCCTCCATGCGCTCTAACTTCTCCAACAAAGGGCGTACTAGATTGACCACCCCTTGAGAACTTGTCGAGGCAAACTCTATTGGTGCAATGTCTTTTGTCACGGCATGTGCACATGTCGGGGTAACTGGGATAGTTGGTTTTGGTCATGGCATTCATTCTTGCATTACTCGCATATACTGTGCCTTTTCGACCCACTTTGTTTTGGCAGTCGTTCATCGGTTGGCTCGATTGGTACCTTTTCTTTCTCACACAAAAATATATTAAATTAAGAAAATATAAGGCTCCTACGTCCTTTTTACTACATGCATAAATTCCATTCACAATTATTTGCCCAACATTGATAATACGCCTGTGAAGAATAGAGTGCAACAATAACAATCAAGACAACGAAATAGTGGTGTTGTGTGTGGTAGGCATTAAACGAGTCTTAATAAAATTAATCCACAACTTAGCTTCAGGTTTTCGCATAATGTGGTTGATCGTTCCCTTGAGTTCTCCCTTGTTCCATTTCGTTCCTTCCAAGGTAAGATCCTTCAAAACATGGTCCATCTTCTTGCGAGTCACATTCTCCATGAACTTTGCAGGTTCATCTTCTTTGAAAAACAAACCATAATAGGCATTGATGGTAGTAGCATCGAGAAGAATGGCCCTGCCACGTACAAATATGACCAGGTTATCTGGACTAGAAATATGAGAGTAAAATTATCTTACCCATGAGACGTTTACTCCGGCCAGTTGTTCACAGAATATTGGCTATTTATGACTCTCGATCGTGGCATAGATGGACTCCTCAAGACCAAAACTCAGGTGTGGCATGTCATAGGCAAAACCTTGCTCCTCCTAAACTCGTCTTGTTGTAAACTTCTCTTTGAACCGCTTCTGCACGGCCGCCGTGGTGAACTTATGGTATGATGGTTGTGGCATACGTGAGGGACAAATTTCATTCATGGTTTTGAGGTTTGTAAACATGATTTTGATTCAATAAGAAAAAGAAATGAAAAACTGAAAATTTCAAAAATAGAGAAAAGGAAGTGGGAAGAAGATGAAGTGAATATGAGAGAGTAAATGAATGGGAGAGATGGAAGGTTGGTGTTATAATGGTGAAGTAAATGACGAGCGATGGAAAGGTGAAAGGTTGAATGATGTCTCACCAATGGGTGAAAAAGAAGACAATGATGGGAAGGGAAAGAGTTGTGCGGCAAGGGTAGAAGAAAAATAGATGAAATAATTATAGGGTTTGAACAAAATTAGGTATTTAAACCTACAATAACCTACAGGCCCTTGATCTCTCTTGAAAAAAATTCTCAACACTTCTTCAATTCTTCTCCAATTTAAACTCTTGACTTAAAAAAAGAAAAGATAAAGATTAAAATAAAATAAAACAAATAAAATAAAAGAATGGATAAATAAAAAGAGAAAATATTCAAATTTAAAATTCAAAAAGAAATAAAAGAAATAACAAATTTCAAATTCAAAAACAATAAACAACCTAACTGACCAAACATAACAAATTAAAAATTTAAAACCAAAAAATCTAACTAACCGAAAATTTAAATAACCAAAATAAGTAAGAAAATTCCCAAAACAAACTAAAATAACGAAAATCCAAAAATAACAAGTCCAAAAATAACTAAAAAATAAAATAAAATGAAAAATCCTTAGCTAGAGCATTTTCATGCTCCTTCCAAGGAGATTGTGAGCTTGTCTCTCTCAACATGGCCTCCAACATAGTGCTTTAATCTTTTCCCATTGACCTTGAACTCGGATCCACTCTTGATTGATCGAATCACAACGGCACCATAGGAGTAGGGCTTAACCACCTCAAATGGTCCAGTCCATCGTGATTTGAGTTTACCTGGAAAGAGTTTAAGGCATGAATTATAAAGAAACACCATTTCCCCTGGAAAGAATTGTCGTGGCAAAATCTTTCTATAATGCCAGCATTTTGTTTTCTCCTTGTACAGCTTGGCATTGTCAAACACAGATGCATGAAATTCTTCAATCTCATTCAGGTCTAACAAACGCCACTGTCCGACTTTCTCCTAATCCATATTTGTTGTTGAGAAGGCCCAATAAGCTTTATGCTCGATCTCTACAAGAAGGTGGCAAGTTTTTTCGTAGACAAGTCTATATGAAGTCGTGCCCAATGGTGTCTTATATGTGGTTCGGTAAGCCCAAAGAGTATCATCTAGCCTCTCAAACCAATCCTAGCGTGAAGGATTTATAGCTTTCGTCAAAATAATCTTCAATTCTTGGTTAGAAATCTCGGCTTGCCCATTGGTTTGCAGGTGATATGTCGTGGCAATTTTATAGGTAACCCCAAAGCATAGCAACACCTTGGCAATAAGTTTGTTGTTAAAACGCTTACCCTCATCCCTGATAATTGCCTTCGGCGCTCTAAACGGTGAGAATATGTTCTTTTGTAAAAATCTTTGAACAATCTTTGCATCATTTCTGTGGGTGGCAATTGTTTCAACCTACTTGGACACATAGTCCATAGCGAGTAGAATGTAAAGGTTGCCATCTGATAATGGAAAGGGCCCCATAAAGTCAATCCCCAAACGTCAAACAATTTTACCTCAATGATGTTCTGTAATGGCATCTCATGCTGTCTTTAAATATTCCCGGTTCTTTAACATCGATCATATTGCTTGTAAAACTCGTGAATATCCTTGTAGAGATTAGGCCAATAAAAGCGTGACTGTAAGACATTTGTTGTTGTGCGAGCTCCTCTAAAATGACCTCCATAGGATGACGAGTGACATTGTTGGAGTATATTTTTCTGCTTATCCTCAGGAATGCATCTTCTCATAACCTGATTTGTATATTGTTTAAACAAAAGAGGCTCGTCCCAACAATAATGCTTAGCATTATGTAGGAACCGCTTCTTTCCCTGATAAGAAAGATCATAAGGTAAAATACCACTTACAAGAAAATTCACTATATTAGCATACTAGGGAATTGTCTTAGCAATTAGCAGATGTTCATCTAGGAATGTGTTATAGGTCTCTATGTGGTCATCTGTTCATTGTTTCCTTCAAGTTTGGGTAAGCAATTAGCAATTTGAGTTTCTGCATCGAAGTTGAACTTTGTCGTGGCTTCTATTGCTTGGCATTCTTCTGGATCATCGGCATCCTTGAACGTTTTGAACACTCTGAGTGAGATTTGCTGGTCATTCACACTTATGGTGAGTTCTCCTCTTTCAACGTTGATCAAAGTCCTCCCTGTTGCTTAGAATGGTCTCCAAAGAATGATGGGTACAAACTCATTTGCTTCACAATGCAAAATAATAAAATCAATGGGAAAAATAAACTTATCAACTCTTACCAGAATATCTTTGATTTTTCCTTGGGATGCACATATGTCTATCGGCAAGCTGCAGCATGACTGTGGTGGGCCTCGCCTTACTTATACCTAATCTTTGAAACACATATTTAGGCATAAGATTTATGTTTGCTCCAAGGTCACATATAGCTTTTCTGATATAATGCTCACCAATGGAACATGGTATGGTGAAACTGCCTGGATCTTTAAGCTTAGGAGGCAATTGGTTGTGTAGCAGAGCAATGCATCTTTTTGTTAAGGCAACTATCTCAAACTCGCTCAACCTCTTATGCTTAGATATTATTTCTTTAAGGAACTTGGCGTAATTCAGCATCTACTCGATTGTCTCAACCAGTGGTAAGTTGATGTGGACTTGTTTAAGAATGTCAAGGAACTTCTTAAACTGGTACTCATTTTTCTGCTTCTTTAACCTCTGTGGAAATGGTGGTGGCGGTCTATTCTCTTTGTCTTTACTCATCTCAACTGGATTGGATGTAATAGATGGACTTGTTGCGGCATATGGAATCGTCGTGGCATTCTCTTTGAAGACTCTTCTTTATCAGTCAACGTATGCTCATCCTTCTCGGGTTAGATAAGATCTTTACCCACCTTTTCTTCGCTTTTGGTAGTGATTACTTTACACTGCTCATGGCCTGAAACTCGTGCAACCTCAGTATTACTGGGCAAGGTTCCTTGTGGCCTCATACTTAGGGCTTGGGCAAACTATCCAACCTGAGTTTTTAAAGACTTAATTACTGCTTCTTAAATCTGTATCCAAATTTTTGTCCTGTTCATAAAAGAGTTAGTCTTTTTCATGAAATTGCTAGTTTCAGCCATATAAGATTCAGTTTTAAGCATAAAAGCATTAAGAGTGATTTCCAAAGAACTAGCTGTGATTGTTGATGCGGTAATTGATTCTATTGCCATGGCATGTTGTGTTAGAATCCTGATGCTTCAGTACTCTGTCGAGAGGTATTGTTGTATCCATTCTGATTATTTATGAGAAGTTCGGATGCTGCTTCCATCCCAGGTTATATGGGTTGTTGCTTCAGTTGCAGTTTCCAACATAAAAACTGGTTTTTGGGCTTTGTGGTCACTCAGAAGAATCATGGTTATGATTACAAAAATCACAAGATGAATCTACTACCTTTACCTCATGTGTGTTGCTGGGATGCTGAAGATTCTTAACCATATTGGTTAATGAGTCCAATTGTGTTGAGATGGCATCAGTTGAATCAAGCACAATTGTTGTAGCATATTGCCTTGCATGTCCCCTCCTAGTAGTTGGAAATTGATAGTCATTGTTGGCAAGTTTGTCAAGAATCTCAAATGCTTCCTCTGGTGATTTATCTATGAGTGTTCCATTTACCGAGGCATCTAGCATCGTCTTAGTTAGTGCATTGACTCCATTATAGAACATCACTACTTGCGTCCATTCTCAGAATCTGTGTATGGGGCACTTGCAAAAAAGCTCTTTGTAACGATCCCAAGCCTCATGCATAGATTCGTCATCTGCTTGACGGAAAGAAGTGATATCATTACACAATTTATTTGTCATGCTAGTAGAATTGTACCTGACAAGGAAACTTCGGCATAGATTTATCCAAGATTCTAGAGTGCCTGGTGATATGATGTTGAACCATTTTCTTGCCCTATCCATCAGTGAATAGGGGAAAAGTCTAAGTCTAAGGATATCCTCATGGTCTCCTTGTTGTTTGAAAGAATCGCAAACCTCTAAAAAAGATCTTAGATGTTGCCTAGAATCTTCGTTTGCTGAGCCACCAAATTGCCCAATTGAATTTAGCATATTGAACATTACGGGCTACAATTCAAAGTTTGTGGCTTCAATCTCAAGAGTAGCAATTCCTGGATTGAGACCACCAAGGTCTGGTAGTAAGTGATCTCGAATAGGTCTGTTCCGTACTCGAACTGGTTGATCTGCTACGGCTGCATTGCCTTTGGCCGTGGCATTCTGATTGCCATTGGCAATTGGATCTGACATAACTGTGCGTAGTTATCTTTTGCTCTTAGGTAGTACACGTTCAATCTCAGGTTCAAGTGGATAGTCTTGTTCTGTTGGTCTTGCCCAAGTCATACACAGATGCAAAACCAAAGGGTGTTAACCACTTGAAACAAATAACAAAATAAAAAAAATAATGCAAGAAATTAAAGGTAAAGTCGCAATTTCTAGTCCCTGGCAATGGCACCAAAAACTTTTTGCATGTTTTGAGTGCTACGCAAATGTGTAAGCGAACACGTCGCAAGTAACAAAGTGATGAATATAGAGTATCGTCTCCACAGGGACTGGTCTGAAGGACTTGGACTCTTAACTCCTTGTACTAAAATATGAGAATAGTTGTGATGATAGACGGTGATAGAAAAATAAAACAAATAACTAAAGATTGTAAAGGAAATGAAGTAATCAATGAGAGAGTTTGTTGGATTATTAGGATTGAGAGTATGCCGGATGAATTGGTTGGGCAAGTTGAATGTCGGAGGCAAGTAGATTGATGTGGCAAGTAATTGGCCATGCAAGTAGTTTGCAAGAAGTAGGACTTTCCGTAACCAGAGAAATCCAATCGCAAGTGGATGAGTCAGAGTACGACCCTTCTCGGCAAATGGTTGCCCTGGCAAGTTAATTGTTATGGCTAGTGCGATGCCGTGGCAAGCCAATTGTGTGTCTAATGTTCGGCAGAGTGTTCATCACTACCTTCACGTCATTTCTAACTTGAAGGGCTGACGCTTGTGCAAATCTTGGCGATACGTCTATCACATGTTACTTTACCAAGAATGAACACCGTCTTTCCTTGAACTATTGTTAGCCGCTTGGAATTCTACCCGTCGCCTAGCTCATTCACTTGTTAATTTTTGAAATCTTGGTTCAAGAAGGAATTGATTTCCTTCAACTCTCACAATGTTAGGAAACCCAGATTCAATTAAGCCCGTTGATCTCCATCAACTCTCATAATGTTTAGAAATCAACTCGGTTGAGGAACCTCAAATGGCTGTCACTTCATTAGAATGATTCCTTCTCACGAATCCTTCATTGATCTCGCTCTCCATTGTGTTGTCACCGATTTAGGGATTTAAGTTTCAACAAATGATTCTCACTCAAATGTCTATCTCTGAACTACTCAATTTGCAAGAACAAGAATTGAATCAAACTTGTGCATTTAACCTTAAACTGAAATCAAATCATCCATACAAAATCCTCTCAAAACCTAATAACCCAAACCATCTAATTTAGTTCATGGTTGGGTGAAAAGAAAATACAAAGGAAAACTCCCCAAACATGGTGGATGATATACGATTACAAACTAAGAAATAAGAGAGGAGATGAACTTCTCAATCCAATCACTCCCACGATCAGCTTTCCCCTTGATCTCTCTCTCGATCTGATTTCCCCCAATTTTCTCCCCTTCTATTCATGTGTTTCGATCCCTTTAAATAGGCGTGGAGGAGAGTTTGTTGCGTGAGAATTTGTTGGAGATATGGCTTCCATTTTGAATTTCAAATGTTGGAGATAATGTAGCTGATAAATAAATAAAAATTGGTGATTTATCCTTTGCATTTGAATTTGAATTGGGCGATTGGAGATCCAAACCGCTTTAGTCCCTTCAGCGCCATGGTAGACTTCGGCAATTATTCCTGCACACAAACGAGCAAAAGGGCAGCAAAAGTAATAAAATGCATGGCCAAGACATTAAACTAGGACACTACGAACTTATGCATGAATGACTACAAATGCAAATAAAATGAGCTTAAGTCTAACAATAATGTGAGTAAAAAGGGTAGGAAAATAGTATTCTACACACTTATCATTGAGATAAGACATGAAACAATTTATTTTCTTGGTCGGGTGTTAAGCTAGCAGATATAAAAATAGGCAACGTCTTATTCTCCCCTAAATATGCATATTTTAATTGTAGGGGAGAGGTTTAAGATCAAGTACCGGTGCATGCTTTAGCGGTGGCTTTGGAGATTTGAACTCTGTATAATCCAAAGGTTCAAAAGACATACCTGACCTGGTAAGCATAGCATTGGATTGCTCAACCTTTACCTCAGCTTCTTACATAGCCTCGTCAAAGTCAGATTGCTCCGTAACACTAAGACATTTTCTTGATTAAGACATCTTCAATTCTACCATCGGGTCAAATTTGGGAATGATCGACCAATTGAAGGATCACCAATGTATGCTTAGCTCTCCTAATGCCTAGTTTTGTAAAAACTAATTTTGGCATCAAATTTACACTTGCACCGATATTACATAAAACACGGCCAGAATAATTATGGCCTACAGAGTATGGAATGGTGAAAATGTTTGGGTCCTTCATCTTGGGTGGTAAATCACTCAGCACAGCCACACACTCACCCACTGTATCTATAGTTTCAACTTCACCCACCATTCCCTTTTGTTCACAATTTCCTTCAGAAACTTTGCATATATTGGCATCTGGTCAATGGCCTCCAAGAATGGGACATTGATATGCAATTGTTTAAGCATATCCAAAAACTTTTGGAATTGGACTTCTTGTTTCTGATCCTTCAATCATTACGAAAACGGAGGCACTGGTCTGGGCTTATTGTGTGGTTTACTAGATGCAGGTGCATCCTTAGCTTTGTCATCCTTCCTGTCAGTAGCAAGGTCTCTCAATGTCTCAGACACAGGAGTTGCTTTTTGAGGTGCGGGAGCTATAATGGATGGCTTGCTTGGAGTGGAATCAACAAGAAACCTCCCCTAAACTTTTCATATATCTTCCATTGAGTGCCACTACACAATGTGATGGTATTACATTGCTTCGCACTGAAGGTTTTAATGACTTTAGTATCACTAGGTAAACTGCCCTTGGGGTCGCATCTTCAAAACTTGAGCAATATGCCCAACTTGTGTTTCCAAAGACCGTAGGGAAACGGTGTGGTTTTGCATGATCGACTACTAATTTTGTAACATAGCATCTTGCGTTATGTGCATATCATTGTGATTCTATAAATTCACTGACTGGTCCTGCATAATAACTCGGGCAATTTCCATAAAATTTTGATAAGTAGAATTACAAGAATTAGAATTGGAGGTTCTGCCTTTGAGTCTTTTGTTGAAATCTAGGAGGTTCTGCTGTGGCATTCTGTCACACTCCTAGATTACCTGTGTTACCTCCCCAGCCAAAGTTTGGATGTTGCCACCACCCTGGATTGTAGGTGTTCGAGTAGGGGTTGCTGTTGTGGTTAGCATTCCCTACAAAGCATCCGGATTCTTTTTGCTGGGGGCATTCACTCAACTGGTGTTCCCTATCACAATGTTTACATTGAATTACATTAGCCTCCCATGTGCTGGATATCGGCTACATGTTCTTGACCAGGATTGTGATGGTAGAAAGCTAAGCTGCCACACTCTGGAATCATCTAGTGGAGTGTTTTAGAGGTTTTAGGGCATGGCTGCAATCTTCCCCTAGGGAAATGATAGCATTGTTGTCTATCTGGTCAAGTAATTTGAAACCCTCTTTAGGATCTTTGTCGAGCAAAATATCATTGGCTGAAGAGTCAATCATTGTCCTCGTTGGTGCATTAACACCATTATAGAACATCATGATCTGTAGCCAATCATGGAGTCAATGAATTGAGCACTTGCGTAGCATGTCCTTGTATCTATCCCAAAATTTATACATGGATTCATCATCTTGTTGCGTGAATACTATGATCTCACTCTGTTTCTGATTGTGCACGTTCGGTGGATTACACCGATGCAAAAAGTTCTTGCAAAGGTCATCTCATGAAGTAATGGATCCTGAGGAATTAGTTTTCAACCATGCTCTGGCTTGATCTCGTAAGGAGTAAGGAAATAATTTAAGGTGCAGCACATCATCAGGAACTCCAATCAAACCATAAGGAGAAAATGTAACCCCCTTGACCTGACATAGCCGCTAATACCGAATAAAGACATTACATTAGGTTTGCCAAAGCAACCCCAAACTAATAACCTAAACCGATCTTTTTTTTATCTTGCCTAGATGCTTATACAACCCTAAGGTGTCACGTACATCATCGGAAGACAAAATAAGCATTCAATTCACAAGACTTATCACTTTAAGGACCAAAATGTAAATTCTAAAAATTAAAGGAGCAAACTACAAATTAATGTTACCAACCTTCAATTAGATTCATTACATGCCTCTATGTGAAATTGCATCAAAATTGGATCACAAGTCATCATT
Organism: Hibiscus mutabilis; assembly: GCA_019671005.1. Classification (NCBI taxonomy): domain Eukaryota; kingdom Viridiplantae; phylum Streptophyta; class Magnoliopsida; order Malvales; family Malvaceae; genus Hibiscus; species Hibiscus mutabilis. The sequence goes on from CM033746.1 coordinate 27,201,031, forward strand.
AATTGAGCAATACAAAAAATAGTGGCCAGTTTGCAAAGAATCCAGAATACAACATGAAAATTCCAAAATTAACTAACCTCGTATCGATATAGTCTTATATCGTATCGGTACGAGTCCACGTGACATACATGTATCGATACGTTTGGTCGAGTATCAATACCCATTGCTATAATTCAAAATAGAGGATTCTAGAGGCTAAAACTCGTATCGATATGGTACCTCGTGTACCGATCCCTGTGTAATTTTTTGCAAGGATGTACCGATATGGCAGCTACTCGTACCAATAACCCTATGTTATTTTCCCTAAATTAAGCCACATCAGACCCCGCGTATCGATCCTAAAGGACAAGTATCGATTCGACTCGGCCTGTAATGACCTTTTGGCCAAACTTATGACACATTGGCTCAATCTAACATGCTTTAAACATCATACAAATACCATATAACATGTTTAAAATCATTTCCACAACCAACCAAACATACTAGGTAAACATTCAATCCATAGCAAATCAATCAAGAGAACATACAAGCATGGTCTCTACTCAAGCATGCAATTCTCATCCCAAACCCACAATCAAACCATATAACCTCATACAAGTCCAAAATACCAAACAGAACTTGTCCAAAACAGGGACTAAGCAAATAAACCTCTCAATTACAACTTGGTCACATTGCTATTGGTCATTATGAACCAACTTAGGTGCATACTAGCTCAATCGAACAAACTGATCCTCATACTCTGAAACAGACATATTACCTTGGACCAAAGACATGAACTCATGCTTCATTTCATCCTTGTACGGAGTACCCAAATACTTCCTCCGAAAAGCAGCACCAAAGAATTCCCAAGTCGCATCCTCGGGTTTCATTCCCGTTATAGTGGTAGTCTATCAACTATAGGCATCTCCCTGAAGCAAGGGTACAATGCAGCCCAACTTACGTACTTTTGTACACTACATCTGACAAGAATCCTCTCGGTACTCACAAACCACTTCTCAGCTGCCTTAGGAGCTAACCCTCTGAACTCGGTACCTCTCAAACTACGCAAACGCTCTAACAGAAGTCCTGGATTAACAACTATTGTCGGTGCCTGAACATGCACTCCAACCACAACTGCTTCAAAAGCTTCAGTCATAGCCTGAATTAACATCCTCATATCCCCAAAGACTAGACCAAGTGAAATTGACGGTGCTTGCCAGTGTCCACTCCAACTGGCGGATTAGGTGGAGGAGGTGGCAACCTATTAGGATGCAATATCTCACCCTCAACTCCGTGCCCACTGGGAGCATTATTCGTATTCGACCTAAGCTCTCGCCTCAGTGGCATACTCAAATGTTTATCTGTATCATGAAAATATAACCAAAAAATAATTAGGCTAGCTTCAGCCAAGGATCCAAGATGTTCACGTTTTAAAAACAAAATCCTTTTACGCTTGTAGTAAAATGGGCTAGAAGATTCGGGTGAATTATCGGAATCAGGTTGAAATTTTTGGTTAGGTTTTAGCTAATTAATTAATTCTGGAAAATAATTTGGGTTGATTAAATTGAACTTTGGCAAATTTATTGTAGCTAATATTTTTGAAAACATTTTAATGAGTTTGTCAAAGAACGAAATTGAATTTGGATAATTTTAAATGGGTTGATTTAATATTAAATTAAACATTGACTATTTGATTTTCTACACCCTTTCCCGTATCCATCATTGAATACGAGTCAGAGATGTCACATGACACTTCATAAAACAATTCACTTTTAAAAGTTGGTAAAATTTTGTTTCTAATAAATTAAAACACAAAATCGGAGCTCTTTTTACCTTTCAAAAATAACAAAATGAAAGACTCTAAACCAAAATAGACAATTTCATTTCATTTATAAATACCACTAAAATTAATCAAAAACCTCAAGTAGGATGTCATTACTATGGTAGCTTGATGAAATTCTCTGAACTTGATGTAACGCCTTGCTTACTTCAATATCTTGAACCACCTACGTGTGCAAAATCAAACACACACTAAGTACGAACTTAGTGAGGCAATTAGTAAACTATTTAGTTAAATCATGTGATCATACATTACATTATATCATATGACAATGCAATACAATTCCCTGCAAAATGGCAAGCGATCCCAGTACAGTTTATATCATATCATAACATAAAACAAATATAAGTATCATGTTGTCATTATTCATCAATCATCAAGTAGTCATTTATAATATAGCATTCTTTAAAGATAGCCCAAAGTATGTAATATGAGATCAAGGTACTCGAGTCACATGAATAAGACACTAGAGTGTCTAACGTGAACATGTAAATGAATACGTACTCGATGACGCTCTTTGCTCCTCATAAAAGCACCTCGTTAGTGCCATTAGCACATGGGCATGGATCCCCAGGGTGAACACCAAGGGCTTGGGTCCCCAAGGTGTATGTGACACCATCGTAGTCACAAAAACATGAAATCATATCATAACTTGAGTGATGCAGCTGCTAAAGACTCTATGGCATGCCAACTATAACATGGACTCTCATAAATGAATACTTGGGCATTTTATTTCATTATCAATCAACCATCATCATTCATGTAAACGGGCAATTCACATCCTATATTTCATCATAATTTTTCATATGTACTTGCCATTACTGTATTATGCATCATATCGATTATTCCAGTATATCATAATCAAAATCTGTAACATGACTGAAATAGTTATCATAGAGGTGACTATGTACTTTACATGACACACGGTCTATTATGTTCAAAATAACATACCAACATACTTATCAGGTAATTTTTATCATACAATGTTAATCATTTTATCATGTCCATTATCTTGCCATTTGCAGACATAAATTATAATTTTTGATCAGTTTATAACTTTTAAACAATGCATTTTCATATTCAGATCAGGGTTGGCTTATCTCAAGCCTTCCTTTTTATAATTACAATACATATAAATGTGGCACTCACCTTGGCCACTCAACACAATGCCTCGCTAAGTCCTAGTTCGATCATTTCTTTCATAGAACCTCAAACCTTTTTTGATTCGGACTTGATTGAAAACCGAGATTCGGGGCTTGAATCAAGCTTATAAAATTTTTATATTCCTTTTCTCTTCACCAACGTTTTGGAGAGTATTTTTGCTGATAATCCCTTCATATTTCACATATTTAAGACACTTGTATCATTAAAAATGAATTTTTAATTCAATAAATTCCAATTTCTAAAAATACCCTCCATATAGATTTATATTTCTAATTTGTCATTTTGTAACATTCCAACTAGAATTAGTTGCATTCTAATCAGCCACTATTCGTCCATAAAAGAAATCTCAAAATTCCCTGCATTATCTTTTGGGAAAAATGACCAAAATACCCTTTACTATTGAACTTACTCACAAAATTGCCATTCCATGTCATTTCGATCGAATTAAATTTTTCCCGATCTCCTTTAACATCCAAATATCCATAAAATGATATTTTATGACTCTTCTAAGGTCCATGGAACTATCTCTAAAATTTTAGCTCGATTCGATTATTCGAATATTTTTTCGAACTTTATCGCTTTATAACCATAAATAAAAACTCTGTACGAAAATCCAGGTAACACGGAAATGTCATTCTTGGGGGTAAACTATTCATTTACAGGGTTAAAATACATAACTTTTGAAAATTACACTTTGATCCTATAATTTTTCCAAAGTTCATACATTAGCCACAAAACTTTCAAAATTTACATTTTGGTCTAAAAAATTGGGATATTACAATTCTCTACCCTTAAGAAAATTTTTCCTCAAATTTTCAACACGTACCTGGTTCAAAAAGGTGAGGAAACTACTTTCTCATATCTTCTTTTCTTTCCCAAAGCGTTTCCTCAATTTTATCATTTAGTATCTTTACTGGTTCTTCCTCGTAAGTCAAATCTGGCTGAATCTCTATTTCCTCCGGATAATGACATGTAAAGAATCTGATCGATACTTCCTGATCATCGATACATAGAATACGTTATGAATCTTGTCCATTTCCGGAGGTAAAGCTAGTTGGTAAGCTATCGTACCAACTCTTTTCAAAATCTTATATGGTCCAATAATTCTCTGACTCAGCTTCCCTTTTCATCCAAATCATAACGCCTTCTTCCAAGGTGAAACTTTTAAGATATACTTTATCCTTAACTTCATATTTCTTTATCTTTTCTTTCAAGATTAGCATATAATTTTAATCATTCTAAAGAAATTCTAAGATTTCTTCGAACCATTTTTATTTTATTCTCCGCTTCCCGAAATAAATCAGATCCAATCACCTTTTAGTTCTATTTTTAGCTCCTTATCATCGGGGATATAAATTACTCCTTGATAATATGAACATCCTTTAGACTTAACATCAAAATCTTTAGTTTTCCCTTTTTACCTTACTGAATTCTTTTCAGGCATATCTTATCTCTCATCTCTAAATCTTTGATATGATTTGTCAATGTATACTTGAGCTGAAGTTGTGTAATCAATACACTATCTTCTTCCAAAGATAATTGGGCATTCAATGCTTATAAGGCAAAGAATGAATTTCAGCAAGATACATCAACTACTACTTTAGCCTTATTACAACAATATACATCCCAGCCTATTATGGGATGTATCATTAAATAACATGGAATCCTTATTAACTTCAGACTGTATTAATACTAGTGTTATCATCTTAACTTTCTTAGGATCTACTTAGATCCTCTTTGTTGAGACAATGTGACCTGGAAATGCAACTTGAATTAATCAAATTCACATTTGAGTAACTTTGCATACAACAACCTTTCCCACAAGGCTTATATCATTATTCGTAAATGTTTATCATAATCTTCTTTCATACTACACTTTTGATAAAGCCATCTTTACACTCGATTGGTAGTTGTTACTGTAAGAAATTTCATCTAGTGGCACATACTTTTCCCAAAAGCCTTCAAACTCAATCAAATAGAAACCATACATATCATTCAAAATCTGAATTAATCTTTCAGATTGTTCATCCTTCTATGTCGAGTCTCTAAAGTCTTATGCAAGGAACTCCAAAATCTAGAGATAATCTTGGATCTTAATCACACATAATGAAAATAGGTACATCACGTCACTTTACAGCACTTTAGATTTATCGCTCAGCATATTTATTCATTACCAATTGTTTCAATCTGTCCACAATTACCCAAATCAAATCATCTTTAATCGGTAGCATTGGTAACCTAGTTACAAAATCTATCATAATTCTTTTCCACTTCCACTAGGGGAATGGAAATATGTTACCACATTTCTGAAGGTACTTCATGTTTCACTTCTAGTTGCTAGCCTGTCAAGCATGCAGCCATAAATTCAGTTACTATCTTTTTTAATTTTTGGACATCAATATTTTCTCTTCAGACCTAGATACCTCGTATTCCTTTCTAGATGCATCGTCAAGAACAAAATATTTTTCTTAAGCATCCAACATACTTATTTTCACCATTTTAAATTTGTCCTAATCTTTGCAACATTTTTCATCTTTCAACTGAAAATCTTTAGTTCAACCTAAATGAATAGGTCTAAACTAAAGTTTTGTAATTAACATACCAATCTTTTTCCAATACAGTTGCACATTCATTGCTCTTAAAGTAAAGAATATCTTCCAACTAAGTGCATAGCTTACAATATTGGCTTTTTCAAGATAGTAGTCAATCACAACATCATAATCCTTAAGAAGTTCGATCCACCTTTCTTCGCCTCATGTTCAACTCCTTTTGAGTTAACAGATACTTTAAACTTTTATGATATGTGTAAATGTATCATCGCTCACCATATAGATAATGGCACCATATCTTTTAAGCAAATCCAACTACTACTAACTCTAAATCATGAGTAGGATAATTCCTCTCATGTGTCTTAAGTTGCCTTGAAGCATAGGCCACCACTTTTCCTTCTTTCATAAGTATGCATCCCAAACCATTTTGAAAGCATCGCTATAAACAACATAATCTCTGTCTGATTCTGGTTGTACTAGCATCAGGGCTTCTGTTAAGATCATTTTTAATGTCTTAAAACTTTCTTGGAACTTATCCGTCCAAATAAATGGTACATCTTTCCTCAATATCTTGGTCAGTGGGGAAGCAATTATTGAGAATTTCTTTACAAACCTTCGATAATAACCAGCAAGTCCCAAGAAACTTCGAACCTTGGAAACATACTTCAGAATTTTTCATTGAACTATAGCTTGTACTTTCTTTGGATCTACTCTTATTCCCTTTGCCGAAACCACATGGCCGAGAAAAGCAACTTTTGGCAACCAAAATTCACACTTTGACAGCTTAGCCTACAACTTCTTTTCTCGAAGGGTCTGAAGAACAACGCAAAGGTGGGCATCATGTTCTTCCTTTGTCTTTGAATAAACTAAAAAATCATCGATGAATACCACCAAAAATTGATCCAAGTAAGGTTGAAATACTCAGTTCATCAGATCTATGAATGTCGCATGAGCATTTGTCAAACCAAATGACATCACTACAAACTTATAGTGTCTATACCGAGTTCAAAAAGCTGTATTCAGAATATCTTCTTCCTTGGTCTTTAACTGATTATACCCCGATCGGTTGGAGATATATTAAGTTGGATGATGGCGTTAATTGATGTGTATGATGTTGACTATGTTTTAGTGCCAATTACATTTGATGGTTATGATCTAATAATTTAAAATGGATTAAATAATGTTTGGATTGGTTATTCGTGTGTTAATTTTTTTTCATCTGATTCTATTTCTTGATTGATCTATAGCCTATATTTGAAGTTTCAACCTTTTGGTGCTTATTGGATAATGCTCTATATTGTTAGGAAGCATGCCTCTAGATTGCTTGTATGAATATGAATTGTGTTGAATAATTGGTATGTGATTAATTGAGCCTACTTGTTATGGATGGTATAACATTAGAAGCATATCAAGTTTGTTTGTATGCAATCTGAGTACGCTTAGTTAATGGGTTTTACCAAGTTTAGATTCTTTACATTTTGGTCATCGTATGTTCATGCACTAATTAAATAAGTAATTGATGTCCAATTAACCTAAGATTTCGCAAGCATGCTTATAATATATCCAATTATAGTATGATACTTTTAAATTGTGTTAGTCCTTGTTTTAGGCAGTTTTATGATTTAGTCCTTTATTTCGTATTTTGTTAAATTGGATACCTAATTGTGATCAGTTTGAGTTGAAAATCGACATGCTAGCATGAAATATAAATAATTAAATATTGCTAACCTGAAACTTGTATAAGTCCCTACAATTATTCAGATTTTGTAGTTGGGTCCCTAAAATGCTTGTGTTTGCAATTGAGTGCCTTATCGATGGTTATTTTGAATAAAAATCAAACCCCTGCTTGAATGCACATTGTAGGTATTAACGATGCATCTAGATAAGATAAAAGAAAAAATGGATCGTGATTCAAGTAAGTTATTTTGGGTTTACTTTGATAAACCCAATGTGATCTTCTTGGTTTGGGTCTAACGACTAGGCCGGGTCAAGGGGGTTACATGGTTGTTTAAAACAATCACAAACTTCCAGAAAAGCTTGAATGTGTTCTGTAGCATCCTGTCTTGCCGATCCACCAAATTGTCTGATAGAGTTGAGCATATTGAACACCATGGGCTTTATCTCAAAGTGAGATGTCCCTAGATCAGGCACAACGATTAATGGGTTGAGGTTATTAATGATAGGTGCATTGTTGTCTCGAATTGGCCTTCTAACTCTGGGCGGTGGAGGATTCTCTGGCCGTATCTATTCTCCATTGAAAGCTACATTGTCAACAATTACTCGAGCATATCTTGGTAGTACCTCTACGTTACAATTTCTCTATTCTTTCAGGTCATTCTCTTTGTCCTTGTTCACCATTTTTCTTTGTTTTCTACGCATCTCTCGCAAAGTTTTCTCTATCTCTTGATTGAATGAAATAATAGGTTCCGAGTTGATGCGTCTGGTCATGCACTGGAACATACCTGAAAAGTAAAAATAAAAACAAAAATTTAATGCAAATAAAATAAAAACTTAAGCGCAATTACAACATAATTATCAATTGCCAATTCCCAGCAACGGCGCCAAAAACTTGATGCTTGTCGAATAGTGATGCACTTTAGAGCAAGTATACTCGTCGAATCAAGTAGTAAGTGATAGAGTAGAGTGTCGAAACCATGAGGATTGGATCAATAAATACGAAGTTCTCATACTTAAGAGTAGTTTGAACAATTAGTGTTTGATGTTGATTTACTTAAACTAAATGCAAAATAAAGAAAAGAGCATCTATGATCAAGACTAACAGATCTTGCGGTAAATAACATATAATTATGGAAGTTGGGTTTATTGCCTATGAAGTATGCTTGACTACTTATTTCAATGCTATAGCGGATGGCAATACATGTATGCGTAAACCATTAAGATCTTTATCTACTCGACAAGATTTTCTAATGAACTTCTGACTCTCTCGATGTCTAGAAGCTAAGGTAATACATGTCTGCGTGAACCCTAACAACTATATTATTTATTCATGTTCTCGTATTAGTCATTGAAACCCTAAACTTATGTCTAAGCCAAATTAGAACTAAGTTAACAACTTAACCCCACTGTTCGCATTTGTTTAGCCCAACTCTCTCGATATTAAGCCATAGATAGCATCTACTAAGTCCTGCGCATATACAATAAAACACTACCTTTTCCATAAAAAGTACCAAAATATATAACAATTTAAGCACAGTTAGTGTAACTCCCTAACTACATGCAAACTATATGCAAACTACTCTTAAATACAACTAAATGAACTTAAAGACATGCAAAAGCCAAGTAAAAAAGGTGTGCAAAATAGGATATCTATAAATTTATCAGAGACCTTCGAAGAATGTTGGTGAAATCCAAAGCTTTCTCGGTTTGGCTGGCTACTATAGAAGATTCATTAAGGGATTTCCTATACTAGATGTAACTCTGACAAGATTACTACATAAAGATGAACCTTTTTCATGGATCAATAAATAACAAAGAAGCTTTGATTAGATAAAACATGTTTTAACTCATGCTCCAGTCCTAACCTAACCAGAATCTGGGAAATACTTCAATATGTATAGTGATGCTTCGCATCTAGGGTTAGGATGTGTGCTGATGTAAGAAGGCAAAGTCATAGCTTATGCTTCAAGACAACTTAAACCTCACGAGCTGAATTACCCAACTCATGATCTCAAGCTAGCAACAGTTGTTTTTGCTCTAAAAATCTGAAGGCATTATCTTTACTGAGAGAAATGTTATATGTTAATGGATACATGAGCTTAAAGTATTTGCTAACTCAGAAATAGTTGAATCTCTGTCAGCAGTGATAGATGGAGCTTTTAACGAATTATGATCTTGTCATTGATTACCATCCCGACAAAGCCAATATTGTAAATGATGCACTAATCCATAAACCTTCTTCTAATATTATGAATCATGATTTTGTAAATGTGAATTTCGAGTAACCTTTTAAACTTATCTATGATCCTTTGTGTTGTAGCTTCGAGGGCTATCAATGCTCATTTTAGACTAAAAAGGAATCATAAGTTTATGGATAAACATCAAGTTGAGTCTACAATCGTTAAAATAATCAATGAATTGTAAGAGTCAGACTAAGAACTTCAAACCATTGTCTCCAAGCTACAGGATAAACCAGATCCTGATTTCTTGTAAAATTCTAAAGGGTTGTAATACTTTAGGAATCGAATATATATTCCTGATGATGAATCTCTTCAGATGGAAATACTCAAAGAGGTTCACAATAGCCTATTTTCTGTTCACCCAGGGTCAGTAAAGATGTATAAGGATCTCCGGGAATTGTACCGGTGGCCTGGAATGAAGAAAGCCATTACTGACTTTATTTTCAGGTGTCTGACATGTCAGAAAGTCAAGGCTGAACATCGTATTCCTACAGGACTTCTTCAACCTATTGAATTTCCACGGTGGAAGTGGAAAAGAATCACCATGGATTTTGTAAGTGGCCTACCATTGACCCCTAAGAAGAATGATGCTATTTGGGTTATCGTAGACCAGTTTACCAAGTCAGTACATTTCTTACCTATGAGAATGGACTTTAGTCTTCCTAAGTTGGCTGATTTGTACATCAATGAAGTAATAAGATTACAAGAAGTACCCAAGTCAATCATATCTGATTGTGATCCACATTTTGCATCTCAGTTCTAGAGAACCTTGCAAGGGGCTCTAGGAACCAGAGTTAATCTTAGTACGACCTTCCACCCTAGTATGATGGACAATTAGAAAGGGTGATCCAGGTAAACTTTGTCAAAAGTTAATCTATGGTAAGCATGAAAACAATTTCCAACCAAATCTTTCCTTGTATATCTTGGAAGACATGTTGCGAGCATATGTTATTGACTTCGAAGGCTTGTGGGAGAAATCTCTACCCTTCATTGAATTTGCTTACAACAACAGTTACCAAACTTCGATTAAGATTCTCCCTTTAAAGCATTGTATGGAAAGAAATGTAGAACACCTATTTTTTGGTCTGAATTGGGGGAGGGCAAGGTGTTAGGTCTTGATTTACTTCGAGAAACCAAAGAAAGAGTGGCCATTATCCATGATAGTTTAAAAGAAGCCTTTGATCGGTAAAAAGCCTATGCTAATTTGAAATGAAGAATGTTCAATATGACGTCGGTGAGAAAGCTTTTCTCAAAGTTTCTCCATGAAAGAAAATCCTTTGATTTGGACAAAGGGGAAGCTCAGTCCCCGGTTCATTGGCCCCTTTGAAGTAATTGAAAAGATCGGTCTAGTAGCCTATCAGTTAGCACTTCTAGAGGAGCTCAGTAGAATCCATAATGTTTTTCATGTATCTATGCTCCAAAAGTACCGTTCTGATCCATCTCATATCATCCAACTAGAGACGGTAGAAATTCAGTCAGATTTGAAAAAGCTACGTGAGAACCAGAAAAAACCATGAAGGAGCAATACCCTCAAATCTTATGTTCAGGTAAAATTCAAGGACGGATTTTTTCTTAAAAGGGGAGAATTGTAACACCCATAAAATCGGCTTAGTAGAAAACCAAATTCCGATGACCAAAAAATTTTGATTCCGATAAGATATCATGAATTAAGATAGTCCTCTAGAGAAGCCACAAGGTTGAAGAAGCTACGTGAGAACCAGAAAAAACCATGAAGGGGCAATACCCTCAACTCCTATGTTCAAGTAAAATTCAAGGACGAATTTTTCTTAAAGGGGGAGAATTGTAACACCCCTCTAATCGGCTTAGTAGAAAACCGAATTTCGATGACCAAAAATTTTTGATTCCGATAAGATATCATGAATTAAGATACATGACCATATAGTTGAATAATCAACATTCGGTTCAAAATATGTCCAAGGATGAATTAAGGGCTAAATCAAATGATTTTAAGTGACCAAATTGTAAGAACTGAAAGTTAAGAGTCATAAGTGAGAAGAACAGAGAGTTGAGTGATTAACCTTGTGATTAAACCATAAGTGGATTAGTCACCCAACATGTGGCAAGAGAAAAGATGATATATTTATCCTTAGTAATTTTATACTATAGAAAAGTAAACGAAAAGAAAGAAGAAAGGAAAGAGAACTTACGTTCGAGTGAAGAAACAAGCAAGCATCACCACTTCTTCAACCTCACCTTTGAGCAAGCTAGCACCTCCATTTTTGGAGTTTGATAGCTTAAGTTTCCTTTGAAATTATTACTCCTTCTAATCCTAAGATTATTCCAAGGTAAGCCTATGGCTTGATTTCCTTCTTTCTATGATTAAAACATGGAGAATTTGTACAAGAAAGATAGGATAAACCCTAGCAAGAAACCTATGATTTACAAGTTATATATATATATATATATGTTCAAACACCTAAATCAAGGATAGAAATCCCATGCTTTCAAATTTCTAGAAAACTCTAACTTTATATATATGCCATGGAAATCTTGTCAATATTGATGAATTCTCATTTTATATGCTAGAATAATCTATTGGTGGTGAAGAATCACCAAGTTCGTTCAATCAAGCCCAAGCCCCTAGCAAGGGAGTTGTCATCCGGGAGCCAAATAGCTTTGGATTATCCAATAAGTGTATTTCATGTCTCGAGTATGGTTGGGTGCTATCCCGATTGCATCTATGTGTTTTGCATGAATTTACCATGTTGTTATGTCAAGGCTCCTATAGAGCAAAATCAAGGAATTGTTAAGGTAAGCTTACACATTTATCCTATGTTTTGTTTATGAACATAACATGTTTGAAATGCATGACATTGAGATATATGACATGAACATGAGTTATGAACATCCATGTAACAAGGATTATGCTATGCAAGTACTAAGTTTGACACAAGGGAGTTAAGGCTCTAAGCATGTTATTCTACAAGTAATGTGAAACATGAAACAATAAAAATGTTGTATTATGGACTCCTTGGATATAGGTATATTTTGGATACAATTGGCATACCATAGAATTTATTGAGCTCATGTACGGGTGGACTACGGTCCTTGGGTTACGAACCTTATGTGGCAAGGCAGAGGGATGTATGTGTTTTGGTCTTTGGCAAGACGGAGGGATTGACCATTCATGGACTTGGTGAAGTCATTTGGGAATTTTTGTATCCAATGGTTACTATGATCCAAGGCAATTTGAGAAATTGAATTATTTATACATGAACTATACAAGCATGAATCCATATAATTATGTTATGAAACATGAATTAAGCAAGCATGTACACATGTAATCATGATATGCAATATGAACAAGCATGTGTTCTTATAGAATATTATGATCCATGAACGCATATAAAGCATTGAATATGGTTATTCTTTCAGCTACCTCACTAGGCTATATAAGCCTAACATGTTCATTTCATGCATTTTTAGGTCTTAAAGTGCTCTAAAGTTCAATCGTGCAACGAAAGTTGCAAGTCACTCCATCAAGCTCTTTTTGTAATGTTCATAGACCCCTTTTAAATCCTAGTATGGTGGAATATGGCTCAAGCATGTTTAAGTATGTTTTGTTATGTAAATTATGTGTGTGGTATGCTATGTAATGCAGGGAACCTAAACTAGGCATGAAAAAGCAGACTTAACCTTTATATTGACCTTATTGGAACTCACAAGGATAAATTGATCATATGCAAGCTAATTCATTCAAGGACATGATATGTAGTTAGCGTAACATGTTAGTGTTGAGCAAATATTTTGATATAACAAATTATGTTAAAAATATTTTGGACTTATTTAAATATTTTAAAAATAATTCAAAAGTCCTCAAAACTTGAAAATATGTTTTAAATGTTTTCATAATGTTTTGACTCATCCCACTATGTTTATATACCTTAAAGAATCAAAAGATAGCCAAATTTCATGCTTTTAAATAAGGTTTCGATACCTCTATTTGACTGTTTCGAAACCTTTCGGGCAGAATGGTCTGGAATTAAAACCTTAGCAAAGGTTTCAAAACCTTTATCAAAGGTTTCGAAACCATGGCTCTGTAGCAGCTATATTTTTCAAATCCTCCTTAAGGTTTTGAAACCTCTGGTAAAGATTTCGAAACCTTTGTGCATGTGGAATTTTAAAGCTTGACTTTATGACTTCCCAACGGCTCCGAAACATCCCCAACGGCCATAAACGGCTAGAATATCATTCCACACTATAAAAGCAAGCTCAGGACACTTGAAGATGAATAGACACAACATCCAACCAAAATGATCAAGAGAACTACTCTTTAAGTCTTTACTTCTTCTTTCTCTTGTACATAGTGTAGAGAGTGCTTTAATTGTATATCTTTTGTACTCTTTCTTGTGATCTTCAATCTTTGTAAACCCACCTTGTGAAGTATTTTGTTTACCAAAATCAAACCTTGTAAAAGGGAGAGGTTCTATCTTAGCCATTGTAAAATATCGGGGTTGTAAGGTTACACTTTGTCCTAAAAGCAAGAATTCAAAGTAGACTTGGTTTAGAAGTCGAACCACTCTAAAATCGATTGTGCAAATTGTCTACTATTTTTTTGTTTTTCACCAATTTGTTTGAGAAGCATTTCAACCCCCTTGTCGATCTTTGTTTGATCAATTTTGAGCCTAATAATTGTTATCAAAGCCTCGTCTCCATCAAAGGTCTCACTACTGGGAGAAAAGATCATCAAGCTCAAAGTCTATCGTTCAAGAAAATGGCTAGATTTGAAGAAGGCCGCTCGATCTCGTGTCCTCCGCTCTTCAAATGAGATGCATACTTACATTGGAGTAATTTAATAAAGTATTTCATCCAAGCATTCGATATTGATGTTTGGAAGATAATCGAAGATGGTCATATGGAAGTTCCTAAGAAGAAGAAGAAGAAAAAGAGTCCAAATGACACAAGGAAGGAAAAGCTAAATGCCAAGGGTATGCACACTCTTCTTTGTTGCCTCAATGAAGATGTTTCCAAGAAAGTATCCACATGCGAAAGTGCCAAAGAGATATGGGAAAAGCTTGAGAAACTCTATGGTAACAAGAAGGGAGAGAAGAAAGATGATGCTTCATCACGTGCAAACCTCCTCTCAATTCCTAAGGTGGATTGTTTGATGGCTCTCGATGAGCCCGAGGTATCTTCTAACTCAAATGAATTTAATTCATATTATTTTGATGAGTTACAAGATGCTTTTGATGAATTGTTTTTGGAATTTGAGACCATGAATTCCAAATACAAGAAAATAATTTCAAATTTTAAAAAAGAAAATGAAAATGATTTTCTTTTGAAAACAAAGGTTGATATTGAAAGCCAAAATAAAACTTTGAAAAATGATTTAGAGCTTTCAAAAATGAGTTGTGAATATTTTGCAAAAGAAAATTTTGATTTAAAAGTTAAGCTTGAAAACTTAACTAAAGAGAGAAATTATTTTTAGTAATTCATCTTGTTCCATAATGGAAAAATGCTCACATTGCCATTATCATGGTCATTCTTTAGATACTTGTCCAATTAAGAAAAAAAGATCTTATAAAATTAGACAAGTATGGATTCCTAAGGGAACTAGAGACATTGAAGTTAATGCCAATGGATCCAAAGCAATTTGGATACCAAAAATCAAATGAATGTCTCTTGAAAGTGTGTTGGAGCAATGTAAGAAAAGCAAGAATATTTGCATGCTCTAGTCACACAAATGAAGAAAGATGGGTAACCTCTAACTTTAATTTTGATTATTTATTTGGTTGCCTGTTTTTTATGTTCTAAATGTTCATACATATTTGTTTGATATTTTTTAAGTGCATGGCATTTTGTAATGCTTTGTGCATATATGTTCTTAACATGTTTTATTCACATTATTGCATACTATTCTTTTAAGACTTGGATACATTGAATTTCATGTGCTCTTAATTCTTTATAACCCTATGTTGAAATTCAATTTCTTAAGTGTCAAGTATTTGAGCTTAAATTTCAATGGAATGTTTAGTAAGGGGGAGTTTTATTGTAACCCCCTCAACCCGGCCTAGTCGCAAGACCGAACCGAGCGAGCTATATTAGGTTTACCGAGGTAAACCATAAAGAAAGAAACTGAAACACGACCTTTTTTTCTCTTTTATCTTGTCTAAATGCAAAATCATTAACCTATATGCTCATACTGACATCAGGTGAAACCTTAACTCGATCAGGCGTTGATTTGACATCCAATTGCAATTTGATCAATCTACAAGGACTTAGCCCTTTTTAAGTTACCAACCTTTAATTAAGCAGGTTACATGTTCTCATGTCTAAAATCAGCTCGATTTGAACATTCAAACTCATTCAATTGCATCCATAACATTCAGGGACCAAAATGCAAGAAAACAGAACACCACTTCCATGACATTAACTGAATTAACAGACAACCGTACTGATACGCGTGCCATCATATCGACACGGTGCCTTACACAAGCCTATACTGTTTCGATACACTGCAGCCCGTTTCGGTACGCCTAGTTGGCAGTTTGAAAATGTTTGACAATTGTACCGATACAGTATGGTTGTGTTTCGGTACGCAAGTTTTGTCCCGGAAAGTAGACTCCAGTAAGGAAAATCTGTACCGATACACTCAAAACCGTATCGAAACACCATGCTTATTTTTGCTTAGACCGTACCGATACACACAAGCCCGTATCGAAACAACATTCTGGATTTTGCCTAACCGTACCGGTACGGTCCCCCACGTATCGGTATATCTGAGCCTGTAATGTCACATTTAGCTGGTTTAACAAGCTATTAGCCTATCTAAAACACTCTAACATACTTCTATCATACATCCAACATGTTCATCATATAATTCACAGCATATCATCACATATTCAACATCAATTCATTGCATTTTGCATCATAGGTAAATCTATAGGCATGCAACCAAGAAACCATTCAAGTAAAACACGAAATTCCAAACCATCACCAATACCAAACCATAATGGCCATTTACAACCTTAGAACAACTAAACAAACTTGCTCAAATAGGGAGTTTATCAAAACATCTCCCAAAACCAAAACGAGTACCCCCATTGCCTTTATTACTTATAGTCTAGATCAACATACTTTGGTAAACAAGTCTTGCTATGATCCCTTGCTCCTTGCTGCCTCCAAAGCTCTCAATTCTCTGCATTGATGGACAATAAGAGCGTAAGCATACAAGGCTTAGTGAGGAGCGCTCACAAACGAAACACCACCAATGCATTTAAAACCATTTCTCAACATTACATTGAAACTTATTTCAAACAACCTTTAAAACATTAACATGCCTTTAAAACCATGCACTTAACATCTTTAAAACCAGCATATTGACCATATGCAACATGTATCATTAACCAACAGTAAGTCCCATTGCTCAACCTCAATTTAAGCCTTCCCATGCATAACTACCATATGCAAAGCTTAAAGAGTAAACATGTATAAATCACATCATACAACATACCCCTTACAATGATACATTAACAATTACATTGGCTTACATGTGATCATTGAACTAGTCCATTAACAAAAGAGTTCATCGGATACACGGATTCAACAAGTGTTCAACCAACACTTCAAGCCATCTCAACCGAAATAGCGATACAATAACAATCACGGCACATTACCAACCGGGTACACCTTTCAACCCACAGGGACACCAACCCCAATCATCGGTTAGACGCTTAATCCACTAATGAGAGTCTACGGTACTATTTAACCCCTCTACCATTAGGGTACTCGGATGGAGTTTTCGGTACACAGATCTAAACTCCTCAACATCCAAGGTGACTTATTATAGTGCACTCAATCCTATGGCCGGCCAACTATATCCGATAACAATTTTAAAACCACATCACTTGCCAATATAATTAACCATTTAACATTTACCTCACTGTTTTTAACAATCATTAACCAACCCATTTTTCCAAAGCAACAACCATGCTTCAAACCACAAGTATAAACCATACTTACAAGGATCACTTACCTTGTGCATCCTTCAGTATTTCATGCTTATAAACAGTATATCAAATACATTAAAACATGCTTAAACAGTAAGTAACATGTAAATCAAAACAAGTGCTTAAAACCATTTAACACTAGCACGACCGAGAGAGAATATTCCTCTTAAACCACCTTTAAAACACATGTTTAAAATGATTTAATTGAAGGAAGAAACCACCAGCAAAAACTTGGTAATTTAGCTCCTTAAGGATTCTAAGAATTTGACCCTTTTTTTTAGTCACTTTAAAACAGTTTTCAAAAATTGCATCTTGGTCACTAACCAAAATGTCACATTTCCAAATTCCATTTTCCGAAATTGATTCCGCAAGAAATAAATATATATTAAAATATGATTTTTAACTATTTTCACATTTTTATCTTACCAAAAAATATACGATCCCAAACCCGACTTGAATCTCTAACCCGGTCCACCGGACCGCCTAATAAACCTCAAAACTGCTAGGCCCAAAACTGGGGCATTACAACTCTCCCCACTTAAGAAATTTTGTCCTCGAAATTTACCTGGAGGAAACAGATGCGGAAACTGCTCAGCATCTCTGACTTACTCTCCCACATGGCTTCCTCAACTCTGCGGTGCCTCCACAACACCTTAACTAGCTCAACAGTCTTGCCACGAAGAACCTTATTGCTGGTATCGAGAACCTCTATTGGTTCTTCATCATAAGATAGGTCTGGCCTCAACTCAATATCTTCCACTGGCATAACATGCGAGGGATCCGACCGATACCTCCTCAACATCAAAACATAAAACACAACATGAATCTTCTCCAACTCTGGAGGTAACCTCAAACGGTAAGTGACAGGACCCACACGTTCAAAAACCTTGTACGGTCCAATAAACCTCGGGCTAAGCTTCGCCTTCCGCCCAAAACGCATCACCTTCTTCCAAGGAGATACCTTCAAAAAACTCAGTCACCAACAGCATACTCTATATCTCTACAACTCAAATT
Source organism: Hibiscus mutabilis (assembly GCA_019671005.1). Classification (NCBI taxonomy): domain Eukaryota; kingdom Viridiplantae; phylum Streptophyta; class Magnoliopsida; order Malvales; family Malvaceae; genus Hibiscus; species Hibiscus mutabilis. The sequence continues at coordinate 27,219,464 of CM033746.1, forward strand.
TGTGTAGGATTTCTGACGGTCCATAGCCGCTTTCAAGCGCTCACATATCAACTTTACTTTCTCATTCGTGCCTTTTAAAATATCAGGCAAAGAAAGATGATTCTCCCTAACCTCAACCCAGCACACGGGCGTACAACACCTCCTCCCATACAATGCCTCATACGGTGCCATTTGTATACTAGCCTGATAACTGTTATTATAAGAAAACTCCACCAATGGAAGTTGCTTCTCCCACATTCCCTGGAACTCAATACTGTAGCATCTCAACATATCTTCGAGAACCTGAATCACTCGCTCTGACTGACAATCCAACTGAGGATGATACGTAGTGCTGAAATTCAGTCTTGTCCCCAGAGCACGATGCAAGCATATCCAAAACCTTGTCGGGAAACGCGGATCTCTATCGAAGACTATAGATTTAGGCACACCATGCAAACTCGCAACCTCGGAGATGTACAGATCGGCCAACCTATCTAAGGTATATGTAGTATGCACTGGCACAAAATGCGCACACTTCGTAAACCAATCAACAATAACCCAAATGGAATCCTTCTTGGTCGGTGTCAAAGGCAATCCAGACACAAAATCCATGGTGATCCTTTCCCACTTCCATTTGGGTATCCTCAACTGTTGCAACAACTCGGAAGGAAACTGATGTTCAGCCTTAGCCTACTGACATACCATGCAACGAGAAACAAAATCAGCCACATCTTTCTTCATCCCAACGCAAAAATACTCTTCCTTCAACCCACGATACATCTTAGTACTATTGGGATGCATAGCAAAAGGACTAGCATGCACTTCGGTCAGAATGGTAGGCCTCAACTCTTCATCTTCAGGCACCACAATTCGACCTTTGAAACACAACACCCCATCGTCATTGAAATGAAAATCCGTAGGATTTCCATCCATTATATCTTTCACATGCGGCACCAAACTCTCATCATCTGGTTGCCTATCCTTGATCAACTGCGACAAGGAAGGTTTCACTAGCAACTCAGCCAACAAACCACCATCATCCGTCAGACTCAAACGAGCAAACATAGCTCTCAACTCCACAGCTGCTTTCCTACTGATCTTCGTCTTTACAAACAACATCGTTGCACCCCATGGTGAAATACTTGGTCTAATGAACCCACGATCAAGCAACTCATGCAATTGCGTCTTCAACTCCTTCAATTTCTTTGGGGCCATGCGGTACGGAGCAATAGACACCGGTGTCGTATCCGCATAGGCTTCAATGCCAAACTCTACCTCACAGTCATGTGGCAAACCCGGCAATTCTTTTGAAAAAAAAACCCAGAAACTCACATACGGTGCGAATATCTTGCACCCTCAACTCCTTTGAACCAAGATTCATCACATAGGCCAAGAAAGTCTGACATCTAGAACCCAACATCCGACTCGCTTCCAAAGCTGAAATAGCATTAGACAAGAACTTGGCATTCTCGCCAACAACCACCACTTCGAAATCATTCGACAATCTCAAAAATATCCGTTTGGTCTCAAAATCCACCACGGCTCGATGCTCTGTCAACCAATCCATGCCCAAAATAACATCAAAGCCATGGAAAAGCAACTCCATCTGATCTACAGGTAAAACATGGCCTTGAACCATCAACGGGCACCTACGATACAACTTTCTAACTACAACTGTCTCCCCAAGGGAACTAGTCACTCTAACACCCACATTTAGAATTTCAACAGGTATATCAAGCAACTGGGCATGCTCACACAATATGTATGAATGAGTAGAACCAGAATCAACCAACGAATACAATGGCAAGGACTGTAAAGAGAAAGTACCTGCAATCACATCGGTGTCATTACGACCCTCACGGTGTGCATACACCCTAGCCAATCCACCTCCCTTAGGCTGGATGGCAACGGTATGAGCCATAGTCTACTGTCCACCCTCTCGATGCTGAAACTACCTACGGCCACGACCACGGCCTAGCTGCGGAGCAACAACAAGTGCAGCACCCTGCCCACCCCAGGCCAACAATGGACAATCACGCCTCTGATGATCGTCAGACCCATAACTCCAATAAGCATTGGCCACAACAGGCGCAGGTGTCTGACCCTCCCTGGCCAGACGTGGACAATCTTTCCTCAGATGATCTCGGGATCCACAAACCAAACATGTGTTAAATGACGCTCTAACCTGGGCACCCTGCCCCTGGGATCTACGTCCCACAACACCTTCGTCATGCCTCAGCTCTGGGTGAAACCTCCTGTCACGGTGTCTCTTAGCCTGACCACCACTAGACCCAGAATCGGCAAGTCTCTTACCCAAGCTAAAGCCTCACGACCCATAAGCCAAACCAAGATTCTGCTCTACATCATTGGCCCGCAAAACCAATACATCAAAATCGGTGTAATCAGTACCAAGCATGTATGTCTTAACCTCCTACACAAGCCCGTAGCAGAAATAATCACATCACTGGCGCTCGTCAAGGACCAACTCAGGTCTGTACAAACTCAGCCTCACAAACTGCACCTCATACTCTACCAGAAACATACTACCCTGCACCAAAGCCATAAACTTCCACTTCCTGTCGTCCTGATATTGGACTCCCAGATACTTCTTTCGGAAAGCACTACAAAAGAACTCCCAGGTAACATCATCGGTCGTCATACTGTAAGTCGTGGTAGTCCACCATGTATAGGCATCACCCTTTAATAGGGAAACAGCACACCCAAGTTTATGGGCACGGTACACCCCATTTGGCCTAGTACCCTCTCAATACTGGCCAACCAGCCCTCAGAAGCCTCAGGCGACAAACCTTGGAACTCAACTCTGCCCAAACTACAAAGACGCTCTAAAGGTAAACCCTGCCCAACTACTGGTGGTGTCGGCACATGAACATTTCCAACTGCTGCCTAAAAAGCACCGATCATGGCCTGAATCAGCAGTGTCATATCACCCATCCCAGACCCAACTAGCGAGGTGGTACTTGCTCCACTCTCTCGGGTGGAATAGGTGGGGGCAGTGGCAACCCTCCAGGAGGTACAACATCTCTCTCAATATCCTGCCCAATGGCAGAAACAATCGTACGAGATCGTAACTCTCTCTTCAGTCCTATTGTGCTAAAATATATCTAAGGCATGATAATCATTTCAAAACAAAACAGTCAGGCTAGCTTCAAGCAAGGATCCAAGACTTCCATTTCAAAAAAAATCAAAACTTTCTAGACTATAATAATAAGGCAATGGGTTTCCCAAAATTTCCCCCCCCCAACATGGCATAAAGCAATCACCGTGCATATTAAACATCAGATAACCACTCACAATCACATTACAACAATCAACCAACTCCCAACTATCGCAAACCTGTCTTTGATACCACCAAATGTAACCCCCTCAACCTGGCCTAGTCGTATGACCAAACCGAGCAAGCTACATTAGGTTTACTAGGGTAAACCATAAAGAAAGAAAGTAAAATGCGACCTTTTTTCTCGTTTATCTTGTCTAAATGCAAAATCATTAACCTATAGGTTCATACTGACATCGAGTGAAAACTCAACTCGATCGGGCGTCGATTTTACATCCAATTGGATTAATTGCAAATTAGGACCAAATTGCAGTTTGATCAATCGACAAGGACTAAGCCCATTTTTAAGTTACCAACCTTTAATTAAGCAGGTTACATGTTCTCATGTCAAAAATCAGCTCGATTCGAACATTTAAACTCATTCAATTGCATCCATAACATTTATGGACCAAAACGCAAGAAAACATAACTCCACTTCCATGACATTAACTGAATTAACTGACAACCGTACCGATACGTATGCCACCGTATCGATACGGTGCCTTACACAAGCCTATACTGTTTCGATACACTGCAGCCCATTTCGGTACACCTAGCTGGCAATTCGAAAAATGTTTGACAACCATACTGATACAGTAAGGTAGTGTTTCGGTACGCGAGTTTTGTCCCAAAAAGTTGATTCTAGTAAGAAAAATCCATATCGATACACCCAAGCCCGTATCGAAACACCATGATTATTTTTGCTTAGTCGTACCGATACACACAAGCCCATATCAAAACAACATTCTTGATTTTGCCTAACCGTACCGGTACGGCCTCTGCGTGTTGGTACACCTAGGCCTATAATGTCACATTTAGCTGGTTTAACAAGCTATTAGCCTATCTAAAACACTCTAACATACATCCAACATATTCAACATATAATTCACAGCATATCATCATAGATTCAACATCAATTCATGGCATTTTGCATCACACGTAAATCTATAGGCATGCAACCTAGAAACCAATCAAGTAAAACATGAAATTCCAAACCATCACCAATACCAAACCATAATGGCCATTTACAAACTTAGAGCAACTAAACAAACTTGCTCAAATAGGGAGTTTATCAAAACATCTCCCAAAACCAAAATGAGTACCCCATTGCCTTTATTACTTATAGTCTAGACCAACATACTTTGGTAAACAAGTATTTCTATGATCATTTGCTCTTTGCTGCCTCCAAAGCTCTCAATTCTCTGCATTGATGGATAATAAGAGCGTAAGCATACAAGGCTTAGTGAGGAGCGCTCACAAACGAAACACCACCAATGCATTTAAAACCATTTCTCAACGTTACATTGAAACTTATTTCAAACAACCTTTAAAACATTAACATGCCTTTAAAACCATACATTTAACATCTTTAAAACCAGCATATTCACCATATGCAACATGTATCATTAACCAACAGCAAGTCACATTGCTCAACCTCAATTTAAGCCTTCTCATGCATAACTGCCATATGCAAAGCTTAAAGAGTAAACATGTATAAATCACATCATACAACATACCCCTGTCAATGACACATTAACAATTACATTGGCTTACAAGTGATCATTGAACAAGTACATTAACAAAAGAGTTCATCGGATACACGGATTCAACAAGTGTTCGACCAATACTTCAATCCATCTCAACCGGAATAGCAATACAATAACAATCGTGGTACATTACCAATCGGGTACACCATTCAACCCTCTACCGTTAGGGTACTCAGATAGAGTTTTCGGTACACGTATATAAACCCCTCAACATCCAAGGAGACTTATTATAGTGCACTCAATCCTATGGCCGACCAACTATATCCAATAAGAATTTTAAAACCACATCACTTGCCAATATAATTAACCATTTAACATTTTCCTTAGTGTTTTTAACAAGCATTTACCAACCCATTTTTTCAAAGCAGCAACCATGCTTCAAACAACTAGTATAAAACATACTTACAAGGATCACTTACCTTGTGCATCCTTCAGTATTTCATGCTTATAAATAGTATGTCAAATACATTAGAACATGCTTAAACAGTAGGTAACATGTAAATCAAAACATGTGCTTACAACCATTTAACACTAGCACGGCCGAGAGAGAATATCCATTTTTACTTACTTCCGAGTTTAAACCAGCGTATCAAGCTAAGTTTAAACTCCTATAGACCACCTTAAAACATTCCAAAGCTGGAATCCACGTTCTCACTCATCGATATGCGAAGCCTTGATTTGTCGACGCGAAATCAAACCTCTGAAGCCTCCAATTCTACACCGTTCACTTCCAAAACAACCTCCCCTATGTAAACCACATAACAACAGAGGATTAATGCATCTCCATGCATTTACAATACTGCAACAACATATCCTCACAGATTCATGCATTCACCTCACAATTACCCAACCACAGCAACCAAAAACTTCAACTAATCTTTTCCAAACACAACCCAACCACAACCTAACAATCTAACACCACTTTTATCATCAATTAACATCTAGAAAAAGAATCAAATGAACTTAACACCTTCAGCAAACACACAGCCACCATAACACCTTAAAAACACAATCTAGTAACCTAAATAATTCAAGATTCAAGAGTTTCGGAATTCCATTGATAAAATCTGCTTATCAACATCATTAAACATCCAAAATATGTTCAAAAACAATTCATAACACTGAAAATTAGATTCAATTCGAATCTTTCATCATTTCATCAATTTCACCCAATTAAATCTATATAAAAACATAAAATCAAATTATAAACCATAAATCAAGGATCAAATATTTGGGAATATTAATAAAGAACCATTTAACAGAGGAGATCACAGACCTTGCCCCTGTTATGTGATTTCTCCCTCAATTTGCTTGTTTAAAGCTAAGAAAACATAAAATTTCAATGAGATTTTGTAAAACAAAGTTAAAGAATCAAGTTAGAATCAATAATATGAGTGAAAAGAATCCTTCACCTATGGATTTTGATGAAATTCTGAGTGTTTGGCAGAAAAGAAGTTGAGAGAAAAGGTTTAGGAAAAAGTTACGTAAATTGTCTTTAAAAGCAAATAACTAGCTTAGATATTTTAATCCCTCTTAAACCACCTTTAAAACACATGTTTAAAATGATTTAATTGAAGGGAGAAACCACAAGCAAAAACTTGGTAATTTAGCTCCTTAAGGATTCTAAAAATTTGACCTTTTTTTATTTTAGTCACTTTAAAACAGTTTTCAAAAATTACATTTTGGTCACTAACCAAAATGTCACATTTCCAAATTCCATTTTCCAAAATTGATTCCACCAAAACTCAATATATATTAAAATATAATTTTTAAATATTTTTCCACATTTTTATCTTACCAAAAAATATACAGTCTCGAACCCGACTTGAATCTCTAACCCGGTCCACTAGACCGTCTAATAAACCTCAAAACTGCTAGGCCCAAAACTGGGGCGTTACATTTATTTTTCAAATATTTTGTACTTAAACTTTTTATTTTAGCTTGCTCTCCATTGTTATTATGTACTAAAAAGATTTGAATTATTTTTTATATAACAAAAAAGGGGAGAAGTAAGTGAAAAATTAAGGGGGAGCTTTTGTCAAAAACAATTTTTCACAGAAGTTTTGTTATGTCAAAAAGGGGGAGATTGTTGATCAAATATTTTGATATAACAAATTATGTGAAAAATATTTTAGACTTGTTTAAATATTATAAAAAAAATTCAAAAGTCCTCAAAACTTGAAAATATGTTTTAAATGTTTTCATAATGTTTTAACTCATCCCACTATGTTTATATACCTTAAAGAGTCAAAAGATAGCCAAATTTTCATGTTTTTAAAGAAGGTTTTGATACCTCTATTTGATGGTTTCGAAACCTTTCGGGCATAATGGTCTGGAATTGAAACCTTAGCAAAGGTTTTGAAACCTTTATCAAAGGTTACGAAACCATGGCTCTATAGCGACTATATTTTTCAAATCCTTCTTAAGGTTTTGAAACCTCTGTGCAGGTGGAAATTTAAAGCTCCACTTTATGACTTCCCAACAGCTCCAAGACATCCCCAACGGCCATAAACAGCTAGGATATCATTCCACACCATAAAAGCAAGCTTGAGACACTTGAAGATGGTTAGACACAACATCCAAGCAAAATGATCAAGAGAAATACTCTTTAAGTCTTTACTTCTTCATTTCTCTTGTACGTAGTGTAGAGAGTGCTTTAATTGTATATCTTTTGTACTCTTTCTTGTGAGCTTCAATCTTTGTAAACACCCACCTTGTGAGGTATTTTGTTTACCAAAATCAAACCTTGTAAAAGGGAAAGTTCTAGTTTAGCCTTAGAAAACTAGAGTGGTTCTATCTTAGCCATTATAAAAGATAGGGGTTGTAATGTTACGCTTTGTCCTAGAAGCAAGATTCAAAGTAGTGAATTGAGAAATCCTTAGTGGTGTGCTAAGGTAGTGGACGTAGACATGGTTTAGAAGTTGAACCGCTCTAAAATCAATTGTCCAAGTTGTCTACTATTTTTCAGTTTTTCACCAATTCGTTCGAGAAGAATTTCAACCCCCTTGGTGGTCTTTGATTGATTGATTTTGAGCCCAGCAGTTAGAAATATGGTGTATGAGTTATATGTACTTTGAACATGACTTGGATAAGATTGGACCAAGATTTAGTATGAAAGTTTGCATATTGGTGCAGGGCATACATGTCTGGTGCGTACCGATACAGCCAAGCTAAAATTTACCATATGGGACAGAGCATACCAGTACAGTCAACCGTATCGATACGAAAATGGGTTTTTGGGAATTTCAAGTTTGAATGGCGTAGCAATATGATACCTTAGTGTATAATTACATGCATATTGGTATGAGCCCCATACCAATACCAAAATGGGCTCTTGGACTTTGAAAAATTAATAGTGTACCGGTACAGTTCACTTTAGTATCGGTACGAAGGTAGTTAAAACAATTATGAACCTGAATTGAACTCACAGACTTTACATTTTGGTCTTAATTAATTAATAAGCAAATTAAATGAGTTATAGACCCCCAAATGAGATGATAAGCTCTATAAGGCATGAATTTCATGTATATGATCTTAAGTTCTCTAAATGGTCAAGATTTATCAGGTTTACAATTTAGCCCCTAAACTTTGATTATGTCATATTATGGCCCTAATCATGGATTCAAGATTAATTTTGGTTATGACTGGATTAATTGGTAAAATATAATAATAAGGAACATGTGTTTGTGATAAAATTTCATGTTCAATGTTCGGTTTATGAATTCACAAGTCCAATTTAAGTTTTTGGTAACATCTCTGACTCAGTTCTCTTCTAGACCAGGTAGGGGGTGTTATACATTCGAATGGTAGTTAGCATATTTCTTAGGCAATAAACTCAACATCTATAATCATTATAATTTCTGCTACAACATTCATTTGTTCTTCGATCATTGCTACAACTTACTTCCTTGCTTTTCGCATTTAGTTTATAAACTATATTACCACATCATTATTACTTCAGTAACTTTTAAGTGTGATTACTTTGAGTTTATCACTCCAATCCCTATGGGTTCAACACTTTACTTGGCACTCTATTACTTGATCGACGAGAATACTTGATCTAATTTATAGACTAGTTTTATGCTTGTCAAGTTTTTGGCGCTGTTGTCGGGGATTGGCAATTGGTGATTATAGCTTAGTAATTGCATTAAATTTTTAGTTTAGCTATAACTTTTAGATTTTGTGTTTGTTTTTGTTTTTCTTCTTTTTGGTGTGTTACTAGTGCATGACCAAACCCACACATTGAATTGAACCTCCGATTCTATTTGAACCAGAGATCTAAAGATTTTTTTGTCCTAGACAACGAGAACAAAAAACAATGATAGATCCAGCTCGAATCAACAATCTGAAAAACCACGACAATGATCCACCAATTAGAGGAGTAATTGGTAATGAACGACAAAATAGTCAATAGAATGGACAACAGCCAGTTCGAAGGAGACCCATTCTGTAACCCCCTTAATCTGGTATAGCCGAAACTGAATTAAAAGGGCTACATTAGGTTTGCCAAAGCAAAACCAAACTAATAACCTAAATCGGCTCTTTTTTCTTTTATCTTATCTAAATGAATTGATTTAGACCCTAAGGTGAACATGCAACAACGGATACGATAACAATACGATCAGAATACAAACGGAGTTCGATTGCTCAAACATGCTCTTCAATGACCAAAACATACTTTCCACAAATTACCAGGACTTACCCAAATTCCTGGTTACCAATTCTTCATTAATCAGGTTTTATGCTTACATGTCAATTTCCAGTTTAAAATAAACATCTAAACTCATATAATTGCATGCATAACATTCATGGACTAAAACACACAACTTCAAACTACAGTAGGCAAGAACCTAAAGAAACACCACTGTGTACCGATACGGACAGGACCATATCAATATGGCCTAACTAACAAAATGGCTCTGTGTACTGATACTTGCAACCCCGTATTGATACATTGTATAGGACCAACTCGTACTGATACGATGCCACCCCCGTACCAATCTCTTAAGAAATATTTTCAAAACCCAAATTCCAATGGCAAAAGAGCATACCAATACGGTACCAATTGTATCAATATGTTAGGCTAAACTCTTAAGGGTGTACCGGTATAGAAACCCGTGTACCAGAACCAGAGTATAATTTCCTTCATGCGTACCAGTACGGTGGCTAGGGATACCAATACCCTTTGTATATTTTCACAGCTCTGTGCCTCACCAGACCCCGCATACTGAAACCAAGGTACTCGTACCGGTACGCGAAGGCCTGTAATGACCTCTAAGTCCAACATATGACACTTTGGCTCACTCTAAACATGTCCAAACCTTATATAGACATCATACATCATCAATGGCATACTTATCACAATTATACAAGCATTTAAAGCAACTCCATCAAGCATAACTCAAACCTCCACAACATCTATAGGCATGCTTCCTACTCAACATTTGAAACATAAATCCAAAGCAAAATCACGCATATAAAGCCTTGTACAAATCCCAAACAATAATTAAAACTTGCACAAATAGGGAGTTTAGCAAAACAACCCTCCCAAACATCAACTAACCACAGCCTATTGCAAAACCATACTTAAAAATGAGTAAGTCCTTGGAATCCCCCTCTAGTTGCTCGCTGCCTCACACGCTTAATTCTCTTCATTGATGGAAAAGAGAGCGTAAGCACACAACGCTTAGTGAGGAGCGCTCTAAAACAAACCACCATCAATGCATTTTAAAACCGGTTATTCAATCCACTTTGAAAACCTCATTTAAAACATCTTTTAAAACAACATGCCTTGCAAAACTATGCACTTAACATTTCCAAAACATGCATATTAAACCATATGCAACATGTATCATGGATTAACAGGAAAATCCCTTTTGCAACACTCAATTTAAGCTTTCACATGCATAATAACTCATATGCAAGGCTTAAAGAGTAAACATATATTAACCAACATAATTCATCAACATGATACATTATTAATCATATTGGCTTTCAAGTGATCATAAAAAGTTTCACTTTACAAAATATTACATCGGATACACGAATTCAACAAGTGTCCTCACAACACTTCATACAATCACAACTGTAAATCAAGGTACAATCACAACCCACTCATCGGTCAGATGTATAATCCACTAACGGGAGTTTTTGGTACCATATAACCCCTCAACCGTTAGGGTACTCATGGTGGAGTATTCGGTACACATAAACCCCTCAATACATGAGGTGACTTTTTATAGTGCACTATCAATCCTATGACTATATCCGATAACATTTTAAACCATATCACTTGCCAATATAATTCATTAATAACCATGTACCTCACTATTTTTATATGCATCATTTAAAACCATCTTTTTCCAATGCATAAAACCATGCATTAACAAGTATAAACACATACTTCCATGAACCATTTTCCAAATGCATTCATCATCAATATAAGATCAAAATCAGTATAATTCATACTCAAAACATGCATAAACAGTAGGTAATTTGTAATTCAAAAACAAATGCATAAAACCAATCTCGCCAACTGAAAACGAGGAAGAATTCTCTTCATACTTACTTTCGAGTTTAAACCAGAATTTCAAGCTTAATTTAAACTCCCATAACAACCTTTAAACTAATTCAAAGCTGAATTCCACATTCTCACTCACTGACAACACAAAGCTTTATTCGCCGATATGAATTACTCCTCTAAAGCTTCCAAAACCCTTCTACAAGCTTGAGGATGAACTTCCCCTATTTTAACCACAACATAACAAAAGATTTAATGCATCTAAATGTATCCATAAACCCAGAAACATCAATTCACACTATTCCTCATCAATATCTAACCAATTTTCCTCCACAACAACCGAAAACAACATCAAACACCTTCCAAACTTAACCCAGCCAAAATGTAAAGGTTTAATCCAACAATTATCATCGATTAACATCCAAAAACACATTTAAAACATCCTTATACCTCCAGCATTCATTAAACAACCTCAACTCCTCAAAAACTCATAACTAACAACCTAGAAAATTAAAGATTCACACAGATTCGGGATTCCAATGTTAAAACCAACTTATTAACATTATAAAACATCAAAATCATGTTCTAATTCAATCAAGAACATAGCAAAACAGATCTAATACGTGATCTCAACAATTTTCACAATTAAACCCCAATTAATGCAATTTACCTCATTATAACATTAAAACTCATTAGAAAACACATATAAAGGATCAATAACTTGGGAAGGTTATTAAATAACCATTCATTAGAGGAGAAGAACGAAGCTCAACTCTAATGTTGACTTTCCCCTTAATTGGATTGATTTACATGAGAAAACAAGATTAAAACAATAAGGTTTTGATAGAAAACAATTAAAAACCCATTTGAAATCAAGAGATTGAAGAAATCAAGAAGTTACTTGAGAATTTTGAAGAATGAAAGAGTATTTGGTTGGAGAGAAATTGAAAGAAAATCTTTTAGAGAAAAGTTAGTTAAATAAAGTTTATTTAGGCAATTAATTATAAAATTAATTCTCCAAGCCTATTTATACTCTTCTTAAACCTTTTAAAGTAGCCAATTAAGGAGTAAAATCTGATATTAGACTTTGGGCCAAATAGCTCCTTAAATATTCGAAGTTTTGACCCTTTACAATTTAGTCACTAGAAAAACATATTTTCCATTTTTACATTTTGGTCACCTATCCAAAATGTCACTTTTCCAAAACTCATTTTCCAAAATTGATTCCACCAAAATCTTTTATATAATAAATAATGATTTTACACATTTTTCCATATTTTTAACTCTTTTAAAAAATATTCAGTTCGAATTAATCCTAAAATTGACTCAAATCCTCCAATTCGGTCCATCGGACCACCTACCCGACCTAGCTAACACCTAGCCTAAAATCGGGGCATTACACATTTGGGACAACTTCACACCCATTCTAGATTACCTGACTCCAGGGATCTTTGTGCCAAAAATACAGGCAGCTCAATTCGAGCTAAAGCCTGTAATGTTCAACATGCTGAACTCTATTGGACAGTTTAGTGGATCACCACGGGAAGATGCCAATGAGCATATTCGAGCCTTCTTGGAAGTGTGCGAATGTTTCAAGCAACAAGGAGTATCTACTGATATGCTGAAACTCAAACTCTTCCCTTAATCCTTGAGAGATAAAGTAGGAGCAAGGTTGAAGGGAGTTGTACCAAGATCTATTGCATCCTGGGACGACCTTTGCAGGCGTTTCTTATTTAGATACAATCTACCAAACGTGAACAATCAATTACGGAGAGATATTATAGTATTCTGATAAAGGGACGAGCAGTCCATGTACGAGTGCTGGGACAGATACAAAGACATGTTGCACAAGTGTTCAACTTATGGTTTCTAGGATTGGCCTCAAGTGGTAATGTTCTATAATGGTGTTGGTGCTCCCAAAAGAATGATGATTGATTTATCGGTTAGTGGTATATTGTTATACAAAGATACTGATAAGGCGTTCGAAATTCTTGATCAGATAGCCAATAACAACTATCAATTTCTGACGGCAAGATTGAGTCCTGGTCCCAAATCTTCTGGAAACATCCAATTAGACAAGTCCTAGAGTGTGGCAGCTTATGTAACACCCTTACCAGTATTTATTATCCAATACTATTACATAGTGTCACATATGATTAACCGCATTTTTATGCAACTTAAATAAATCAAAAATAGCAATTTTCAAAAATTTTAATTTATCGCGTATAACTAATTACTAAATTTTAACTTGTCAAATATTTTCCTTTTTCAGGCACCAACTTAGCAGTTTATATACATTTTAATCAAGACAACTGTCTAAAAACTGCCTAAATTAAAAATGATCTTGATTAATCTAAAAATCAAATTTCTTTAAACTAGTATAGTCCACATTATAAAGTAACCACTCGTCCAGATATTAATGCTACAAACCATTCCTAGACTAGTTAAAGAGAGCTACTAATATTTTATACATGCCAACTAGGGATAAACAAAATACATCAAAGATGTATATTACCGATATTATTATTATCTCACTGGACGATGATGCCAATACTCCTTACTCATGCCCGGGATTACTACCTATGCGTGAAAATCATCACACGCTAAATATATACTTAGTGAGGCATTATAATTATTTAACATAAATCATCATACTTGAATTATAACAGTAATAAAATAAACATGCAGTTTGATCACTATTCCTTTATTTCCCTTATGTTAATGAAATATTAACATAATATAATTCAGATTCATAAATCCTATTAATATCCTTCCCATTATCCGAGAGTTCACCTACTCTCTAATTTATCAACTATTTATTATCAATTAAATTATTGCCCAACATAGTTTGAGCACTTGAGTACACGAGTCAAAACTGCATCAAAGTGCTAATAAACCGCACCGAAGTGCTAAGAGACCGCACATAAGTGCTAAAGAACCACACCAAAGTGTTAATAAACCACACCAAAGTGCTAAACCGCTGGACTCTATGGCATGCCAACTATACTCTATACCTCAATTACTTATTTGGGCATACTTTCCAATTCCATATTCGATTCATCCATGGCAATATAATTAAATACTGCTAGTTCATACCTTAAATATAACATAAACATACATACCTGATATATCTAGTGATCAAATGCATCATAGTTCTACCTTTGACAGTTCTCAATATGTCAAATTTCAAAATAAATATAATCTTCAAGCATATAATTATATCAGAATTATCATAAGTCTTTCAAATCAAACATAATAATTTCCATGCATAAAAATGCACTCACCTTGACACTTTATACTTGGTCAATATTCAACTAGCCTCAATAAGTTCAACTTTGGTCATGTTCTTTTCCTTGATTGCTAATTCGATCTTGATTTTGTTCACAGTCTACAAGTATATTAAAAATACCATAAGAACATTCCAAATTGTATGTTAGTATCTTACTAACACATAAACATTATAGGAATAATATTCCTATAATCACCATAATATTTTCCAAATATTAGTTTCATGACATAAGTCATTTCATCCTCAATACCTTATATTTCTTCAAACATTTACTCAAAGGATGATTTATAACTCATTCTAACATTTATTCCAGAATAATACTTCCATGAAAATAATTTTTCACTTTAGTCCTTGAATTCTTCCAAATTGTCGAATTGGTCCCCAATCTTTTCAAAATTTCCAAATTGGTCCTTATAGTTTTACAAACTTTTAAAATAACCTAAATGACATTTTAAAGCTTGTAAAATCATAATTTCAACATTTCCAAATTTATGGAAATTTTTCCATAATTTCCCCTAATTCTTACAAATTGCCGAAATCATCCTTGTAACTTTCCAACTTTCTAAATTGGTCCACTTAACACTTAAACATCATTTCCAAGCTTTTACAATCATTCACATATCAAAATCAATCTAAATTCAACTTTTCTACCAAAACCCTAACTTTGAACAATTTAGGGTTTAACTATTTCCATGTAGTTTCAACCATCACACAAGCTTTAATATGATTCTACAACATTGAATCCATCAAAAACTAACCTTAGTTCATCCTAAATCAACATCCCCTTCATCCATCAATTCCTCAAAACTAAGGTTTTAAGCAAGGAAAGCCTGAACAAATGGTACCAAAAGATAGAGAATTTCATGTAGATTAATTTCATGTTTCATGCCTTCGTCAAAAATCCAAAGAAATAAGCTTGAAAATTGAATTCGAAAATTTTTCCCTTACCTTATGAAGCTTTCGAAACTTGGCTGAAAATGGGGGAGAAATCTTGAAATTTCTTTTCTTCCCAATTTAGCCACTTGTACTTAATATATTAAAATGAATTTAAAATTCATTTTAAAGTCTAATGACCTTTTTACCCTTGTAATCCAAAGCTCCATATTAAGCCACATGTCTACCTACCAATCCAAGGGACCAAAACAATCCAAGGAGTTAGTGATTACAAACTTTGCCCTTGCCATCTTCAAAAATTACCATCTTGCCATTTTTCATCCAATGGCTAAGATTACACATGGAAAAGTAATCTTTAATCCAATGGTCCATATTAATTTTCATTAAAATAAGACATGGAAATGAACCTTTTACCCTTGCCTTATTTTAATAAAATATCTCCTAAAATATCTCATAAAAGATTTCTCATTATTCGATTAAATCCGATTATCCAAATTTTCCCGAACTTTAAAGCTTTATAGATTTTAATACAAACTCCGTATCAAAAATTCGGGTAACACGAAAATTCCACTCTTGGGGTGAACTATTCATTTATAGGACTAAATTACATAACTTTTGAAAATTACAACTTAGTCCCTGAGCTTTTTGAAATTTACACTTTGGCACCAAACTTTTTAGATTTTACATTTTGGTCACCAAACTTTTCAAGTTTTTCATTTTGGTCACTAACCAAAATTTTGAGGTATTACAACTTAACTCTCTGACAAGACAAACATGCTTATGAATCTACAACCACCATTCAATACACCAGATGCCAATGTGGTTCAATACACTTGTGAGCATTGCGATAGGGAACACCAGTCGAGTGAATGCCCCAGGCAATAAGAATCTAGATGCTATATGGGGAACTACAACTGCAACAATAATCCCTACTCAAACACCTATAACCCTGGGTGGTAAGAACATCTAAATTTTGGATGGGGAAATTAAGGAGGCAACACCTCCAACATAGGAGCTAAACAGAATAATACGGCAGGACCACTTAGATTTCAACAAAAAGCCCAGATGCAAAATCAGGTAGTTTCTTCCTTTAATTGAAACTTCCTATAAAAAATTTATAGATTGTTAGGATTATTTTATAGGATCATTCAGAGAATCTCAAGAGCCATGGAGATATGCTGACAATACAAGTGGGATGCTGCAAAACTAACAATCGATCATGCAAAATCATACTACCTCATTGCGGTCATTGGAGACACAAGTTGGGTAAATTGGCCAAATCCTGAAAATAAGACCTCAAGGCGGTTTACCTAGTGACACTGAATTGAAGTCACTAAAACCTTTTGGGTAGAGAAATGCAATGTCATCACATTGCGTAGCGGAAAATAGATAACCAAAGATGCAAGTTTGGGGAGGACATTTTGATGTTTCCAACCCCAACCAACATGTGAATACTACGGCACCTAGAGATGATCTACCAGCGCAGGGTGAAACTAAAAAACATGTTACTGAAGGCGAAAAGAATCCCAAATCGGATACTATAGCATCCAAAGTACTCCGAGATGAGCCTATACCTCCACCATCATTTCTGTAGCGATTGAAAGCATAGAAGCAAGATGCTCATTTCCATAAATTTTTGGGTATGTTTAAATAGTTGAACATCAATGTCCCATTCCTAGAGGCTATCGACCATATGCCTATCTATGTAAAATTTTTAAAGGAGATGGTGACTAAGAAGCAAATGGTATAAGAGGTCAAAATGATTGCTACAGTCAGTGAATGCATGGCAATCTTGAGTAACTTGCTGCCCAAGATAAACGATCCAGGTAGTTTATCATTCTATGTTCCATATGTGGTAACTATATCAGTCGTGCTTTGTGTGATCTTGGTGTGAGTGTGAACTTGATGCCGAAGTTAGTCTACAATTGGTCGATCGATCTGAAGTTTAACCTGAAAGAAGAATTGAAGATGTCCTTGTCAATGTTGATAAATTCATCTTCGCATGAGATTTTATCATTCTTGATTATGGGGCCGATAAGAATGCTCCCATTATCATAGGGAAACATTCCTTGACACCTCGCACATAGTTACGGAATATGAAAAAGGCAACTTTACTATAAAGATGAATGACCAAAAGATAACACTAAATGTCTTCAGCGCACTCAAGTTCACAGATAAATATGAGGAGTGCCAACTTGTGCATAGTGAAGAATCCTTTGTCGAAGAGAACTTTCAAGAAATTTGTTGTAGCAATGCACTCAATGTTGCTGAGCAGTCAGAATTTGATAAGGCGATGTTGCAGGCATAGAATGAAAGTGATGGGGATGTTGAGTAGTCCAACTCTATTTTGACTAGGCTAGGTATGTCCTTTGAAACCTTGGATTATTCAAAATTTAAATATCCCAAACCATCGATGGAGCATCTACCTAACCTAGAATTAAAACCCCTCCCCCACAACTCAAGTATGCATATTTAGGGGAGAATAACACGCTGCCTGTGATTATACCTACAAGACTTTCTTCTGACCAAGAAAATAGTTTATTGCATGTATTGACTCAACATAAGAAAGTTATTGGTTGGAGTATTGCTGACTTGAAGGGCATAAGCCCTACTATTTGTATGAATAAGATTTTCCTTTTAGGTTGCCACAGCACCTCAGTTGAACCACAGTGGAGACTCAATTCTATCATAAAGAACGTGGTTATAAAAGAAATCATCAAGTGGCTCAATGCTGGAATCATCTATCCCATCTCGGATAGCTCTGGGGTAAGTCAGGTCCAATGCTGCCGAAAATGGAGGAATAATTGTGATAAAAAAATGAAACTGATGAGCTCTTTCCTACTAGAACCGTCGCAGAATGGCATATTTGTATTGGTTATTAGAATTTGAGCAAATCTACCAAGAAGGATAACTTTCTATTGCCATTCATCGATCAAATGCTCGACAAGCTTGTAGGGAAGCCCTACTATTGCTTCCTTTATGGGTACCCCGGGTACAACCAGATTGCTATAGCACAAGATGACGAAAAAAAGACAACATTCACATGTCTATATGGCATTTATATCTTTCGATGAATGCCCTTTGACCTATGCAATGCTCCAGCAACATTCCAGTGTTGTATGACGGCAATCTTTTCAGACATGGTGGATGATTTCATAGAGGACTTTTCAGTCTTTAGAGAGAATTTTGATCAATTCCTAGGCAATCTAGCCAAGGTGTTGAAAAGATGTGGAGAATAATCTAGTGCTTAATTGAGAGAAGTGCCACTTCAAGGTTTCCGAGGGCATTGTCTTGGGCAATCAAATTTTGAAACAAGGCATCGAAGTGGACGAAGCCAAAATTGAATTCATTGAGAAGCTTCCTCCTCCATCCAATGTTAAAGTCTTTCGGAGCTTCCTATTCCATGTCAGTTTCTATAGGAGATTCATCAAGGATTTCTCCAAGATCTCAAAGTCATTGTGCTCGTTACTGGAGTAGAACCATGCATTCGAGTTTGATGACTGATGTTGTGCAGCATTCGAGACCCTGAAGAATGAACTTATTTTTGCATCGATCATAGTGCCCCATGATTGGTCACTACATATCGAGCTCATGTGTGATGCTAGTGAACATACCGTCGGCGCCATTCTTGGCCAACGTCAGAGTAAAATCTTTTACGTTATATATTATGCTAGCCACACTGCACCTTAAATGAAGCTTAAATGAACTATACCACAACCGAGAAAGAACTGCTTGTCATAATTTTTGCATTCAATAAGTTTAGGGCATACCTTATAGGAACTAAAGTCACTGTGCATACCGATCACTCGGCCATTAAATACTTAGTGACTAAAAAATGCTAAACCTATACTTATTATGTGGATTTTATTATTGCAAGAATTTGATATAGAGATAGTTGATAGAAAATGAACCAAGAATCAAGTAGTCAATCATCTATCTAGGCTAGAGAATACATGCAAGCATTATAATGAACTTGATATTAAGGAATAATTCCATGATGAGAAATTACTGAATGATACAACATTGTCTTGGTATGCTGATATTGTTAACTTTCTTGTTAGCGAAAATTTTCCTTGTGATTTGAATAGCCATGGAAGGAAGAAATCTGGACATGATGCGCACTACTACTATTGGGATAAGCCATACCTTTTCAAGCAATGTGCCAATCAAATGGTCCGGAGATGCGTATCCAAGGAGGAACAAGAAGACATCTTGTTCCACTGCCACTCAACTCTATGCGGATGGCACTTTGGAGGACATAGGACTGCTGCCAACGTCCTACAGTCATGTTTATTTGCATTGAGGACAATGCTTCTCTCAAGTTTGGGGGTGGTTATCTTAGGTAAAAAAAAATTATGTTCCCATATTTCATTTTGTCTTAGGTAAAAAATATTTTGGGTTGTCTTAGGTAGATTTTTAGGTTTACATTTTCTACTATGATTTTGATGTGATAAAACTATTGTTGTGTTATTGATGATATCCTATGATGATGAATTTAGGTTTAACTATTGGCAATATGTTAAAAGCTCTTGTGATTTGAACTTAGGATTGAAACTAATGCAGCATTTAATTAAACACGTTGCATGCTTTCAATGCTTAAGAAGCCTTAGGGAAATTTTAGGTTAGTCTCTTTGGAATGTCGTAGCATAAATTGATGAACATAATGAACTATGTTAGCATAAGGGTTTAAACCATTAAACTCCTATAAAATCAAGAAAAATAATGAAAAAGAAAAAAATTAATGTTAAACTTGATACCAAAGGCATAACTGTTGAGGGACACTCTAATATGCTTTGCTAGCTCGGTACACTAGGTTAGTTGTGTTTTCTCCATTTAACTTTTTGTAGTAGGAACGGTAGTATAAGCATAAGAGTGAATGAAAGTCTTCACATGATGACTCTGCTCAGTGGGCTCATGGATGGGGTTTTTGCTCCACTTGATTTTCGGGCCTTAAAGGGTAGGTGTGATAAGATGAAGCCTCCATGATACAATTTAATTAAGGGATAACTATATAAATAGTACCTCACCTATTCTCGCATTACTTTTTTAGTACCCTAGCTTTTTTTGGCAAAATGATACCTAACGATATGTTTTGATTTTATTTTGGTACCTCACTATTAAAAATTTAACGGCAGAGCTGATGTGGCTTTTTTATTATTTTTTCTCTTTCCTCTCTCCTAATCAATTGTACTTAGAGGATTTTTATAATGATTTTTTAGCCAATGAGGTGGTAACACGTGTCACCGCCCCCATTAAACAGAATAAAAAATAGGGGATTCACAAGTTTATGCCTGCGAGGATTCAATCTCACGCCCTTTGGAGGAAAGGAGCAAGCATTGAACCACCACGCCAAACAACTCTACTTTATACATATCCACGAATTTGTATATTTAACTTATACAAAGTTCCCACTAGAAATTAAAAAAATTTCACAAGGATTCGAACCTGGGACTTTCTACTAAAATATAAAATACTAAACCACTGAATTAACCAAGAGTTTACTTACATGCCACCAACAATTTTATTTATATATTTATTTTTCAACTAAATATCAAGCTAAATATATTTCCTCTTTTTATTTGAGAATAAAATTAAATATTTAAATATATATATATATATATATTCATAATATTAATTATTATAAAAATTAAATTTATAATGATAGTATAAAAAATTAAAGTAAGTAAAAATTAAATAAATATTATAGAAAAAAAGAAATTTTAAAAATTATAAAATAAAAACTATTTTATATTCTACAAAGTTAGTATCTATAAAATTTAAAATTTATATTTTTATAATATTTATTTAATTTGTAAATAATTTAAATTTTATATTATATTATAAATAAATATTATAAATTTAATTTTTATAATAATTTAGAATTAATTTTAATATAATTGGGAAAACCATTGATCTAACTAAGAGTTTTATATTTCATTACTATTTTTTAAAATTTTAATTTTTATAATAATTTAATATTAATTTTATAAAAATATCTAAATATTTATTTAATTATTTATTTTATTCTCAAATAAAGAGAGGAAATAAATTTAGCTTGATATTTAGTTTAGAAATAAATAAAAATTTGGTGGCATGTAAGTAATCTATTTGTTAGCTTAGTGGTTTGGTATTTTATATTTTTGTAGAAAGTCCCAGATTCGAAACCTTGTGAAAGTTTTTTTAATTTCTAGTGGAAACATTGTATAAGTTAAATATACAAATTCGTGGAAATATATCAAGTAGAGCTGCTTGGCCTAGTGATTCAATGTTTTCTCATTTCCTCCGAAGGGCGTGAGATTGCATCCTCACAGGCACAAACTTGTGAATGCCCTAGTTTTATTTCGTTTAATAGGTGGTGACACGTGTTACCACCTTATTGGTTAGAAAAATCATTATAAAAATACTCTAAGGATAGTTGATTAGGAGGAAAGAAAAGAGAAAAAATAATAAAAAAATACCACATCAGCTCTGCCGTTAGATATTTAACTGTGAGGTACCAAAACAGAAACGTAATGTTAGGTATCATTGTAACACCCCCTTAAACAGTTCATAGGTTAAACCGAATTAAGAAGGTGACTTTAACTTAGATTCTAAACTTCTTTTAGGTTCATAGCAAGTTAGGCCAAAATAATAAGGCTTAATTCATTCAAAAGTGAGATACTTTCGGGTCCTTAGCTTATTACTACATCCATTTTGTAATTCCAAATACAAACTTACTCGAACTAGTACTTGAGAAACAATGAAGATCCAAGGATCACATTCTTAAGTCTAATTCAGATAAGCGGAGACAAAGAACATTAATCAATTCCATGGAATTATGATTACCTTACCAAGGTGTTAACTTAACTATCATGCATGACCCATTTAAAAAATTGAATTTTAAGACTTTATCCTTAACTTCTATCATGACATTATCAACAAGGATCAGAAAAAGGTCCATCAATTGAACCATCCAACCATAATATGGAAAGGTCTTAATAGCACATCTTATTCAATCAAACATTCACTAGATTAATCATTTCCATACTATTCGAACAAGCATGGATAAACTCCTATGGACGTAAGCAACAAAAGCAATCATCTCAAAACCCATACAAGTACTTAAAGCACGCGCAATTAATCTTGATCAAACCATAGAAACACTTTACTCAAACATCTATGGCCTAGGCACATCCATTAACAAACATTCCAACCAAGTTTAGCTAATTAACTATCACCAAAAATATTAGAAAGGCCATTTACACATGATTACAAGATATTCGAATGCTCACAAGCATTACTTTCAACTTCACAATTTCTACATGCAACACATACATAATGCCACCCTACTAGGAGTTCTATCAAAAAGCTTACAGGACAAGCATTTTTTACTTGTGATCTTGGCTGAGCTCCGAAGTAAGGATCACTAATCATAACCTGAAACAGTGTCAGGACTTGCTAAGTAAGTAATCACTTAGTGAGGTAGTAGGATCATAAAGAATTCAATGCAACAAAAGATTATCACAACTATCGTCTATAGATTCAAGGTAAGCTCCATTACAAGTTCGATTATCTCACTTCTTTTAGACATAGAGGTAAGTCATTTTCTTAAATTCCTTTAGGTACATAGTCAAGGTATTTATAACACTTTGCAATACCAAGCTTAAGGCTAAAATGTCTTACTTCAAATATAAGATAGAATATAATGAAATTATTTCTTACTTAATATACAAGCAACTCCCTTTTCCTTATAGGTTCTTTAATTATTTAAGCACAAATGACCACCTTATTAACTTTGGTGATCAAGTAGACCAATTTCACATGTATGTCAATTGTTTAAAGTATACATAATACTACTAATTCAGGACAAAGATAAGGCATAACATATACTTCAATTTATGAATCGAAGAGTAACTTAGCTTAACTATACTTGTCATGTAAGAAATCCTTTTTATCTTAATCTAGATAATGTGTCAATCATATTCTTTCACCAAAGATCCATCAAGTCATGTAAGGTTCTAAACTTGAATAAGAAACTAGCTATTATTACTTTAAGCATTCGAACAAAGCATTTTCATTCACATAAAAGGATACACAAGGATCATTTAGGTACATTATTACTTGTCATGCAAGTTATTAAGGTAATTCATCAATTTAGCTTGTAGATTATAGTGTTTTTGTTAAACATAGCCTTGAGAATCAAGTAGCCTAGGTACACGAATCCCCAACCAACTGTCACCAGAATAAGGTACTTAAAGTACCGATCAATCCCTTCTACTATTGCCAAGTGACCACAACACATCCCTCCTACTTTTGCCTCATAAGGACCGTAGTCCACCCCAAACACGAGCTTATGGATTCTATGGCATGCCAACTATACCTATGACTGACTCGAAACTAAGGCTTTTCAATTATCTAAGCTTATCTCATAATCAGAATCGAGCTTAGCTCCATAATCAGATAATCAAATGAGCATGTTTGATTGTTTAACTTATCAAGTATGTATCAACATGTATAGATCCCAATATAAGCATAAACCAAATCAAATATTGCATATCACAATCAGAGGTGAGCATATCCATAACCACTTATTAAAAAGAGCATATCTTGATATTTATTTTATCAAGCACATAAATTACATGTATAAATCCTCAATTCAAATGTATGTCTTAATCAACTATTTGCATAACATAGAGTAATTAACAAAGAATTACTTACCTCAAATCCTAGCTCAATTCTAAGCAAAGCTTGCCTTAAAAATAAGAATAGTGCAAATAGAAACAATTAAAGATGCTTGGGAAGGCTTTAATCCTATCTCGAGACTTTAAACTACACTCACAAGTTTGAAAACTAGCTTTGATCCTTGATCACAATGTCAAGTTGATTTTCCAAGACCTTATCCATCCTAGCTCTATGGTCATCCGCTTGATTTTGCTCTAGAGGAAGACAATGGTGATATATTATTTCCTTTGAAGCTTAACTTTCAAGATACAACCATTCAAGCATTTACAATTTCATGTATACATATTAAACTCATAGATGTACCTACTTTTGTCATAATCTACCATGTTAATCAAGACAATTTATTGCTTAACTAAACAAGTTATTTTAGCTCATGAAAATAGCCCACTTTTAGCTTGTAAAAATATCTATAATTTGATTTACAAAGTCCCTCATATAGACTACAAAACAGTCCTTACTTCTAGGTACAAAACAGTTCAATTCTTTTCAAAACAGCCCTCCAATCTAAGCTTATAAACAGTCCACAAATTTTACAATTCAATCCTTGTTTATTAAACAAAACAGTCCTTTAAAATATTTTCAAAGCAGCCCTTGTTTTTACTCACCAAAACAGCCCCTGAATCTTTGTAAAACAACCCTCTAATTTAGTTTATAAAGCAGTCCAGTATAAGCAGAAAACAGTCCCCAAAACTGTATTTGCAAAACAGCCATCCCCTGATTTTATTTTATCCAAAAACAGTCCCAAAACAACTTAGTAATTGATAAAACAGTACCATCTATTTTACCAATCAATTCCATATTTTAATTTAACAGCTTAGTCTTCCTTTGACTTCTAAAACAGTCTTTAGATTTGCAAAACTGCCCCCTTTGTTTTTAATTGATCAAAACAGTTTCAAATTAGTTCTTCCATGCATAAAAAAGTCCCAATTTATATCTCAACCAGTCCATATCTTACATTCATAATTCAACTCCTCATTAAATTAATAAAACAACCCCTAAATCAAGGTTACGAAGCAGTCCAATTGTTCTCATTAAGCAATATGATCACCATTCAAGTTACAAGCAAACATCATAATCATGTAATTCAAGATTCCACTACAAGTGACACAATTCCACAATGATCTAGGGTCACCTAAATCATCCCTAAAACATAACACACTCATAGCCAGATTTTTTAATTCCAATCGAACAAATCAAACCACACTAATAACCATGAATTTCATGCCAAACAAGCTTAATACCTTAACCAATCTATGATTCCTCAAGGGTTTCGAATGCAGCCCTTATCTAAATTTTTATAAATCAATTCTCAAGAATTCAATGGTGTTCTTAACCAAATCTTCCCAATCAAAAGCATATATCACACATAGCTATTCAAACATGAATTCAAATCGCATAACTTAAAATTACACTAAGAAAACATGCATCACACTACTAACTACAAAGATGATTCAAAACAAAACCATGACCAAGTCCTTATTCCATCAATTTAAATGAAGAAGGGACAAGAACTTCATACCATCCTTCTAAACCATTTGGAGGAAGACAAGAATTGGTCCAAAATGAAGTGTAGAGCTCAAACTAACATAGTCCTCTTGCTTTCTCTCTCACTCTCTCTCTTTCTCTAATCCATGGAAGCTTCGGCTATTAGGAAGATGAAGGAGATAGTGATTCCTTGATATCTCCACCGAAACCCCATCTCCAAAAATCCAAGATTTCATTTGACAAGTGTAAAGACCCTTAGGAAAAAAAATTAGCATGCAAGCTCTCTCTTTTCCCATTTTTCAGTTTAGTACATTTAATAATGGTCATTATTTCTTTCTTTCGTTTCAATTTAGTCCTAGACCCTTAATTAAATCTTGGTTTATAATAAACAAAGCATTTAATTTGCATTTGAACTGGTAACATACTACTAAGCTAATCTTTGGGGTATTATAATCATTTTTCCAAAACAATACCTGGGGTACTAAAACAGTAACGCGAGAATAGGTGTGGTATTATTTATGTAGTTATCCCTTTAATAAAATTGAAAAATTAAGGGAGTAAAATAAGTGCTAAAAAGGAGAAAATGCTAGATCAAACTTAGAGTGCATGCTTCGAGATTCTCTAAGGTCATTAAGTATTGACTGGATGCAGCACAGCAAACACTTCACTTACAGCATAATTTATCTTAGGAACGAATATGTTGAGCTTTGATGTGTTGCCTTTATCTATATGTATTTGATTTTTCTGAGGATTGAATTAATGTTGTAGAATGTTTTGGAACTTTTGAAATCATAGTTTAGTTGGAACCTTAGAAATCATAGGTATTATTTTTAGTTTTAATTTTTAGTTTTTGCATGTCATTGCTTGAGGACAAGCAACAGCTTAAGTTTGGGGTATTTGATGACTCCATAGAAAACCTATGTTTTAAACCATTTTACTTAGCATATTGCATGTGTTCGAGCCCATACAGTTGCAGTTAGGAGTAGTTTGCATGTAGTTATGGAGTTAATGGTGCTTGAGTTTAACAGTATATATATTAATGTTTTTAATGGAAAAGGTAGTGTGTTTAGTGGTGCGTGTGCAGGAAGCAACAGAGCAGTGAAGTGTACGAGCATTGGATAAACAACTATCATGTTGGACTCGACATCATAGCATCGTTGTGGATACAAGAGACAAACTTTTGACCTTGGACAACTGTTAACACGTGAACCTTTATGGACTTTATTGAATGACGCAGAAAGCTAGATCCTCTTTAAAGGATTACTTTTGCTTTAGGGTTTCTTAAACCTAGCTTTGTCGCCTATATATAGACAACTTGGGCAACAATTTAAGGGAGCTTGATCAAGGATAGAACGACTATTTGTCTTCATCAATCGAAGAACCACCATTGTCGAAGGTCTAAAGAAGTCTCCAACGATGAAGAGCTATCAAAAGAGACTTGAGGAGTTGGAGCATTGCAACATTTGTTCTAGGCTTGAGAAGGATTTTGAGGACGCTTAAATTCTCTTTCTTTCTTGCTTGATAAATTGTCACGACTCATACTTATATTATTATGGATGTCATTTTAGCTAAATATCTATTTGTTAGGTTTATTGTTTTTAATTATCGTTTAATGTCATAGCACTTGTTTCTTATCTATTCTATTCATTGTTCTTAATGCTTAATTATTGAAAGAGCTATCAAGACAGGCCATTTATTAATAACTTGTGACTTAATATCGAGAGAGTTAAGTTAGACAAACATGAACAATGGAGCTTAAGCTCTTAACTTAGGTTCTAATCCGGCTTAGACATAAGTTTATGATTTCAACAACTAATAAGGGGAACTTGAATAGATAATAAGTTCTTAGGGTTTACGCAGACATGTATTGCCATAGCATCATGTTTCAACTTCTAGATATCGGGAGAGTTTAGGAGTTCATTAGAAAACCCTCTCGAATAGATAAGAGTTGATCACTTTCTATAACATTCGAATTGCAGTTAGCATATTTCTTAGGCAATAAACTCATCATCCATAATCACTAGAATTTCTGCTATAGCATTTGTTTGTTCTTCGATCATTGCTACAATTAGTTTCTTGCTTATCACATTTAGTTTATAAACCATATCACCACACTATTATTATTTCACTAACTTTTAAGTGTGACTACTTTGAGTTTATCACACTAACCCCTGTGGGTTCGATACTCTACTTATCACTCTATTACTTGATCGACGAGTATACTTGCTCTAATTTATAGACTAGTTTATGGCAGTCACTTAATGCAGACTCTTTCTAACTATCATTCCCAAATGCACCCAAAATAGGTACTATTCTCTTCCCATAAATCTATTTACTATAACTTTAAAGAATTATCTCATTACTTTATAGGGTACTTCCTAGTCAATGAAGATGTCCTCAAGTCTGGAGAAACTCTTCCTAAAGTTGTTTAAGAACTATATGAATCTCTTTAAGACTACACTGAGATTCGATAAGAAGAATAGAAATCTTCTGCTCTTTTTCGTTGTCCTATCTATGCCCCATGCTAAAATTTAGGCTTAGAATTCAGGGTTCAGGAATTTGGAGTAGAGTATATTTTTTAGGGTTTATGGTTTAAGGTTTAGGATTTAAAATTTATGTTTGAGGCTTACAATTTGATTTTTTTTAATATTAGAGAATAGAAAGAAGCATTGAAAAGAGATAGATGACATATGTTCTATAGGACCACCTACAACGTTCATGTTTTAAACGATGATTTGGCTATTATGACTTTGTCTAGGGTATATAAACTGGAGTTGAGATAAGATAAAACTAAAGAGATTGGGATGATGTCAAGCTCTTCCAAAAGCAAAGGCCTCTAATACCAATATGGGTTTTTGTATTCACGCATGAGGCAATCGATGTCTCGCTCAACCTTTTATCAGATGCTCCACATATACACATAAAGAATAAGATCTTGACACACATCGATTGACTCATCCTAATCAAGTCAACGTAGCTAAAATGGGTTTCCAAGTAGAGGGACAGCTTATAAGAGTTGCCACACTCAGTGGTATCAATAGCGGATCTTGACATTCGACTTTGGGGAACCAAATAACTTTTTTAAGAAAAATGACATGAGGGGAATGTTGTTGTTCATGGAAATGAGGTTTATCTAGAATTATTTAGAGATTTGAGGTTGTTTTTACAATGACCGTGAAATTTATCATAGCTTACCGATGACATTGTAAAAATCTTCAAATCATCTCAGTGACTTCTCGAGTTTTATTTTTTTATTAAAAGCGTGCCAAAATCATTATTTTGTCTTGACGAATTTTTCTTCTATTTTTGTGAATTTGTGACAAAATTGAAAGGAATGCAAATTTGAAAGATTGGAGTGAGAAATTAGAAAAGTTGAAGGACTAAATTAAGAAATTGGGCATCAACAACACATTAAAAGCATTGTTTACCTATATTTGAAAATTTTTATTTCAGCCCCTATGATTTTAACTTCTTTCAATTTAATCCTAAAAATACAAAAAAAATAAAGTCACTGAAATGGTACGATGACTTTTTTATAGGAAAGTCATTGTAGAAACAAAACCAAATCCCTAAATAAATTCCAAACAACTCTATTTCACAATTTCCCCCAACTACATTATTTCACTAAATTTATCGTATATGTATAACACAAACTTTGTAACACCACGAAAACCAGTCTAGTCAAAATAGGGTTCCGGCAATTAAAAATCCTATATCGGAAAGGTCTAAATATTGCCTTGACTTTAATTGTTGGGCTAATTATACTGTAGTGGACTCTAGTTTAGTCAATTTATAGATCTTGGACCTAATTGAATACTTTGTAAACAATTTAGTGACTAAATTATAAAATTGAAAGTTTAGGGGTAAAAGTGTAAATTTTAGAAAGTTGATGGACCACTTTCATAATAATTCCATTTTTTGAAGTGACTCACCATATTGTTTTCCACCCACTTCACATGGGATGGCTGGAGATAAGCAAAAATCAATGGCAAAGGTTGATGATATCATTTTTTGGAAAAGGGGAAAGGATAAATGAATTAAAAATTAGCTTTCCTCCCATGTAGGGAAAGCTCAACCAGATTTAAGATTAAGAAAAATGGAGGATTGATATAGCCTTTAGAAATACTCATTCTTATTAATAACTCTACCGAGCTTCCTTATTTTACCTTTCTTTTCATGTTTTCTCTCTTAAGAACCAAGCACCTTCATTGTCATCCCCTACCTCAAGCTCAAGCTAGCACCTCTTTAGCTACTGCAAGTTTTTTTCAATTTCTCAACACCGTTGAATAGTCCTCAGTTTGCTAAGCTAAAGCCCCAAGCAATTTTATGAATTCATGGATTATGGAAGCTTAATTTCAAGTTTAAGCTTTTGAAGGTCATAGTTAAACACATGATTCCTAAGCTTAAATCCATAGAAGTTTTGTTAGCTAAAGGCTACTAAAGTTTGAAAATTAGTTTTGAGTTCATCGTTCGATTCTAACATCCCCCTATTGTTTTTATCTAGCTCAAATATTGGAGAAAGAAGGGTCATCATCTCCTTCAAAGGCTAGGGGCAAAGAGATTGTAATCTGAGAGCCTTGAGAGCTTCAAATGATAGGGTGAGTGTAGTCGGAGTCTCGGGGATAGGCTAGGTACCTTCCCCGACCTATTGAATGCTGATTATTACATTGCTAACATTTTCGTATTGAGGATATTGCATAAAATATTATTGGAGGCCATATTGGTAAGTATTGGAGAGTATTGCATTGAATCATTGTCCGTATCATCGTTATTGTTGTCACTAGAGTCATTGAAATATTGACATATAGAAATATTGATCATTGACTATTGCACATTGTTATTGAAATATTGTATTAAATCATTGTCATTGAAATATTGTTATTGGATCATTGCTATTGGATTATTATACCGAATCATTACTACTGAACCATTACTATTGGACTATTGTTATTTAACCTTGGATTCGAGTAGACTTTGGATACAATTGACGTGCTATAGAATTCATGAGCTCATTGGTACGGGTGGCTACGGCCTTTATTGTGGTGAGGCAGAGGTATGTTGTGTTTTGGTCATAATGGCAAGGCAGAGGGACAAGACCACTATCGTTTTGGTGAGGCGTAGGAATTCGTGTATCCACACTCCTTACATCGATCCAAGTAAACCTATTGATATTGATTAATGTTATTGCCTAAATACTTTTATTGCATCGATTATTGTCATTGCATCAATAATTATTAGTGTATTGAACATAAACATTGGACATATTGCTATATTATTGCTATTGATGTTATCAAAGAATGGAATAAATGCATTCTTTTCCATTTGTATTGTTTATGACTACCTCACTAGGCGAAGTATGCCTAATGCATTCATTTTCCATGCATTTCAGGTTAACAAAGATTAGAGTTGAGATCGGGCTAACTTAAGGTTTTGGCAAGTCGTCAAGTCGTTATAGTAAAGTATGTCAACCCTACAAACTCCAAGAATGGTGGCATAACGGTTGTGTATGCTTTTGGTATGTTTAAAAAGCTAAAATGAGACTTTTGAAAATTGGTTAAAAGTGGTTAAAATGCATATTTGGCCTAAATCAGGGAAAACATAGTAAACAGCTTCAATTGATCCTAAAATTTGACATGCTAATAGATTTAGGCTAAATAAACTTACTGGTAAAATTTCATTGAATTTGGTTAAGATTTGGTGGGGTAAATGGCTTATAAACCAGATGAAATTTTTCATTACAGACCCTGTCGTACCAATACGGGTGGTAGTGTATCAGTACGGCCTTGCATAATTTGACCCAAGTTAAAGGGTGTATCGCTACGGCTTGAGCCGTACCAGTACGGGATTTTGAATCTAGAATTTTGAATTATAGCTTGGCATCGGTATGGGTATAGGTGTACCGATCCCTTCCTTGTATATTTGGCCTCGTACCGATATGGCTATAGGCGTATCGGTGCTCCCTTTTGTCACTGAGTTCTAAAATAGTGAATTAAAGCATCGCGTATCGATACCTCGTATCGGTACGTGTGAAGTGTATTGTAATCATTTTATCATTTATTGGCATACTGATACCCCGTATCCGTACGACCCTTATATTGCAATAACTAACTTACGAACTCAGCTAAGGCGTTTTAGTACAACCCAACGCCTACTGATACTGAGACCGTTAATTCTTTTAATAAGGTTTAAAATAAATTCTGGAACTTTACAGTTTGGACATTAAATCTTGTAAGGTTAATTTGAGCTAGTAAATAAACTCCGATCGATATGAAAATTTAAAGACACACTGTCTTTAGCTCGAATTACATTGTGGTAGGTATAATTTTTGAAATGGAGCCTTAATTTCTCAAAATTATAGTTTAATCCCTAAAACTTGTAAAAGCTTAAGATTGGTCTAAAAATTTAGTAATTTAGTATCATATTGAAATACCGAACTTATTGTTTTGAATGTTGCACTTTATTGCTTATTGATTCTTCATCAAATCTCTGATTATTGAACAAATTATTGCACCAAATATCATATCGTTTCTTAATAACATATTCTGACCCAAATTCTTAATAGGCCGTGAAGGGGTGTTATATTTGTAGTATCAAAGCTAGAGTTTAGTCGATTCTAGGTCTAAAATACATTCTATTGTATTGTAAATTGTGTTTCATTATACCACATAAGAGTTATTTATTGTATATTGTGACTTGCCGACTAACCCGATCTCTTATAGATGTCTAACTATAATGAGGCTCATATAGACAAGCATGTTACTTGCTCCTCAACGCATGGAGAAGAGATTAGGAGGAGATCCTCCACACTCACAGAACCCTCCGACATTGGACCTTGAGTCAGAGGTGCAAACATCTCAAACAGAATGTTATTGAAACATGGCTGACATGTTCAAGTAATTCATAACCTCAATGAAGGTTGAGCAGACTCGCTAACCTTCCATCACTATTGTCTCCTATACTCGAGATCTTATTGATAAGCTATCTCAGCATCGGGCTTACTCATTTACTGGTCGAGATGATGATAATCCCGAAATCGCTGAATATTGGCTGGATAGAACCTTGAGGATTCTGACTAAACAGTTGTAGTGTTCTGATGAACAAAAACTTGAGTGTGCCCTTGCATTGCTAGCTGATGAGGCATTCTATTGGTGGGAGACTACCATTCTCATAGTCTAGGAAGAAGATGTGACGTGGGAGTTCTTCCTATGATAATTTTGAAATAAATGCATTAATGAATTTTACCTCGCTAAGAGGCATGATATTTTCCTCCATTTAAAACAAGGTGTACGACCTATGGAGCAGCACATTCATGATTTTTGCAAGTACTGCAAGTATAGTGTTTAATATATTAAGAGGGGAGAAGAGAACTGCAGAATGTTCATCAATGGGCTGAATGATTATCTACGCCATATGTTCACTGCATTGGGAATTACCAACTTCTAGGACCTTGTAAACATGGTCAAAGAGGCTGAAGCTACACAGAGAACCCAGAAGATCGTTGGGTCAGGCAAATTCAAGAAGAGATATCGAGATGAATCTCGTCCTCCAAAGCCTTACATGAAAGTTAAGTATCATGGCCCGGTAGAATGTGTATTCACAACCTTCCCGCTTCTGGGAACATTGCTAGACCTCGGGCCATGACTCGTCTTTTTTGTTAGGACTAACTTTGTTGATAGCACTAGTGGTTCCGACGGAAGACACTACTTCTTGTTTGCAACTTTTGCCTGAATAGACATCATGTGGGATAGTGTTGTAAGTAGTCTGGAGTGAGCTTTTATTGTGGCGAGATGGGTTATCTTATCTGTTACTGCCCCAAAAGTATTGCTAGATCTACCATTACATCGTCTAATCCTTCGTCTTCTGCACAGTCCTTCCGAGGCAAGAGAACGAAACAAGGGTCATTTGGGAGTCTAGTGACTCCACTAGGGTATCAAACAAAGAGAATCGAAGGCTCCAGCTTACATGTATCATGTGAGGAGCAGGGAAGAGGAAGATGATCCTGACATCATTACAAGACCATTGAATTGTATTCATATCCTATCTATGCATTGTTTGATCTTGAATCTACCCATTCCTTCATAAGTACCGTGTTAGTGAAACAATATAAGATATCTTGTGAGCCATTTCATCAAAGATCACCGTAACCAATTCTTTGGGTGATTGAGTCACCCTAAGCCTTGTGTGCAAACTTTGTCCCTTAACGATTTAACAGATTCCATTTTTGGCCAATTTGTTGGCATTATCGATTCACAAATTTGATGTTATACTGGGTATAGATTTGCTCAAAGGAACATCAAGCTTGGGTAGATTGTTGCAAGAAAAAACTATACCTTCGGGGTCTTGGAAAAGAAAGCATCACTTGATGAATTCAAGGACTCCATCATTGTACGTTTTGTCATTGGAAGCCAAGGATGAACCTCAACTGCAAAACATTGGCATTGTATGTGAATTCCTTGATGTTTTCCCAGACAAATTTCCTGGTTTACCTCCCACCTGTGAAGTAGAGTTTGGCATCGAAGTCCAACACCGTATGGCAGTAGTTAAGCTTAGAGAGTTAAAGGCTCAGATTCAAGAGTTGTTAGATAAAGTCTTTATTTGACCGAGTTCTTCACCATGGGGAGCTCTGATCCTCTTTATAAAGAAGAAAGATGGTTCCATGAGACTGTGTATTGACTACCGGCAGTTAAACAAAGTAACCATCAAAAATAAATAACTATTATCAAGAATTGATGACTATTCAATTAGCTTAAGGATGCCTCTGTGTTTTCTAAGATCAATTTAAGGTTAGGGTATTATCAGATGAAAGTTAAAGAATGTGATATGCCCAAAACTCTCTTTCGTACAAGATATGGCCACTACGAATTCTTGGTAATGCCCTTTAGGCTAACCAATGCACCGGCAGCATTTATGGACTTGATGAATCAGGTTTTTATACCCTATTTGGATAAGTTCATAGTGGTATTCATCGATGACATATTGATCTATTCTAAGAATGTTGTTGAACACTGAGACTACCTCCGTATTGTGCTTCAAACCCTTCGGGAGAAGTAGTTGTACGCCAAGTTTTCCAAATGTGAAGTATGGCTTACTAAAGTTACCTTCCTTGGGCATATTGTCTCAGCTTCAGGAATTCAAGTGGACCCGAAAAAAATTCAAGCTATCCTAGATTAGAAGCCAGGGAGAAATGTTGTAGAAGTCAGAAGCTTCTTTTTTTAGTTGGCTATTATACGAGAATTGTTAAAGTATTCTCTATGATCCCTTTGACTAAACTATTGAGAAAAGAAACTATGTTCGTTTGGACTGAGGATCAACAAATAATCTTTGATCAGTTGAAACAAGTGTTGACTCATGCACCAGTCCTAACCCAACTAGAGTCTGGAAAAGACTACACAGTTTACAATAATGCTTCGCATCTTGGGTTAGGATGTGTTCTAATGTAAGAAGGCAGGGTCATTGCTTACGCCTCGTGGCAAATCAAGTCACTTGAGATGAATCATCCCACCCACAATTAGGAACTAGTAGCAGTTATCTTTTCATTGAAAATCTAGAGGTATTATCTCTACTGAGAAAAAAGTTATCTCTTTATCGACCACAAAAGCCTCAAATACCTTCTGACTCAAAAGGAGTTGAATATTAGACAAAGGAGATGGATAGAACTCCTCAAAGACTATGATCTTGTCAATGACTACTATTTAGGCAAGGCCAACGTTGTTGCTAATGCACTCGAGACGAAACCTCTGTCGCCCGTTGAGCAATTAATGTTCACTTCCATCTAAGGAAACACCATTGTCTTGTAGCTAAACTCCAGGTTCAGTCTACCATCGTATCAAGAATTAAGATGTTGCAGAGTCAAGATCCTGATCTTTGAACCCTTGTATCTAGATTGCGTAATGATGAGAATTCTGACTTCAGGGTTGATCCTGAAGGATTATTATATTTCTACAACCGAATTTGTGTACCTAATGATGAAACTCTCCGTACTGACATTCTAAAAGAAGCCCATTGAAGTTCCTTCTTCGTACACCCTTGTTTTGTGAAGATGTACAAAGATCTTTGAGAATTATATTGGTAGCCAGTCATGAAGTAAGCCATAGTTGACTTCGTGTCTAAATGCTTCACGTGCCAACGTGTTAAAGCTGAGCATTATGTCCCTCTTTGGATTATTGAAGCCTATTGATCTACCGCAATAGAAGTAGGAGATGATCACTATGGATTTTGTTAGTGGTCTACCTCTAACTCCTGCAAAAACACGATGCTATTTGGGTCATTAAAGACCGTTTCACCAAGTCAGCATATTTCTTACTAGTCGAATAGATTATAGGCTTCCTAAATTAGCTGACTTGTACATCAAGGGAGTTATCCGACTTCATAGAGTACCAAAGTATATCATCTCGGATTGAAACCCCTCGGTTTGCTTCTCGATTCTAGAGAACATTGCAAGGGCTCTGGGTACGAGTCAATCTTAGTCTTGCTTTCCACCCTCAATATGACAAATCGGTCGAAAGGGTAATTAAGATTTTGGAAGACATGCTACGTGCATGTGTTATTGATTTCGGGGATCTTGGGAGAAATCCCTACCTCATATTCGTTTCGCCTATAACAACAACTACCAAGCTTCTATCAAAATGGCCCCATATGAGGCATTGTATGACAAACGATCTGAAAAATCCTTTGTGTTGGTCTGAACTCGGTGAAGGCAAGATGTTGGGCCTTGACTTTCTTTGAGAAACGAAGAATAGGTTACCATCATCCACAGCCATTTGAAGGCCGCCTTTAACCGTCAAAAAGTCCAATGTTGACCTTAGAAGAAGGGATATACTGATCTGAGTTGGTGAGAAAGCCTTCCTTAAATTTTCACAATTGAAGAAGATTTTGAGGTTGGTAAAAGGGGAAGTGAGTCCCGATTCATTGGCCCCTTTGAAATTATTGAGGAAGTTGGCCATATGGCATACCGTTTGGCATTACCCTCGAAATTAAGCAAGATCCATGACGTGTTCCATGTGTCAATGCTTCGTAAATACCGTTTCAACCCTTCACATATTATTGGGCCAAAATCTGTGCAAATTCAATTGGATTTAACCTTTGAGGGGGAACCAGTTCAGATTCTTGTAAGAAAAGTTAAAAGACTTTGCAACAAATTTGTACCGTTAGTTAAAGTGATCTGGAGAAGCCATGCGTTGAAGAAGCTACTTGGGAACATGAGGAGAGAATAGAGAA
The DNA here is from genome assembly GCA_019671005.1 of Hibiscus mutabilis. Taxonomy (NCBI): domain Eukaryota; kingdom Viridiplantae; phylum Streptophyta; class Magnoliopsida; order Malvales; family Malvaceae; genus Hibiscus; species Hibiscus mutabilis. The sequence goes on from CM033746.1 coordinate 27,256,450, forward strand.
GCAATACCCTCATCTCTTTAACTCATGTAAAATTCAATGATGAATTTTTCTTAAGAGGGAGAGTTGTAACACCTAGAAAACCAATCTAGTCAGAATATGGTTTTGGCAATCAGAAATTCTATATCGGAAAGGTCTAAATATTGCCTTGACTTTAATTGTTGGGTCAATTATACTGTAGTGGACTTTAGTTGATTCAATTTATAGATCTTGGACCTAATTGAATACTTTGAAAACAATTTAGTGACTAAATTATAAAATTGAAAGTTTGGGAGTAAAAGTGTAAATTTTGGAAAGTTGATGAACTACCCTCATAATTATTCCATTTTTGAAGTGACTCAACTCCTTGTTTTCCACCAACTTCACGTGGGATGGCTGGAGATAAGCAAAAATCAATGGCAAAGGTTGATGATATCTTTTTTGGAAAGGGGAAAAGGATAAATAAATTAAAAATTAGCTTTCCTCCCATGTAGGAAAAGCTCAACTAGATTTAAGATTAAGAAAAATGGAGGATTGATATAGCCTTTAGAAATACCCATTCTTATTGATAACTCTACCGAGCTTCCTTATTTTGCCTTTCTTTCATCTTTTCTCTCTTAAGAACCAAGCACCTTCATTGCAATCCCCTACCTCAAGCTCAAGCTAGCACCCTTTTGCTAGTGCAAGCATTTTCAATTTCTCAACACCGTTGAATAGTCCTCGATTTGCTAAGCTAAAGCCCCAAGCAATTTTGTGAATTCATGGATTATGGAAGCTTAATTTCAAGTTTAAGCTTTTGAAGGTCATAGTTGAACCCGTGTTTTTTAAGCTTAAATCCATGGAAGTTTTGTTAGCTAAAGGCTACTAAAGTTTGAATACTGGTTTTGAGTTCATCGTATCGATTCTAACATCCCCTATTGTTTTTACCTAGATCAAGCGTTGGAGAAAGAAGGACCAAAATCTCCTTTAAAGGCTAAGGACAAAAGGATTGTTATCTGAGAGCTTTAAAAGCTTCAAAAGATAAGGTAAGTGTAGTCGAGTTCCATGAATAGGCTAGGTGCCTTTCCCGATCTATTGAATATTGATTATTGCATTGCTAACCTTTTCGTATTGAGGATATTGCATAAAACATTATTGGAGGCCGTATTGGTAAGTATTGGTGAGTATTGCATCGAGTCATTGTCCGTGGCATCGTTATTGTTGTCACCGGAGTCACTGAAATATTGACATATAGAAATATTGATCATTGACTATTGCATATTGTTATTGAAACATTGCATTAAATCATTGTCATTGAAATATTGTTATTGGATCATTGCTATTGGATTATTATATTGAATCATTACTATTGAACCATTACTATTGGACTATTGTTATTTAACCTTGGATTCGAGTAGACTTTGGATACAATTGACGTGCTATAGAATTCATGAGCTCATTGGTGCGGGTGGCTCGGCCTTTATTGTGGTGAGGTAGAGGTATGTTGTGTTTTGGTCATAAAGGTGAGGCGGAGGGATAAGACCACTATCGTTTTGGTGAGGCGTAGGAATTCGCGTATCCACACTCCTTACATCAATCCAAGGAAACCTATTCATATTGATTATTGTCATTGCCTAAATACTTTTATTGCATCGATTATTGTCATTGCATCAATAATTGTTATTGTATTGATCATAAACATTGGATATATTGCTATATTATTGCTATTGATGTTATCAAAGAATGGAATAAATGCATTCTTTTCCATTTGTATTGTTTATGACTACCTCACTAGGCGAAGTATGCCTAATGCATTCATTTTCCATGCATTTCAGGTTAACAAAGATTAGAGTTGAGATCGGGCTAACTTAAGGTTTTGGCAAGTCGTCAAGTCGTTATAGTAAAGTATGTCAACCCTACAAACTCCAAGAATGGTGGCATAACGGTTGTGTATGCTTTTGGTATGTTTAAAAAGCTAAAATGAGACTTTTGAAAATTGGTTAAAAGTGGTTAAAATGCATATTTGGCCTAAATCAGGGAAAACATAGTAAACAGCTTCAATTGATCCTAAAATTTGACATGCTAATAGATTTAGGCTAAATAAACTTACTTGGTAAAATTTCATTGAATTTGGTTAAGATTTGGTGGGGTAAATGGCTTATAAACCAGATGAAATTTTTCATTCTGACCTGTCGTACCAATCGGGTGGTAGTGTGTATCAATCGACCTTGCATAATTTGACCCAAGTTAAAGGGTGTATCGCTACGGCTTGAGCCGTACGAAGACGTGGGATTTTGAATCTAGAATTTTGAATTATAGCTTGGCATCGGTATGGGTATAGGTGTACCGATCCCTTCCTTGTATATTTGGCCTCGTACCGATATGGCTATAGGCGTATCGGTGCTCCCTTTTGTCACTGAGTTCTAAAATAGTGAATTAAAGCATCGCGTATCGATACCTCGTATCGGTACGTGTGAAGTGTATTGTAATCATTTTATCATTTATTGGCATACTGATACCCCGTATCCGTACGACCCTTATATTGCAATAACTAACTTACGAACTCAGCTAAGGCGTTTTAGTACAACCCAACGCCTACTGATACTGAGACCGTTAATTCTTTTAATAAGGTTTAAAATAAATTCTGGAACTTTACAGTTTGGACATTAAATCTTGTAAGGTTAATTTGAGCTAGTAAATAAACTCCGATCGATATGAAAATTTAAAGACACACTGTCTTTAGCTCGAATTACATTGTGGTAGGTATAATTTTTGAAATGGAGCCTTAATTTCTCAAAATTATAGTTTAATCCCTAAAACTTGTAAAAGCTTAAGATTGGTCTAAAAATTTAGTAATTTAGTATCATATTGAAATACCGAACTTATTGTTTTGAATGTTGCACTTTATTGCTTATTGATTCTTCATCAAATCTCTGATTATTGAACAAATTATTGCACCAAATATCATATCGTTTCTTAATAACATATTCTGACCCAAATTCTTAATAGGCCGTGAAGGGGTGTTATATTTGTAGTATCAAAGCTAGAGTTTAGTCGATTCTAGGTCTAAAATACATTCTATTGTATTGTAAATTGTGTTTCATTATACCACATAAGAGTTATTTATTGTATATTGTGACTTGCCGACTAACCCGATCTCTTATAGATGTCTAACTATAATGAGGCTCATATAGACAAGCATGTTACTTGCTCCTCAACGCATGGAGAAGAGATTAGGAGGAGATCCTCCACACTCACAGAACCCTCCGACATTGGACCTTGAGTCAGAGGTGCAAACATCTCAAACAGAATGTTATTGAAACATGGCTGACATGTTCAAGTAATTCATAACCTCAATGAAGGTTGAGCAGACTCGCTAACCTTCCATCACTATTGTCTCCTATACTCGAGATCTTATTGATAAGCTATCTCAGCATCGGGCTTACTCATTTCTTGGTCGAGATGATGATAATCCCGAAATCGCTTTGAATATTGGCTGGATAGAACCTTGAGGATTCTAACTAAATGATTTGTAGTGTTACGATGAACAAAAACTTGAGTGTGCCCTTGCATTGCTAGCTGATGAGGCATTCTATTGGTGGGAGACTACCATTCTCATAGTCTAGGAAGAAGATGTGACGTGGGAGTTCTTCCTATGATAATTTTGAAATAAATGCATTAATGAATTTTACCTCGCTAAGAGGCATGATATTTTCCTCCATTTAAAACAAGGTGTACGACCTATGGAGCAGCACATTCATGATTTTTGCAAGTACTGCAAGTATAGTGTTTAATATATTAAGAGGGGAGAAGAGAACTGCAGAATGTTCATCAATGGGCTGAATGATTATCTACGCCATATGTTCACTGCATTGGGAATTACCAACTTCTAGGACCTTGTAAACATGGTCAAAGAGGCTGAAGCTACACAGAGAACCCAGAAGATCGTTGGGTCAGGCAAATTCAAGAAGAGATATCGAGATGAATCTCGTCCTCCAAAGCCTTACATGAAAGTTAAGTATCATGGCCCGAAGTAGAATGTGTATTCACAACCTTCCTGCTCTGGGAACATTGCTAGACCTCGGGCCATGACTCAGTCTTTTGTTAGGACTAACTTTGTTGATAGCACTAGTGGTTCTGGACGGAAGACACTACTTCTTGTTTGCAACTTTTGCCTGAATAGACATCATGTGGGATAGTGTTGTAAGTAGTCTGGAGTGAGCTTTTATTGTGGCGAGATGGGTTATCTTATCTGTTACTGCCCCAAAAGTATTGCTAGATCTACCATTACATCGTCTAATCCTTCGTCTTCTGCACAGTCCTTCCGAGGCAAGAGAACGAAACAAGGGTCATTTGGGAGTCTAGTGACTCCACTAGGGTATCAAACAGGCTAGAATCGAAGGCTCCAGCTTACATGTATCATGTGAGGAGCAGGGAAGAGGAAGATGATCCTGACATCATTACAAGACCATTGAATTGTATTCATATCCTATCTATGCATTGTTTGATCTTGAATCTACCCATTCCTTCATAAGTACCGTGTTAGTGAAACAATATAAGATATCTTGTGAGCCATTTCATCAAAGATCACCGTAACCAATTCTTTGGGTGATTGAGTCACCCTAAGCCTTGTGTGCAAACTTTGTCCCTTAACGATTTAACAGATTCCATTTTTGGCCAATTTGTTGGCATTATCGATTCACAAATTTGATGTTATACTGGGTATAGATTTGCTCAGTGAACATCAAGCTTGGGTAGATTGTTGCAAGAAAAAACTATACCTTCGGGGTCTTGGAAAAGAAAGCATCACTTGATGAATTCAAGGACTCCATCATTGTACGTTTTGTCATTGGAAGCCAAGGATGAACCTCAACTGCAAAACATTGGCATTGTATGTGAATTCCTTGATGTTTTCCCAGACAAATTTCCTGGTTTACCTCCCACCTGTGAAGTAGAGTTTGGCATCGAAGTCCAACACCGTATGGCAGTAGTTAAGCTTAGAGAGTTAAAGGCTCAGATTCAAGAGTTGTTAGATAAAGTCTTTATTTGACCGAGTTCTTCACCATGGGGAGCTCTGATCCTCTTTATAAAGAAGAAAGATGGTTCCATGAGACTGTGTATTGACTACCGCGATTAAACAAAGTAACCATCAAAAATAAATAACTATTATCAAGAATTGATGACTATTCAATTAGCTTAAGGATGCCTCTGTGTTTTCTAAGATCAATTTAAGGTTAGGGTATTATCAGATGAAAGTTAAAGAATGTGATATGCCCAAAACTCTCTTTCGTACAAGATATGGCCACTACGAATTCTTGGTAATGCCCTTTAGGCTAACCAATGCACCGGCAGCATTTATGGACTTGATGAATCAGGTTTTTATACCCTATTTGGATAAGTTCATAGTGGTATTCATCGATGACATATTGATCTATTCTAAGAATGTTGTTGAACACTGAGACTACCTCCGTATTGTGCTTCAAACCCTTCGGGAGAAGTAGTTGTACGCCAAGTTTTCCAAATGTGAAGTATGGCTTACTAAAGTTACCTTCCTTGGGCATATTGTCTCAGCTTGAGGAATTCAAGTGGACCCGAAAAAAATTCAAGCTATCCTAGATTAGAAGCCAGGGAGAAATGTTGTAGAAGTCAGAAGCTTCTTTTTTTAGTTGGCTATTATACGAGAATTGTTAAAGTATTCTCTATGATCCCTTTGACTAAACTATTGAGAAAAGAAACTATGTTCGTTTGGACTGAGGATCAACAAATAATCTTTGATCAGTTGAAACAAGTGTTGACTCATGCACCAGTCCTAACCCAACTAGAGTCTGGAAAAGACTACACAGTTTACAATAATGCTTCGCATCTTGGGTTAGGATGTGTTCTAATGTAAGAAGGCAGGGTCATTGCTTACGCCTCGTGGCAAATCAAGTCACTTGAGATGAATCATCCCACCCACAATTAGGAACTAGTAGCAGTTATCTTTTCATTGAAAATCTAGAGGTATTATCTCTACTGAGAAAAAAGTTATCTCTTTATCGACCACAAAAGCCTCAAATACCTTCTGACTCAAAAGGAGTTGAATATTAGACAAAGGAGATGGATAGAACTCCTCAAAGACTATGATCTTGTCAATGACTACTATTTAGGCAAGGCCAACGTTGTTGCTAATGCACTCAGACGCAAACCTCTGTCTGCCCGTTGAGCAATTAATGTTCACTTCCATCTAAGGAATCACCATTTTCTTGTAGCTAAACTTCAAGTTCAATCTACCATCGTATCAAGATTTAAGACATTACAGAGTCAAGATCCTGAACTTTGAACCCTTGTATCTAGATTGCATAATAATGGGAATTTTGACTTCAGGGTTGATCTTGAAGGATTATTATATTTCTATAACTAGGTCTATGTACCCAATGATGAAACTCTTCGTACTTATATTCTAAAAGAAGGTCATTCAAGTTCCTTCTTCGTACACCCTTGTTTTGTGAAGATGTACAAAGATCTCTGGGAATTATATTGGTGGCCAAGCATGAAGCAAGCCATAGTTGACTTCGTGTCTAAATGCTTCACGTGCCAACGTGTTAAAGCTGAGCATTATGTCCCTACTGGATTATTGAAGCCTATTGATCTACCGCAATAGAAGTAGGAGATGATCACTATGGATTTTGTTAGTGGTCTACCTCTAACTCCTGCAAAGCACGATGCTATTTGGGTCATTAAAGACCGTTTCACCAAGTCAGCATATTTCTTACTAGTCAGAATAGATTATAGGCTTCCTAAATTAGCTGACTTGTACATCAAGGGAGTTATCCGACTTCATAGAGTACCAAAGTATATCATCTCGGATTGAAACCCTCGGTTTGCTTCTCGATTCTAGAGAACATTGCAAGGGGCTCTGGGTACCAGAGTCAATCTTAGTACTGCTTTCCACCCTCAATATGACAGTCAGTCAGAAAGGGTAATTAAGATTTTGGAAGACATGCTACGTGCATGTGTTATTGATTTCGGGGGATCTTGGGAGAAATCCCTACCTCATATTCGAATCTGCCTATAACAACAGCTACCAAGCTTCTATCAAAATGGCCCCATATGAGGCATTGTATGACAGACGATACAGAAATCCTTTGTGTTGGTCTGAACTCGGTGAAGGCAAGATGTTGGGCCTTGACTTTCTTTGAGAAACTGAAGAATAGGTTACCATCATCCACAGCCATTTGAAGGCCGCCTTTAACCGTCAAAAGTCCAATGTTGACCTTAGAAGAAGGGATATACAGTACGAGGTTGGTGAGAAAGCCTTCCTTAAATTTTCACAATTGAAGAAGATTTTGAGGTTGGTAAAAAGGGGAAGTGAGTCCCAGATTCATTGGCCCCTTTGAAATTATTGAGGAAGTTGGCCATATGGCATACCGTTTGGCATTACCCTCAGAATTAAGCAAGATCCATGACGTGTTCCATGTGTCAATGCTTCGTAAATACCGTTTCAACCCTTCACATATTATTGGGCCAAAATCTGTGCAAATTCAATTGGATTTAACCTTTGAGGGGGAACCAGTTCAGATTCTTGTAAGAAAAGTTAAAAGACTTTGCAACAAATTTGTACCGTTAGTTAAAGTGATCTGGAGAAGCCATGCGTTGAAGAAGCTACTTGGGAACATGAGGAGAGAATAGAGAAGCAATACCCTCATCTCTTTAACTCATGTAAAATTCAATGATGAATTTTTCTTAAGAGGGAGAGTTGTAACACCTAGAAAACCAATCTAGTCAGAATATGGTTTTGGCAATCAGAAATTCTATATCGGAAAGGTCTAAATATTGCCTTGACTTTAATTGTTGGGTCAATTATACTGTAGTGGACTTTAGTTGATTCAATTTATAGATCTTGGACCTAATTGAATACTTTGAAAACAATTTAGTGACTAAATTATAAAAATTGAAAGTTTGGGAGTAAAAGTGTAAATTTTGGAAAGTTGATGAACTACCCTTATAATTATTCCATTTTTGAAGTGACTCAACTCCTTGTTTCCACCAACTTCACGTGGGACGACCGGGAGATGAGCTAAAATCAATGGCAAAGTTGGATGATATCTTTTTTGGAAAGGGGGAAAGGATAAATAAATTAAAAATTAGCTTTCCTCCCATGTAGGAAAAGCTCAACTAGATTTAAGATTAAGAAAAATGGAGGATTGATATAGCCTTTAGAAATACCCATCCTTATTGATAACTCTACCGAGCTTCCTTATTTTGCCTTCCTTTCATCTTTTCTCTCTTAAGAACCAAGCACCTCTATTGCAATCCCCTAACTCAAGCTCAAGCTAGCACCCTTGTTGCTAGTGCAAGCATTCTTCGATTTCTCAACACCGTTGAATAGCCCTCAGTTTGGTAAGCTAAAGCCCCAAGCAATTTTGTGAATCCATGGATTATGGAAGCTTAATTTCAAGTTTAAGCTTTTGAAGGTCATAGTTAAACCCATGCTTCCTAAGCTTAAATCCATGGAAGTTTTGTTAGCTAAAGGCTACTAAAGTTTGAATATTGGTTTTGAGTTCATCGTATCGATTATAACATCCCTATATTGTTTTTACCTAGCTCAAGTGTTGGAGAAAGAAGGGCCGTCATCTCTTTTTAAGGCTAGGGACAAAGGGATTGTCATCCGAGAGCCTTGAGAGCTTCGAAAGATAGGGTGAGTGTAGTCAGAGTCCCAAGGATAGGCTAGGTACCTTCCCCGATCTATTGAATATTGATTATTGCATTGTTAACCTTTTCGTATTGAGGATATTGCATAAAACATTGTTGGAGGCCATATTGGTAAGTATTGGTGAGTATTGCATTGAATCATTGTCCGTAGCATCGTTATTGTTATCATTGGAGTCATTGAAATATTGACATATAGAATAATTGATCATTGACTATTACATATTGTTATTGAAATATTGTATTGAATCATTGTCATTGAAATATTGTTATTGGATCATTGCTATTGGATTATTGTACTGAATCATTGCTACTGAACCGTTGCAATTGGACTATTTTTATTGAATCTTGGATTCGAGTGGACTTTGGATACAATTTTCATTGTAACAACCCAATTTTAGGGCTTAACGGTTTGGTGGTTTATTAGACGGTCCGATAAACCAGAGTAGAGATTCGAGTCGATTTCGGGATCGAATATTTTTGGTGTTGGAAAAATTATGGAAAATGCTTTAAAATCATTATTAATTATGTATTTAATAATGGTGGAATCAATTTTGAAAAATGAGTTTTGGAATATGGACATTTTGGTTAGTGACCAAAATGAAAGTTTTGAAAACTGTGATTTTCTAGTGACTAAAATGAAAAGGGTCAAATACTTAGAATCTTTAAGGAGCTATTTTACCAATTGGTTCTGATGATTCCTCCCTTGATTTAACTGATTTTAACATGTGGTTTAATTAGTAATTAAAGTGGATTTTGTTAAAAAGTTAGTTATCTTTTGCAAAACAAAAATCACGTCATTTTCTCTCAACTTTTTCTCTCCATTCTCTCCTCAGCCAAACACTCATTTTTTTCATCAAATTTCTAGAGGTGAGGTGATTTCTAACTTGATTTATTGTTTCAAATTGTTTTATAAAGATTGTTTATGCAAAATCTCATTGAAATCTTGTGTTTTCTTAGCTTTTCACAAATCAATTGAGGGAGAAACTTCACAATAGTGGTAAGGTCCGAGATCTCCTCTATTGTATGGTTCTTTATTGAAATTCCCAAGCATTTGATCCTTGTTTATGTGTTTCTAATCTGATTTTGATGATTTCCTAATGTTTAATTGAGTTATTTGGGGAAAATAAGTTGATTCGCGAATTGGATCTGATTTCTAGTAAGTAAGGTTGCTTTGATTCATATTTTGGAAGTTTAATAATGTTGATAGGTGATTTTTATCAATGGAATCCTGAAACTTAAGAATCTCTATTTGTTTAGGTTGTTAGTTTTGAGGTTTTGTGGTGTTTCTTTGGTTGTAAGCTTGCTGGAGGTGTTTGGTTGATTTGGATCTGTTTTTATATGTGTTTTGATGTTGAAAGTGATGTTAGTTTTATAGATGTTGGCTGGGTTGCGAATCGAAGTGTTTTGGTTATGTTTTCGGTTGTTATAGAGGGTTGTTTGTGAAGGTTTTGTAGAAATCCGAGAAGGATTGTGGTTGATGTGTTTGGAATGCATTATGATGCATTAATCCTCTGTTGTTTTGTGGTAAAAATAGGGGAGGTTGACCCGAAAGTGATTGGAGAAGCGTTGGAGGCTTCGGATGCTTGATTTCAAGTCGGCGGATTGAGGTTTCGCATATCGGTGAGTGAAAACATGATTTAAAGCTTTTGATGTTTTGGAACAGAGTTTTGGGAGTTAAGGTAGAGCTTGAAACGCTTACCTAGACTCGGAAGTAAGTGTAAAGTGGTTTTACTCTCTATGTTGTGCTTTTACGAAACGATTGATGCACTTGTTTTAATTACATGTTACCTATTGTTAAGCATGTTTTAAAGTATCAGATATACTATTTTTAAGCATGTTTTGCTGAAGGTTGCACATGGTAAGTGATCCTTGTAAGTATGGTTTATACTTGTGTTTTAAAGCATGGTTGTTGCTTTGGATAAATGGAATGGTTTAATGCTTGTTAAAAACAATGACGTAAATGTTATTTGGTTAATTATATTGGCAAGTGATGTGGTTTTAAAATTGTTATCGGATATAGTTGGCTGACCATAGGATTGAGTACACTGTAAATAAGTCACCTTGGATGTTGAGGGGTTTATACGGCGTACCGAATACTCCATCCAAGTACCCTAATGGTAGAGGGGTTAAACAGTACCGAAAACTCATGTTAGTGGATTAAACGTCTAACCGATGATTGGGGTGGGTGTCCCCGTGGGTTGAAAGTGTACCAGTTTATTATTGTACCCGGTTGTTATTGTACCGCGATTGTGATTGTATCGATGTTGCGACTGAGATGGCTTGAAGTGTTGGGTTAACACTTGTTGAATACATGTATCCGATGAACTCTTTTGTTATTGAACTTGTTAATGATCACTTGAAAGCCAATATAATTGTTAATGTATCATTGAAATGTTTTTGTTGTATAATGTGATTTATACATGTTTCTCCTTAGGCTTTGCATTTGGTAGTAATGCATGGGAAGGCTTAATTATAGGGTTAGCAATGTGACTTGTTGTTGAATAATGATACGTATAGCATATGGTTTAATACGTTGGTTTAAATGATGTAAAGTGCGTGTTTAAAAAGGGGCATGATGATGTTTTAAAGGATGATGTTAAGTAAATGGTTTTAAATGCATTGATGGTGTTTGTTTTTTAGCTTTCCTCACTAAGCCTTGTGTTCTTACACTCTCATTGTCCATGAATGCAGATAATTGAGGTCTTGGAAGGCAGCAAGAAGCAAGGGGATCTTGGCAAGACTTGTTTCCAAAGTATGTTAGAGACTAGACTATAATGAATAAGGCCAATAGGGTACTTGTTGTGTTTTGGGAGATGTTTTGTGAAACTCCATGTTTGAGCATGTTTCTTTAGTTGCTATTGGGTTGAAAATGGCCTATAAGGATTGTTTTTGGTGCTGGTTTACCCATTGATATATTGGTTGGATGCATATTGGGAAGCATGCCTATAGATTTCCTCTTTGATTCATGAATCCTTGTTGTGTTGTTAGAATTGTGATGCTAGTTAGCATGAGATATGTTTGACATGTTAGTGTTGTGTTTAAAGCATGTTGGAGTGGTTTGAGTATGATTTTGGGATGAAAAATCAGCCAAATGTGACATTACAGGCCCAGGCGTACCTATACGCGAGGGACCGTATCGTATGGCTAGGCAATTTCAGGCTTGTGGGATCGGTACAAGTCTTGTACGTTTCGATACGCCTAGGCAAATTTGGACTGGCATACCGATATGGGGATGGGCATTTTGATACGAGTTTTAGCCTCTGGAATTCACTTTTGTAACTTGAACCTGCGTATCGAAACACCTGAGAAACTGTATCGGTACGGTTTAAAATATTTTAAAAGTTTGGTATTTCAGTTAGGCGTATCGATACGGCTTGGTGGTGTACCGAAATGGGGTGTTTCAAACCATATCGATACGGGCTTACCTATTGTTGCGCGTAATAAGTGCTACGCAAATGTGCAAGTATACACGTCGCAAGTTATAGTATAAAAGATATCGTCTCCATAGGGATTGGTGCCACTTCAAGAATCTAGTCTCTTGCACTGTAAAAAGTAAAAACACAAGTAAAGGATTATAGGAGTTTAACTAATAACTAATCTAGAAAGCAATAAAGTAAATGAATAGATGAGATCAATTGAGAGAGAGATAGGCCAGGTTATCGTGAGTTGAGGAGTGATAGCCGATTGGATCGTTTTGGTAAAAGAGTGCACGGGCAACTCAGTTGCCGTGGCAACTTGCTGTAACGGGTTGCCTTGGCAACTAATCGATGGTTGCCTGGGCAACTACTTGGGCGTCTGGGCAGCAACCTTCAAGGTTCGGCAGAGCATTCTTCAATGGTTTCTTCTTATCCCTAAGTCGAAACTCTAGCTACTTGTGCATGCCTTGATAATACATCCCTGCGTGAATCAAGGGTGAACAACAACCAATCTTGCGCTTCTCTTAGCCGTTGAAATCCTTAACTTATTCCTAAGCCGGATTAATCTTCACCATCAATAGATTGAATAAAGATCATATTCATTCGTTTCTTGAATCTAACTCTCCTGATATTAGATAAATAGATGAAGTTACGAGATCCTCTCCCAATTCACTCGCAAACAATAATAAGAACCAAGAATGAATAAACCTTGAAATAGAAAAGTGCAAACTCTTATTACCTAAACAAAATCCAATAGTTTCTCACAACCACAAAACACAATAACCAAATCCAAATAGATTTAGTTCATAGATAGGTTCCAAAGAAACACAAGATAAACAATCCCTAGCATGAACCCAATCGAACAAGAAAAGGATGAAGAAGGAGGATTGTCGAAATCCTCCTTGCCCTAGATGCTTGTCAAAAATTCTCTCCTATTGCCCTTCTTGGACTTGTCGAAATTCCCCTCTTCTTCCTCTTGATTGTCGAAATCTCCTTCCTATTTATAGGGCTAGGCTAAAGTCCTTCTTTGAGGAGGAAATTAAGTTGGAATTAAATTATCTTTAAAGAATATAATTCTTTATTATAATTTTATTCCTACTAGAACTTCTCTTATCTTCTTGGAATTTAATTCTTCTTTAATCTCTGCATGGAAATCAAATTCCTTTGGGTTTGGGCTTTGCTCCACGCATCTTGGGCTTGTCTAGTCATCAATTTCGACTACCATATCACCTTTGCTCTTGTCGACAATTGCCATGGCAACTAGCTCGGCGTCTCCTTCATGTATTGCCCTGGCAACTAGCTCGGCGTCTCATTCATGCATTGCCCTGGCAACTAGCTCTAGCCTTGCTTTGGCAAGTGATCCTGCATATACACACAAAACACACCAAAGCAGCATCTTTTCCCACAAAAACTACCAAGTTATGTAATCAAGCTCAACGATGGAAGGAAACATGGATTAATGCATGAATGGCTAATTATACAACTAATATGAGCCTAAGTCTAACAATAATATGAGTAAAAAGGGTAAGAAAAATAGTACTTTTGAGCACTTATCACACCCCCAAACTCGAACTATTACTTGTCCTCAAGCAATGCAAACTCATAATTACCTGCCAAGACTTCAATTTTCACAAACTTAGCTTTGAACTTGATTTCAATTCTCTGAACCGGAGCACAAAGTATGATTGGCTTTTTATTTTTCGAAAAACTTAGGAATTACTCAGAATCAAACTATAATGCTTTTGAGTGTGTGCGGAGTTGTGTGCAAGTTGATTTTTCGGATTCTATGCAAACAAGAGGTTTTCAAATTACTTTATTGGGTTCTTTTTAACATGTTTTAACTAGAGCCAGTTTTGGGCACCTCTAGTGTTCTGTTTTTAGTTTTATAAGTTAATTTATTCGACTAGAGCCGGTTTCGGGTACCTCTAGTGATCAATTATTTTTAACACATACTAGAGCCAGTTTCAGGCACCTCTAGCGATCAATTTTTTTAGCACACGCTAGAGCCAATTTTGGGCACCTCTAGCATTCATCCAATTTTTATTCTAATCCCCCAATTTGTTAATTATCAACCTAAGTTTACTAGAATTCCTTAAATCAATCAAACCACAACAGTGTTTCATCAAAATTAGCATCATAGTAAAATTCTAAGTTTTTCTATGGTTATCTTAGAATAAAAATTCTATCAATTAAGTGCATTGGCAAAGTCATCATCGGATATTCATCAAATCTAAGCAATTCTTGTTCCAATTAAAGGCATGGCCAGCAATTTATGTATCCTAAATGTAATACTTAAGATGAATGTAACTAAACATGGTAACTACTAATAACAATCCCCCCCAAACTCGATTGAGGCATTGTCCTCAATACATGCATAAAAATAACGAAAAAATAAAACTAAAAATAAAAATGCATACGAGGACTTACTCCGAGAGTTCGTCATCGTAGATGATTAGTTTCCTTTTGGTCGGTGTCTTGATTCTCTTGCTTGAATGCGATGGTTGTTTTCTTGTTGTCGGGATGTCTTTAGCTTTGGTTGTCGTGGCATCTTCAGGGATGGTTGCCGTGGCATCAGCTTGTTCAAACACGATGTAGGTTGCCGCGGCATCTTCTTCATTGGTTGCCGGGGCAAGGATCTCGGCAGTAAATTTCCTTAGCATAGTAGTTGTGAGTCTTGTTGTGAAAAAGAAAACAAAGAAAACCTGAAAACTAAAGATAATGAAATAAAATATCTCCTAAAAATAAAAATGAAAATAAAAAGAAAAGGAAAATATTGAAAGGAGAGCATGCTCATGCATCTCCTAAGTTGACCACTTCTTTGTTACGTTCCACATGGGCACCATTGTAGTGCTTCAATCTTTGTCCATTAACTTTGAATTCATGGTTGTCAGAGATGGACTTGATTATCATAGCACCATGGGAGAGTGGTTTGACGACTTCGAATGGTCCCGACCATCTTGATTTCAGCTTTCCCGAGAAATGTTTTAGCCGAGAATTGAAGAGGAGAACTAGTTGCCCTGGCGTGAATTGTCGTGGCAATAGTTTCTTGTCGTGCCATCGCTTTGTTTTCTCCTTGTAGATTCGTGCATTGTTATAGGCGAGTGCACGGAATTCTTCTATCTCATTGAGGTCCATCAAACGCTTTTGTCCGGCACTTTCCCAATCCATATTCACGGTCTTGATTGCCCAGTATGCCTTGTGTTCGATTTCCACCGGTAGATAACATGTTTTACCATAGACAAGTCGGAAGGGGGACATACCTAAGGGTGTTTTGAATGCAGTGCGATATGCCCAAAGTGCGTCATCTAGTCTTAATGACCAATCCTTCCTAAAGGGATTTATAACTTTTTCGAGTATACCCTTCAATTCCTGGTTGGAAATTTCTGCTTGCCCGTTGGTTTGTGGGTGATATACCGTGGCGATCTTGTGTGATATGTCGAAGCGTTGCAACATCTTGACAATTAGTATGTTGTCAAAATGCTTGCCTTCGTCACTGATAATTGCTCTCGGCATCCCAAACCGTGTAAATATGTTTTTCTGCAGGAATCGTTGCACGGTCTTGGAATCGTTATTGGGAACTGCAGCTACCTCCACCCATTTAGACACATAGTCGACGGCAAGTAAGATGTAGAGGTTGCCGAATGAAGATGGGAAAGGTCCCATAAAATCGATCCCCCACACATCGAACAATTCCACCTCGATGATGTTTTGGAGTGGCATCTCATGTCGTCTAGAGATATTGCCCGTCCTCTGGCAACGATCACATTGCTTGTAAAAGTCTTGGGCATCCTTGTACAATGTTGGCCAATACAAACCGGATTTCAAAACTTTGGCCGCGGTACGAGTTCCTCCAAAATGTCCTCCATAGGGTGAAGAATGACATTGCCGGAGTACATTCTGTTGCTCTTCTTCAGGGACACATCGGCGTATAACCTGATCTGCACATTGTTTAAACAAAAGAGGCTCGTCCCAAAAGTAATGCTTAGCATCATGGCGGAACCGCTTCTTCCCTTGGTGAGTAATGCCATAAGGAAAAATACCACAAACAAGGAAATTAACTAAATCCGCGTACTAGGGTATTGTCGAGGCATGTGCTGCCGTGGCTACTGCTCCCAAAATTGCCGAGGCGTGCACGTCAAAGGCTGCTGCGGCGTCGAGGGTTGCCGAGGCATGTGCGTCCATGGTTGCCGAGGCAACTAAAATTTGTTCATCCGAGAATGCATCGCATATCTCTAGATCCGCGTCCTCCTCTCTATTGCATTCCAAACGTGATAAGTGATCGGCCACTTGATTTTCTGTTCCTTTCCTGTCCTTAATTTCAATATCAAATTCTTGTAAAAGTAATATCCAACGAATCAAACGAGGTTTAGCATCCTTTTTAGCAAATAGATATTTGATTGCTGAATGGTCCGTATGAACAATTACCTTTGTACCAATCAAATAGGATCGGAACTTGTCAAATGCGAAAACTACAGCTAGTAACTCTTTCTCTGTTGTTGTGTAATTCACTTGAGCACTATTAAGAGTTTTACTAGCGTAGTATATCACATGGAATGTCTTACCTGTGCGTTGGCCTAGGACTGCTCCTACCGCGAAATCACTTGCATCACACAAGAGCTCAAACGGTAGCGTCCAATCTAGTGGAACGACAATGGGTGCCGAGGCAAGCTTTTTCTTTAGGGTTTCGAATGCTTGGGTGCAAGAATCATCAAAATCGAAGACTTTATCCTGTTCAAGCAGATTACACAAGGGTTTAATGATTTTAGAAAAATTATGAATGAACCTCCTGTAAAAACCTGCATGTCCAAGAAAGCTTCGAATTCCTTTAAACGAACTTGGTGGGGGTAATCTCTCGATCACGTCCACCTTGGCTTTGTCTACTTCAATTCCCTTGGATGAAATCTTATGGCCGAGCACTATTCCTTTATCTACCATAAAATGGTATTTCTCCCAATTGAGGACTAAATCAGTTTCTTCACATCTTGCCAACACCCTCTCTAAATTTCCGAGACAACTGTCGAAGTCATTACCAAAAACAGAAAAATCATCCATGAAGATCTCAAGGAAGTCTTCGACCATGTCTGAAAAGAGTGCCATCATGCATCTTTGGAAAGTTTTCGAGGCGTTACACAATCCGAACGGCATCCTTCGGAAGGCATAAGTATCGTATGGGCATGTGAAGGTTGTCTTTTCTTGATCTTCTGGTGCTATGGAAATTTGATTGTAACCTGAATAACCATCAAGAAAATAATAAAAGGGTTTACCTGCAAGACGGTCAAGCATTTGATCAATAAAGGGTAATGGGAAGTGATCTTTCCTGGTGACTTTGTTTAGCTTTCGATAATCCATACAAACCCTCCAACCGGTCACAGTCCTGGTTGGAATGAGTTCATTGTTTTCATTACTTACCACCGTTATACCTCCTTTTTCGGTACTCATTGTACCGGACTTACCCATGTACTATCAGAGATAGGGTATATAATGCTGGCGTCAAGCCACTTGATGATTTCTTTCATTACAACCCCTTTCATGGCATGAGTCAGTCTCCTCTGGGCCTCAATTGAAGGTTTGTGATCATCTTCCAACAAAATCTTGTGCATGCACACTTCCAGGCTAATTCCCTTCAAGTCGGCAATTGTCCACCCTATTGCCTTTTTGTGTAGCTTCAACATCTTGATCAGCTTCTTTTCTGCTCAGTCAGAAACTTAGAAGAAATAATTACAGGCAATGTATTATCGGTTCCTAAGTATGCATATTTTAATTGCTCTGGCAATTGTTTCAACTCAAGAATCGGTGGTTGTTCAATAGAGGGTTTTTCGAGCTTACTTCCTTACCTGAGTAATCCAGTGGTTCAAAGTATGTACCTGGTCGATTGACTAGTGTAGCGAAGGCACGCTAAATAAAAAAACGATGGTGTTTCGAAGGATTTTTGAAAGGTGTTTGGATATAAAATATTTATTCCATGGGGGTTTTAAAGAAACCTTATTTTTGAAAAATGGAGTCGCCACCGGCCACTTAGGTAGACCGGACACCATAAAACCAGAGATTCAAAAAAGACAGGGTTCGGGAGTCGGTTACGGATGGGGAAGGATTAGCACCCCCACACCGCCCAAAAATTGGTACTTTAATAATTATCGCTTTATTAATATTGGATTTTCCGGATTAGAGTGACGATTATTTTAAAATTCGGTCCTAATTGCGAATAAATTTTAAGGGCCCCGTTATCCAAGAGTAAACGTCCAACCACTATCACTACGCCTGATACTGGCCCCGTTTACGCTCGGATAAAAGAGCACCGCATTAACAATTTATATATCATATGCAACTTTAGTGACAAAAATATAAAACATGGCAAAATATTTAAATGCAATAAGTATTGACATAACAGAATACTAATCTAACATAAATAAGATACTAAACTAAACTAAACATACACATATACATGTAAACTTAAAATACGAGGTACGTATGAGGGATATATAATAGGGCAAAAGACTACATCAACATACACGATTATAATACTGAAATAAATATTTACATGAAAAACAGGATGAAATGAAAAGAAATAAACATCAAAGATGAAAATTAAAGGATAATAATATGCAATTTAAGGACGAAAATGCAATCATGATCAAACTTGAAAGGACTTGGAACTATAATTAGACCAAAGGGGCAGACCAAAATGAAAAATTCAAAAACGCGGGATGGTTAAGGGGTAATTTTACCATTTAAAATCTGAATTCGCTAATTTAGTGATCAAAACGAAATAAAATGGAAAAGAAAAAGGACCCGAATAATCGTGATTAACCCATGCGGAAAACTCAAAACGAAAATATAGGGGACAAGGGAGGATTTATGATGTAATTAGACCATTTTTATTTTATTTTAGGTCTATAAGACCCGATAATCGACCCCCCACTTTCATTTTTCCTTTCATTTTTTTTTTCTTGAGCAAAAGCTCTCGTTTCCTCTCTAATAAACCCAAAAAAACCCAAGCCCGACCCTTCACCCGCCATGGTTCTCGAGGCGGTGATGGTCCGCTACTCCGGCCACCACCCTCTACGCTCTATCGGTTCTAAGACCTAACCTCGACCCCTTCGAGAACAAAAACTCCATCTTTGAAAGACCGAACCCCAAAACCCTCACAAAAACCGTCACGCTTTTATTTTGAGACCACCAAAATCTTAGATCTATGGTATTTGAAGCTAAAGGACAAAGAAGAACCCCCTTTTTGTGGCTCACTCCTCGAGCTTATCACGGGCAAAGGAAAGGTTCTTTCTTTTTACGTAAACTCTCCATTTTTATGCATGTAAGTAAGAAAGAAAGACAAGAAGTTTTTTTTACCACCAAACTTGCGTTGCTTTCTTTGTATTTCTGAAGACTTTGGTGATAATACAACAATTTTTGGATTTTCTCTGCCTTTCTTTTTTTTTAGCGTCTATTACATTGAAATATATATCAGATCTGATTTTTTTGGTACTGACAATCCATCTTTTTGGTGCTTTTGCACGTTCTTCTCGAAAGCGTGGTGGTTGAACCGGCAAGACGCGGCGGAGTGGTGTCGGCATGGGGAAGTCATGGTGGTGGTGTCTTCTGCCAGATCTACTCACGGCCGTTGGATCAGATCTGATCCAACGGCTGTGATTACATGGGGGATGAGCGGCCTAGATCGAGCCTTGAAATGCGTGGTACTTGCTGGAGATGACGACACGTGGCAGAGGGGTAATGAACGGTCTCGCGCGTGCAACGCACGCGCGAGTGAGCATTCGAACGGTCTGGAGAGTGACATCACACGCGCCACCGGATTATCTTGGACTGATCGGACGTTGGATCAAGACTTGATCCAACGGTCCAAATGACGGCGGCAAAGATAAAAGAGGGGTATCGACTTAGTTTTTAGGGTTTTTAATATACCGGGTCGTAACCAATATGGGCCTTGTAATATATTTTTGGGTTTTTGTAATAAATTGGATTGGACTGTTAATTAATATTTGGGTTTTATATTTTAAATTTTATTTTACACTAGTCCAATAATAATAATAATAATAATAATAATAATGATACAACGTTACATATATACGTACACTTGCACACCCATATAAGTGTAACATACGAATACACATGCAAATATTAATGTAACATACTAACATAACATCTACACACATTAAACAAATACGCTCGTACTCTATAGATACATACGCGACACACATACACCATTAGTACGTATACATACATAGCTTATAATATACACACACACCACACCTTATATATACTAGTAACACTCATGCAAATAATAAACATATAATATAGTAAGTATATATGCAATACTAATATGTATTAGTGAAAATGAGTGATTACAACTAGCCAATTTTTTCTCTTCTTGTTGTTCCTCATCGACTGGTTCTTCATACTCCACAGGTTCCTCTTGATCGACAACGTAGTTGCCGAGGCAACTAAATTCCTCGTCGAAGTTAAACTCTGTCGTGGCATGAAGTAGTTGGCATTCTTCTGGATCATCGGCGTGCCTTAGTGTTTGGAACACATTTAGTTTAACTTGATGGTCATTCACCTTCATTGTGAGTTCTCCCTTTTCAACATCGATCAAGGTTCTCCCTATTGCTAAGAATGGTCTCCCGAGAATGATGGGTGCATGCTCATCTGCTTCACAATCCAAGACAATAAAGTCAGCGGGAAAAATAAATTTATCAACTTTTACCAGTATGTCCTCGATTTTTCCCTCTGGATGCACATAGGATATGTCGGCTAGCTGCAGCATAACTGTTGTAGGTCTTGCCTTCCCGATTCCTAGTTTCTGGAAAACCGATTTAGGCATCAAGTTTATGCTAGCCCCAAGGTCGCATAATGCTTTCCCGACATAGTGATTTCAATGGAACAGGGTATTGTGAAACTTATGGGATCCTTCAACTTGGGTGACATACGATTGTGCAGCATTGCCATGCATCCCTCTGTTGCGGCAACTGTTTCAAACTCTCCTAGCCTTGTTCTCTTGGACACAATGTCTTTAAGAAACTTGGCATAATTTGGCATTTGTTCAATTGCTTCCACCAATGGCAAGTTGATGTGGACTTGCTTTAGGATATCAAGAAACTTCTTGAATTGGTATTCTTGCTTTTGTCGCTTCAACCTTTGTGGGAATGGTGGTGGAAGTCGGATATCTTCGATTCTTTCATTGGTTTGAAACCTAATTGACGACATTGTCGGGACAATTGGAGTTACCGAGGCTTGCTTATTGCAAGTTGTCGAGGCATCTTTATCGTTGGTTGTTGAGGCATGCTTATTGCCGGTTGCCGCGGCAATTCCTGGTTCAGCATCTGAGGCTTTGCCGCTAGGTTCATCTTGATCTTTTTGTGGAGTTTTGTTTGATGAGCGGGTTTGAACCTCTCTAAGTTGTTGGCCACTTCTAGTGGTGATCGCCTTACATTGCTCATGGCCAGTTCCTCTTGAGACTTCAGTATCGCTAGGTAAACCTCCTTGCGGTCTAGTATTCAGATTTTGAGCAAACTGTCCGACTTGATTTTCCAATGATTTGATTGTCGCCTCTTGGTTTTGCAATCTCATCTCGGTCCTGTTAATAAAAGCATCAGTTTTTTTTATGAAATTACTATTCTCAGCCATATAAGATTCAGTTTTCATCATAAAAGCATTTAGAGAGTTTTCCAAAGAACTAGATGTCGTCGGTTGTTGCTGCGGCAACTGTTGTCGTGGCATATTCTGCTGGAATCCCGATGCTTGTGCATTCTGATTGTTCTGGTTTAGAGCATTGTTGGGATTACTCCATGAAAATTTTGGGTGCTTCTTCCAAGCTGGATTGTATGTATAGGACATCACATTGTTGTTCCGATTGTAATTCCCCACATAGAAGCTGGATTCCGGATTCTGCATACATTCAGAAGAATTGTGGTTATCGCCACATAACTCACAAAAGGAATCCATTACCTTGACTTCATGTGTGTTGTTTGGTTTTTGCATGTTCTGGACCATCTTGGTTAAAGTGGCCAATTGTGCCGAAATTGAATCTGATGATCCTAGTTCATGTATTGTGGCTTGGCGTCTAACTCCTCCTCTTCTAGTAGATGGGAATTGATAATCATTCTTGGCCAGCCTGTTTAAAATTTGCATTGCGTCCTCCGGCGACTTATCTCGGAGTATGCCGTTTGCCGAGGCATCTAGCATCATCCTTGTTGGTGTATTCACGGCGTTGTAAAACATTGTTACTTGAGTCCACACCGGGAATCCGTGTAGGGGGCATTTGTGTATAAGTTCTCTATATCGCTCCCAAGCCTCGTACATGGATTCATCATCTGCCTGCCAAAAAGAAGTAATGTCGTTACGAAGCTTATCAGTCAAATTTGTAGGATTAAATCTAGCAAGGAAATCACGACAAAGATCAGTCCAAGATGCTATTGATCCGGCATGAATGCTATTCAACCATGCTTTCGCCCTATCCCTCAGTGAATAGGGGAATAATCTTAATCGTAAGACATCGGGGGTGACTCCGTGTATTTTGAATGAGTTGCAAATCTCGAGGAAAGATTTCAGATGTTGCCGTGCAACTTCAGTTGTTGAGCCGCCAAATTGACCAATTGTGTTGATCATATTAAACATTACCGGTTTCAACTCAAAGTGGTCGGCTTCAATTTTAGGTGCGACAACTCCTAGATTAAGTCCATCAAGATCTTCTTCAAGATAGTCTCGAATAGTTCTGTTTCGTGCAAGAATCACTCATCTTCCTGCTCGAACATCTTGATTCATATTGCCGTCTTGATTAGCCATTGCTACTCTTATCCTTCGTCTAAGTCTTTGTAAGGTTTGTTCGATTTCTGGATCAAAGAGATATTCTGGTGAAGTCGGTCTCGCCCTGGTCATATACCAATGCTAAACCAAAGTTTGTTAGCCCTTTGAATTTTAAACAAGAAAAGTAAAAAGAAAGTGCAAGAAAATAAAAACAAAGTCGCTATCGCTAATCCCCGGCAACGGCGCCAAAAACTTGTTGCGCGTAATAAGTGCTACGCAAATGTGCAAGTATACACGTCGCAAGTTATAGTATAAAAGATATCGTCTCCACAGGGATTGGTGCCACTTCAAGAATCTAGTCTCTTGCACTGTAAAAAGTAAAAACACAAGTAAAGGATTATAGGAGTTTAACTAATAACTAATCTAGAAAGCAATAAAGTAAATGAATAGATGAGATCAATTGAGAGAGAGATAGGCCAGGTTATCGTGAGTTGAGGTGTGATAGCCGATTGGATCGTTTTGGTAAATGAGTGCACGGGCAACTCAGTTGCCGTGGCAACTTGCACAACGGGGTTGCCTTGGCAACTAATCGATGGTTGCCTGGGCAACTACTTGGGCGTCTGGGCAGCAACCTTCAAGGTTCGGCAGAGCGTTCTTCAATGGTTTCTTCTTATCCCTAAGTCGAAACTCTAGCTACCTGTGCATGCCTTGATAATACATCCCTGCGTGAATCAAGGGTGAACAACAATCAATCTTGCGCTCCTCTTAGCTGTTGAAATCCTTAACTTATTCCTAAGCCGGATTAATCTTCACCATCAATAGATTGAATAAAGATCATATTCATTCGTTTCTTGAATCTAACTCTCCCGATATTAGATAAATAGATGAAGTTACGAGATCCTCTCCCAATTCACTCGCAAACAAGAATAAGAACCAAGAATGAATAAACCTTGAAATAGAAAAGTGCAAACTCTTATTACCTAAACAAAATCCAATAGTTTCTCACAACCACAAAACACAATAACCAAAGCCAAATAGATTTAGTTCATGGCTAGGTTCCAAAGAAACACAAGATAAACAATCCCTAGCATGAACCCAATCGAACAAGAAAAGGATGAAGAAGGAGGCTTGTCGAAATCCTCCTTGCCCTAGATGCTTGTCGAAAATTCTCTCCTATTGCCCTTCTTGGGCTTGTCGAAATTCCCCTCTTCTTCCTCTTGATTGTCGAAATCTCCTTCATATTTATAGGGATAGGTCAAAGTCCTTCTTTGAGGAGGAAGTTAAGTTGGAATTAAATTATCTTTAAAGAATATAATTCTTTATTATAATTGTATTCCTACTAGAACTTCTCCTATCTTCTTGGAATTTAATTCTTCTTTAATCTCTGCATGGAAATCAAATTCCTTTGGGTTTGGGCTTTTCTCCACGTCATCTTGGGCTTGTCTAGTCATCAATTTCGACTACCATATCACATTTGCTCTTGTAGACAATTGCCATAGCAACTGGCTCGGCGTCTCCTTCATGTATTGCCCTGGCAACTAGCTCGGCGTCTCCTTCATGCATTGCCCTGGCAACTAGCTCTAGCCTTGCTTTGGCAAGTGATCCTGCATATACACACAAAACACACCAAAGCAGCATCTTTTCCCACAAAAACTACCAAGTTATGTAATCAAGCTCAACGATGGAAGGAAACATGGATTAATGCATGAATGGCTAATTATACAACTAATATGAGCCTAAGTCTAACAATAATATGAGTAAAAAGGGTAAGAAAAATAGTACTTTTGAGCACTTATCACCTATATCGGTACGGATGACCGTTTATTCTGTTAATGTCACCTTTGGGAAGTTTGCTTTCTTTGCATTTTAGTCTCTAGATCTTGCCAATTGAATTGTATGTGATAGAATGATCGGATTGAGCTAAAATTTGAAATGGAAGATTGGAACCTGACTAATTAAAGGTCGGTAACCTAAAAGTGAGCTTTAACCCTAAAATTATTTGTATTTGCAATTTGGTCCCTAAATTGCAAATGTGATCAATTGGATGTCAAATTGATGCCCGATTGAGTTGGGGTTGCACCTGATGTCTTCATGAACATGTAGGGTTAATAATTGGCATCTAGATAAGATAAAAAGAAAAAATGGACCGGGTTTGGTTATATCTCTTCGGTTTGCTACGGTAAACCTAATGTAGCCTTCTTGGTTCAGTTGGGCGTCTAGGCCGGGTCAAGAGGGTTACATGCATGCCATAGAATTCATGAGCTCATTGGTACGGGTGGCTACAGCCTTTATTGCGGTGAGGCAGTGGTATGTTGTGTTTTGGTCATAAACGTGAGGCGAAGGGAGAAGACCATTATCGTTTTGGTGAGGCATAGGAATTCGCGTATCCACACTCCTTACATCGATCCAAGGAAACCTATTGATATTGATTATTGTTATTGCCTAACTACTCCTATTGCATCGATTATTGTCGTTGCATCAATAATTGTTATTGTATTGAACATAAACATAGGACATATTGTTATATTATTGCTATTGAAGTTATTGAAGCTTGGAATAAATGATTTCTTCGTAATTTGTATTGTTTATGACTACCTCACTAGGCGAAGTATGCCTAATGCATTCATTTTCCATGCATTTCAGGTAACAAAGTTTGGATTTGAGATCGCGCTAACTTAAGGTTTTGGCAAGTCATCAAGTCATTATAGTAAAGTATGTCAACACTACAAACTCCTAGAATGGTGGCATAATGGTTGTATAAGTCATTTTTGACTATATGAATGCATGTATGTCTTGTAGGATTTTGGTATGTTTAAAAAGCTAAAATGAGACTTATGAAAATTGGTTAAAAGTGGTTAAAATGCTTATTTGGCCTAAATCGGGAAATGTAGTAAACGGATTCAATTGATCCTGAAAATTGACATGCTAATAGATTT
Source organism: Hibiscus mutabilis (assembly GCA_019671005.1). Lineage (NCBI taxonomy): Eukaryota > Viridiplantae > Streptophyta > Magnoliopsida > Malvales > Malvaceae > Hibiscus > Hibiscus mutabilis. The sequence goes on from CM033746.1 coordinate 27,282,203, forward strand.
AGGCTAAACAAACTTACCGGTAAATTTTCATTAAATTTGGTTAAGATTTGGTGGGGGTAAATGGCTAATAAAGCAGACAAAATTGTTATTACAAACCTTGTCGTACCGATATGCGTGGTAGCGTATCGGTACGAGCTTGCATAATTTGACCCAGGTTAAAGGGTGTACCGATATGGCTTGAGCCATATCGGTACGAGATTTTGAATCTAGAATTTGGAATTATAGCTGGGCCTCGGTACGGGTATAGGCGTACTGATCCCTTCCTTGTATAGTTGGCCTCGTACTGATATGGCTATGGTGTATCGGTACTCCCTTTTGTCATTGAGTTCTGAAATAGTGAATTAAGGCATCGTACTGATACCCCGTATCAGTACGTGTGAAGTGTATTGTAACTGTTTTACCATTTATTGGCGTATTGATACCCCATATCAGTACGGCCCTTATACTGCAATAACTAACCTACCGAACTCAGCTTAGGTATTCTGGTACGGCCCAGCGTGTACCGATACCCATACTGTTAATTCTTTTAATAAGGTTTAAAATAAATTTTGGAACTTTACAATTTGGTCATTAAATATTGTAAGGTTAATTTGAGCTAGTAAATGAACTCCGGTCGATATGAAAATTTACAGATACACTGCCTATAGCTCGAATTACATTGTGGTAGGTTTAATTTGTGAAATGGACCCTTAGTTTCTAAAAACTATAGTTTACTCCCTAAAACTTGTAAAAGTGTAAGATTGGTCTAAAATTTTAGTAATTCAGTATCATATTGAGATACCGAACATATTATTTTGAGTGTTGCAATATATTGCTTATTGATTCTCCATCAAATCTCTGATTATTGAACAAATTATCGCACCGAATACCGTATCATTCTCCGATAACATATTCTGACCCGGATTCCCACCTGGCCGGGAAGGGGGTGTTACATTTATGGTATTAGAGTTAGAGTTTAGTCGATTCTAAGACTAAACTACAGTCTATTGTATTGTTAATTGTGTTGCATTATGCCACCTAAGAGTTATTTATTGTAAATTGTGACTTGCCGACTAACCTGGTCTCTTATAGATGTCTGACTATAATGAGGCTCATATAGACGAGCATGTTACTGGCTCCTCAACGCATTGAGGGGAGATTAGGGGGAGATACTCCACACTCGCAGAACCCTCTGACATAGGACCCTAAGAAAAAGTTACAGACTACTCAAATCGAATGTTATCAGAACATGGCTGACATGTTCAAGTTATTCATAACCTCAACGAAGGCTGAGCAGACTCCCCACCTTCCACTGTTGTTGTCCAGTATACCCGAGCTCCTATTGATAAGCTTTCTCAGCATCAGGCCTACTCCTTTTATTGGTCGAGATGACGATAATCCCAAAATCGTTGAATATTGGCTGGATATAACCTTGAGGATTTTGACTAAACAGATGCAGTGTTCTAATGAACACAACTTGAGTGTGCCCTTGCGTTGCTAGCTGATGAGGCACTCTATTGGTGGGAGACTACCAATCTCACAGTCCAGGAAGAAGCTGTGACATGGGAGTTCTTCCTATGAGAATCCTGAAAGAAATAAATCAATGAATTTTACCTCATTGAGAGGTATGATATTTTCCTCCATCTGAAACAAGGTGGACGACCTGTGGAGCAGTACATCTATGATTTTTGCAAGTACTGCAAGTATGGTGTTGAATATATTAAAAGGGAAGAAAAGAAGTGCAAATGTTCATCAAAGGGATGAATGATGATCTACGCCCTATGTTCACTACATTGGGCATTACCGACTTACAGGACCTTGTGAACAGGGTCAAAGCCACTAAAGCTACATAAAGAGCCTAGAAGACTGGTGGTTTAGGCAAATTTAAGAAGAGAAATCGAGACGAATCCCATCCTCTAAAGCCTTACAAGAAAGGTAAGTATCATGGCTTGAAGAAAAATATGTATTCACAGCCTTCTCGCTATGGGAACATTGCTAGACCTCAGGTCGTGACTCAGTCCTTTTCTAGGACTAACTCTGTTGATAGCACTGGTGGTTCTAGACGAAAGACACTACCTCTTGTTTGCAACTTTTTCCAAAATAGAGATCATGTGGGACTATGTCGTAAGAAGTCTAGGGCATGCTTTTATTGTGGCGAGATGGGTCATCTTATCAGTGACTGCCCTAAAAGTATTGCTAGATCTAACACTACATCGGCTAATCCTTCATCTTCTGCATAGTCCTTCTAAGGCAATGAGAGAAACAAGGGTTATCGGGGAGACCTAGTGGCTCCACTAGGGTATCGAACAAGCTAGAATCGAAGGCTTCAGCTCTACCGGTTCCTTTATAAGTATCGTGTTAGTGAAACAATATAAGCTATCTTGTGGGCCTGTTGTATCGAAGATCACCGTAACCAATCCTTTGGGTGATTATGTCACCATAAGCCTTGTGTGCAAACTTTGTCCCTTAATGATTCAAGGGGTTCCATTTCTAGCCAATTTGTTGGCATTACCGATTCACAAATTCGATGTTATACTGGTATAGATTGGCTCAGTGAACATCAAGCCTGGGTAGATTGTTGCAAGAAAAAACTATAGCTCTGGGTCTTGGAAAAGAAAGCATCACTTTGATGAATTCAAAGACTCCATCAGTGTACACTTTGTCATTAGAAGCCAAGGATGAACCTCAACTGCAAAACATTGACATCATATGTGAATTCCCTGATGTTTTTCATGTGAACTTCCTAGTTTACCTCTCACCCGTGAAGTGGAGTTTGGCATCAAAGTACAACTTGGAACGACCCAAGTTTTTATTACACCCTATCGTATGCCAGCAATTAAGCTTAAAGATTTAAAGGATCGGATTCAGGAGTTGTTAGATAAAGGCTTCGTTCGATCGAGTTTTTCACCTTGGGAAGCTCTGATCCTCTTTTTAAAGAAGAAAGATGGTTCCATGAGATTGTGTATTGACTACCGGTAGTTGAACAAAGTAACCATCAAAAATAAATATCTATTGCAAGAATTGATGACCTATTCAATCATCTTAAGGATGCATATGTGTTTTCTAAGATTGATTTAAGGTCAGGGTACTATCAGATGAAAGTTAAAGAATGTGATGTGCCCAAAATTGCCTTTTGTACAAGATAAGGCCACTACAAATTCTTGGTAATGCCCTTTGGGCTAACTAATGCACCGGTAGCTTTTATATATTTGATTAATAAGGATTTTAAACCCTAGTTGGATAATTTTGTAGTGGTATTCATCGATGACATATTGATCTATTTCAAGAATGATGTTGAACACCGAGACCACCTCCATATTGTGCTTCAAACCCTTCAGGAGAAGTAGTTATGCGTCAAGATTTCCAAATACGAATTCTAGTTTACTGAAGTTACCTTTCTTGGGCATATTGTCTCAGCTTCAGGAATTCAAGTGTACCCAAAGAAAATTCAAGCTATCCTAGATTGGAAGCCAGCGAGAAATGTTGGAGAATTCAGAAGCTTTTTTGGTTTAATTGGCTATTATAGGAGATTTGTTAAAAGATTCTTTATGATAGCAGCCCCTTTGACTAAACTATTGAGAAAATAAAATCTATTCATTTAGACTGAGGATCAACATAGAAGCTTTGATCAGTTGAAACAAGTCTTGACTTATGCACTGATCCTAACCCAAGTCTGAAAAAGACTACACAGTTTACAGTAATGATTCGCATCTTGGGTTATGATGTGTTTTGATGCAAGAAGGCAAGGTCGTTGCTTACTCATCGAGACAGCTCAAGTTACTTGAGATGAATTATCCCACCAATGATTTGGAGCTGGCTGTAATTGTCTTTGTATTAAAAATCTGGAGGTATTATCTCAACGGAGAAAAATGTTATCTTTTTACCGACCACAAAAGCCTCAAATATCTTCTGACTCAAAAGGAGTTGAATCTTCGACAAAGAAGATAGATGGAACCCCTCAAAAACTATGATCTTGTCATTGACTACCATTTGGGCAAGGCCAACGTTGTTGCTGATGCACTCAGTCGCAAACCTCTGCCTGTCCCTTAAGACATTAATGTTCATCTAAGGAAGCACTATTGTCTCGTAGCTAAACTTCAGGTTCAGTCTAACATCGTATCAAGAATTAAGATATTACATAGCCAAGATCCCGAGCTTTGAACCCTTGTATCCAGATTGCATAATAATGAGAATTTTAACTTCAGGGTTAATCGTAAAAGATTATTATATTTCCATAATCGGGTCTGTGTACCCAAAGATGAAAGTCTCCATACTTATATTCTAAAAGGAGCTCATTCAAGTTACTTCTCTGTACACTCGGGTTCTGTGAAGATGTACAAAGATCTCCGGGAATTATAATGTTGGCCAGGCATGAAGCAAGCCATAGTTGACTTCGTGTCTAAATGTTTCACGTACCAACGTGTTAAAGCTGAGCATTGTGTCCCTACCAGATTATTAAAGCCTATTGATCTACCGCATATAAGTGGGAGATGATCACCATAGACTTTGTTAGTGGTCTGCCTCTAACTCCTACAAAGCACGATGTTATTTGGGTCATTGTAGACCGTTTCACCAAGTTAACACATTTTTTACTAGTCAGAATGGATTATGGGCTTCCTAAATTAGTTGACTTGTACATCAAGGAAGTTATCCGACTCCACAGAGTACAAAGTCTATCATCTCCGATCGAGACCCTCAGTTTGCATCTTGATTTTTAAGAACATTGCAAGGGGCTCTAGGTACCAGAGTCAATCTTAGTACTATTTTCCACTCTCAATCTGACAACCAGTCAGAAAGGGTAATTCAAATTCTAGAAGACATGCTACGTTCATGTGTTATTGATTTTGGGGATTTTGGGAGAAATCCCTACCTCTTATCGAATTTGCCTACAACAACAACAACCAAGCTTCCAATAAAATGGCCCCGTATAAGGCATTGTATGGCAGACGATGCAGAACTCCTTTGTGTTGGTCTAAACTCAGTGAAGGCAAGATGTTGGGCCCTAACTTACTTCAGGAAACTGATGAATGGGTTACCATCATCCACAACCGCTTGAAGGCCGCCTTCGACCATTAAAAGTCCTATACTGACCTTAGAAGAAGGGATATACAGTATGAGGTTGGTGAGAAAGCCTTCCTTAAAGTTTTCCCGTGGAAGAAGATTCTGAGGTTTGGTAAAAAGGGGAAGTTGAGTCCCCGATTCATTGGCCCCTTTGAAATTATTGAGAAAGTTGTCCATGTGGCATACCGTTTGGCATTACCCTCAGAATTAAGCAAGATTCATGACGTGTTCCATGTGTCAATGCTTCGTAAATACCATTTTGACCCTTCGCATATTATCGGGCCAAAATCTATGTAGATTCAATCAGATTTGACCTTTAAGGAGGAACCAGTTTAGATTCTTGCAAGAAAAGTTAAAAGAATTTGCAACAAATCTGTACCATTAGTTAAAGTGCTCTGGAGAAGCCATGCCGTTGAAAAAACTACTTGGGAACCTGAGGAGACAATGAAGCAGCAATACCCTCATCTCTTTAGCTTAGGTAAATTCGAGGATGAATTTTTCTTAAGGAGGAGAGTTATAACACCCTGAAAATCGGTCTAGTCAGAATAGAGTTTCGTCAATCGAAAATTCTATATCAAAAAGGTCTAAATATTTTCTTAACATTAATTGTTTGGTCAATTATACTATTGTGGACTCTAGTTGAGTCAATTTATAGATCTTGGACCTAATTGAATATTTTGAAAATAATTTAGTAACTAAATTATAAAAATTGAAAGTTTAGGGTAAAAGTGTAAATTTTGGAAAGTTGAGGGACCACCCTCATAATTATTCTATTTTTAAAGTGACTCACCTCCTTGCTTTCCACCCACTTCATGTGGGATAGCCGGGGGTGAGCAAAAAACAATGGCAAAGTTTGATGATATCATTTTTTGGAAAAGGGGAAAGGATAAATGAATTAAAAATTAGCTTTCCTCCCATATAGGGAAAGCTCAATCAGATTTAAGATTAAGAAAAAGGGAGGATTGATATATCCTTTAAAAATACCCATCCTTATTGATAACTCTACCGAGCTTCCTTGTTTTGCCTTTCTTTTTATCTTTTCTCTCTTAAGAACCAAGTACCTCCATTGTCATCCCCTACCTCAAGCTCAAGCTAGCACCTCTATTTCTAGTGCAAGCTTTCTTCAATTTCTCAACACCGTTGAATAGCCCTCGGTTTGGTAAGCTAAAGCCCCAAGCAATTTTGTTAATCCATGGATTATGGAAGCTTAATTTGAAGTTTAAGCTTTTGAAGATCATAGTTAAACCCATGCTTCCTCAGCTTAAATCCACGGAAGTTTTGTTAGCTAAAGGCTACTAAAGTTTGAATATTAGTTTTGAGTTCATCGTATCGATTCTAACATCCCCCTATTATTTTTACCTAGCTCAAGTGTTGGAGAAAAAAGGGACATCATCTCCTTTAAAGGCTAGGGACAAAGGGATTGTCATCCGAGAGCCTTGAGAGCTCCGAAAGATAGGGTGAGTATAATCAGAGTCCCGGGGATAGGCTAGGTACCTTCCCCGATCTATTGAATATTGATTACTGCATTACTAACCTTTTTGTGTTGAGGATATTGCATAAAACATTGTTGGAGGCCATATTGGTAAGTATCGGTGAGTATTGCATTGAATCATTGTACGTAGAATTGTTATTTTGTCACTAGAGTCATTGAAATATTGACATATAGAAATATTAATCATTGACTATTGCATATTGTTATTAAAATATTGTATTGAATCATTGTCATCGAAATATTGTTATTGGATCGTTGCTATTGGATTATTGTACCGCATCATTGCTACTAAACCATTGCTATTAGACTATTGTTATTGAACCTTGGATTCGAGTGGACTTTGGATACAATTAGCATGCCATAGAATTTATGAGCTCATTGGTACGGGTGGCTACAGCCTTTATTGCGGTGAGGCGGTGGTATGTTGTGTTTTGGTCATAAAGGTGAGGCGGGGGGACAATACCACTATCGTTTTGGTGAGGCGTAAGAATTCGCGTATCCACACTCCTTACATCGATCCAAAGAAACCTATTGATATTGATTATTGTTATTTCCTAAATACTGCTATTGCATCGATTATTGCCATTGCATCAATAATTGTTATTGTATTGAACATAAACATTGGACATATTGCTATTGATGTTATTGAAGCATGGAATAAATGCATTCATTGCAATTTGTATTGTTTATGACTACCTCACTAGGCGAAGTATGCCTAATGCATTCATTTTCCAAGCATTTTAGGTTAACAAAGTTTGGAGTTGAGATCGGGCTAACTTGAGGTTTTGGCAAGTCATCAAGTCATTATAGTAAAGTATGTCAACACTACAAACTCCTAAAATGGTGGCACAATGGTTGTATAAGTCACATTTTACTATATGGATGCATGTATGTTGTGTATGCTTTTGGTATGTTTAAAAAGCTAAAATGAGACTTTTGAAAATTAGTTAAAAGTGGTTAAAATGCATATTTGGCCTAAATTGGGAAAAATATAGTAAACGGGTTCAATTAATCCTAAAATTCGGCATGCTAATAGATTTAGGCTAAACAAACTTACTGGTAAAATTTCATTGAATTTGGTTAAGATTTGGTGGGGTAAATGGCTAATAAACCAGATAAAAATTGTCATTACAGACCCTATCGTACCGATACAGGTGGTAGCGTATCGGTACGGGCTTGCATAATTTAACCCAGGTTAAAGGGCGTACCGATACGGCTTGAGTCGTACCGGTACGGGATTTTGAATCTGGAATTTGGAATTATAGCTGGGCATCGGTACGGGTATAGGCGTACCGATCCCTTCCTTGTATAGTTGGCCTCGTACCGATACGACTATAGGCATATCGGTACTCCCTTTCGTCACTGAGTTCTGATATAGTGAATTAAGGCATCGCGTACCGTTACCTCGTATCGGTACGTGTGAAGTGTATTGTAACCATTTTATCATTCATTGGCGTATCGATACCCCACATCGGTACGACCCCTATATTGCAATAACTAACTTACTGAACTCAGCTAAGGCTTTTTGGTACGGCCCAGCGCGTACTGATACCCATACTTTTAATTCTGTTAATAAGGTTTAAAATGAATTTTGGAACTTTACAGTTTGGCCATTAAATCTTGTAAGGTTAAATTGAGCTAGTAAATGAACTCCGATCGATATGAAAATTTACAGATACACTGTCTATAGCTCGAATTACATTGTGGTAGGTTTACTTTTTTATTTTTTTCATCAATTAAAAATTAAAGGAAACTTGAAAATTTGATTTTCCTACCAGCTATTTTGTATATTTATTATTTAAAACTATATTAAAAATATAAGAAAAACTAAAAATACAATGTTTTGAGAAATAATTAAACTGACAATATTGAATTAGAAACAAAAACCCCTAACGTGCGGGATACATTTTAAAAATTGGATAAGCTAACATTTTAAAAATTAAATTTTAAATCTTCATATATGTTACTTATCTTTACAATAATTTAATTCAAATATATAAAATTTATATTTTGAGATTACTAAATCAAGTTAATATTAATAATTATTTAAGAATTTTAAAAAAATAAGGAAATAAAAAAATCAGACATTTTAAGGGGTCAATTTAAAAAAATTAAAGACCTATTAACAATTTTTCAAAATTTTGAGGTGGTCATGGCCACTACTAGCCTTGTATGTGTTCCGCCCTGACAGGTATACCCCCTTGGTAAACTATGCATTAAGGGGTCAATTTAAAAAAATTAAAGACCTATTAACAATTTTTCAAAATTTTGAGGTGGTCATGGCCACCACTAGCCTTGTATGTGTTCCGCCCTGACAGGTATACTCCCCTTAATGCATAGTTTACCAAGATCTTTCACCAGGTAAAATCTACGATGTTATATCATTGTTGCCTTCGTTTTTGAGTCGTCCACAATTATTCTTCCACTCACATTCTTTCGTCATCCTCCGAAAACTCTAGTGCCTCCGAAGTATTCATGATAATACTTGTCAGAAAAATTCTAATATTAGGTCTGATGGTTATCAAATTCGTCTGACATGTCAATTGATTCTACTACCCAACAACCAGAGCTATACTATCAAATCATCATAAGCTATCGACTTCTAAACATGACACCACAATCAGAAGACTTATCTTCGCAAAAATTCCTTTTTCTTCTTATCTTCTCGACACTTCACCATCATATACAATTTTTTCGTCCAAATTAAAATGAGCAAAATGCCTAAAATTGCTATCATCAACAAGACTCTATCCTAACTAACTATGAATTTAGAAAATAATTATCTTCTAATCTTATCATTTGATTTTAAATTTAAATAGAATTTATAAAAAAATAATATTACTTGAAATAAAATAATTATTTCAATAATTTAATTTATAATATGGTACAAATAATTTCCAACACGCTTTCCACTCCTGCAATGGCAACTCCTCACGAATTCCATGGGACAAAAAATGATATATGAAACAATTAATCAAATCATTTTGTCATATTACATTTTCATTCATATTCCTATAATTGGACGCTAATAACGTCAGCTACCACTTAGCAATGGTATTGATTACAAACATCGTATTAAAAAAATGAGAAAATTATATTAAAAATTTTCATGCGAAGTCCTATATTCGATCTCAGATAACTCTTCTTTTCTCCTTGCAAAAATTGATTACCAGAAATTTCATAATTTGATTATATAATCTTTAATTCTATATCATGTCTGATACATATAATTATATTACACTAAAAATAATCGAATTTTAGTAAAAAAAAATACCAAACCAGAGATTCTGATATTTAGAAAAAAGATTCAAGCAAAAGTCGTAGCATGTGAGACTAGTTTGTTTCATTGCATGATCCATCAACAGTGATTATTATATAACAAAGCAGTATGGAAAATTAATTTTTAAAAATAAATCAGAGACGCAATTTGGAATAATTCCAATTATGCATCCGAATACCACAATTCATTTGTACCACAGCTGATCAAGATAGAGAAACTGCAAATTGGAGCAGAAAGCATAGTGTTGGCATAAAACCACAAGCTATAACATGCCATATATAGACAATATTACTTTCAGACGATAATTCGAAAGCCACAAGTCCATTTTCACCTATCCAACCTCGACTTGAAATATTATACTAGTTATCGCCTGATCGCAGCACCCGCAATATGGAAATGAACAAGTTCAGGATATCCAGATAGAGAGTGGCAGAGGCCAATATGTAATCATCGTATGTGAAGCGCTTGATCAGATTGTCAGTGTCGTAGACTATGTACCCACAGAAAATCAAGGCACTAATTCCTCCATAGACGGCAGTTGACGTTGGGCCAAGTGGGAAGAACATCTGCATGACGTTACAACAAACATTTAAGCCACATATACAGTGCGCCGATTCAGATAACTGTAAATATCATATTCATTTCTTGAGAATTCAAGTATTGTAACTAGTATTTGCAGCTAATCAAATCTTGAGTATCAATTATCCGAATTAGCATTCTAATGTTGACATATGTTTCGGACACAGAATCTGCTATATGAATCCTTTTTCTTTTGCGGATTATGAATTCAGTTATCCAAATTGCTTATTTGTAAACTAGACGGATTATTTAGTAGATTCAAATATCTGGCAGATAGTTGTATTTAATTCAGACTCAAATTCACATATTAATACTCAAATTAGGATATCATGGACATTGGACAATACAGACATCCAATCAGCCTCCATCCCTATAAGTGAACCATATATATAGGTGACTAAGAAATCTCACCTGGATCAGACCAGTTAAGATGAGAATTACAAGGCTGGTGAACAAAATTGGCCCAAGAAAGCTAAAGTCCTTGCCCTTCTTAGATGCCCAGAAAGTGTATCCAGTAAGAGATGCAACCACACTTGCTGTCAAAATTAGTGCTTCCAGCACAATTCTCCCTGAAGTCATTTGATGAAAAAGCAGTTAGCATAATTCTAGATTTAGAAGTCGACCTAGGATTGTTAAAGGTAAGCAAAGAGTACAATACTAACCATCAGTGTTGGCGCAGCTCACACCAACTGTGAGACTCAGAGACACAGTGAAAAGGCCAAGTATGATCAAGTTTACAGGGTGCTTTTGGTGATAAATGTGCAGGGGCCACAACACTGCATGGAGTAAGTTTATTGTTAAGATTGAAGATAAAGCATAGTAATGTGATAAAACAGATGAAACAGAGTTCCTCGTAAACTGAAATAAATGCTTGGGAACAAGGACACTTTATGACTGAAGATAGTAGATTAGGTATAAAGTCTGGGAAGTTTCTAACTTGTCTGCCTTAACCACATTAAAAAGAGAGTTCCGTTTTGTTGTTGGCGTCTAATAGCAATCTGAAAATAAGACTTCATGACTGCCAAGAATTGGATATCTATCTTCAATTTTATTAGAATTCAAAGACAAAATCTAGGACATCATAAAAGTGTACTGTATCAACTGTTAAAATTCTAAGTTTACAAAAACTATACGGCATAAAACAGATAACTACCGAGTACCGAATATGCATTAACAACTGAATGGCAAAAATGAGTTACAAGTTTATAACCAACCCAGAAGAAAGGTAAACAGGTGAACATTTCATGAAAATTAAAAAGGCAAATATGAGAGCACAATGGCTAGTCAGTGCCATTATGCATTAACAACTGAAACCAACAAAGCCAGTTAACTATTTCACACAAAGTTAAGGTTATCACGGGAAACCAACAAAGTTCACAAACAAAACACCCAAAAGGATAGGCTATTGATTCTATATATCTTCAATTCTTTTTTCTTTTGTGAAAGTAACTGTGTTTATAATTGGACATGTGTATCAGGATATGAACTTTCAAGGACCCTACAAATACAAGGGAAAACATAGAAACAAAATAAAAAACATCCATATCTGAGGCTCACACCCTAGTCCGAGTAACATACTATTGAAAAATAAGCTTTCTAACCATCAAAGCAAAACATGAAGATCTCCCGCATTTGGTTAGGTTAGGAAGAATAGAGATCACTTTATTTTAATACCTAATATAACAAAAAAAAATATGGCACCAATGGGACAGCAATAAGATCTACCCAACTTTCCCATGAAAATCATCCGTATAAAGTGAACAGATCAAAACATAATATGGAAGCAATGGCAAAAAGCTGTCATTGTTTAGGGAACCAAACTTCTGACAAATCCTTTACGCAATATCTATACTTGAGAATCTTTTCTAAACACAAACTCAATCCCCCCCAGTCCTTTATTCCTAAGATTCTGTATGTTCCTTTGAGGGATAATATATATCAATTAAATTTTAGTACTTCAGTAACCCAATTTCTTGTTCATCCAACAAAAATGTCGATTACAGATGCAAAGTGTGTTCAAATTAAGGTAAAAAATGGATTTATTAACGGATCGAATCTACATTTAACCTAACGCTTGAAAGAGATTAACTTCATAATAAACATTTATAAATGAACTAGTCAACAGGAAGAGAGCCTAAGAAATAGTCGTATTTCTATCGTAACAATACCTAATTTACTAGGTAGAAAGAGCGTGGAAAAGAAAGAATCAAGATTGAAAAATTTAAGGAAATACATAAAGGAGTTGAATTTACAGATGAAAGGGACCAAACAGAGGAAGAGCAAGAGGCCAGAGTTTCCACGGAGGATCTCGTTCACCGGAGCCGAAAACACCACAAGGGCGGAGACCACGGTGGTTAGCACCAATTGTGCGGCAAGGATGCCGTAAACCTTCCGGATAAAGCCCCATCGGAGCTGGTTCTCGCCGTACCGGAGTCCCGGGTAGAGGGTATCCCCTGACTCTAGATCTACTTCTACTTTATCAGCCTTAGCTGAGCTTGTGCTGCTCGCCCGCTCGTATCCGTACATCTCTTTTTCTCTCCGGATTCTGTTCTTTAGTTTTCCGGGAAATGAAAGAGGAAGAAAGATACAATGGGAAAATTTATTGCGATTGTTTGTTTATTTATGGGTAAACTATATAAATGGTCCCCCGATTATGATTTAATTCTTTTTTCATCCCCTAATTATCAAAAGTTACAAACAGATCTCTTGACCTAAAAAAGTAACAAATTGTTCGGACGTTAAAAATTTAAAAACTGATGATGTAACAGTTAATATAAATTGATATAATTATATAATTAGTCTTCAAGTTTTATATTTATTTTAATTTGACTCTAATTCTAAAAAATTAACCCATATAATTTTAATAATCTATCAATTTAGTTTATCTTCTTTTCTATTTCTCATATCCTTTAATTCTTCAATTTATTTTCATACATCTGCAAAATAAAATGATAATTAGTACAGAAAGAAAGACATAAAAAACATGACATGAATAAACAAAAGACAAAGCACCATTACCAATTGCAAAGAACCACTGTGAATACCCAACATTCCAATTACAAAGACCTGACAGAAAAACCATGAAACATCTCTCTCACTCTTTCATTCTTTTTCTCTAACATGATCTGCAAATTCTCTTAATTGGTTAGAAAACAAATTTGAAACAACATTAACTTATCAACCAATAATAGAATCAAAATAGCAGTACTAATATAAAAAAGAACATGAAACCTCCCCCAAGTACACAACAAAAAACTACTGAAATATGTTGGTTTCTGTTTCAGACAAAAAAATCCAGAAAAATCTATTCCTTTTAACTACATTAAAGGTCTATTAATCAGTCCATGCTACGGTGAATTGAACCCGTTCCAACTTTCTCTTCCAAAATCAAAGTCAGTCATAGAAAGCTTTTGTTCCATTGTTGTAACTGTGCTTGCAGTTGCAGTACTCATTTCATCATTATTGTACGAAATCATAAAATCCTCGTTAAATCCCATGTAATTTTTAATATCCCCAACCAAGTTCTCATTTTTTGTCAAGACAATCGAAGTAATTTTATCTGGGATGTTGAGTACCCACAGTGGTTCTTTGCAATTGGTAATGGTGCATTGCCTTTTATTTATTCATGTCATGTTTCTATGTCCTTCTTCTGTACTAATTATTCTTTCATTTTGTAGATGTATGAAAATGAATTGAAGAATTAAAGGATAGGAGAAATAGAAAAAAGGATGGACTAAATTGATAGATTATTAAAATTATATGGATTATTTTTTTAGAATTAAGGTCAAATTAAAATAAGTATAGAACTTGAGGGCTAATTATGTAATTATATCAATTTATATTAGTTATTTTTAACGGCGTAGGACCAATTTATTATTTTTTTAGTTGAGGAATTAATTTGTAACTTCTAATAGTTGGAGGACACAAAAAAAAATTAAAACATAGTCGAGAGACCATTTATGTAGTTTACCCAATTAGTATGATGACGATGATGATAACCAAGCAGAAAGCCTGCTGTGGTGGGATCCACGCGTTATTAGCAGTTAATATTCCATCGATAAATCATTTTTTAATGGAAATTATTTTTTATTTTCAGTTTCCTTTACGATTAAATAATAATTAAATTTTATTCACCAAAAATAATAATAATAATAATTAAATTTTAAGTTATAAAATATATGAAATAAATCAATTAAAATTACAATAAAAACATAAAAAAAATGACAACACACTGATAATATATAAAATATAAATTTAAAAAATTTTAAGTAATTAATGCAAAGTATTGAGTACAATGAAAAATTAGACTCAAATTATGCATGTTTATACCAATGTAACATTTCTAAGTGATTAATATGTTTTTTCTTGGACTATAAATTGTGCTTGCATAACATTTGGTCTAAACAAGTTATTAATATTTAATTACACTAATATAAATTAGTTCTTTTTACGTTTAAGCCTAAATTATTTGCAAAAAAATAATTTGAATATATAAATTATATTTTAGATATTAAAAATATATGTGGACATAACCATTATAACTTTATAATAAATTAAAATAATTGTATACTCAACATTAATATTATAAAATCATTATTTATATTCAATCCAAATCTTTAGATGATTATATATAGTTTTTTTTGGTGAAGAGAGTTTTGAGTTAAAAATAAAGAATTGATCCACTTTTACAGGATTGACGAGTCACATTGAATTGGGTGAATCTTTTATTTTTAAAAAAAAAAACTTGAACTTTTTGGATTAGAAGATTGAATATATAAGTTGTAAAGACTCTTTTATAATTGACAATTTTAATATATTATCTAAATAGCATAAATTTAAATAACCAATAAAATTAAAAAAAATATATTAATAAATAAAAATTTATTATATATAAGTTAATATATACATCTAAATTTAATAGTTAATAAAATTATATTAAAAGGATATTTTTATAAAGGATAAATTACAAAAAACATCATTGAACTTTATTCTTTGACCTATTATAGTCATTAAACATTTATAACGGTCAATTTACCCATTGAACTTTATAAATTGACATGTTTTGATTACTTCACCGTTAAATTAGTAATACAGTGATGACACGACTTATTTTATATATATTTAAGCCACATAGGTGCCAAGTAAGAATTTAAAATAATAAAAAAGAAAAGTTAAATTCCTCTTTTAGGATTTAAAATCCTTAACCCTAATATCCCTTCCGCAATTATTTGCAGCTTTCTTGCGTTCATTTGCACATTCCTTCTGTTTAGGACACGCAACAAAGTTTGTCAAGTTCTGTTTTAAAGGAAAACCTATCAGCTACACATACAAAGTCAGATTTCTAATGAAGTTAAAATTTTTATATAAAATTTTCAAGGCAACCATTGTTAACCCTTCGCACCTCCATTGCTTAGGCTTTTCCTTCATTTTTTAATGTTGATTTTTAATTTCCTAAGAAGTAAATATGGGTTGCTTTTTGTATTCTGGTAAGTTTATTTGTGTTGTAATTTGATTTGAATTTTTCTTAAATTTTTAAAATTTGTTGTCCTAATCTCGTTCATGCTAATACAAGCATGCAAATATTGCACTAACCTCGTTCATGCTAATACGAGTACGCAAATATTTTTAGGTAATTGAATGTTTACTGGTTTCTTGAGAAATTTTGAGTTTTTCCTGGGTAATTGAATATTTTCTTGTTTCTTTGGAAATTTACTTGTCGGCGATGGCCATGACGATTTAAAAAGGAGAGGATGGGTCCATTTTAAAAAATTAAGGAAGAAAAGGGTGAGTCTGCTGGCACGCTGATGGTTGTTTCATAAGAACACAATGGTGTTTTTTTTCATTTGTTGATAAAGTTTTCATTGTTGCAGAGCCCTCACTCATCGTCTACGGCCATGCACTATCGTTTTGATGTTTTAATTTTTTATTTCTTTACTGACGTGTCTGATTATATTATTATTTTATTTATGACACATCATAACAGCGTTAATAAATTAACGGTAGAGTGACCAGAATATATCAATGTATAAAGTTCGGTTGAGTAAATTGGTATTTTCAAAGTTTAGTGACCAAAATAGGTTAGAGAGCAAAGTTCAATGATAATTTTTGTAATTTACCCTTTTATAAATAAGAAATTAATATATTCAACTAAATTAAAAATTTATATTTCTAATATAATTTTATAAATAAAAAATTAATATATGCATCCTTCAAATATGCTTAGTAATGTTATATTAAAAAATTAATTATTTTACAAACAATCAGTTGGTCTAGTGAGATGAGACATTAGATTCTTTAAGCAAAGTCAAAGGTTCAAATTCTAATATTATGAATGGAGCAAGTGGGTTGACAAGGTCACCCTATAATGGGCCTCTACAATACCCGATTCAGATTAGTCAACCAATGAGTTGGATACCAGTAGTTAAAAAACTAATTATTTATAATTAAAAAACTAATTATTTTATAATCTAATACATATATAGATATCAAATATTGATAACTAATAAAATATTCAAACAAGTATTGAATATAATCAGGTCTTTATTGTTATTTTGCTTATTCAAATAAGTAAACAACTATTAGATATTAGTTAATTTTATCAAACATTTGTATGCAATCAGTTAATACTATCAGCTAGTCAAATAAACTATTATAATCTCCTATCAAATAATATAATTCGTTACCAGTTATCTTCTATCTGCTAATTGTCAAACATAACCTTCCATTTCTTTTTCTTTTTTCCCTCTCGTTTCATTTCTCGACCGGTCACCGATTTTCGTGTGACCACCCCAATGAAAGTCGTAGAAGCCTAAAATCACAATCTACATCTTTTTTGCTCACCCCAAACTGACATCTGACCAAAAGTCATTTGACTCTTCAACTGCAATGGCTCATATCACTAGTGTCGACTTTGGGATAGAGATGGCTCATAAGTTTCTTTGCTGACTTTCTTTTTTGATCTATCATTAACTATTTCTTTCGGGTTACTTTGCATGTTTGAAGTTTCGCTACACGGAATGGTGACGTTTACTGTTGTTGTTGTTGTTGCCGCTAAGGATTGAGTTGACTGTTCGTATAGTTGGTAAATCAAAAGAGCTACCATCGATTTGGGTACGTCTGAGCAAAAACAGGCTTGGATTTTAATATTTGGGTTTAAGTAACAGCCCGAAAGAGCTTGAGTGAGAGTAGCCGGGTACTGGCCTGGGTCTAGTTATCAGCTCATGGGAGCTGGTAACATAGGTCGGGCTTTAGGTTTAGTGAGTGGGCCAGGTTCATCACTCCTCCTCCTTCTGTTAAAAAAATAATGACAGACACACTTTAAAAAATATCTTCAATTTGTGGACCGAATTGACTGTCCCAAAGTGGACAATAAAAAAGTAATACATTAACATATATTATTCTTTTAATAAATCAAATCAAATAAATAAATAAAGATTATTTTCTCCATACAGTTTATCTGTCTGGGTATGGATGTTCTTATTTGGAATGTGTTCGATAACCAACAAAAGCAAAGACGAATGTTTTTTTGGTAAATTACACTAAAAGGTCACTTAGTTATAGATTTAGGCTTTGTTTACCATTGTAGCCCCCAACCCAAGTTTGGGTGGCAAACGCCCGTTTGCAGAAGCACCAAAATCCAACTGCGTTAAAATTTTGGTTTGGACCGAAAAAAATGGTGGGCAAACGCCCGTTAGGGATAAAACCTGAAGTTATTTGGGAGGAAAATCACGGCTGCAAACGAGCGCTGGGGACCAAACTTCAACAAAAAAACAGCCTTAGGCTTTGTTTGCTGTTGCAGTCCCAAACCCAAGTTTGAGTGGCAAACGCCCGTTTGCAGAAGCACCAAAATCCAGTTGCGCCAAAACCTTGGTTTGGACGAAAAAAATGTGAGCAAACGCCCGTAGGGGATCAAACTTGGATTTGTTTGGGAGGAAAATCACGGCTGCAAACGGGTGTTGGGACCAAACTTCAACCAAAACGCAACCTTAGTAACAAACAAATCACTCTTTTTTTTAAATAACAATTGAGTCACTCAATTATAGGGTGAGGAACAAACATGTCACTTAGTCATAATTGAGTCACTTAATTATAAGTTTAGGTACAAACATGTCACTCAATTAAAATTTTGTGATTGTGACAAACAAGTCGATCTGTCATTAAAATTGAAACAAGGACTTTGTATAATAATCATTTTAGTCCCTAAAACTTATACATTCTATTAATTTGATCTCAATTCGAAATAATTTAATAAATTTAACCCTTTGTATTTAAAAATTTCATTAGAGAAGTAATTATGTCTACTAGTAGGCAACATTAAGATCATAATGAGTCTATCTCATTAGTTTGTCAACTATACAGTTGTGAAATAATTGTGTCTAAAAAGTGTAACAATTCGTTTTTGTCTGGGTAACTCAAACCCAGATCCATAAATTGGATCCAAACCCTAGCCCAATTATATGATCCAACCCATTAATTTAATCTAAAAAAACTAATCCCTAAACACATCTGCCGTCACCCTCCTTTAACCCCAAACCAATAAACTTTTATCCCTAATCTCAAACCCTAACTTACAAACCCCAAATTAAAATTAAACATAACCCTAAACCTACCATCTATCCCAAATCCATCACCCATACCCCGTCCATCATCCATGCCCATGCTGCAAAACAAACACCCACCACACCCACCTGTAAAAATCAATTACCCATACCCTGACACCCCCAAAAAATCCGGCTTTATCACCTCCATCAGATCAAATCTGCAGCAACAAAGGAAATTTTTATTATTTTATTTTGTAAAAAATGGGTATATAAACCCAGAAGTGAAATGTAAACGGGGTTTCTGAAAATTGTAGAAAAAAAAGAGAAATTTTTATAAAAAGAGGATCTTTCAATTCGAAAAATCAGTGTAAGATTTTTACTTTCGATTCTCAAGTTTTTTGAGTTTGAAATCTAAGGTTTAAAACTAAAAAAGAGTTTTTCTTTAAAAAATCAAAACGTTTTTGTTTAAATCTAGAATTAAGACTTTGATTTTTTTAAAATCCGAAACTTTCAATTCGAAAAAAAGGAGGGGAGATTTTGAATCTTACCAGCCTTTTTGTGCCGCCGTGAGTCCGCCGCGAGGCCATGCGCCGATGAACGGCCTAAGGTTGGGTTTGTTTCGGCCGAGAGAGAGAACTAGCCTCTTACATTTGTTTTTCTGAAACAAGGAATAAAGAGACCAAGCAACCCAGTTCTTCGTGCGTTTTAATTTCTTGGGAGTGTTATACTTTAAGTCTTAGTCTTATTCACCCTACCAGTCCCTCCTTTTTCTTCCTTTATTTTTTTTAGTTTTGTTAAAAATCATGTTTTTAGTTTATGCTTTATATTTCATGCATTTTGCATTTAGGTCATGGTATGTATACATATTAGCTTATATAGTATTATTTTGTATATATGTATTTGTATATATTTGTGTTATATATTATTTATTATATACTTATTATATCATAGGATGTAAAATATATATATATTGTTATGTATTTTGATTATATTATACATATTATATATTATTTCATGTACATACTTCATATATATATATATATGCTATGTGTTATATTATTATGTACGTAACTTTTTAAATATATAATATTAAGTGGTACACCTTGTTTATAGTTTTTTTTAAATGTATGATATTTATATATATATATAAAAGTTATGGTAATATTATATGTTTTTTATTTACGTGTTTATATTTGTTTTTCTCTAGATGATATATGTTTTAATATTTATTCATACACTTATATTTATTTTGTTGCATTCGAATATATTAAATTGTTAATGTTGTGCTCTCTTTTTCGACGGTAAACTTGACTACTAATCTAAGACGTAGATGGTAGTTTTCGTTTATCCCTTGAACACCGGAGCTTTTAAAATAAACCTGTATATATTATTGAATTTTAATTTAAATGACACTTAAACTCGTAAATTTTGATATTAATAAAAATGATAATCAATTTGGTACCAATTTTTGGGCATATCGGATGTGCTAACCCTTCTCCGTATGTAACCGACTTTCGAACCCAAACTTTTTGAATCTTTGGCTATTTTATGGTGTCCGATTTATCGAAGTGACAGGTGACGACTCTATTTTTTAAATTTCCATTCTTTTAATTTCAAAAACCTAATTTTCCTTTTCAATTTTACCTCACTTTGTCAAATTTCCTTTAAAAAATCCATTTTTCACACACATAAATATACTTAAATTGTAACATAAATAATTAAATACATAAATATAGTAAAACGTTTTTAAATTTTTGGGGTAATCAAAGAAAACCTTTATTACAGATGGCGATTCTGCTGGGGATTTTTTTTTAAAAAAAGTCAAGCCATGAGTCGATTATCATTTTTATTAATATCAAGTTTAAGTGCCATATAAATTAACATTCGCTTATATATTCAGGTAATATTTTAACGCATTTTTGTCATAGCATACCCGGTCGTTTAAGTGAGGGGAAAATGTCATTGCTTTCGTGGGGATATTATTCCTCCGTATAGGCCTAGCAAGTACCTCCGGGGCTCTAGTACTCTATGTTTTCGTGGGAATATCGTTTCTCCGTATGGACATAAAGGAATGGGTCCCCTTGAATTGAACCCGGTTGAGAGGATCTTATAATGGGTCCCGGTGAAAGAAACAAAGATCTTTTATATCTTCCAAGGTTCACCCCTACTCAAGCTAAAATTCAAACCAACCCTCGGGTAGTGAATTTTATGGAAAAATCTCAACCATCTCAGGTCAGTGCCTCTATCCCAACAAATTTTCCTGTCGCATCAGAAGCCAAACTGAGGGGCAATCAAGCTGAAAATTTTGTCTCAAAGATAGACCAATTGATAGAACCCTAGAAATCAAGGACTTAGACGTAAAAAGAGATTGAGGAGCGTTGCAAGCGACTTGAAGAAAAAATAGAAGCTATGGAGGTAGTGGATACCTTTAGTAGATTCGATGCTAGTGAACTCAGTCTTGTCCTGGATTTGGTATTACCCAAAAATTCAAGATCCTAGAGTTTGAAAGATATGATAGAATGATATGCCTTCGCTCTCACCTTACTATGTTCTGTCGGAGGATGACAGGATACGACAGAGACGATAAGCTATTGATACACTATTTTCAGGATAGTCTATCAGGATCTGCTACCCGATGGTATAATCAATTGAACCGTCATCAGGTGAAATAATGGAAAGACTTGGCTAAAGCTTTTCTGGAGTAGTACCGGCACGTCAGTGATATGGTACCAGATCGTTGGTTCTCTGCAACACTTAAAAGTAGAAATCTAATGATAGTTTCAGGCAGTACGCGTAACGTTGGAGAGATATAGCAACTCCAACCCCCTTTTGGTGAAAAAGAGATAGTAGTCATATTCATCCAAACATTAGAGGGTCCAATCTTAGATCGACTTATAGGCAATGCCACTACCAACTTTGTCGATCTAGTGTTATCGGGTGAGCTCATCGAGAATGCTATTAAGAGTGGTAAGATTGACGTTGGCGGAAGTTCATCTCACAAGAGGCCGTCATATGGGAGAAAAGACAATAAAGTGAACTCTTTAGGAGTTTTTAATATTGGCTATTCAAAGCCAGTGATGGTGATACAACCTAAAGCTACAAGTGCTCACAGTTCTTCAAGCCAAGATTCTGGTCAGAGGAAGAATATTGAAAAGATAGAGTTTACTCCATTACCAGTTTCTTATGGAGAATTGTACAAACAGTTATACGATATCCATATGGTGGCACCTTTCTACCAAGCTCCGGTACAACCTCCTTTTCCAAAATGGTATGATGCCAACGCAAAATGCGATTATCACACATGACAAGTGGGCCACACGATTGAAAACTGCATTGGTTTCAAAAAGTTAGTGGAGAAATTCATTAAACTCGGGGTGGTAAGTTTTGAGGACTCACCAGGGCCAGCTACAATTGAAAATCCCCTACTAGATCATGAAGGCCCCAATTGATATTCTCAATTTGGGGCATGGTTCATTATGAATATTTTGATCAGGCTAATTGTTGAACTTTTGAACACAATAGGCCCCCTTGTAGTTTTTATCTCTTTCAATGTGATGTATTTTTGTGTATCTCTTTTGCCTAAGCCCAACGACATTGAGAATCTTTTGTAAGGGCTTAAAACTACAAGTTGAAATGCAAATATATTTTGTTCATATCTAAGTCTTGAATATCAAAAAATGCATCAATAACATTACTCTAAAGTTTAATTTTTGAGCCATATGAATTCAAAGGGTAAAATTGGGGCATCTTCAAAATACTCCTCCAGAATTACATCTCTGTCTCCTAATAATGAATTGTCATGAACTTGCGGACTTGAACCGGGGGACGACTTAATACACTCCAAAAGTTTCAAATTTATTACAAAAACATACTTAAACAATGGTACATAATGAAAACTTTTAGGTCATGTACCCAGATGAAGAGTTGATCCAAAGAGGGGTAATCGAACCAAAATGAGGTTGGGGCACCACCACATGCAAAGGACCAATAGCCCGTCATGACTAGTGGAAAGTTAGGGGCATCCCTTTGAGGGCCAAAAAATCATGTCACATTCATGCATTTACCTGCATTTATCTTGCATTGAATCATTTTTGCATACATCATACATTTAGATTAAGTGCATACACCAAAGTCACCGTGCATTTAGGATAGACACATACATTTAGGCATAAAATTAGATGCATTCATGCATACATTTTTGCTTGAACATACAAACATGTTCAAAGAAGAGAACGAACATCCTCAATATGAGGGGCAATCACACAATGGTCAACCTTCATGATTGAAGGGGGCAAAATGCATAAAATATTCGAAACCTCCATTTGGAGAAATTCATCGACAAAATTTTTGAATAGTTACTACGTAATGATTTTCTAATTTTTAGGTCATACCTCTCCATCAGTAGAGCAGTAGAAGTGACCTTTTCGTATCTTACCTTCGTCATTGGTGATGGACTGACATTTCTAGATCCTGCTTTGCCGTTGATGGTGTAGCAGATCAAATTTTAAAGATCTAGTTTCTCAGTTGATTGTGCAACAGATCGAATTTTTTATTTGGATCTCATCCTTTTGCCAGTGATGTAGCAGATCCTGTATTTTCCAGATCTCGCTTCTCTGTTGATGGTGCAGCAGATCAAATTTTTGTCAAGGTCTCGTTTCTCCATTGATGGTACAACTAGACCAAATTTCTTCCTCGGATCTTGTCTCTTCCTTATAGTTGTAGGTAAAAAAATGAAAAAAAGAAAAAATTTTAGAGCAAAAAAATAATAGAGAAAAAATCAAAAGAAAAAAGAGTCAAGAAAAAATTGAAAAATTCAAAAGAAAACTCAAAAGTTAAAAAGAAAAAAAAAGAAAATCAAGAAAAAAATTTAGTTGATCAATTTTCATCATCCGATCCTGTCTCGTCATTGATGATGCAGATAGGTCCAAGTTGCTATCATTCGCTGATCTTACTCCTCTTTTGGTGGTGTAGTAAGATTCAAGTTGTTATTCGATCTAGCTCTTTCGTTGATTGTAAGGCTAGTTTTAAGTTGCCAAATTATTCAATCCTGATTCTCCATTGATGGGTTAGTAGGATCCAAATTGCTGAAATCCGATTATGTCCTTCTATTGATGGTGAGGCTGGGTTCAAAGTGTTGAAATTCGATCTTACACCTCTGTTGATGGTTTAGATAGATCCAACTTTATAAACTTTCGGTTTTGCCTCTTCGTCGGTGTTGTAGCTAAACCAAATTTGCCAGATTCAGATCATGCCTCTTCGTCAGAGTCGTAGCTTGATCGCAGAAACCAACTCTCTGATCCTGCCTCTTCGTCAGAGTCGCAGCTGGATCAAATCTTCAGACCTTGCCTCTTCGTCGGTGTTATAGCTTGGTCAAATTTAACTTTAGGTTCTGCCTCTTCGTCGGTGTTGTAGCTAAACTAAAATTCACTAACTCTTAATTTTGCCTCTTCATCGGTGTTGTAGCTGGATCAACAATACTAACTTTAGATCTTGTCTCTTCATCGGTGTTATAGCTTAGTCAAAATTTACTGACTTTCAACTATTTATCTTTATCAATAGTTAGAAAAAAATAAAAAAAAAGAGAAAATGGAAAAAGAAAAAGAAAAAGAAAAAAAGAAAAAAAAGGAAAAAGAAGGCAAAAAAGAAAAAAAAAGGGGAAAAGAGTGGGAAAAAAAAAGAAAATCAAATCAAGTTTTTAATCTTCTGATTTTGCCTCTTCGTCTCAGAGTTGTAGCTGGATCAGACATTAGAACTTTCATCTACCGATCCTGCCTCTTCGTCAGAGTTGTAGTTGGATCAGACATTAGAACTCTCATTCACCAATTTTGCCTCTTCGTCGGAGTTGTAACTAGATCAGACATTAGAACTTTCATCCACCGATCATGTCTCTTCGTTAGTGTTACAGCTGGATCAAATTTTGCAAACCCCGCCTCTTCTTCGGTGTCGTACCTGGGTCAAAATTTTCTTTAAAAAATAGCTCATCATCAATAATGTAACAAGTTTCACTCATTTTGCTTCTCCAACAGACAACCCCTATTGTGAAGATTTTGCTTCCCCAAAAGTGACAAAGTATATTGATCAAGTCAAGAAAAAATACATGCGCCGAAAAGAAAAAAGATCTATCGAAAAAAAGATATGCGTCAAAGTGAGAGATGACCAACCGGACCGGACAAAACGGGTCATTTTTAGTCTTTGCTCTATTGCTATTACACAACAATAAACAAAGAGAGGCAGCTGTAATAACCCGTTTTTGTCTGGTAACTCAAACCCATATCCATAAACTGGATCCAAACCTGGGCCTAATTATATGATCCAACCCATTAATTTAATCTAAAAAAAGCTAATTCCTAAACACATCTGTCGTCACCCTCCCTTAACCCCAAACCATTAAACCTTTATCTCTAATCTCAAACCTTAACTTACAAACCCTAAATTAAAATTAACCATAACCCTAAACCTACCATCTATCCTAAATCTATCACCCATACCCCGTCCATCATCCATGCCCATGCCCCAAAACAACCACCCACCTGCAAAAATCAATTGCCCATACCCTAACACCCCCAAAAAAATCCGGCTTTATCCCCTCCATCAGATCAAATCTGCAGCAACAAAGGAAATTTTTATTATTTTATTTTGCAAAAAAATGAGTATATAAACCCAGAAGTGAAATGTAAACGGGGTTCTGAAAATTGTAGAAAAAAAGAGATATTTTTTATAAAAAGATGATCTTTCAATTTCTAAAAATCAGTGTAAGATTTTTACTTTCGATTCTCAAGTTTTTTGAGTTTGAAATCTAAGGTTTAAAACTAAAAAAGAGTTTTTCTTTTAAAAATCAAAACGTTTTTGTTTAAATATAGAATTAAGACTTTGATTTTTTTACAAATCCAAAACTTTCAATTCGAAAAATGAGGGGAAATTTTGAATCTTACCAGCCTTTTTGTGCCTTCGTGAGTCAGCCGTGAGGCCATGCGCCGATGAACGGCCTAAGATTGAGTTTGTTTCGGCCGAGAGAGTGAACTAGCCTCTTACATTTGTTTCTCTAAAACAAGGAATAAAGAGACCAACCAACCCAGATCTTCACGCGTTTTAATTTCATGGGAGTGTTATACTTTAAGTCTTGGTTTATTCACCCTACCAGTCCCTCATTTTTCTTCCTTTATTTTTTTAGTTTTGTTAAAAATCATGTTTTTAGTTTATGCTTAATATTTCATGTATTTTGCATTTAGGTCATGGTATGTATACATATTAGCTTATATAGTATTATTTTGTATATATGTATTTGTATATATTTGTGTTATATATTATTTATTATATACTTATTAATCATATGATGTAATATATATATATATATATTGTTATGTATGTTGATTATATTATACATATTATATATTATTTCATGTACATACTTCGTGTATATATATATATATATATATATATATATATATATTATTTCATGTATTATATATTATTTCATGTACATACTTCGTGTGTGTATATATATATATATGCTATGTGTTATGTTATTATGTATGTAACTTTTTAAATATATAATATTACGTGTTACACATTGTTTATAGTTTTTTTTTAAAAGATGTATGATATATGGTAATATTATATGTTTTTTTATTTACGTGTTTATATTTGTTTTTCTCTAGATGATATATGTTTTAATATTTATTTTGTTGCATTCGAATATATTAAACTGTTAATGCGCTGTTCCTTTTTTCGACGGTAAACTTGGCTATCAGTTTAAGACGTAGATGGTAATTTTCGTTTATCCCTCGAATGCGGGAGCTTTTAAAATAAACTCGTATATATAATCGAATTTTAATTTAAATGGCAATTAAAATCGTAAATTTTGATATTAATAAAAATGATAATCGATTTGGTACCAATTTTTGGGCGTATAGGGGGTGCTAACCCTTCTCCGTATGTAACCGACTTTCAAACCCAATTTTTTTTGAATCTTTGGCTATTTTATGGTGTCCGGGCCGGTGGCGACTTTATTTTTTAAATTTCTATTCTTTTAATTTCAAAAACCTAATTTTCCTTTTTAATTTTACCTCACTTTGTCAAATTTCCTTTAAAAAACCCATTTTCCACATACATAAATATACTTAAATTGTAACATAAATAATTAAATACATAAATATATAAATATAGTTAAATGCTTTTAAAAATTTGGGTAATCAAAGAAAGCCTTTATTACATCAAGCTATCTCAATAGTTGATTATCGGACTAATGAACAAATAGCATGGAGTATGGTAATTAGTCAAATGATGTGTTAGGATGGTGTAGTGTCTAATTTTTAAATACGAAGGTCAAATTTGTTGAATTAATTCGAATTATGATCAAATTAATAGAATGCGTAAGTTTTAGGACTAAAATGATTATTATACCAAGTTATTATTTCGATTTTAATAATAATGAGACTTGTTTGTCATAAAATTTTAATTGAGTTACATGTTTGTTCCGAAACCTATAATTGAGAGATTAAATTCTTACTTTTAGAATATAAATGACTTATTTATTTCTAAACTTATAATTGAATGACTCAATTATTATTTTTAGAAGAAGAGTGACATGTTTTCTATTTTTTTATGCTATATGCTAATCCTTTCTTTACACTAATATTACTAAATTTTAACAATGAAATGGCTTATAACATAAGCCTCGCAATCCGGCAGAATCACAAAGCGCCAGGAAATTTTTATTCAGAAGCATAATTAGGTTAAATTGCTAAATTGATGCGGATATCGTGAGGGATGACCCTTTTTGGTTATCCATTTCTCGGTGAAGGTGCATAAGCTGATTGACAAAAGCTGAGGAGAAGCATTTATTGTTAGAATACTGGGAAGAACAAGTGGAGATCCGGAATTGGTGAACAGAGTTCAGATCTTATGAAAGCCGTCAGGAAATACACAAGTTGTTGATCATGAGAACGATTTCTTCTTAGTCCAGTTTGTTCAGCCATAAAATTATGAAAAATTATTTACAAATGAGTCATCAGGGACAGAATTATGTGGAGATTTGGGGCTGTAATCCCATCACATTTTTTATTAAAAAATCTAAATTTTATTTGTTTAGACATTCAATTTTCAGTTTGTTTAAATTTTATTTTTTTAATAATTGATTATACTTTGTTCTCTTATCTTAATTTTTAACTCCATCATCGCACATTGAACCGTTTAAAACAAACAATAATTTTTATTGTTGAAGAAGGTTCAAGGACCATAAACATCTCTTTCATATAACTCATCACACCCCATCCGCATCGTCTAATATTTTTATATAGTGAAAAATTATCATGACAAAATTTATTATTAAAATTTTGTATTATATAATATATATAAATGACCATTTTTAAAAAATTCTAATTAACCCCCAAAATTGAGTGTCAAGATCCTCCCTATTTATCAACATCGTCCAATATTTTTTATCTTGGTAAACTGTTTCAAGGTTTATAGGACCCAATTAAAAGAACAAAAATAAATAAACTCCTGACATGTGATTGTATCACATTACTGCAAACTAATCATGTGAAACTTTAGTTGTGGGTAAATGAGATTTTCTTTCCAACTTTGATAAAAAAAAGTCAAGAAAGATGGCCACCTAAGTCCAAATTTAATGCCACTCTACAACCTTGCCAATGTCGAATACAACTAGACATGCTAAACTTAACTCGAGATTCGAGAACTAGATTGATTTATTCGATTAAAACTTAATTCAAATTAAAATGACTCAAATTAAAGCCAAATCGAATGACTCGTTTAAATACATAATAATAATAATAAATTAAAAATAGGCCGCTCTGTAAAGCGTTAGCTTTGAGACACTTCTGTTTGTGGTTTAAGCAACCTAACACAATTTATGTGATCAAGAAATTGAATGAAACTTGGGTTTTAAAGTAGAGAAAAATTGTGATACATAAATTTATGCAAATTAAAATTTATATATGTTTGTCAGATTTAATGGTCAGAAGTTTAATTTAGGTTTAGAGTTTATGAATTAAGGTTTAAAATTTGAGGTTTATGATTTAGATGACTAAAATTAGGAATTTAGATTTTAAATTTTAAAGAATAATTGTATAATTTTTTTATACAAATTGTATATCAAAGCGTAACCTTTAAAATAAGAAAAATATTTTGATATGCAAGCCATTCAATTTTAGGGTTTAGATATTTATGTTGTAGTTTAGGGTTTAGGAGTTTATATTGTAATGTGTAGAATTTAAGGTTTATGATTAAAGTTTAGAGTTTAAAATTTAGGGTTTAAGGTTTAGGTTTTAGGACTAAAAATTTAAGTTATAGATTTTATAGCTTAAATATGAAAAATTATGTAATTTTTTTACACAGCTTGTATATCAAAATATAACTCTTAAATAACTGATATTTTAAGATATATTCAAAGAAAAATCATGAGACAAAAAAATCAGGACAATGGGAGTATATGTTTCATGGGAAACACATCTCTTTGTCATCAGATAGGAAGTGGAACTTGTCGCAGCTTAGAATTTGGCCGGTTGGCTAGGATTTGTCAAAGAAAAAAAAACCTTCACCCCAATTATTTTAGTCATAAAATTAAACTTCAAACCTTAAATAATATTAAAAAATTTATACCTCATCTTAGATTCTTATTTGACTAAAAATAATTAATATGATAAGAATAATTGAACTAAACAATTATATTTTTCATAACTATACTAATACATATGGAGTAACATAGGCTTAAAAAAGTTTCTTTTGGTTACCGTCCAAATGTTTAAAAAATCCTCCATTTTCCTTTCTGTAATTTTACATTCGGTACTTTGAAAAAAAAACATAATATTAAAAAAATATTTTTAATGTTCAACTGAATAGTTATTTTAATCTTTATTCTTTTTTAAAACACTTTGACTTTTAGCGTTTCATTTGAAATTAAAATAGTTTCTCAATAAATAAAAAATGTTAGTTTATTAATGATAAACACCTATATAAGACGTGACAATGTTACGTAATATTATACGATAATATAACAGTGCCACATTTACAAAGATTTTACTATTTGATCTTGAGTAAAAACAAATTCAAGCTTTAATTAGGGACAACTCACACCTTAATCACTCAATTTTTAATACCAATAGGATCATCACGTTATTTCAAAGTGTTTATCGTTATTTAATTAATAATTTTTATTAATTAAAAGGTCATTTCGACTCAAAATAAAATAATAATGGTTAAATATTATAAAAAAATAAATTTCAAAATAACTATTCGGTCAAACATTAAAGACATTATTTTGACATTATACTAAAATAAACCAATCAAACGTATCTAAAATCGAAATTCAGATCTCAATATTTCTATCTTGAAAAGAGAAGCAAATAAATAATCTGATATATTTATAACTTATCCTATATGGGAAAATGAAAGAGCTTCAACTATTTGGTACAAAGCATAATCGCATACCAAATTATACAACACATACATTTTTCTAGCCCCTGCATAGAAAAATTAAAGTGAAAAAGCAAACACTATAGCATATCATAATCCTTGAGGCACTGTTAATAGGGTCCCACTGCCCTTATGTGAATGATCCGTGTTACTGTGTAAGGGCGACGGCGGCCTCCTGGATGAATGGTTGGGTGACATGCACGAATTGTTCGGCTTCCCGCTCCACCTCCTCCCAACACCGACGAGCACCTTTTCCCTCGTTCATCTTTTACACGAATGCCACGAACCGTCTCCAATTTTCTGGATGTAAGAGCGATGGGTTCATCCTCAAGTATGTAAATGCACACATCTCTCTATCAACTGGAGAGCCATCGAAATCCAATGATGATGCTTGTAAGATTTGCTCGTGGTCGTATTCATCGTAACAGGGAAGTGCATTCTCCCCGGCAAGTGGAACTTGCGCTGTTGCGGTGGCAAATGCCACTTGCTTGACCAGCTTCTCGGGTGCGCATAGAGCATCTTGCGGCTGCTCGTGATTGCGCATCTCTATGCAAGTGAAGTTGAAAACAGCACCATGACGTGCTAGCATTTGAGCAATCGGGAGGTAACCGTCTCGGTACCTTGTGTTATAGTACCCTGCTGTGAGTTCGGAAGCATGGGATCGGGTTCCATAATGCCATTGGATTCCAGCAATTTTCACAGAGATCTTCACAACATCTGAGAATACCAGGAAAGGAAGAATTCACCATAGGGACTATTCCAACCACCACCTTCTTTCTTGAAAAAAGGTGCATCTTCCGGCTAATTGTTGTAGTGACCAGCATCAGTTGGACCGGTGCTACCCCATTCCGGCTTACCAGCCGCTTCAGCTGCTGCCTTTAGGCTGCTAAGCATGTACTGCATCAAGTAACATTGATATTATCGACACGAACACGAAAGAACATGCTAAAACTAGAAACAAGAGAGATCAAAAGTACCTTATTACTAACATTGGAAGGCTCCAATTCCAGGGAATTTCCATGTCCCATTTGCCTCCGGGTACGACGGATAGCGAAGCTCACCTGCCGGACCCATTCCGACTTGGATTTCCTGCAATGAAAAACATTGGTAATTCCTTAGCAGCTGATTCCTTCCACGGTATGTAAAACAAAGCTGATAAAAAGTAACAAAAGATAATGACTAATTAGTAGTAGGTTGGGAACTTTACCACAATGGTATCACCGAGGAGATGTTTGAAATTGTCCCTAAAGCCACGCATGAAATCAGCATAACATTGAACAGGCGTACGGCCTTCTAAGACAGGAAGGGTATCGCAACCGAGTGAAACGTATTCATAATTCCTTCTTCCCCATTGATCAGTATATGCAAGGTCTGGGTCCTTGTCCATCTCCTCTGTAACCCACTTGGGCAATGTAATACTGTTCAAAAACAACCATTTTTTCCTTTCAAATAAAGCTCCACAACTACAATAATATTTAATTCATACGGATCGAACCCACTTTTCCGAATAAATTAGAGGGAAAAAATCAATTTTGTATGGTCATTCCCATAATTATAAACCCCCATACTCTCTGACAAATGGAGGGATGGAGAGAAACGAACGGTACCACCATGCCCTCCATGAAAATGGAATTTAATTTATTTCAAAAACCTTCCTCGGATTGTCACTTGCAAACTCAAAAATAAGCAAATGATTGCTTTGTAATCAATAATCAACCGAACTTGTAAACTTTCTTGATTTCCCAAAATTCATCCAATTCCCAGGAAAATAAATTAAATCATACCGATTTTAATCTAAATTTCATAAGCACATGTGACCATGACCATCCTATTAAAAAACTGTTTATACGAGGAAATGTGAGCTTACGTGCAAGAATTACCGACGTTGCCGCCACACTGATGAAACGACATGACAGCATGGACTTTAAGCCCGTATTTCTTGGCCATCTCGATAATCTCGGCGTAGCCACCCCAATTGTAAACGCCTGGCGCTTCCCGCTCCACCAGCCCCCACCAAACGTCGATCATTATCCCATCCACCCCCGCGCTCTTCAGCGCTTGTAGACTCGCATTCATCGCCTTCTTCCTATTCACCGTGTTCCCGTACGTCACGCTATCCAACGGCATCATAACGTAAACCGGAACCCCTTTCTTCTCCTCTTTCTTCCCTCCCGCCTTCCAAGCTACCGCCGCCGCAGACAAAGATTCATCCGCCATCTCCAGCGGCGCTAACGTCCCGTACGCCTGGCAGGCAGCGGAAAGATCCGCACGCAGCATCGGACTCATCACACCTGACCTGTTTGCCCGCGGTGCCAGCGGTGGAGTTAACATTGGAGGGGATACGTTTTCCCCAGGGGCGTTGCAGCGGAGGCTCGCCAATGGAACTTTCAGAATACCGGACACATTCACCGGCGCCAACGATGGTTGTTCTCCGGTGGTGACTTCGGCCGCTATTTGTGTCCCGGCAAGAGTCCCAATCTGATGCGCCAAATTCAACGCCATTTTTTCCGATTAAACTGGCAGAAATGAAAAGAAACAAGCAGATAAATTGTACACTTTTTTTTGCTGGGTTTTCAAACTTTTTTTTTTAATGTTTTTGAATGCGAGGGGAGATAGAAAAGCAAGGTGAGATGGAGTATTTGTAGAAAACGAAATGAAAATTTCGATTAATCAAAACCCCGTTTTTTTTCCACACGTGTCCTTTCTGCTACGTGGCGAAAACATATACGATCTACGATGCAACGGCTACGATCGCTGGACTTGACGTTAGAACGGACGGTTGGATTAACTAAATAACGTGAACGCGTTTATGGAGTAAAGCACTAAAAAAGAGGACAGCAAATTAAATTAGGACACGTGTGCAGAAAGGAAAATTCTCGTGTCCGGTCCTTACGGCTTAAGACATAAGATAAGAGGATTTTTGTTTTTGTTTGTAAGGCTACTTTGACGTCCACGCAAGAGGCAGGGAAGGGGAAGAGACAGGGGGGACAGGTGGCAGGTTTTGAGGGGCGGATAATGCCACCTCCTGTTAGGTTAAGACACGTCGGTTCCACAATATTGGGTGATTCAGCATTACATCAACGGTGGAGAATGGATTTGAGGTCTGGCCTGATTTTCGTAGGATTGGGAATTCGAGGTTCTGATTCATTTTGGATTCTTGGGGTGGTCCAGCCTTGAATCTTGGATCCATTATGGGGACTACTGCCTATCTCTTTCTTAAGATTTGTATGACCCATACGCGATGACGATACCGAATTTCGTCCAAACTTGTCGCAAGTTGGGAGCCCACTAAACACCAGGCCGAAACACCAGTTGCTCACTCTATCTAAGGTTAACATTCGATTGAGTCAAGTTAAGTCAAATTAAATTTTTTTGAGTTAGTTGAGTTGCCAAATTTTAATTTGTATTTGAAATTTATGTCGAGTTGTTTTAGTTTATTTTCAAATTTAATTGTTAATATTTATAATGTTATTGTATTATATGGTTTTAATTTAAATAAATTTCTATAACCATATACGATATACATATATATTTTTCATATTTTTCATATGTGATATACATATATTATACAAAGTTGAAAGACTCGACTTTAACTTGAAAATTGATCCACTAATTATTTAAATATTTGAGTTATTTAAGTCTCTTTGTATAAACAATTTTTATTTAATTTTTTAGTCGAATGAATTTAAGAATTATAATTCGAGTAAAGTCAAAATTTTTGCAACTCGAATTGAGTTTTAATCATCCCTAACTCGATCAATCTCACTCATATCCTCGTTCAACCTCTCCCCTCCCCCAAATTGTCGACTACCTCATCCCTCATCTCTCGCACATTCCACTACCATTACCTTAGTTATAACAAACTTTAACCTAGTTATTTAACACACATCAACAAAAAAATAATATAATGTCAAAAAATGTATTTAGCGTTTGACTGAATAGTTACTTTAGTTCATATTTTTTAAAACACTTTAACTTTCGACGTTTCATTTTAAGCCAAAAGCCACCTCTTTAGATAAAAACGTTAGTCAACTAATGATAAATGACTAGAAATAAAGTGAGAAACCTACATAATAATGTACACTGACATAATAGTTTCATATAGATAAATGTGCCGACTTGACAAAATGACACATCAGTCAAAATATAATTTTATAAAATTATATAAAATATAAAATTATTTTTTTGCAGACTTGTTGTTTTGTCTAAATCATTTTAAGTTGTTTATTGCTAGTTGGCTCTACGGTGGACATATATGTCTCCATTACTGTCTTAAGAAGCTCGATAAATTTCATTGACGCCTCAGTTTCTCTTACAGGTGAAGAGCCTTGGTTTTGCACCTTTTTGTATGGCCCTCCTCACTGGGAGGATAAGCAACAGTTCTGGAAAAATATAACTGACCTGCGCAGCAACACTAGCTGTAGTTGGTGCATTATAGGGGACTTTAACATCGCCTCAGATCAGATTGATAAAGAAGGAGGTGCCCCTGTTAATTGTAATCAAGCTAGTTGATTTCTTGATTTTTTGGATAATTCTGACTTGATTGAGTTGCCAGTTAAAGGTGGAAACTTCACTTGGACTAATATGAGAAGTGATAATTGTGCCATCGTTGAGAGAAATGACAAAATTACCATATCAAACGATTGGAGCTTGAAGTTTCCAAAAGCCATCAGAGTTGTTGAGGCTATTGTGGCTTCAGATCATAATCCGATTGTTTTACCGTGTGATGGCTTGAAAAAGAGGAGGAAGAGGGATTTCAAATTCGAGTCCTGGCGGCTCTTTGAGAAGGAATGTACCACAAATGTTGAAAAGGCTTGGTCAGAGACGTTGCCTGTGGATGGACGAAACCTCTTTGAAAGGAAATTGAGTACCACTCGAATCAAACTAAGGAGATGGTGCAAAGTAAGT
Source organism: Hibiscus mutabilis (assembly GCA_019671005.1). Taxonomy (NCBI): domain Eukaryota; kingdom Viridiplantae; phylum Streptophyta; class Magnoliopsida; order Malvales; family Malvaceae; genus Hibiscus; species Hibiscus mutabilis. The sequence continues at coordinate 27,317,478 of CM033746.1, forward strand.
ATGGCAAGAGTAAAAAACAATCGAAGATACTAAAAATATATCTTAACTCTACAAAACTCTCCTCTTACAACCCAAACAAAAGAGGAAATGGCAACTCTTAAACACGAGCTCCACAGACTCTAGGGATAAGAACACAAAGTTCTTCCATGCGACTACCATTCATCGACAGAGATAAAATGCAATTGTGAGACTGAAGGATGAATCTGGTCACTGGATCGAGGATGAGCAATCGGTCTCTTCTCACATCATTAGTCATTTCCAAATTTTTTTTACTAAGGATGATTCGATTGATCTGAACAGTATTAAAGATCTTATCCCCTATTTAATCTCAGAGAGCATCAATACATCTTTATGTAAAGAGGTCACGAAGGATAAAATCAGGAAAGCTGTGTTTGATATGGGTGCTTTAAATCACCAGGTCTGGATGGCTTTTCAGGATTTTTTTTTTATTAATCCTTTTAGGAGACTGTTAAAAATGAAGTCATCTCGTTGGTCTCAGATTTCTTTCACATGGGGAAATGGACCAATCCTTGAACAAAACCAATATTGTGCTCATCCCCAAGAGAAAAAATCTTTTAGAAGTGAATCATTTTTGACCTATCAGCCTGTGTAATTTTTATCTCAAGGTTATAACGAAGATCCTTGCTTCTCGGCTTAAAGTTTTTCTGTCAAAAATTATTCCTTCTTCCTAGTCCACCTTTTTTAATGGGCGTCTAATCCACGACAATATTATTTTAGCTCACGAGGCCTTTCATGCGATGAAGAAGAAAATGAAAGGATTTGAAGGTATTATGGCCCTCAAAATCGACCTCAAAAAAGCTTATGACAAAGTGGACTAGCAAGTGCTCAAATTTATCATGTGTAAAATGGGTTTTTCTGACTGGTGGATTAGTAGAGTCATGACATGTGTTTCTTCAATCTATTTCTCTGTGGTTCTGAATGGTGAGCTTCAGGAGGAATTTATTCTAAGCCGTGGGCTTAGGCAAGGAGATCCCCTATCTCCTTTTCTCTTCCTCTTTGTTGCCAATGTTTTCTCTTGGATTATCGAGAAAGAATTGATCAATGGTGATCTTAATGGTTTCAGAATTGGCCGTCGATGCCCTGTCATTAGCCACCTCTTGTTCGCTGATGATTGTGTTCTATTCACCCGAGCTAATGAAAAGAATTATAACTCGGTTAACAAAATTCTAAGTCTTTTTCCAAAAAGCAACAGAACAGTTAATTGCAAAAAACCTCTCTTTTGCTCACCAAATATGAACCAACTCAAGGCTTCTTCTATCCTGAATTCCCTCAGCTTTAGTTTGATGAAAAAGGGGAGCTACTATCTTGGGTTACCTACTCTTTGGGGAAGGGGCAAGAAAAAGGCCCTCAAGTTTATTCTTGATAGGGTTCGGAACAAAATACAAGGGTGAAAGGCAAAGCTTTTTTTGCAGACGAGTAAGGAAGTGCTTATAAAAGTGATTACTACGGTAATTTTGACGTATATTATGCAATGCTTTTGTCTTTCAGTTACCTTTTGTGATCAGATTGCCTCCATCATAAGAAAATTCTGGTGAAATGGTTCCCAAGAGAAGGATCGGGGTATTCATTGGTTGACTTGGGGCAAACTTTGCAAATCCAAAACCTCAGAAGGAATGGGATTTCGTTATTTAAGAGCTTTTAATCTTGCTTTGGTTGCCAAACAGTCATGGAGGATCTTAAAGAACCCCCACTCTCTTCTTGCTCGTGTTTTGAAAGGGGTTTACTACCCAAGTAGAAATATTTTTCTTGCTCCTAAAAGACGAAATTCCTCTTGGGCTTGGTCGAGCTTTCATGATGGACTCAAGCTTATTAATGAAAGATCGATATGGCGTGCTGGTAACGGAGTCGACATCTCTATTTAGGAAGATAAGTGGATCCCCTCTCTCCCATCTCATGCTATTGTCTCAAGGATGCCGGATCATTGTCAGACATTTAGAGTTGTTGATCTTATGGATGTTGTGAATCGAAAATAGAGAGATGCAACTCTTTCAAGCCTTTTCTCTATTGATGTAGTTAAGGTAATTTTTGCCATCCCTATCGGAGACTCTCTTATTAAGGATGATCGGGTGTGGCCGTTCACTAAAAATGGTGACTACACCGTCAAACCTGGCTACTTTTTCTCTATGTCGAATAAGCCCTCACCCCAGCGTGCCTGCTCTAGTTCTGATTTTTCCGATGACAAGGATTTATGGAAGTCAGTTTGAAGTCTTCAGGTCCTCCTAAAATCAAATCCTTTATATGGAAAGCTTGCCATAATATTGTCCCCTCAAATGATACTTTGTTTGAACGATTTCATGGCCATTTTGGATCTGGCTCAAAGTGTCCCCGATGTGGGGACTGTTTCGATAATTTAGAACATCTCCTGTTCTTTAGCCCCTTTGCGTAGGCCGTTTGGAAAATTTTTAGGTTCGGATATGATCCAAAAATTAAAGGTTTTCTAGGTTTTGGGAAATGGTGGAAAAAACTCTCGATCCTTAACTGTAAAGGTCTTTTCTCCGATGGCCTTCACTTTCTCTCTTTTCTTTGTTGGCATATTTAGAAATCTTAAATTACCCTTGTGTTCTCGGCCTTTTCTGAATCCCCTTTTGAGGTATGGAATCGTGCTAGTGTTTCCTATGAAGAATTTGTGTCCTGCTTGACTATCCCTACCAAGTAATCAGTTGAGGACTCTTCTTCTTCATCTCCTCCTGCCCTTGTGGCTTCGTAGACTCCTTCGGACCCTGGCTTTCTTAAGATCAACTACGATGCGGTGTTTAATCCTCTTTCAAGAAACGCTGTTGCAGCTTGTATTATCCAAGACAATTCAAGCTCGTTCATAGAGGGCGAGATGATGTTTTTCTTTGCTTTTTCTGCTTATGTTATCGAAGCTTCAGCGATTCATTTGGGTACTGTGATGACAGTGAAGGCTGGGTGAGATAGGGTCATTCTAGAATCTGATAACAAAGGTGTTATCTCTCGTATTAACTCCCAAATGCTTAATGCGTGGGAGTCAGTTGCGGTGGAAGAGGATATTCTGCGTTTGGTGTCGCCTTTTCCCTTTTTCCCTTTTCCTTTGTGAAACGTCAGTGTAATAAGGTTGCGGATTGGGTTGCTAAATCTAGTCTCAAGGGGGTATGCCCTCGCGACTGGAGTTCTCATCCTCCTAACAACCTTGTGAACCTATTGTAACTGTTCTGGTTTTATCCCTTTTCAAAAAAAATTCCAATATGAAACCCTCTGTTTAGATCTTTAATTATTATTGATGATTTTTCTTATGTTTTACATTATTTTATCTTTCTACTAGATTCAATATTTTTTATTTTTTAGATTGTATAGTTTTTTTATTTCTTTGGTTTTTGAAGTTAGAGTCCGTTCTTTTTGCAGATTTGATATTTTGTTCTTATATTTCTTTAATGTTTTTTCCAGATATGATTTTTTTATTATCTGTTTCTTTGTTGTTCTTTTTAGATCTTATTTTTTATTTCACTGATATTCTTTTAATTGTTATATCTGATATTCATTTTATTTATGTCTTTGTATGTTGTTGGTTTGACTAAACTAAAAAAAATGATCTTTTGCCTGCGGTAGTTGATGGTATGTTACAACCCTGCTGGTTGCAAGGGTTAATCGGAGAAGAAAGGATAATAGAAGATAGAAGAAGGAGGAATCAGATAGAATTCATTGATAATATCTCTCATAATGATCTGTACAGGGATTGTTTTCCTTCATATAGTTACGTACTAGCAAATAATAATAAGACAGCTGTAATGTAAATTCTAACAATAATAGCTATTTCATGCTTATCCACTTATTCTGCATCACGAGTCTGATATTGGGCTGGTTCTTCAATTAACTTTAGTCATTTGTCTCCAGTTGGGCTTTGAACCATTCCATCATTAAGCAAAATATCACCACAGTCATTAACACTACTAATCTGCTTTCATTTCCCTATTTTCCCTTCCATCACTTTCCCATTTGATTCCCTAATTCTAAGTTCCTCTTTGCCTTGAGCATCAATCCCTAATTTTCTTTCTTTTCTCCATTCAACCTTTAATTCCTTTGCTAGGGCCATGACATGGTATTCTAAAGAGTACGTTTCCCCCTATTTATCAAGTAATTTGTCCTCACATTGTTATCTCATGCATGCATTCTTGAATTTTCTATTTACTATTTGTATATTTTCTAAATTAGTTTGCTTTCCTCAATTTTTCTTTATTTCTGTATTTTTTGTTGTTGTTTTGTCACTACACTGCTAATGTCGCTGTAAAAGCATCTTATTATTATACCCAAGGCTGTCGTTGTATTATGATGTCATTGTATAAGCGTTGTTTAGATTGCATCAGTCATTGTTGTTGCATTGACATCTGTCAACAACTGTCAAGATAAGATTAAAGAACAATGAGCTGACAATTAGTTATGACAGCTACTGTACGGAATGGATGTAGCCCCCATTGAAATAAGATTATTATCGAATTGTGTCAAGGATTGTCGGCACATTAAAAGCTGTCAAAAAGATAAGATCAAAGGATGATGAGCTGACAATTTGGTGCAACTTTCTAGAAGAAGAAAAGATAGTAGAAGATAGAAGAAAAGATTATAGAGGATAAAAGAAGAAGAAGGAACCAGATAGAATTCATTGATAATATCTCTCATAATGATCTGTACAGGGATTGTTTTCCTTCATATAGTTACGTACTAGCAAATAATAATAAGACAGCTGTAATGTAAATTCTAACAATAATAGCTATTTCATGCTTATCCATTTATTCTGCATCATGGGTCTGATATAGGCTGGTTCTTCAATGAACTTCAGTCTTTTATCTCAAGTTCGGCTCCGAACCATTCCATCATTAAGCAAAATATCACCAGTCATTAACACTGCTAATCTGCTTCCATTTCCCTATTTTCCCTTTCATCACTTTCACATTTGATTCTCTAATTCTTAGTTTCTCTTTGCCTTGAGCTTCAATACCTAATTTTCTTTCTTTTCTCCATTCAACCCTTAATTCCTTTATTAGGGCCAGGACAATACCTCCCGCAATAGTAGATCCTTGTCCCCAAGGATCGAACCAATGGAACAATAACTGAGTCACAACCACATTGGTAACCTTGACCATACATATATGGAGTAGTTTTGCAAGAGAAACACATAACTGACCATCAATATCCAACTCAGGTGGGTTTAACGCAGTGGTTATTCTGTCTCCTAATTTTTTTCTTCAGAATGCTCTTATGAGAATTAAGGTGAAATTTTGAGGTGGGAGGTAAATTCAATTCATAAACTACTAACCTAATTCTTCTAAAATTTTTATAGAGGCCATGAAAACAAGCATGAGGCTTCAAGTGTTTTTCAAGGGTAATTGAAGTTTGACTGTACTGTTGTAGTTTAAGGTAAATCTCTATCCCCACTTGAAATTGATTTTCTGATCATTCTTATTTGTGTATGTAATCACTTATTTTTGTCCGGGTTGTATAATATTATTTATTAATATTATTAATTAATATTGTTAGTATTATTATATGCCATATGTATGTATCGTATTATTATTGTTACCTTTAATATGTTTTTAAAAAATGTGTATGTATTGTGTATATACCATTAGTGTTTATTATGTATGCATGTATGTTTAATATTATATATGTATGAATGCATGTTTTTAATATTTTTGTGTTATTATTATTTATGTATGAGTGTGTATGTGTATGTATTAAAGTTAATATATTGTGTGTATTGGTATGTGTGCTTGTATGCCGTATATTGTATGTGTACATTGCATGTGTGTTTATGTTTTATTATTATTATTAAAAAAACAAAAAAAAATAAAAAAACAAAATTGAAAAATAAAAAATAATTAAAAATGAAATTGAAAAATCAAAAAAAGGAAAGGATGAGAAAGCTCCACGTCACCCTTACCCTTTGCAATTGCCTATAAAAGGCAGCAAAAAAGGGGAGACATGAGGCATGAAGCAAGCCTTTGCTTGCAAGAGAGCAGTGCTCTCTCGGGGGATAAAATTTCCCCCACGTTGGTTTGATCAACCACTCGATCGAAAGACCCTTCGTGGTTCGATCGAGTTAGTTTTTAGACCATAACCCGAGGGCATGGAGATCTTGATAGGGTCGGTAGAAGTTTTTCATTCGAGCTTCTTATGGGGTAAAATTTGATCTTTATCTCTGTATTTATTTCAATTTAATGTTGGTTTAGACATAGGGTGATATATAGTTTTGTTGATTATTTATTTAATATTAGCATTTTTTATAAATATATTTTGTATGTTAGGTATATATTATGTAGTATTGCAACCTTTATCATATATTTGTTTTTATTTAATATCATATTATTTATGTTTTTTTGTTAATATTCATGTACTCGTTTATGGATATTTGTGTTTAATTAAGTCGCATATCGATATATTTAATTGCCAATGCGGTGCTTCCTTTCTCGATGGTAAACTTGACAACCAGTCTGAGAAGTAGCTGATAGTTTTTGTTTATCCCTCGAACACCGGTTCCCTTAAAATTTCTCATACATATAACCGAATTTTAATTTAATCGCCACTTTAACCCGTTAAATTTGATATTAATAAACCTGTAATTATTTTGTACCAATTTTGGGCGGTGTAGGGGTGCTAATCCTTCCTCATCCATAATAAACTCCCGAACCTTAGTTTTTTTAGAAAGGAATCTCTGGTTTTTGTTTTAATGGTGCCCGATCGACCAAAGTGGCCGGTGGCTACTCTAAATTTTTTTAAAAATACGAGTTTTCCCCCAAACCCTCTTTTAATAAAAGTGAGACCCCCTTTAACATAATTTATTATTTTTGTAGCGGCCCGAAAAAATAAGTCGCTATAGCATGGCGACTCTGCTGGGGAATAGTTTTGTTTTTTAAACAAAAAAGAGTTAAGCCAAAAGTTTTACCGCTTTACTAATATCAGAAGTTGCAGGTTAAAGTGACGATTAAACTAATATTTGTTTATAAATGCGAGTTTATTTTAATGCATTTAAAATCAGACATATAAATCCGTTTGTCTAAGTGAGGGAAAAATGCTATTGCTTTCGAGGGGATATTGTTCTTCTGTATGGGCCTAACAAGTACCCTCAGAGCTCATATACCCGATGTTTTCGTGGGAATATTGTTTCCCCGTATGGACATAGAGAAAGGGTCCCCCTAAACTTAACCTGGTTGAAAAGAGCCTATAATGGGTGACGACTAAGGGCCTTGCTACCCTTAGTAGGGGACAACAAGAACAGTTCAGGTACCTTCTAGCACCAAAATTGCATATAGAGAATATAGAAAACCCACCCCTTTAGAGCCATGCGGATACCCTAGGTTTTAGATTTTAAATAGGGTTGTTTTGTTTGATATTGTTTTTTTTCACTATATCATTTCATTTATTATTATTTATTTGGAACTAACTTGTTTCTTTTTGTTTTTTTTTCCTTTTTGCATTTTGCATCTTCATACAGTCATAGGGTATTGATTCCCAAGTGGTCGCCCAAAATTAGAAATCGTTCATAATGGGCAAAAGGTTTTCTAATCATGTAAGAAAGGATACAAGTTTGAGGTTTTGTCCTAAATTTAGATACAATAGGCAAGAATTCATCCAAAAACTTCAAATCAAACAAGATAGATGATACTCATACTAGAGACGAACGACATGAAATACAAGAATTAAAGAAGCAGATGGCCTAGATGATGAATTTGATGACCGCTATGGCTAAAGGCAAAGGGTTTGTCGATTCAAGAGAAGAGTCAGCCGAGAATTAGAATATGAAGCACGATGGTCAGACTTCCACCCCTGAGCAAGGTAATCCCATCAAGTGCCGTAGTTTGAACTCATCCGTGATCTGTGTTAACAAGCCATTAGGAGGTACATACGGGTCGAGTTTTTAGAAAATAGAGATAAGTCCAGAGGAAACCCGAGAAATAATTGATGCAAATAAGTGCATCCTGATTCCTATGAAATACACTTAACTAATCCTGGTACTCATCGAAAGGAACCTAATTACCCTAATTCAATCTGTACCGAGGGAGCTTCTATATCCAAAGGGCTACAATAGTCGTGCTAGTTGCAGTTATCATTTAGGGAGTTTGGGTCACACTACCGAGAATTGTAGGACAATAAAGAGTAGACTTGAAGACCTCATCAAGACGAGTATATTGGGTTTCAAAAATAGAAAGCCCAAATTTTGCAGTGCGCCGACAATCACCCAAGAGGCAAGGTTGAAGAAAAGCCAATACTTAGGATAAGGTCTGAATCCTGATGCTTGTATCCCGACTAATAACCAAAAGACAAAAGCTAAAGCCTCCGTAACATCAATACTCATTGCGAGTATCATCCCAGAATTCAGGGCACAATATCAAGAATTGTATCGCCTTCAAACGACGAGTTCAGACTCTTTGGGAATTCAGAACAAGGGTTATCCTAGTATATTAGCAGACTGCTCGGTGGAATTTGAGCTTAGCAGAAGAATATCTGCTGCAACGAAACCTTTTGGTCTCAATGAAAGTTGTTCTATGGGGATCACTTCTGGAATCAATACCTCATTACATTCATATTTACATTTCATTTCAAATCATAGGTGTTGATTCTAAAATTATTCCATATTAGGAGATCTTTATAATGGGAGAGATGTTCTTTAATATATAGAGTTTGATAATGCTACAATCTAAGATGATCCGAGCAGAAGAAAATAGAGAGGAGACAGAGTTGAAGCACCAAGCACGCACTTCACTCCAGGAAATCAAAATACTAAGAAGAATGATTACTATCAACAAACATCTTCTCTTGATAAAAGTTTTCCTAAAATATTATTTGAGAATCAACACCTCATTTGCATTCATTCTTACATTTGTTGATTATTGTTATGCTTTATACATTTCTTACATTGTATCACCTAATATGTTCCTACATCATGACATCTGGTTTTCCATAAAACATTCATAACAATTGCATCTTTGCATCACCATGAAAGCGATGTACATTGCATAAATACATTTAATGGAAAGCTGTTTTGCACCATTATTTCCATGAGGTTTTGACTATACCGATTGATTCTCCTTTTCACCCAAGCAGCCATGTCCATTAACATGAGTTTCGCACCCACAATAAAAAAAATCTATAACTATCTTTAAAAGCTATGTGACACTTAAGTTTATAATTAATTTGACATTCGAAGGAAAAAGAGAAGAAAAAGCAATTTCTTGATTCCCTCCTTTCATAAGGATATTTAAAAAAAAGAAAAGAACAAAAACAATACGAATTTTTAATTCTATCTTTTTTAAAAATTATAATTTCTTTTTCGATCCTTTCATAAGGACATTTTTGAAAACCTTTGGTCCATGTATAAGGACATTTTACTAAAATAAGATTTTCTTTTTCCATCCTTTTATAAGGACATTTAAAAATAGATTTATTAATTCAATCCTTTTACAAGAACGCTTAAAAAAGCACAATAGAATTTTTGAATTCCATCCGTTCGTAAGGATAATAATAATAAAAAGGAGAGAAAAAGAGAGAAATTTTATAATTATTCTTTCACATGAAATTTTGCATACATCAATCCATAGAATGACGATTGCGGGTTTTCACGGTAGCAAAGCTATCTAGAGAAATAGCCCAAGATAATAGGGGGTATTGATGCCTTGAATGCAAGAGAGTTCTACTTGGTCCTTTATCCATTTTCTCATAGGGCACTAGGGCATGCCACCAAGAAGTGTAAGCCACTAATAAATTAAGAGGTTGGTTGGCAATGAAGTCATGACACAAGAGTTGATCCAACAATAGAAGGCAAAGAAAATGGGCAGGCTTACACCGCGCTGAGGAGGCCAAAATGAGTTGGCACCTTGAGGATGATTTGAAAGTCCCTATGCTTGTGATCTCATCTTTTATATTTTCAGATTCCTTTGCATTTTAATTTCCCTTTTTAAGAATAATGTACGAATCCTATGGCTTAAGCCCTAAAATAGTAGGAACATTTTGTAAAAAAATGTCTGTTTATTTCTGACGGAATGAGAATTGCAATTTCTGTATACTTATTTAGAAAACATTTTTGCATTCTTTGACTCTTTAAACATTTTATTGTCATGGGGTGGTTTTTGTTCTCCCATACACATATACACATTTTTGAAGGATATACATTTGTATATATATATATATTATCAGGTCCTCGAATATCAAATGCAAGAGTACCTTTGATTTTGATCTAATTATCAATTCTAAGCTGCTTATGTTTAGAATAAATTGAATGTTGTGATGATATTACAAATGTGAGTATCCGCTAATCCATTTAAGCCTATAGAGGAACAAAATGAGTGTTTAGATAATGGGCATATCCTATTTAGGAATTCCCTTCTCAAGCATTTGTTGTTTAAGATCCTTGAATCGAGTGTTGGCCCTAAACCTTTACCCCCTGAAGACTATCTCTAGATATCTCTGAATGAGATGACGAATGACATTCTTTCACTTTTCAAGGAGGAAGAAATGAGACCAGATATACGAAGGTCAGATAATCACCAAAAGGAAATGGTTGAAGAAAAATAGAAAATGCCAACCAGAAGGCCGAAGCAATTAAGGATGAGCAATACAATAAAGAGAAAAAAGAAGTGTAATGCCCCAGTTTTGGGCCTAGCAGTTTTGAGGTTTATTAGACGGTCCGGTGGACCAGGTTAGAGATTCGAGTCGAATTCGGGATCATATATTTTTTGGTAAGATAAAAATGTGGGAAAATAGTTAAAAATGTGACATTTTGGTTAGTGGCCAAAATGCGATTTTTGAAAACTGTTTTAAGGTGACTAAAATGAAAATGGTCAAATTCTTAGAATCCTTAAGGAGATAAATTACCAAGTTTTTTTGGTGGTTTCTCCCTTCAATTAAATCATTTTAAACATGTGCTTTAAAGGTGGTTTAAGAGGGATTAAAGAATTTAAGTTAGTTATTTGCTTTCAAAGTAAATTTATGTAACTTTTTCCTAAGCCTTTTCTCTCAACTTATTTTCTGCCAAACACTCATAATTTCATCAAAATCCAGAGGTGAGAGATTTTTTCACTTAGATTATTGATTATAACTTGATTCTTTAACTTTGTTTTACAAAATCTCATTGAAATCTTATGTTTTCTTAGCTTTAAACAAGAAAATTGAGGGAGAAATCACATAACAGGGGTAAGGTCCGTGATCTCCCCTGTTAAATGGTTCTTTATTGATATCCCTAAGTATTTGATCCTTGATTTATGGTTTATAATATGATTTTATGTTTTTATATTGATTTAATTGGGTAAAATTGATGAAATGATGAACGATTTGAATTGAATCTGATTTCCAGTGTTATAAATTGTTTTTGAACATATTTTGGATGTTTAATGATGTTGATAAGTCGATTTTATAAATAGAATCCCGAAACTCTTGAATCTCTAATTGTTTAGGTTGCTAGATTTGTGTTTTTGGGGTGTTATGGTGGCTTTGTGTTTGCTTAAGGTGTTAGGTTGATTTGATTCTGTTTCTAGATGTTAATTGATGACAAAAGTGGTCTTAGATTGTTAGGTTGTGGCTGAGTTGTGTTTGGAAATGATTAGTTGAAGTTTTCAGTTGTTGTGGTTGGGTAATTATGAGGTGAATGCTAGAACCTGTGAGGATCTGTTGTTGCAGTGTTGTAAATGCATAGAGATGCATTAATCCTCTGTTGTTATGTGGTTTAAATAGGGGAGGTTGTTTTGGAAGAAAACGGTGTGGCATTGGAGGCTTCAGACGCTTGATTTTGCGTCGGCAAATCAAGGCTTCGCGTATCTGTGAGTGGGAACGTAGATTCTAGCTTTGGAATGTTTTAAGGTGGTTTATGGGAGTTTAAACTTAGCTTGATATGCTGGTTTAAACTCGAAAGTAAGTAAAAATGGATTTTCTCTCTCGGTCGTGCTAGTGTTAATTGGTTTAATGCACTTGTTTTGATTTACATGTTACCTAATGTTTAAGTTTGATTTAAAGTGTTTGATATACTATTAATAAGCATGGAATGCTGAAGGATGCACCTGGTAAATGATCCTTGTAAGTATATGGTTTATACTTGTGATTTAAAGCATGGTTGTTGCTTTGGAAAAATGGTTTGGCTAATGTTTGTTAAAAATAGTGAGGTAAATGTTAAATGGTAAATTATATTGGCAAGTGATGTGGTTTTAAAATTGTTATTGATATAGTTGACCGGCCATAGGATTGAGTGCACTATAATAAGTCACCTTGGATGTTGAGGGGTTTAGATCCGTGTACCGAAAACTCCATCCGAATACCCTGACTGTAGATGGGTTAAATAGTAGCGTAGACTCCCGTTAGTGGATTAAGCGTCTAACCAATGATTGGGGTTGGTGTCCCCATGGGTTGAAAGGTGTACCCGGTTGGTAATGTACCACGATTGTTATTGTATCGCTATTCCGGTTGAGATTGAACTAGTGGTTGAAGTATATTGCTTAATGTATGTATAATTGATTGTACATGAATTGAGGTTGAAGTTAGATCTATGAAATAGTTTAAAAAGTTTTAATTTACCCTGACTTTTGAATGCATGTTTAGTTGTGTTGTGTTAAGTTTTCTCAACAATGATTGAATGTCTGAATTGGAACACTTCCTAAACTGGTTTAACTCCTAGACCGGGTAGGGGGTGTTACATCTCCCTTTTTGTCGAGCATCCTCTATATCACTTGGTAGAGTCCCTAGAGGTCTGCATTAAGTGCGCTAACAATCTGTCTTACCTGAACTTCCAAGTTTCTCATGTATGCGGCTAGACTCTGGACAGTTGCATCGTTATGCTCCATATAACCATTCAGGGTGTTCTTTTCAGAAGATCTTTACACTGAAGGTAGATTATTCTGTGCTCTCTATGGCATCACATTCTGGTTGAAACCTGGTGGTACATTGGTGCTCTGACACTGAACATTAAATTGGTTACCTCCCTGGCTCGACCATGAAAAGTTCAGATGCTGCTTCCACCCACATTATATGTATTGAAGTACGAGTTGTTATTGCAGTTGTAGTTGCCAACAAAATACACCGACTCTAGGTTTTCTGAGTATTCCTCCATGATATGGTCGTCACCGAAAATAGTGTAAAATTGTTCAAATACTTTTACTACTCGAACTTCAACAAGCTTTTGCATTGTCTTCACTATATTAGTGAGGATGGCAATTTGAGCATTGATTGATGAAAGTGCATCAAGTTCCAACTTTCGAGCTGTCTCGTCCTGGCTCCCAATCTGGTGGTAGGATATTGGAGATCATTGGTGGTAATCCTTTCTAGGAGGTCATATGCCTCATTATAATTTTTATCTAGCAACAAACCATTTGCGGCGTATGCAATGGTCCTGTATAAAAAATCTCCATTTGGTTCCAAGTAGGGATTACATGCATGGGACATCTTCTCAACTGGTCTTTGAATTTCTCCCAAGTATCATACAAAGTCTCATCATCAGCTTGCCTAAAGGCAATGATTGCACTTCGCAACTTGGCATTTAATGTAGGTGGTTGGAATCTCAGTAGGAACTTTAGGCATAAATCTGCCCATGTAATGAATGAACCAGGTGGCAATGAATTTAACCACAATTTTGCTCTATCTCGTAAGGAAAATAAGAATAGCCTCAACTTTATTATTTCTTCATTCACACTAGGATGTTGAAATAGTTGACAAACATCCATGAATTACTTCAAATGCTGCCTTGGTTCTCCAGTAAGTGATCCATCAAATCGTCCTACATTCGATAGCATTTGAATCATTATCGGTTTAAGATCAAAGTTACCATATTTACCTCTAGACCGACCAGTCCTAGCATCAAATTATCTAAGGTGGGTTCTAGAAGTTCTCTGATGGGTTGGTTATCTCCTAACTCCACATTCCCATTCTATGCCATCTCTTAATGTTCTCTCCTTAACTTGCGTAGGGTTCTCTCAATTTTAGGATCGTGCTCAAGTTCTTCCCTTTTAGTGTTACTCTTATTCATAAGCTAAATAAAATTAATAAAAATAACTAAAAATAAAAACAAGTAAAAATCAAAACAATCAATTTCGTTGCAATCCTCGGCAACAATGCCAAAAACTTATCGATGAAATATCGCTTGGCAAAAGATTAAGTATTCTATTTGTCAATTCAGGAAATAATGCCAAGGATATGTCTTTTACGTGCAAGTATACACGGTCAACAACTGATAAAGTAGTGAGTTGAGTATCGTCTCCACAGAGATTGTCTAGGAATTAATTGCCACGAATAATACTTGTGAACTAGAAAATAAAGGTGATGGCAATTGATTGAGGGAATGAGTAAAATAAAAGAATTAAAGAAATAGAATGATAAAGAAACTGAAGTGAAGATCGAGGTAGATTGGCAAATAACTGGTGTAGTAATGATTGCAAAGCTTGGCAAGAGATGTTTGGATTTCACACCAGTAAAGACAACAATTAGTAACATTAAACTCTAGTTTTATTGTCAAGCATATTTAAAGTTAGTATTGCCTCTGTCGATGGAAATACCCTAAGTTAACTACTCTCAACACCTATATGTCTATAGGGAGTTTTCAAACAATTAACTTGGTGAAGTTTCAATCTTTACTCCTAACGGGTAGAATCAATTCAGGTGTAAGTTCATCTACTTGAATATCTCCTGTCGCAGTTTCTCTCATTAGTATATGGCAATTAATTCTTATCTCCTAAGTTTGTTAAGATATTAGGGGATAATAAGTATTTAATACCAATCATCGTATGGCATAAAATATATGAAATGTAAGCACACGCAAAATAGACAATAATGCCAAAACATGCAATTATTAAAAACTAAAAATACTAAGAGTTCATCATAAACACCCTAGCCAATTTAAAAGATTAGTTCATGGATGGGGAAACCAACAACAAATCATCATTTTGATTCACCATCAAAAAAACAAAAAATAAATCAAGTGGGATAAACAAAAGAGGAAGTTCTTTCAATGCAGCCCCTCAATGGATCCAGAGCTCTCGGCAAAATGCCCAGGTTGCTTCTACCCTTCTCTTCTCCTCACAGCTCTAGCTCTCTTTTGCTCATCCTTGAACTCCTTTATATAGGCATAAGTGAAGCCTTAATTAGGGTTAGGGTTGAGTCCTGAATTTCCAGTACCGCACTCTTCGGACGTGGCATCTACACGTTATAGTAACTAGGGCTAATGTGGATCTAACTTAGTGCGATTTTTCGGGCATCGTTATTCCTTCTTTTGCCAACCATGCTTGGCATTTTTCATCATGTATTTGCCAACTGCGCTCAACATTTCTTTCCTACATCCACTTGCTCTAGTCCTACCGATCCTGGACACCATGACAATAATACACCCCTTTCACTCTGGCAATAAAAACTATACATTTCTCAACTCCTAGATGCAAATGCATGAAACTACTGGCAAAATAGACTCATATGTACCTAAAGTCAAGCAATATCATAGCAATATAAGCATGGAAAGTACATCTTTTGAGGAGTTAATAGGTACAAATTTGGATGTGTTCAAGAATGTCACTGCAACTGATTCACTAGGTGACAATTCTGAGTTTGAGCAAGATGTAGTGTGAGGGGTAGAAACTGTGGATGAAATGGTAGAAGAAGCGATTAAGCTATGGAAATTATGGAGCCATTCAAGGTGTTTTCTTCTGAACCAAAGGTAATTGACGATGTCAAGCCGAAAGAGAAAGAGAAAACTAAGGGTCAACCAACATCGAACGCAAAGAAGAGACTTTGATCCTAAGTCGGTTGAGACCATTCAAGTGGTCAACTTTTTTGATTAAATGTTTTATTTTTTCCAGTATAGATTTTTATTGTTTTTTTTTTCTTTTTATTTTTTTGCGATATTTTTTTCTTTATACAGAATAAGAGAACCCTTGCATAGCACTTGACCCTTCTCTAATATAAATGTCGTACACCAGTATAGTGGGCTGAAAAGAGCAAATGTCGTTGCATCCATGGCTATAGATACAACTAAAGAAGGACGTACCTTTAAGCGTCTGATGATGCCGAAGTGGAGCTAGAACTACAAGAACAATCAGAGGCACCTCTGAAAAGGAAAGAGACGAAGAGAAAGAGATCCAAGCCTAAGGACAAGAAGCAAATAAAGAAATAGGAGAGGAAGAAGAAAAAACGGAAGCATCATGCTACCTACTATACTCCAGAGCATGATTGAGTTAGTGTTTCAATTTTTGTAGGCATGCATTTCATGTAGTTTAATTTCTTTTGTTAAAAGTATTATAATTACATTTGCATTATCATTGTAACTGCATTTTGCATTCGATTATTGCATTCTATTTTTGCATTGGGGATAATGCAATTTTTAAGTTTGAGGGCATACACATGAGATTTGAAATGAACTCTCGTTTCAAAAAAAAATTTAAGCACAAGGTTTATTTTGTGTTAGAAATATTTTGCTTACATTCGAATCTTAAATCTTGAATCATGTTAATTGTGTATGAGTAGGTTGGATATATGTGTTGGAATGTTGCATTAGAATTCTACATACATAAATTTTCTTGCATGAGTAATGGATACATAGCATCATCTCTTTGATTTTAGATAAATTCTACCTTGTTCAGCTATTGTTATTTATGATATTAGACCTTTTTATGCGTAAATAAAGGCACTCCAATGTGAGTGTAAAATAAGAGTAGTTTCAAGGGGAATACTCCTCTACATGCGTTAAAAAAATGAATATGGCCAAAGGCTGTCGCTGCATGAGTGTGTGTCGTAACAATGAAGTACTTCATGAGGGTTCATTGTACAACATCTTACTTCTCAGGATCTTAGGGTGCTTTCATTGTTCCATATCCGTCGCTAAAATAAGAAAAAAAGAAAATTGAAAATGAGTATAAATATTATCTATATTCTATAATTGCTATGTGTTATTAAATAAAAGTTGTTATGTGGAAAGAATCTAATATTAGGGATGGAAAAATTACCCGACCCCTACTCGATCTGGTGTGTCCCAACCTGACCCAATTAGGTTTTTCCTCTTGAATTTCGAGGATCAAGGTGGGCGGTTATTAAAATGCATTGAGTTGGGACAGGGCGGGTTCAGTTATGAGGTGAAAATTCCCTGCCCTGATATATTTTAAATTATATATATTAATATATTTATGAAAATACAACTATATATAAATGCTTTTAGGGGTTTTAAGCTATTTTTTAGTTTGTGTTTATTGTAAATTTTTGTTAGATGTTGTTCAAGTTTTAACATATCTGATTCTGATGGTCAATGGTTTAAGTTTATTCTTTTAGATATTTATTTTTTTCATGTGAGTAATTTAATTGAGTTTTATTTTTATTTTTATAGGTTTAAAGTCTCTTAAAACCTATATTTTGTGATTGTGATGGTGGTTTGGTCAGATCTAACATTTATCGTCGATGAAGATTAATATATATTTTAAAATTTTTAGGTCGGGTTGGGGTCGGGTTTATGAGGTGATGTATCAGGGCGGGGCAGGTAAATTAATATTTATATTGGGGCAGGGCGGGGTTGGGTTTATAGGTTTATAAATTGGAGCAGGTACGGGGCGGCCAAAAACCCTCCCCGTCCTACCCCGTTGCCATCCCTATCTGATATGTTACAGATGATGCTAGGTATTGATGAATTGCAAGTTCATTTATTCTTATGCTTGAGTTGTCAATGCAATATTCTATCATTTAGATGCAATTGATTCATTAATTGTTGTGATGATTCAAGTAGCTAGAATGTTTATCAATGTATGTTTTACCGTGCTATTTATTATTTTTTCTTGAGGATAAGCAAAGACTGTAGCTTGTGGGTGTGATGGTACTCTAAAGAGCACGTTTTTCCCTATTTATCAATTAATTTGTCCCCACATTGGTATCTCATGCATGCATTCTTGTATTTTTCTGTTTACTATTTGTATATTTTCTAACTCAGTTTGCTTTGCTCAAATTCTCCTTATTTCTACCATTTTTTGTTATTTTGTCACTACACTACTAATGTCGCTATAAAAGCATCTTATTAATACAGCTGAGACTGTCGCTGTATTATGATGTCACTGCATAAGAGTTGTTTAGATTGTATTAGTCCTTGTTGTTGCATTGACATCTGTCAACAACTGTCAAATAAGATCAAAGAACAATGAGATGACATTTAGTTACAACTGTTGTACGAAATAAATGTCGCCACATTAAAATATGATTATTACCAAATTGTGTCAAGGATTGTCGGCTCATTAAAAGCTGTCAAAAAGATAAGATCAAAGGATGATGAGCTGGCAATTTGGTGCAACTGCCTTGTACGATTTTTTACAGCTGCAAATCCACGAGGGACACCTGTATTTACCTTATTGGAAAGAAATGAGGCATCTTGATATATCATCTTATCCTTACCTTTTTCAATAGCCATTATCTTTTGGAAGATCATTTTTCTCCATCTTGTAAAGCGTCATCCATGGCGGCTTGAGCTTCGTTCTAGTGAACTGAGGTGAAGACGAGGCAGATCTCTTAGTGACAAATAGGATCTAAGTACCGAATCAAGGGAAATTTCATAGAAATACTTTGAGATAGCTAGAGATAGAGGTTTTTAGTTATTTTCATTTTTTTGTGTAAAACTTGAATGATGATTTACTATTTCCTTTCCTTAAGAACGAAAGTTATTTTGGATTGTGAACTTCAACTTATTTTATGAAGCTTTCTCTCTTGTTTCAACTTTTGGGCTTGAATGCTATTTTGCACGTAAATGTTTAATGAAGCCATTGACGCTGAAAGTTGCGGTGACATATTAAGTTAACGAGCATCACAATGAATGTTGAGTGGGGTCGCAACGAAAGTTGGTCCACTCATTCGAGGACATACATTATCTCTCAGCAATGAAAGTTGTGGTAGATTTGTTTGTTTAAGTAATTAGTTAAGAGTTGAAGGAAAGTTAGTAGGATAAGTTTGATTTATCTTGATTTATAATCATCTTATGCTTTAACCTTGCAGCATTTGGTAAACTGCCGAGTTACACCGAGGGAATCTAGTATTTTTTTTATAGAATATCACTTTCCTTTACTATTTTGTTACTATTGCATTCACAACACTCTCTTAAATCTTTTGCATTTACATTTCTTTGCACTGACAACTTTACTCACATTTACTTTTATTTTTAGAACTTTTGTACTAACTTTAATAAGCAAAAAACCGCTTTCTTTGTGGGATCAATATCCGGTAGGATAAACCTATCAACTATACTTGCATCGATGCTTGTACGTTTGCACAATTGTGTTGACATTTCATAGCCGATCAAGTTGTTTTTGTAATTTTTAAGATTATTTTTAGTTTGATTTCTTAAATTTAAAAATAAAATAGAATTAAATCGAAGTGGTTCTATGTTAGAGCAGAAAAAAGCCGATCCGACTCGTCTCGTCGCTAATCAATTCTAATTTGTTAAGCTTTATACGATCAATCGAAAATCGAAAAGAGATGGTTGAATTGGCTTCTTGAAGAATTTGTGGAAAATCAAACTAAAAGATGGGCAATTTTGTGCATGATCAATTTATAGTGGTTTGGCTTTTAACCTACTCTACATCCAGAGGGCGTATCGGTGCACGCTACTTGAGTATCGGTACGGTGTCATTTGTATCGGTACTGATGGACAATATCAGTACGAAAACTGCTTACTAGAAAATCTAAAAAATATTGTGTATCGGTACGTAGCAAAGTCGTACAGGGGACAGGTTCTTGAGTGTTGGTATCAAGACTAGGGCACTAATATTGAATGCATGTTTTGGAAACTAAAGGCAATTTGGAAACATTTGATTAAGTCAAAAAAACTTAGAACCATTTTGAACATATTTTTCAAGTTTATTTGGACTATGAATTATTTTTTTAATCTTTAATTATGTCCAAAATATTTTTCACATAATTTGTTATATCAAAATATTAGCTCAATATAATTGGAGTCAAAGTTTCGAACTTGGATTCTGATCTTGGACATTTTATTCAGATTGGACTCGAATTTAGTATATTCGGACTTGGATTAGCTTGGAGGTCTGATAGTTAATCGGATCGACTCATACTGTATAAAATCTAATCCATTGCCATTTCTAGTCTAGTACGATCTCCCGATAAACCGAACATGTTCCATACGACAAGAGTTACACTTAAAATAATTAGAATTACAATTATTTAGTTTGGACTGTTGATTAAGTTGTACATAATTTTTATATAGTGTTTAATGCGACCTGTATGTTCCATTGCTGTCGGAACTAGTACTGCGAATCGTGGTAAACATATGTAGTATATATATTATCGACCTTCTACATGTGTGTTCCTTGTCTCGTGCTATATGATTATTCTATGTTATGATGTATGAAAGCGCGATATTTGAATTCTGAATAAGTATGTTGACTCTGATTAGTATGAACTTAATTTATTTTTATATTTGAATGACTTGTGTGTGACTGCTATGATGTATAGTGGATAAAAAACATGTTCTTATATTATATGGTCTAAAAGTGTCTACAATATTGATTTCATACTATGATATCAAAAAGAGTAATTATATTACATGTATGTTTCTGAAATCGATAGATCTCTAATATTGATTATATGATAATGGACATATTTTGGTTTTATGAAAGTGAACACAAAGATACAAGTATATGGTTTTATGGTAATATATTCATGAATATGACATTATGTTAATGGTTGAATGATTAAGATTTGTTATAACAAGCATACATGAATTCTACATTGTATATTGGGGTTGGTAATGAAAGGAAGAAGTACATGACTGTTTTCATCCTACAGGAGGTAAATTTAATTACAGGCTTGTTTCATCCTATATGAATAATAAATCCAATTACTGGATGATTCATCCGAATTAAATGGTAAATTCCATTTAATGGAGAGTTGTAGTTTACGAGGTTCTGGGAAACTCCACAATGAGAGTTGTCGTTGGATAGCTAAGACTCAATTTTATGCATTGTATTTCATGATGTTCACTATGTATGCCTTATTTTTCTTGTATGGATTAATATTATGCTTGTTAGATGGTTAACATGATTCTCTTGTGTGTTTGCACTATGAGGACACAATAAACTCTATAACTCACCGCTTTAGTTTTCTCCCCTTACAGATTCTCACACTCAGTAGGATCCAGTTTGGTACTTGGAGGATTGGCTAACATTTTATCTACATTATTTATAATATGATTTCACGGACTCTTACTTTAAACTTTATTTATTTCCAGTATTATATTCATAATTTTTGTAAGGAATTTTGAATATTAATTATTTCTGAAGTTTTAAAACTTATTTTTACATGCATTAATAATGTGAATATTTTAGTTTGAGTAAATCGACATATATTTTCCATTATTTAATGCCATTAATTATATATATTATTGTTCGTATTTTGAATTAAGTGACATTCGAGATTTGGCAGTAACATTTGAGTCAGGTCTAGGAAATGATAAAATGGATGTGACCGTTGAGACTCGGTCGTAACGTTTAGGTTAGGTTTGAGGTGTCACATACAAAATTTTGATGGTGAGTTTTTTCATGGTGTTTCAGGAATTTTTTTAAAGAAATGATTAAAATTTTTAAAATATTTGAAGGATCCTAATGTGATTTTTAAAATTTTTTAGGGTTAAATGATAAATTTTAAAATTGGAGGTCATACTACATAGCCTCCAATTCTCATGAAGTTTCGTCGTTGAAGCTTGAAACAAGGATAAATATATCCAACATTCACGAAAATGATAATTACTTGTAAAATTATATATCCATAATGGATCAATGTGGGTAAAATGTATCAAACGTAGAACGAGAGTGTAGCGACTACAAAAATTTCGAGATTGCTAAAAAGGAGTAGTAGATTTCTTTTGAAAAATATTTGGAAAAGCGGGAAATTCTTTTCGTATTTTTGAAAATAAAAGACTTAGAGTCGCCACCGGCCACTGAGGTAGGCTGAATACCATAAAACTAGAGATTCGTTAAAAAAAAAGGATTTGAGAGTTGGTTATGCGTGGGGAAGGGTTAGCACTCCTATTTCGCCTGGAAATCGGTA
Organism: Hibiscus mutabilis; assembly: GCA_019671005.1. Classification (NCBI taxonomy): domain Eukaryota; kingdom Viridiplantae; phylum Streptophyta; class Magnoliopsida; order Malvales; family Malvaceae; genus Hibiscus; species Hibiscus mutabilis. The sequence continues at coordinate 27,339,501 of CM033746.1, forward strand.
CCAAAATATATGTTGCTTTTAATTGATGGAAATTATTAAAATTTAAATCAAATTTAATTAAATTGTTCGTAATTGAATTTAGACTTTAATTATACGGGCTTCGTCAAATTGGTGAGTTTGAAATAATTAAACATTTAATTAGTAAGGGTGACGATACATCAGACCATAGATTAAACTGATATCGAATAAACCCGACTGCTGTGTTAATTTATGGTTCGAATTTTCGTATATCACCTTTATGCATGATGCAAATATTTTAAAATGATGTTATGTCTTGTTAGGATTTTAATTCGAAATTATATTTACCTTTAGACGGTAAGAATTAATTCGAATATTTGGTCAACATCCATTGAGTCAAGACTTTTACGACACAAATATCAGAATTAATAACTACCTCCTTTTATAAGTTAAATTAATTAGCCATATGTATGTCCATTAAAATATTAAAGTCATATAAATGACAATTAAAATGTATGACATAGAAATGCATAAAATAAAACCTAGGCCCACTAAAGTCCTAGCCTAAAAAGGCACAAATTATGAAAATTCAATTAGTGATCTAATTATTAACTAGGTTAGTCTAATATTAATCCTAAATTAATTAAATCCTAAAAAACTAGAAAATCATAACAATTTATGGATTATCTTGAATCAAAATAATTAATTTATTAATTTTAAACTAGTATCCCAATAAGCCAAATATTCTATTTAAAACGATTCAAATTAATTAATTATGATTTTAATTATGTGTCCACCTAAGTCAAATATCAATTTTATACTAAAGGGTAATTAAGAGATGTTCAATTAATTCAATGAATTCAACATTTATCCCAATGAGCCAATGATAAATTTAAATTAATTTAACTAATTCGATCATTAAATCTAACTATGGTTCTAAAAAAAATCTAATCCTAAATTTAATTTAATTAATTTTAAAATTATGCCCCAATAAGCCGAGCACATAATTCAAATTAATTAAATTAAACCCTAATCTAACTAAGGCCTCAACCAACCTAAAAACCTAAGCTAAATTCATTTTAATTAATTTAAACACATACCCCAATAAGCCAAGGGCATGTTTTAAATTAATTAAAATAAATTCTAAAAATCTAAACTATCTTAAGAACACATACAAGCAAACACTAAATTAAACCACATCCAACAAATAAGATAAAACACATAGCACAAACAAATAAATTAAATAAAAGCATATAAGAAAGACTTACATAAATAAAGAAGATACCAACAAATCTCATTAAAATTTCCATTAAACCATAAGAATGGATTACACATAAGTAAACAAGAGAAGAAAATACCAAAACCCAAATATATTCTCGATCGATCAATCCACGTATCGTTATCGATGTGGTTGAAAGCTTGATTTAAGTGTTGGTGATTCGAATAGTGTTTTTTAGGTTCGAATGGTGGGGTGGGGGCGGCTTTGTAGGTTGAAAATAAAGAAGAAAAAAATGATGGAGACAGTGGATGAAAAGTCGAGTGATAAGGGGATTAAGGAGGAATAGGGAAAATGAAAAAAATGAAGTTGGGCAGTCTGTTGGTTTTAGGGGTTGAAGGGGAAATTGATTGTGAAAAAAAAAATGAAAACTCCCCCGTGAGTTGGTTTGGGGAAGTTATATATCTATTATTATTATTTTTATCCTATAAAATAAAATCAATAAGGTTCAAGACCTTAATCACTAAGTAGTGGTTCATCCAATAAGATTGAGGCATCATCCATCCAATGAGAGTAAAGCCTCAATAAGGAAGGAGTTGGGATATTTATTTTTTGGTATTTTTTATTATATGTAAAATCATATATGATGGGCCATGTAAGGTTTTGGGTATTAAAAGGGTGATGTGGATTGATCTTATTTCAAGCATTTTTAATTTAAACCCGGACAAAATTTAGTATCTACAACTGCCCCTCTTTGCTCATTGCTGTGAAACGGGAATAGAGCAAAGACAAAAGATACAAATTTTGTCCCATTTCCCTGCCCGAAGACTCTGAGCTACAAATTTCTCCTATATGAAACTGTTCACTCTTTCTCTTTCTGAAATCCTAAAGCTTTGAGTTTTTCCTATATAAAACTCTTTACCCTGAAGTCTTGAGCTACGGGTCCTTCCTATATAGAACCTTTCACCCTGAAGCCCTCTCCTTCAGGAGGCTTCAGACCATATAAAAGGATTCACGGCAACACGGCTACCAATCAGATCTACCTCTTCTTCAGCGGGCTTCAGACCATATTAAAGGGTTCACGCCAACACGACTACTAATTGGATCTACCTCTTCTACAGGGGCTTCAGTCCATATAAAAGGATTCACGCCAACACGGCTACCAATAAGATCTACCTCTACTTTAGGGGCTTCAGACCATATAAATGAATTCACGCCAACACGGCTACCAATCGGATCTACCTCTTCTTCAGGGGCTTCAAACCATATCAAAGGATTCACGCTAACACGGCTACCAATCGGATCTACCTCTTCTTTAGGGGCTTCAGACCATATAAAAGGATTCACGCTGATAAGTGTTCAAAAGTACTATTTTTCTTATCCTTTTTACTCATATTATTGTTAGACTTAGGCTCATATTAGTTGCATAATTAGCCATTCATGCATTAATCCATGTTTCCTTCCATCGTTGAGCTTCATTACATAACTTGGTAGTTTTCGTGGGAAAAGATGTTGCTTTGGTGTGTTTTGTGTATATGTGCAGGACCACTTGCCAAAGCAAGGCTAGAGCTAGTTGCCAGGGCAATACATGAAGGATATGCCGAGCTAGTTGCCAGGGCAATGCATGAAGGAGACGCCGAGCCAGTTGCCATGGCAATTGTCGACAAGAGTAAATGTGATATGGTAGTCGAAATTGATGACTATACAAGCCCAAGATGACGTGGAGCAAAGCCCAAACCCAAAGGAATTTGATTTCCATACAGAGATTAAAGAAGAATTAAATTCCAAGAAGATAGGAGAAGTTCTAGTAGGAATACAATTATAATAAAGAATTATATTCTTTAAAGATAATTTAATTCCAACTTAAACTCCTCCTCAAAGAAGGACTTTGGCCTAGCCCTATAAATAAGATGAAGATTTCGACAAGATGGAGAGAGCAAAGGGAGGGGAATTTCGACAAGTCCAAGAAGGGCAAGAGGAGAGAATTTTCGACAAGCATCTAGGGCAAGGAGGATTTCGACAAGCCTCCTCCTTCATCATTTTCTTTCTTGTTCGATTGGGTTCATGCTAGGGATTGTTTATCTTGTGTTTCTTTGGAACCTAGCCATGAACTAAATCTATTTGGCTATGGTTATTGTGTTTTGTGGTTGTGAGAAACTATTGGTTTTTGTTTAGGTAATAAGAGTTTGCACTTTTCTCTTTCAAGGTTTATTCATTCTTGGTTCTTATTCTTGTTTGCGAGTGAATTGGGAGAGGATCTCGTGATTTCATCTATTTATCTAATATCGGGAGAGTTAGATTCAAGAAACGAATGAATATGATCTTTATTCAATCTATTGATGGTGAAGATTAATCCGGCTTAGGAATAAGTTAAGGATTTCAACGGCTAAGAGGAGCGCAAGATTGATTGTTGTTCACCCTTGATTCACGCAGGGATGTATTATCAAGGCATGCACAAGTAGCTAGAGTTTCGACTTAGGGATAAGAAGAAACCATTGAAGAACGCTCTACCGAACCTTGAAGGTTGCTGCCCAGACGCCCAAGTAGTTGCCCAACTAGTTGCCTAGGCAACCATCGATTAGTTGCCAAGGCAACCCCGTTGTGCAAGTTGCCACGACAACTGAGTTTCCCGTGCACTCTTTTACCAAAACGATCCAATCGGCTATCACACCTCAACTCACGATAACCTGGCCTATCTCTCTCTCATTTGATCTCATATTTTCTTTTACTTTATTGCTTTCTAGTTTAGTTATTAGTTAAACTCCCACAATCCTTTATTTGTGTTTTTACTTTTTACAGTGCAAGAGACTGGATTCTTGAAGTAGCACCAATCCCTGTGGAGACGATATCTTTTATACTATAACTTGCGACGTGTATACTTGCACAATTGCGTAGCACTTATTACGCGCAACAAGTTTTTGGCGCCGTTGCCGGGGATTGGCAATAGCGACTTTGTTTTTATTTTCTTGCACTTTCTTTTTACTTTTCTTGTTTAAAGATTCAAAGGGCTAACAAACTTTGGTTTTGCATTGGTATATGACAAGGGCGAGACCGACTTCACCAGAATATCCCTTTGATCCAGAAATCGAACGAACCTTACAAAGACTTAGACGAAGGATAAGAGTAGCAATGGCTAATCAAGACGGCAATATGAATCAAGATGTTCGAGCAGGAGGAGGAGTGATTCTTGCACGAAACAGAACTATTCGAGACTATTTTGAAGATCTTGATGGACTTAACCCAGGAGTTGTCGCACCTGAAATTGAAGCTGACCACTTTGAGTTGAAACCGGTAATGTTTAATATGATCAACACAATAGGTCAATTTGGCGGCTCAAAGAATCAAGATGCACGACAACATCTGAAATCTTTCCTCGAGATTTGCAACTCGTTCAAAATACACGAGTCACCCCCGATGTCTTACGATTAAGATTATTCCCCTATTCACTGAGGGATAGGGCGAAAGCATGGTTGAATAGCATTCCTGCCGGATCAATAGCATCTTGGACTGATCTTTGTCGTGATTTCCTTGCTAGATTTAATCCTACAAATTTGACTGATAAGCTTCGTAACGACATTACTTCTTTTTGGAAAGCAGATGATGAATCCATGTACGAGGCTTGGGAGCGATATAGAGAACTTCTACACAAATGCCCCCTACACGGATTCCCGGTGTGGACTCAAGTAACAATGTTTTACAACGCCGTGAATACACCAACAAGGATGATGCTAGATGCCTCGGCAAACGACATACTCCTAGATAAGTCGCGAAAGAAGCAATGCAAATTTTAAACAGTGACCAAGAATGATTATCAATTCCCATCTACTAGAAGAGGAGGAGTTAGACGCTAAGCCACAATACATGAACTAGGATCATCGATTCAATTTCGGCACAATTGGCCACTTTAACCAAGATGGTCCAGAACATGCAAAAACCAAACAACACACATGAAGTCAAGGTAATGGATTCTTTTTGTGAGTTATGTGGTGATAACCATAATTCTTCTGAATGTATGCAGAATCCGAATCCAACTTCTATGTGGGGAATTACAATCGGAACAACAATGTGATGTCCAATACATACAATCCAGCTTGGAAGAAGCATCTAAATTTTTCATGGAGTAATCCCAACAATGCTCTAAACCAAAACAATCAGAATGCACAAGCATCGGGATTCCAAAGAAAATATGCCACGGCAATGATTGCCGCAAAGAACAACCAACGACATCTAGTTCTTTGGAAAATTCTTTAAATGCTTTTATGATGAAAACTGAATCTTATATGGCTGAGAATAGTAATTTCATAAAAAGAACTGATGCTTTTATTAACAGGACCGAGATGAGATTGCAAAACCAAGAGGCGGCAATCAAATCATTTGAAAATCAAGTCGGACAGTTTGCTCAAAATCTGAATACTAGACCGAAAAGAGGTTTACCTAGCGATATTGAAGTCGCAAGAGGAACTGGCCATGAGCAATGTAAGGCGATCACCACTAGAAGTGGCCAACAACTTAAAGAGGTTCAAACCCGCTCGTCAAATAAAACTCCACAAAAAGATCAAGACGAACCTAGCGGCAAAGCCTCAGATGCTGAACCAGGAATTGCCGCGGCAACCGGCAATAAGCATGCCTCGGCAACCGACGATAAAGATGCCTCGGCAACTTGCGATAAGCATGCCTCGGCAACCCTAGTTGATAACACCTCGGCAACCTCAGTTGTCCCGGTAATACCGTCAATCAGGTTTCAAACTAATGAAAAGATCGAAGATATCCGACTTCCACCACCATTCCCACAAAGGTTGAAGCAACAAAAGCAAGAATACCAATTCAATAAGTTTCTTGATATCCTAAAGCAAGTCCACATCAACTTGCCATTGGTGGAAGCAATTGAACAAATGCCAAACTATGCCAAGTTTCTTAAAGACATTGTGTCCAAGAGAACAAGGCTAGGAGAGTTTGAAACAGTTGCCGCAACAGAGGGATGCATGACAATGTTGAACAATCGTATGCCACCCAAGTTGAAGGATCCCGGAAGTTTCACAATACCTTGTTCCATTGGAAACCACTATGTCGGGAAATCATTATGCGACCTTGGGGCTAGCATAAACTTGATGCCTAAATCGGTTTTCCAGAAACTAGGAATCGGGAAGGCAAGACCTACAACAGTTATGCTACAGCTAGCCGACAGATCCTATGTGCATCTAGAGGGAAAAATCGAGGACATACTGGTAAAAGTTGATAAATTTATTTTTTCGGCTGACTTTATTATTTTGGATTGTGAAGCAGATGAGCATGCACCCATCATTCTCGGGAGACCATTCCTAGCAACAGGGAGAACCTTGATCGATGTTGAAAAGGGAGAACTCACAATGAGGGTGAATGACCAGCAAGTTAAACTAAATGTGTTCCAAACACTAAGGCATGCCAATGATCCAGAAGAATGCCAACTTCTTCATGCCACGACAGAGTTTAACTTCGACGAGGAATTTAGTTGCCGATCAAGAAGAACCTGATGAGTATGAAGAACCGGTTGATGAGGAACAACCAGAAGAGGAAAATTGGCTAGTCAATTGACCAGGTACATACTTTGAACCACTGGATTACTCAGGTAAGGAAGGTAAGCTCGAAAAACCCTCTATTGAACAACCACCGATTCTTGAGTTGAAACAATTGCCAGAGCAACTAAAATATGCATATTTAGGAACCGATAATACATTGCCTGTAATTATTTCTTCTAAGTTACAGTCTGAGCAGGAAAAGAAGCTGATCAAGATGTTGAAGCTACACAAAAAGGCAATAGGGTGGACAATTGCCGACTTGAAGGGAATTAGCCCGACAGTGTGCATCACAAGATTCTGTTGGAAGATGATCACAAACCTTCAATTGAGGCCCAGAGGAGACTGAATCATGCCATGAAAGGGGTTGTAATGAAAGAAATCATCAAGTGGCTTGACGCCAGCATTATATACCCTACCTCTAATAGTACATGGGTAAGTCCGGTACAATGTGTTCCGAAAAAGGGAGGTATAACGGTGGTAAGTAATGAAAACAATGAACTCATTCCAACCAGGACTGTGACCGGTTGGAGGGTTTGTATGGATTATCGAAAGCTAAACAAAGCCACAAGGAAAGATCACTTCCCATTACCCTTTATTGATGAAATGCTTGACCGTCTTGCAGGTAAACCCTTTTATTGTTTTCTTGATGGTTATTCAGGTTACAATCAAATTGCCATAGCACCAGAAGATCAAGAAAAGATAACCTTCACATGCCCATACGATACTTATGCCTTCCGAAGGATGCCGTTCGGATTGTGTAACGCCTCGGCAACCTTCCAAAGATGCATGATGGCGCTCTTTTCAGATATGGTCGAAGACTTCCTTGAGATCTTCATGGATGATTTTTCTGTTTTTGGTAATGACTTCGATAGCTGTCTCGGCAATTTAGAGAGGGTGTTGGCAAGATGTGAAGAAACAGATTTAGTCCTCAATTGGGAGAAATGCCATTTTATGGTAGACGAAAGAATAGTGCTCGGCCACAAGATTTCATCCAAGGGAATTGAAGTAGACAAAGCCAAGGTGGACGTGATCGAGAGATTACCCCCACCAAGTTCGGTTAAAGGAATTCGAAGTTTTCTCGGACATGCAAGTTTTTACAGGAGGTTCATTCATAATTTTTCTAAAATCACTAAACCCTTGTGTAATCTGCTTGAACAGGATAAAGTCTTCAATTTTGATGATTCTTGCACCCAAGCATTCGAAACCCTAAAGAAAAAGCTTACCTCGGCACCCATTGTCGTTCCACCAAATTGGACACTGCCTTTTGAGCTCATGTGTGATGCAAGTGATTTCGCGGTAGGAGCAGTCCTAGGCCAACACACAGGTAAGACCTTCCATATGATATACTACGCTAGTAAACCTCTTAATAGTGCTAAAGTGAATTACACAACAACGGAGAAAGAGTTACTAGCTGTAGTTTCCGTATTTGACAAGTTCCGATCCTATTTGATTGGTACAAAGGTAATTGTTCATACGGACCATTCGGCAATCAAATATCTATTTGCTAAAAAGGATGCCAAACCTCGTTTGATTCGTTGGATATTACTTTTACAAGAATTTGATATTGAAATTAAGGACAGGAAAGGAACAAAAAATCAAGTGGCGATCACTTATCACGTTTGGAACACAATAGGGAGGAGGACGCGGATCTAGAGATATGCGATGCATTCCCGGATGAACAACTTTTAGTTACCTCGGCAACCATGGATGCCCACGCCTCGGCAACCCTCGATGCCGCAGCAGCCTTTGACGCGCACGCCTCGGCAATTTTGGGAGTAGTCGCCACGGCAGCACATGCCTCGGCAATACCCTGGTACGCAGATTTAGTTAATTTCCTTGTTAGTGGTATTTTACCTTATAACATTACTTACCAAGGGAAGAAGCGGTTCCGCCATGATGCTGCATTACTTTTGGGACGAGCCTCTATTGTTTAAACAATGTGTAGATCAGGTTATACGCCGATGTATCCCTGAAGAAGAGCAACAGAATGTACTCCGGCAATGCCATTCTTCACCCTATGGAGGAAATTTTGGAGGAACTCGTACCGCGGCCAAAGTTTTGCATTCCGGTTTGTATTGGCCAACATTGTACAAAGATGCCCAAGACTTTTACAAGCAATGTGATCGTTGCCAGAGGACGGGCAATATCTCTAGACGACATGAGATGCCGCTCCAGAACATCATCGATGTGGAATTGTTCGATGTATGGGGGATCGATTTTATGGGACCTTTCCCATCTTCATACGGCAACCTCTACATTCTACTTGCCGTCGACTACGTGTCTAAATGGGTAGAGGCAGCTGCAGTTCCCAACAACGATTCCAAGACCGTGCAACGATTCTTGCAGAAAAACATATTTACACGGTTTGGGATGCCAAGAGCAATTATCAGTGACGAAGGCAAGCATTTTGACAACAGACTAATTGCCAAGATGTTGCAACGCTTCGACATATCACACAAGAAGTGGTCAACTTAGGAGATGCATGAGCATGCTCTCCTTTCAATATTTTCTTTTTCTTTTTCTTTTTATTTTCATTTTAGGAGATATTTTATTTTTCTTCATTATCTTTAGTTTTCAGGTTTTCTTTGTTTTCTTTTTCACAACAAGACTCACAACTACTATGCTAAGGAAATTTACTGCCGAGATCCTTGCCCCGGCAACCAACCCTGAAGATGCCACGACAACCAAAGCTAAAGACATCCCGGCAACAAGAAAACAACCATCGCGTTCAAGCAAGAGAATCAAGACACCGACCAAAAGGAAACTAATCATCTACGATGACGAACTCTCAGAGTAAGTCCTCGTATGCATTTTTATTTTTCGTTATTTTTATACATGCATTGAGGACAATGCCTCACTCGAGTTTGGGGGGGATTGGTATTAGTAGTCACTATATTTGGTTACCATGTTTAAGTATTACATTTAGGATACATAAATTGCTTGTCATGCCTTTAATTGAAACAAGAATTGCTTAGATTTGATGAATATCCGATGATGACTTTGTTAATGCACTTAATTGATAGAATTTTTATTCTAGGATAACCATGGAAAAACTTAGAATTTTACTATGATGCTAATTTTGATGAAACACTGTTGTGGTTTGATTGATTTAAGAAATTCTAGTGAACTTAGGTTGATAATTAACAAATTGGGGGATTAGAATAAAAATTGGATGAATGCTAGAGGTGTCCGAAATTGGCTCTAGCATGTGCTAAAAATTTATCGCTAGAGGTGCCCGAAACATGGCTACCAATCGGATATACCTCTTCTTTAGGGGCTTCAGACCATATCAAAGGATTCATGCCAACACAGCTACCAATCGGATCTACCACTTATTCAGGGGCTTCACTCCATATAAAATGATTCACGCCAACACAGCTACCAATCAGGTCTACCTCTTTTTCAAGGGCTTCAGACCATATAAAAGGATTCATGCCAAAACGGCTACCAATAGGATCTACCTCTTCTTCAGGGTTTCAGACCATATAAAAGAATTCACGCCAACACGGCTACCAATCGGATCTACCTCTTCTTCAGGGTTTCAGACCATATCAAAGGATTCATGCCAACACGGCTAGCAATCAGATCTATCCCTTCTTCAGGGGCTTTAGACCATATCAAAGGATTCACACCAACACGGCTACCAATCGGATCTACTTCTTCTTCAGAGGCTTCAGACAATATAAAAGGATTCACGCAAACACGACTACCAATCAGATCTACCTCTTCTTCAGAGGCTTCAGACCATATAAAAGGATTTACTCCAACACGGCTACCAATCGGATCTACTTCTTTTTCAGGGGCTTTAGACCATATAAAAGGATTCACACCAACACGGCTACCAATCGGATCTACCTCTTCTTCAAAGGCTTCAGACAATATAAAAGGATTCACGCAAACACGGCTACCAATCAGATTTACCTCTTCTTCAGAGGCTTCAGACCATATAAAATGATTTACTCCAACACTGCTACCAATCAGATCTACCTCTTTTTCAGGGGCTTTAGACCATATAAAAGGATTCACGCCAACACGACTACCAATCAGATCTACCTCTTCTTCAGGGCTTCAGACCATATCAAAGGATTCACGCCAACACGGCTACCAATCGGATCTACCTCTTCTTTAGGGGCTTCGATCCATATAAAAGGATTCATGCTAACACGGCTACCAATCGGATCTACCTCTTCTTCAGGGGGCTTCAGACCAATCAAAGGATTCCTGCCAACACAGCTACCAATCGAATCTACCTCTTATTTAGGGGCTTCAGACTATATAAAGGGATTCATGCCAACAGGACTACCAATCGGATCTACCTCTTCCTCAGGGGCTTTAGACCATATAAAAAGATTCACGGCAACACGGTTACCAATCAGATCTACCTCTTCTTTAGGGGCTTTAGACCATATAAAAGGATTCACGCCAACATGGCTACTAACCAGAAATCTTCAATATCTGGATTCATGCTGACATGGCTACCAAAGGGAAATCTTCAATATCTGGATTCACGCCAACGAGGCTACTAATCAATATCTGGATTTACACCGACATGACTACCAAAGGGAAATCTTCAATATCTAGATTCACGCCAACGAGGCTACCAAAAGGAAATCTTTAATAACATGCCCCAACTTTGGATCTTCTTGACATAAAAAGATGCTCGCCAATCCCAAATAACTGAAGATTAGAAGACCTTTAGAAATCCTAATTATACAAGTCAAGGGGCTCTTGATTTTTTTCCTGAGATCTACTTTTCCTCTCATGAAACTGTAGATCCATCCCTCTTATCAATGTTTGAATACCTATTTAAAACAAATTGCTATAATGGTATGAGTTAGCATGCTCCTAACATAGGGATATCTAATTAAAAATGATACATGAGTAGAATCATCTTTAAAATTTTTAGGGAAAAACTCATACTTTCTGGTTGATCACCTTTAGTTCCCATAGGCCATTTTTCTTTGCAAAATCGTCAACTTTTGTCCCTTCTTGAAAGGATGTTGCTAACTTGCATTGGTCGAAACACAATCTGCCACTTCCTGTTGTTCAACTCTAGATCATTATCCCCGCTTCACTTGGGCTTAAATGTTATCTCTTCAATGACCCTTCACGACAAGTCTCCTTCATTCTCAACATTGGGGTGAGCACCATGCTCCCAAGTTTTTAAGCTCTTTGTACTTCGATAAGGCCCAATTTTCAATTTCCTGAACCAAACAAAGTATTTCTTCTGTCTTTACCAAATCTTCATCTTTCGTCTCATTTCTAAAAGGCAATTACTGCCTTACACTAGTCATACAGAATCTATCATTTTCCATCTTGTGACATTGTCCTCACTCAACTTGGGCTCAACTGTTACCTTTTCTACAACTCTTTATAACGAGCCTTCTTCTATCTCAACGTTGAGGTGAACACTGTGCCCCTAAGTTCCCAAAATTTCCTTATCTCAATAAGGTTCCGAATCTTCATTATTCTGAACCATACAAAGCATTATGGCTTGAATTTACTTCGAATCTTTGGACTGTTCGGCATATCAAATCTTGCGACTATTCTTATTCCATTCACTAATAAATTAGTCTTTCATGCTAAGCCAACCATGTAGATCTTTAACCTAACACTCCAACCACAGGGCCATGTAAGGAGCCATTCCTCTCATTCTTTACCTTGGTAGTACCTCATCTCACCTTTGGGTTTAACTGTTATTTTGCCCCTAATCCTCCAAACTTCTTTTCTTCGATAGGGCTCAATTTTTATTTTGCTGACTCAATCAAGACATTATGGTAAATATTCATTTTGAGTCCTTGTACCGTGTAGCATACTAAGGCTTGCTATCATTCTTTTCTGGATCACTGATGGGTCATCAGTGTTAGGTCGATCATGTACTTCTCTATCACCGAATTCTAAATTTTATTCTTGAAACAATACAAAGAAACCTTATTCTTCCTATTCATTTCTCTCTCTTTTCCTTCTCTTTCTTTTCTATTATTTTTTCTCTCTCTTTTTCTTTTCTCATTTTTTCTTTTCATCTATACGTCAGTTTGCTAATTAACATTTCAAAAGAGGATGCTTTTTTGATTTTATATAGAATCAAAATCAATAGGAAAAAGAATAGAATGTCTCGAATATCAAGTGCAAGAGTGTTATAGATTAAATCCTCCGGTGATCAACGGCTTGCCTTTGAATGTTGTGGCGATATTTAAAGTTGTGAAATTCCTGCCAAATTGCTCGGTTCATCCTCATGATTATGGTATTTTCTTGATCTGTTCGAAAACTACTCCTTCTAGTTCTCATTGTTTTTCTCCAAATTTTTTTATGGTTTTTGAAACTGCTTAACGTATGGAGTGCAAAAATATCAAACTGAGAATTCTTAGTACAAATGTATTCTTCCAATTAATATCGTGTCAGTGCCTTGAAAGAGTCATCTCTGACGCTAGGGTATTGAACAGGTGGAGTATATCTCCTTATTAGATTTGTTCTTCCCCCACAGCTCCATCAGGATGCTCCGAGACTTATTTGATTGTTCATTTATTTTTTAATTTTTAAACGTTCTCTTTCTTCTCGGGAATTCAACACATCACAGTCCTTTGTCTCGAGAATAATGATGGAGCATACAACAATACCCCGAGTTACTCGGCATAGTCATTATTTGAAAACTTACTCATATAGCCAAGGCTTTTGACTCAATTAGAGTAAATGGAGCAAAGTATCCTTATTTAGCCTTTTTCCTATAGCGGAGTACCCTTCTAATTTAATTTAATTTTTAAATTCTTAAGTGTTCTTAAAATATTCCTCACATTCAAGCAACTCCTCCATTGGGCTTTTCTAGGAGATTTTCTTATCACCGAACATTATCAAAGGAGTAGTAGTTTCATGTCTCGCGAGCGGGCTGAGCAGAAAATCATACTTCATCGTGATCACAACATTCGATTGATCTTTTTATTAGAATCAATGCCATATCATGTACGTTATATCCGATGATCTACGAAGGTAAGAAAGAATATACATATATATTTAATTAAAAGATGCACCATTTCATTGAAATAAAAAAAAGAAAACATAACATAAGACCTAACAAGATCATTGCTCCTTTTGGGCAAACATCAGCAAAGTTGGTTTGATGCATTGCTACAAAAGAAACAAATGCAAGGAAATTTAAACAAATGAAATCCTGAAGGAAAACTAGGGAATCACCACCTCCCAAAAGTCATGTTCACCATTCTTTCTTCTTAAAACATTAAAAGGTAAGTCTCAATCAGGCTTTGAACCTTGTTTTTCAGGGTCCACAATCCTCCGTAGTATGGCCCGTACCTCTCATATGGTATTCACATATGACACTAACATCATAACACTCGGGATATGGAGGAACCTTTGGCTTGAATTGGACAGGCGTCAGAAGCTTCATCTCAACAAGTATTGGGAGCAAATCAGTGTATAAGATTGGAACTGAATGAAGAACCTTTGGAGGCTTTGCAGGCCATGATGATCGATTATGGTAATGACCTTGAGGCTGATTGGTTGAGCGAGAACCCACCATATGAATGTGAGAGTCATTTCTCTTTTGAGGGTAGAGGTTGTTTATCTTTCCTTTTTTTAAAGCATCCTCGAGGCGCTCTCTAGTCATGACCAATTTTGTAAAGCTAACGGTAGGGTGGCTTATCAAGCGATCATACAACGCTCCCTTTAGAGTATCCACAAACATAGGAGTAATTTCTCTCTCCTAAATAGGGGGCTGAACCTGAGCTGCCATGTCTCGCCATCATTGAGCGTATTGGCAAAAACTCTTATTAGGCGTCTTTCCAAACTTTGCAGTAGGAATCAGTTCAGGATCATCCCTGTTATATGTATGTACTATTCTGTGAATGCTTTAGCTAAATCCTTCCAAGACTTGATCTGAGCCCGTGTTAATTGATTATGCCACCTCATGGCAGGCTCTATCAAATTGTCTTGGAAATAGTGGATCAACAACTTCTCATTGTAGTAAACCCCACAATCTTGCGGTAAAACATGGTTATGTGGGCAGTGGGGCAAGTTATCCCATTGAACTTCTCAAATTCTGGGTTCTTAAAATTGTACGGAATCTCCACATCCGGGACCAAACTGAGATCTCTAGCATTCAGCCCATAGGAATCATCCTCATCGTCCTTTACCCAGAATTTCTCTTCAAGGTCCTTTCTAGTCTCTTCCAACTGCTTTGAGAACTCCACCTTTACTTGGTTCAATTTTCCCAACTCAACGAAGTCTGGGATACTATCTCTGACATTTTTGATAATTCCAAAGGTCACGCCCGGTCGAACTTGGGTAGAGACGCCGACTTTGTTGAGATGAGGAAACTTTTTGGGAGGTTTTGGGGTAGTTTTGATAACGATCGGGGAGTATGAATGATCTCTCAAGTTCTGAGTGGGATTTTCAACAAATATCTTTTCTATTCAGGCTTTTATTTTGCTTGAGCTCTAATAGCTGAGACAACTCCTTCATCATATCTTGTAGGGATTTGGTTATGGTATCTCTTAATTCTAACCGAGCTCGCTCTAATTGCCCTTAGATCAGCTTCTATCTTGGCAAAACTTTCTTCCATTTGCCTTTTTTCATGTTAAGGAAGTACGAATATAGGACCCTTGATCATTGGCACGGGATCCCCAACAATTAATTTTATTGTTTCATGAATTAATGCATGTAGTGCATCATATGCATGGTAAAAATAAATAATCGTAGGAAAACACTCAAAAATGCACAAATGAATGCAAACATGAAGCACTAGAGTTCCTTCTTATAAAACCTTTAATCAATTTCAATACTTTACAACTCTTGCAAACAGATGCGACATAATGTAAACAAGCATGAATGCAAAGAAGAACACTGATTTGGCAAATATCCTCATTAAACAACTTGTACTAATGGAGATATCATTCCATTACAACGATGAAAGAAAATCGTTAGATATTCGACCCACAGCAAGATGGCCTTTGTTTCTTTTCTGACTCTTTCTTTGCGTATTTCTAAAGTCCGATAGCATCCCATGCTAGGAACTAGAGCCATTGGGCAATTCCTTATCCTTGAGCCATCAAGTTTGTCATCTCTTGTTCTTGCCTCCTAATATTCTAAGCAGTATCTCAGAGTCGTTCCATCATCGGTATTTGATATTCTTAGATTGCCCCTTTGCTGCTTGGAACTTGGTCCTTGAGCTTCTGAACCTTGGTTTCTCGTTCCTTGGATATACCCTTCGGCTAATCACTCTTTTGTGGGAATTCCTTAGAATTCTTCTCATTGTTGTTATGTACCAAATCTCTTATTAATCAAGCTTTTAATTTCAAACTATTTTCAAATCAGTGTTTTCTCAATGACATGACAAGGTATACAAATAAAGAAAACAAAAGAAAACATGTTAGTAATAGACAGAACAAATAAATCAAATAAAAAAAGTAGCAAAGTGAAGTAACCAATGAAGAAAAGCGAAAACCTAACCACACAAATTCTAGCTCACTATGGCTGTCCACTTGGCTCTAATCGGGGTGGGCTTCTAAATTCTCACGCATGTGGGTTCGGTTCTAATCAAGGGTACTTGAACCTATCTTGATACCTACTAAAGCAACAACAACCCCAATTCTGGCCCATGACAGGCTTGCGAATTGGATTTGGTTCAAGGGAAAGCATAACCTAGTGACGTGGAGGGCTGCTCACGTGTCAAAAAGCGTGGATTCCGAAAGTGACTTACCGACTCGTGGAGGGCTACTCATGTGGGTATGTGGCGTTTCACTCCCACTCAAGGGACAGAACTGGTGTATAGAGCTTGATTGATCATGATGCAACACATGTCGGTGATTCCTTAGAAATTAAATGAGCAATTAATTCGAACCCACCAATTATCAAAGCCCGTGTAATTAAAGTTATATCTTCATGAACGAACGAATTAATTGAAGTCAATTTAAATTTCAAAATTTCCATCATTAAAAGCAACATATATTTTCCTGGCTTAACTCTCTTTTTTGTTTTAAAAAAGCAAAAAATTGTCCCCAACAGAGTCGCCAACTGTAGCGACTAAAAAAATTTCGAGATCGCTAAAAAGGTGCAATAGATTTCCTTTGGTCTTTTTGGAAAATGTTTGGAAAATCATAGAATTCTTTTCATATTTTTGAAAATAAAAGACTTGGAGTCGCCACCGACCACTGAGGAAGGCCGAACACCATAAAACCAGAGATTCGTTAAAAAAAAACAGGTTCGAGAGTTGGTTACGCGTGGGGAAGGGTTAGCACCCCCATCGCGCCTAGAAATCGGTACCAAAATATATGTTTCTTTTTATTGATGGAAATTATTGAAATTTAAATCAAATTAAATTAAATTGTTCGCAATTGAATTTAGACTTTAATTATGCGGGCTTCGTCAAATTGGTGAGTTTGAAATAATTAAACATTTAACTAGTAAGGGTGACGGTACATCGGGCCATAGATTAAACCGACATCAAATAAGCCCGACTGCCGTGTTAATTTATGGTTCGAATTTCGTACATCATCTTTATGCATGATGCAAATATTTAAAAATGATGTTATGTCTTGTTAGGATTTTAATCCGAAATTATATTTACCTTTAGATGGTAAGAATTAATTTAAATATTTAGTCAACATCTATTGAGCCAAGACTGTTACGACACAAATATCAGAATTAATAACTTCCTCATTTTTATAAGTTAAATTAATTAGCCATATGCATGTCCATTAAAATATTAAAGTCATATGAATGACAATTAAAATGTATGACATAGAAAGGCATAAAATAAAACTTAGGCTCACTAAAGTCCTAGCCTAAAACGGTCAAATTATGAAAATTCAATTAGTAATCTAATTATTAACTAGGTTACTCTAATATTAATACCAAATTAATTAAATCCTAAAAAACTAGAAAATCCTAATAATTAATGGATTATCGTGAATCAAAATAATTAATTTGATTAATTTTAAACTAGTATCTCAATAAGCCAAGGATTCTATTTAAAACGAATCAAATTAATTAATTATGATTTTAATTAGGTGTCCACCTAAGTCAAATATCAATTTATCCTAAAGGGTAATTAAGAGATGTTAATTGATTCAACGAATTCAACATTTATCCTAATGAGCCAAGGATAAATTTAAATTAATTAAATTAATTCGAACCTAAATCTAACCATGATTCTAAAAAAATCTAATCCTAAATTTAATTTAATTAATTTTAAAATTATGCCCCAATAAGTCGAGCACATAATTCAAATTAATTAAATTAAACCCTAATTTAACTAAGGCCTCAACCAACCTAAAAACCTAAGCTAAATTCATTTTAATTAATTTAAACGCATACCCCAATAAGCCAAGGGCATGTTTTAAATTAATTAAAATAAATTCTAAAAATCTAAACTATCTTAAGAACACATACAAGCAAACACTAAATTAAACCACATCCAACAAATAAGATAAAACACATAGCACAAACAAATAAAGTAAATAAAAGCATATAAGAAAGACTTAAATAAATAAAGAAGATATCAACAAATCTCATCAATATTTCCATTAAAGCATATGAATGTATTACACATAAATAAACAAGGGAAGAAAATACCAAAACCTAAATATATGCTCGATCGATCAATCCACGTATCTTTGTCGATGGGGTTGAAAAGCTTGATTTAAGGGTTGGTGATTCGAATAGTGTTTTTTTAGGTTCGAACGGTGGGGTGGTGCTGCTTTGGAGGTTGAAAATAAAGAAGAAGAAAAATGATGGAGGCAGTGGATGAAAAGCCGAGTGATAAGGGGATTAAGGAGGAATAGGGAAAATGAAAAAAAAGTTGGGCAGTCTGTTGGTTTTAGGGGTTGAAGGGGAAATTGATTGTGGAAAAATGAAAACTCCCCCGTGAGTTGGTTTGAGGAAGTTATATATCTATTATTATTTTTTATCTTATAAAATAGGACCAATGAGGTTCAAGACCTTACTCACTAAGTAGTGGTTCATCCAATAAGATTGAGGCATCCATCCATCCGATGAGAGTAAAGCCTTAATGAGGAAGGAATTGGGATTTTTATTTCTTTTCGTGATTAACTTTTTTCATGTATTACATCCTTTTGTCCTTATATCTAGATTGGGCACAAGTCATAGAATAGTCACATTTGTATAGTACATCTAATATTTCTTGATATCTTTAGTAGACTATTATAAACGAATAACTATGATATCTCATATCAACTTATTCGAACATGGCCATGCATTTCTAGTCTCACTCAATCAAGTGGCCTATGATATTACTCATATTATGCAGGAGGGACAAATCCTATCTTGATCAACCATATCCCACTACATAGATTGTGACATATCCAATATCAGTCTTTATAGTGTAGTCAGTTAGAACACACGTTTGACTGTATCAAAATATGTCACCCACAATGTTGAAATAACGATGATTTCAAGTTCGAGGATCATACATGTAGTTATCACTATGAGCAATGTTGTGGCTGTCACATAATATTCTAAGAAATATGCTCATAGCGAGCCAGTCTAGTATGTCTTTCTCTAACACATACTTACGTATTGATTTTGACATCTCCATGTCAATGACAACACTTTGTCATCAACCAACTACATATTAATTGTAATCACTCATTTTTATATGGTTTGTAAATATTCTGTTAATATATTAGTATAATAATTAAAAGATATTATTATTGCATGTATGCATATATTATATTAGTATGTGTGTTAATTATGTACGTGTGATTAATGTGTGCGTAAAATATGTGTGAGTGCATGTATATTATGCATATTATGTACGTGTTAATATTTATTATGGTATATGTGTGTCATATGTATGTGTACACTTTATGTATACATTGTTTATATATGTACAAAATGTGTGAACAAATATATATGCATGTTTTGGGTGTTAGGTTTCATTTTATTTGTTTATAGTAAGTTTTTGTATGTTAGCAAATTTTTTCATGTCCTCTTTGTTTCTTAGGTTACATGCTAGTGTGGAAATTTGATAATATTGCTATGACGCGTTTGTAATATGTATGTAAATTGTGTCATATGTTAAGTATCTAGTATTAGTTTTTTATGCTAGCATGTTGCCTTGATTTGTTAGTTTAGCATCATATTTTATCTATGTCATGCATATGTAGCATTGTGGTTTTTTTATATATTTTAACATGTGTATATGTGATTAATTAATTCTTGAAGAATGTTTTTTTTCCATTTTCATGTTTTTTTTATGCTTTGTTTTTTTATTTATTATGATATGTTATGTTATTCATGTTCATGCATTTTATTATTTTTATTTAATGTTATGATATTCATGTTTCATGTTTCTAGTACCATGTCAATGTGAATGTATGTTTTTTTAATTTGTTTTCTAATATTGCATAACGGAATATTATTTGTCAATGCGGTGCCTTTTTATTCGAGCGTAAACGTGGCCAGTATCAAGCGCAGTGATGGTGGTCTATCGGTTTATTCTCAAATAACGGGGCCCTTAAAATTTACTCACACTTATAGCCAAATTTTAATTTAATCGTCACTTTAATCCGGAAAATTTAATATTAATAAAGCGGTAATTATTAAAGTACCAATTTTGGGCGGTGTAGGGGGTGCTAATCCTTTCCCATCCGTAACCGACTCCCGAACCCAACGTTTTTAAAATCTCTGGTTTTATGGTGTCCGGCCTACCTCAGTGGCCAGTGGCAACTCCATTTTTAAAATAAAACAAAATTTTTATAAAACCCCATGGAAGATATTTTTAAATACCCGAAAGACCCCAAACACCTTAGAACCCCGTTTTTAGCAAAACACCACGAAAAAAAGATCGCTACAGGTGGCAACTCCGA
Source organism: Hibiscus mutabilis (assembly GCA_019671005.1). NCBI lineage: Eukaryota > Viridiplantae > Streptophyta > Magnoliopsida > Malvales > Malvaceae > Hibiscus > Hibiscus mutabilis. The sequence continues at coordinate 27,360,068 of CM033746.1, forward strand.
TGGGGACAATTTTTGTTTTTCAAAAAACGAAAAGAGAGTCAAGCTTTTTAGATGATTATTGCTTTAGTAATATTGGAAATTCCAAATTAAAGTAACTATTAAATTAACATTCGGTTATAATTGCACGTTTATTTTAACGCATTTAAAATTTAGCATATAAACCCGTCCTTTTTAAGTGGGAGGGGGAAACGTTAGTGCTTTCGTGAGGATATTGTTCCTCCGTATGGGCCTAGCAAAGTACCTTCGGGGCTCTAGTACCTTATGATTTCGTGAGGATATTGTTCCTTCGTATGGGCATAAGTGAATGGGTCCCCCTGAATTGAACCCGGTTGAAATGAGCCTATAATGGGTGATGATCGGGGGCCTTGCTACCCTTAGTAGGGGACAACAAGGACAATTCGGGTACCTCCTAGCACCAACACTGCATGTAGAGAATGTAAAACCCACCCTTTTAGAGCCATGCAAATAACTTAGGTGTTTTAGACGAGATGTAAATAGGGTTGTTTTGTTTTTTTTATCTTATTTAACTTGTCCTTTTATTTATGTATTTATTGATTTATCTGTTACTGACTCGTTTTCTTTTTTGTTTTGCTTTTTTGCATATATCATTGCATCTGCATTACATGAAGGTACTAGATCAAGTGGTTTGTCCGATTAGAAAATCTTTCATCATGGAAAAAAGGTATCTTAAGAAGGATGACCTCAACTCAGCTGTCAAACATTGGTCAAAAGTTAATCAGAGGACCCAAGGTAATAACTTGCTGAGTGAGAGCATAATGTCATGGTATACCTACGTAAGCCTTCAACAGAATGACCTATGGGATCTTACAAGGATTTGGGAAGGGTGGGATCGAAGACTACAAGACTTATTCTGTGATAGTTAAGGCGACATAGCACAGTTGATGTATGTCCGAGTCAACCAGCCTTTACTCTGAGCCATCTTCCAGTTCTGGAATCTTGCTTTTTGCTGCTTCACTTTCAACAGTCAAGATATGATACCTACGGTAGAGGAATACACAGCCCTACTTAATCAGAAGAATATCCAGAAAGATTGGATCTATGCAAAGCCGCCAAGGAACCAGAATTACCCTTCGAAGCTCAAAACTTTTGCTGGGATGAGTGACGATTGGGTTAACGACCTGATTCAAAATCGAGGAGATAGCCTAGCCTTTGCTTGGGAGAGTATTCGAGACATCATACCCGCACACCTAGATAAGGGGAAAAAGATGAACTTATTCGCCTTAGGGATATATGGTTTGGTCATCTTTCTAAAGGTCCTTGGAAACATCGATGTAGCCATCCTAGATCTATTTGAGGGTATAAAGCGGAAAGAGAATCCAGTACCGGCAATTTTGACTGAAACTTTCATTTCTTTGAATGCAAGTCGGTAGCATGAAGAAGGACGTTTCAGAGGATGTGCACAGTTATTATAGGTTTGGATCTAGAGCCATATGTGGAAGACACAAACGAGGGTTTTGCCGGGAATATCATTTTGAGATTTTTCACCCTTGCGGGAGTACTTAGCGAAGGAATGGTGAGAAGACTTGAATAGGAAGAAATGGACCTCAATCTTTAAGAACATTCAAGATGAAGACATAGTGTGGAGAGTTCCTTGGCTCGGCAGGGTTAGTTACCTCCTATACAGCTTCAGCGATTATGACTGGCTAATGATGTTAGGGCTACATGGTGGGATTGCTTGTGCTACGCTTTTGGTGTCCCGACAATTTGGATCGTGACAGTTTGTTCCAGTCACCGCCGGTTTAAGTCGAAGTGAGTTTTCTTTCAAGGGAGAGTTCAGGGCGAAGATTCAGACCATCATGAGTGCTTGGGATCACTGTTACCGGGTAAGGGTAGAAGGAGATATCGAAAGCATGTTCACCCCAGATTACGATCTAAGGAGGCGCCTGAAGATTAACGGCAAGATTCTAGAACCCGTCCAAGGACCAACCATGTCACTTGAGGAGAATATAAGGATAGTACCGTCCGAGGCTGACATTTTGCAAAATGAACTCGAGGAGGTTAAGAAGAAGATGGAGGCTTTACAGACTCAACATATGAATGAGCTCTACAAGGCAAGTTTGGATGTCGACGAATGAGATGAGACCATTAGGCAATTGAAAAAGCTGAATACAGATCTGAGTGAGAAGAATGCTCTTTATTAGAAAGATACTCTCCAGCTTCAAGCAAAGGTGCAGAATGCTAGTCGAAGCTATTCCTAGCCGTAGAGAAGGAAAGGATGAACAGTATGAGTTTAGTTGAAGAAGAACGAGAGAAAGGCAAGCAAGAAATCGAGAAAGAGTTAGAAAGTTGCAAGTTAGCCATCCAGAGTGAAAGACGATCTTTTAGGGATGCCATTAACCAAGAGAAAGAAAGAGCTAGGCAAGAGATCGATAAAGGCAAGCAAGCGATCATCTACGAAAGAGAGAACACTACCGTTTGGAAGAGGAAATCCATGGGGAGCAGGAATAGACTACTAGAGATGCAAGACTTGTACAACGACATTGTTCAAAGCCTGAATCAGAGCCAAGATCAGAACTCCGAGTTAGAAGGGAGACTGACAGAGTTGGAGCAGTCCTTTCAGACTTATCGTCGGAGGAATGGTTTCATCGAACTACAAGAACGGGAGCATGAAATTGGTATGTTACGAGCCCGCTTGAGTCACTCGAGGCAACCGTTCAAGATTATAGGGGGAGAATTAGGGTATTCGAAGAACTGCAGCAGGTGGAGATAATTATTGGCGGCGAAGACTTCGTGATGCCTCCCAAATGATTCAAGATAAAGACCAGTATTACAGGACCTTGATGGTGGAGATACAACGAGTTGCGGGACATGTGACGGATTTAGCTGCAGAAGCCGAAGCCCTTTGACCTTTCATAACCTCAAACATGAAAAAAGTGCCTAGGTTCATCAAACTGCTCAGGGCTATCGAGAAGTTAGGAGCTAGAGCTAGGGCTTATGTGTAGAACTCTACTTTATTATTTTGTAATGTGGACCCTTTAATTCTAATGAAAGTAGTTCAAAAGGGTGACTACCAGCGGAATCAGTACCTTTATTTGCATACATTCTTGCGTTGCATCATGGCATTTGCGTCATTATATATGCATTCATCTTTCTTTGCAAAAATATTGATAGTGTAAATATTGTGGCAGTTAAACCAAAAGATAAGCCGCAACCATTCACCATCCATACTTTACTCAGTTCCAAAGCAAACTAATGGAAGACAGAATAGCAGTTTGGAAAGAGGGCAGAAAGATTTGGAAGCACGTTTCGATGAAGCTAAACTCTCCCTTAGTGAGCAGATCACTCAATCACAAACTGTGATAGTATTTGACTTAGCCGCATTGCTGGAGAAAAGATATGGGAAAGAAAAGGTTAAGGACAAAGTCGCCCAGGAGCCATAAGGTATCGCATCTCACAACAAGGTTCAACCAAAGATGACAAGTCCAGCAATAAGAGTATATATTGACCCTGTTGGGATATCTGCTAGTCTTCAGGCAAGGGTATCTAAAAATTAACCCATCGATACAGAGGCATTCTACGAAAAAGAGGTGCCGGATCTGAATTTGGTTGAGAAAATTAGAACAAAAGTGGAAAAGAAATGGGAAGAAAGATTTTGTCTCATGGAGGAAAAATTTAGAGCACTTCAAACTGTAGATGAACCAGGGAATGAGGCTAGTGATCTAAGCCTGGTATCTAACCTTATTTTACCACCAAAATTCAAAACTCCAGAATTTGACAAGTATGATGGAACTACATGTCCTTCCGTGCATGTGACCATGTATTATCGAAAGATGACAGCCTACATCAAGGATGAAAATCTTTTGATCTATTATTTCCAGGATAGTCTGACTAGAGCAGCAACCCGGTGGTACACCCAATTAAGCCGGGCAAACATCAAGTCCTAGAAAGACCTTTTGAGAGCGTTCATTGAGTAGTACAAACATGTGACCGATATGACCCCCAGTAGGATCATGTTGGAAAACATGGGGCAGAAGTCTAACAAGAGTCTGCGACAATACGCCCAGAGGTGGCGAGAGGTGGCCGTTCAGATCTAGCCACCAATTCCTGAGCACGAGATTATGCCCCTATTCGTGAATACTCTGAAAGGAACACTATTCGATTGCCTTATCAATAATACAACCCAGAGCTTTGCCGATTTGATCAGGACTGGGGAGTCTCTCAAATTGGTAATTAAGAGTGGTAGGATTGACAATAGGGATAACTCTCGAAAGTACAACAAGAAGAGAGATAATAAGGTAAATGCTACGAGCAGTTACAATGTCCCAAGGAACTTTATGGTCTCTTAGCCACAAGCATCAACAGAAAAGGCTTAGAACCCAAACCAAAGAGAAGGAAGAGCTCTAAGAAAGGAACAAGAGAAAGCAACATTTACTTCGTTGCCAGTTTCGTACACCGAGCTTTATTCTCAGTTATATAAAGCTAACTTGGTTCGCCCATACTATGTTACTCCGTTCAAACCTCCGTTTCCGTCATAGTATGATCCCAGCGCACATTGCGATTATCATGGCGGTGCCCCTGGCCACTCCACAGGAAATTGTCTCGCGTTTAAGAAACTTGTGCAGAGTCTGATTAATTCTAGGGTATTAAAGTTTGAAGAACCGAACATGGCCGCTAACCTGCTACCTAATCACGGGAACCGCGGAGTAAACATTATAGAAAAGTACTCTACTAGGAAGACCAAGGAAGATTTGTTAGAAACTAAGTCTCCCTTGCGATGTGTTCCAACAATTATGCATGGCCCGTTTGATTGACAAGGGGCATGATAGTGGTGCAGAAGGGATGTAGAGCTTATTACGAGTTCCACCAAGACAGAGGACACGATATCCAACAATGTGAAAAATTCAAGGGATTGATACAACAACTGATGGACAGTAAAAAGATAAAGTTCTTTGAGGAGGTTGCAAGAAGAAAGGGGTTAGATGTATGTGCGTCAGATATCCCCAACATCAAGTATGGAATAGATAGACCCTTTTTCGTCCCATCCAGACCAAAGGAAGCAAGTTCATCTCAAGCATAAGCTGTAAAGGTGGCCCTCAAAATTATCATCTCAGCACCAGCCCCGTTTTCGTTCAAAGAAACGCGGTGAACCCCTTGGAATTATGCAGCCAACGTGACTATACTAGAGAAGTCGAAACCTCGTGAAGAGGAGGAACAAATGGTAAAAGAAGAGCCAATATAGAAAGATGAGCAGACAAAAAAAGATGAAAGTTTCAGTGAAGTAGGCCACTTTACGAGGAGTGGTAGGTGCTACTCGTCGAAAGCTTTGAAATCTGCTGAAGCTACCAAAGATAAGGGAGAAGGCATATCGACTAGTCCTGCGCAGATATTTGGCGAGGAGCTCTCTCTAAAGATTAACGAGCCTGCACTGAGGCTCAAACGTATGAATTTCTGAAGTTCCTGAGGCACAGTGAATACAATGTAATGGAACAACTGCGAAAACAACCAACAATGATTACGGTATTGGAGTTGTTTTTGAGTTTGGAAAAGCATCGTGATGCATTATTAAAGGTGCTGAACCAAACGTTTGTACCCGGTGACATTTTTGTATCTAAGCTGGACAGAATAGTGGGGCATATCACCGCATACAACCACATCACATTCAACGATGAAGAGATCCCAGAAATTAGGAATGGGATCCACAAGGGCTCTGAACATCACAACCCACTGCAAAGGGTATGTTTTTCTGGAGTATTGATTGATAATGGGTCGGCATTAAATATACTACCGATGGTGAGTCTGTAAAGGCTGCCGGTAGATAATTCCCATATGAAACCCTATTACAACTCCGTGAGAGCCTTCGACGGTACTCAAAGGGGAGCACTTGGAAAAATTGATGTACCTTTGTTGATTGGGCTGACAGAGTACACGATTAATTTCATGGTAATGGACATAAAGTCGACCTATAGTTGCTTGTTGGGAAGACCATGGATTCACTCTGCTGGGGCTGTTCCCTCATCACTCCATCAGAAATTGAAGTTTGTGATCGAAGGTAAGTTGGTCACTGTGGAGGCTGAGCAAGAGATCATCGCCTCGGTAACGTCGGATGCCCCCTACCTCTAGAACGATGAAGATGTCGTGGAATGCTCTTTCTGAGCATTGGAGCTTGTAAATGCTACATTTGTAGCGGAAGGTAGTCGGATCCCCAGCCCCATATTTTCCAACTGCACTAAGATAACCGTTTCTAAAATTTTGGGCCGAGAAGCCAAAACAGGAAGAGAGCTAGGAAGGAGATTGCAAGGAAGCCTACGACCCAGAAGTGTCATCACCAAGAAAGATCGGTTTGGGCTTGGTCACAAACCTAGCATTCAACAAAGAAGAGATGAGTATAGAAGGAAATGAGAACAAATGAGGGCTAGACTCAATGAAGAGGATATTCCATAGAGATCGATGTCTTTCCCTCATTTGAAATATATTTTTTCTTTGAAGGATTCGACCATACAGAACAGAAATTATAGGAAGCAATCTGAGAAAATGACATACTTAACGAGAATGAGATGTTTAGTGAATCGATTGAAGGGATGTCCATCAACATGATAGCTGAAGATGACAATGGCAGCAACGTGTTGACCAGCATCCACCCTTGTCGTCCCGGGGAAACTCTCAATAACTGGAGCTACATTGATCTACATGTAATCTTTAGGGCTGGATCAGAGTAATGCTGTGAACCAACCCTTTTGTTTTTGCCCATAGGCAATAGGGATCTTTTGTATAGGGCATCTATGTTAACTTTTTGTTTGTAATGAAAGAATGTCCTCCTCGTTTTCTCAAATGGCAAACATTTCATTTACTTCATTCATTCATTACTTACTCATATTCATTCACTTCATTTAAAATCATCCTCTTCCCAATAAATTAGTTCTCATTTTATGCAGGAATCCCATAATTAACTGTATGAATGATTCTGAATCCAATCTCGAGATAGGTTTCGAATGCCCAGAGATCTTAGTAAAAATTGAAGAGGAGGACGATGAGGCAGAATGTGGTTCCTAAGGAGTTGATAAGGATGATGGCCAATGAAGAAAGGCAAATCATGCCCCACCAAGAAGAAACAGAAGTTGTGAACTTGGGAACCAATGAGGAGAGAAAAGAAGTGAAAATCGAGACTACGTTTTCCTCAGAAACCAGGCGTGAACTGATAGCCTTACTTTAAGAGTTCAAGGATGTCTTTGCTTGGACTTATCAAGATATGACAGGGTTGAATACAGACATAGTGATGCACAAGCTACCAACGAGGTCGAAATGCAAACCAATCCAGTAAAAGCTCAGAAGAATGAGGATTGACATGCTGTTAAAAATCAGAGAAAAGGTAAAAAATAGTTTGCCAAATACCCTGAATGGGTTGCAAACATCGTACCGGTGCCAAAGAATGATAGGAAGGTCCGCATGTGTGTAGATTACAGGGATCTCAATCGAGCAAGTCCTAAAGACAGTTTCCCTTTGCCACATATAGACACGTTAGTTGACAATACCACGAGACACTCATTGTTCTTATTCATGGATGGCTTCTCAAGATACAACCAGATAAAGATAGACCTAGAAGACATGGAGAAGACTATATTTGTAACCATATGGGGCACGTTTTGTTACAAAATGATGCCTTTCGGACTCAAGAACGTAGGAGCGACTTATCAAAGAGCGATGATGACTCTTTTCCATGATATGATGCACAAAGAGATAGAGGTATACGTGGATGATATGATCGCTAAGTCCTGAACTGAGGAAGAACACATTCGAAACCTGAGAAAGCTATTTCAAAGATTAAAAAAATACCAGTTGAAGCTCAACCCGACTAAATGCACATTCGCAATCACATCCGAAAAACCTTGGGGTTTGTAGTAAGTAGGAAGGGGATTGAGATCGATCTAGAAAAAGTAAAGGCCATCCAGGACCTCCCACCGCCCCATTCTCAGAAAGAAGTTTGAGGTTTCCTGGAAAGGTCAAACTATATCTCCCGTTTTATCTCCCAATTAACAGATAAGTGCGACCCTGTCTTCAGACTACTTAGGAAGAATAACCATGGGGTCTAGGATGAGAAATGTCAAGAAGCTCTAGAGAAGATTAAGAAGTACTTGATGAATGCTCCGATTTTAGTCACACCGGTCCTAAATAGGCCTTTGATCCTTTACTTGTTAGTTTTTAAAAACTCGATGGGTTGCGTGTTGGGGCAACATGATGAGTTTGGAAAGAAAGAAAAAAAAGAGCCATCTACTACCTAAGCAAGAAGTTCACTGATTGCGAAGCACGGTACCCTCCAATTCAGAAGCTATGTTGTGCTTTGGTTTGGACTACCAAAAGGCTTGGCAGTACATGCTATACCATACCACCTGGTTGATATCCAAGTTGGACCCCTTGAAGTTTCTAATGGAAGCACCAGCATTAATGGGGAGGATGACCCGCTGGCAGATGTTGTTATCCGAGTTCAACATTGTATATGTGAGTCAGAAAGCTGTGAAAGGAAGTGCTATAACGGATTTCTTAGCTAGTCATACTTTAGATGATTACGAATCGTTGAACTTCAATTTCCCAGATGAGGACTTGATGTGCATTACAACCGGGGAAGACAGTGTTTCAGATGACGGCTCATAGAAGCTTTACTTCGATGGAGCCTACAATGCCCTTGGCCACGGGATAGAAGCCGTGCTAATTTCTCCAGAAATTGTATACTATCCCTTCACCAGCAGACTTGAATTCTTTTTCACAAACAACATAGCTGAATACGAAGCCTGTGTCATAGGACTGAATGCAGCCATTGAAAGAAAGATCAAAGAACTTCGAGTATTCAGAGATTCATCATTAGTGATCTATCAATTATGAGAAGAATGTGAAACTAGGGATCCAAAGCTGCTTAAATACTATGAGTTGATCCAAGAGCTCATTAAAGAATTTGAAAAGGTCAATTTTACCTACTTTCCTAGAGAAGACAACTAGATGGCAGACGCCTTGGTAACCCTGGCCTCCATGTTCAAAGCAAATACGAGAGTAGAAATGAAGCCAATTGAGATGCAAACTTTTGAAAGATCAGCTCACTGTTATAATGTGCAAGAAGAAATAGATGGCAACCCTTGGTATTACGATATCTTGCGGTATATCAAGTTTTAAAACTATCCCGAAGGGGCAAACGAAAATAACCAAAAAACACTCAGAAGGATGGCAACATGATATGTTTTGGACGGGGATATTTTGTACAAAAGAGCTATGATCAAGCGTCGTCGAGATGTATAGATGCCCGGGAGGAGAAAGAAATTTTGGTAGAAGTGCACGATGGTTTGTGTGGAACACACGCCAATGGTCTGTCAATAGCCTGAAAAATCATGAGATATGGCTATTTCTGGTCGACTATGGAGGGGGACTGCGTCGATTACGCTAGAAAATGTCATAAATGCCAAATATATGCTGATAAGATCCATGCTCCTCCTTTACCTTTACACACCATGAACTCACCATGGCCGTTTACAGCATGGGGCATGAATTTCATTGGACAGATTCATCTGAAGGCTTCCAACGGGCACCGTTTTATTTGGTTGCCATTGATTAATTCACTAAATGGGTGGAGGCAACATCTTACGCTAATATCACAAGGACAACGGTGTGCAAGTTTCTGAAGAAGAAGATCATTTGCCGATATGGGTTGCTGGAAATGATTATCACCGATAATGCTTCCAACCTGAATAACAAATTAATGACTGAGGTGTGCAACCAGTTCAAAATAACACGCCATAATTCTACGACCTACCGTCCTAAGATGAACGAGGTAGTAGAAGCAGCAAACAAAAACATAAAGAAAATCATTACGAAGACAAAAGACACCTACAAAGATTGACATGAGAAGCTGCCATTTGCTCTGTTCGCCTACCAGACGCCAGTTCGCACCTCAACCGGGGCAACACCCTATTCTCTGGTGTACGGTACAGAGGCAGTACTACCTATTGAGGTTGAGATTCCGTCACTCTGAGTTCTGAATGAAGTAAAACTAGATGAATCAGAGTGGGTGCAAAATAGACTCGACCAGTTAAATTTTATCAAGGAAAAGAGGCTGAAAGCCATCTGCCATGGTCAAATGTACCAAAAACAAATGATGGGGAATATGATAAGAAAGTGCACCCGAGAGAATTTCGAGGGGGATATCTGGTGCTTAAAAAGATCCTCCCAATTCATTAAGATTTTCGAGGGAAGTGGATGCCTAATTGGGAAGGACCATACGTCGTCAAGAAAGCCTTTTCGGGAGGAGCGTTGATTTTAACTGAAATGGATGGGGAAGAATTAAAAAATCTTGTAAATTCTGATTCAGTTAAGAAGAATTATGTTTGAAAAAAAGAAAAAAGAAAAAAGAAAAAATGAAAAAATGAAATGATGAAAGAAATGAGGCGAAAACCTGAAAAGGCGTTTCATAAAAAAAGGTTCGAGGCGAAAACCCAAAAAAGGGCGTCTTGAAGCAAAGAAAGGATCTGAGTTGAAAACTCGTTAAGGGTTGCTCGGGTAAATTTTGAGATTGGACCTCCGGCAAGTAGAATTATCCACACGGGTACCAGAAGAAGGAGCTCCGGGCAAAGATTCTATTTCGGTTGACAGGGTCACGCATCATTCATACAATGGATATTTGGGATTCTGCATTTCATGTCCTGCTTTCCCTTTTCCTCATGATTGCCATGACTTTTCTAAAACTGTTCCAAGTCCTTAAGGTCAATAAAATCATATTTTTTGTGCCTCATCTTCCTTGTCTTCTCATTATTTTCATAAGCATCATGCAAACATGTTGACATAGACTTATGATAAACAAAAGATTTCTGAGCATTATTATGATCTAACCCCGAGAGTGCAGGTGATTAGAAAACATAATTAATTTTGATCTCAAGCTTTCTACATAATGTATGCCAAGGCACGACGAGGTGAGGACATCGAGCATCAGAATAAGATAACCAATGTCATGCACCACTCATACTTGTCTGAGAAAATATTCAAGAAGACAATAGAGGTCTCCAGGTGAAAACCCGTAAGGGCGCCTAAAAAACGAAAGGGCACTTTAGAACTTAGAGCCGGAAACTTAGAAAAGAAATGATGAAATGGTTGAACCCAACAGTGAGATGGGGTACCGCCACCAGAAGAAGAAAATGAAGAGAAAGCAAGTAAAGAATCGAGATTTCCTGAATGCAGAAGCAGACACATCAGAATACCGACACTCATGCATCATGTGTAGTTAGGCATCCCTAGGATTAAGTGCATGCTAACTCATTTATTTTGATATTTTGTCTATTTTAAACAGGTACTTACAGATTACCAATCACTTTGATCTGCGACTTCGTATTGAAGAGGTAGATTAATTTGAAGAAAGATTTCAACAGCCTTAGTAGCATGAGTCCAGAAAGATCGGTAGCCATTTTCAGCGTGAATCCCTAAACTTGAAGAAAGATTTCGGTAGCCTTAGTAGTGTGAGTCCTGAAAGATCGGTAGCCATTTTGGCGTGAATCCCGAATTCAAAAATAAAGGTTCTATATAGGAAGGGTCTATATTTTCGAGCCCTTACAGTGAAAGGTTATATATAGGAAGAACCCGTAACTCTGAGATTTCAGAGGCTAAAAGTTCTATATAGGAAGGACTGGCGGCTCTAGGATTTGAAGACTAGCAGTTCTATATAGGAAGAACTCCCAGTCGGAAGTATCCATCCGTGACGCAGAAGGTTTTATATAGGAAAAACCCGCCGCATTGAAGGCGAAGAGTTCTATATAGGAAGGACTCTAAGCTTTACAGTCTCAGAGTGAAAAGTTCTATGTAGGAGGGACTCAGAACTCAAGACTTTAGAACGAAAGGTTCTATATAGGAAAGACCTGCAGCTCCAAGATTAGAAGGTGAAGAAGGTCTATATAGGAAGAACTTACAAGCCTGAAGATTCAGCTAAGGAAAAGCGGAGAGTTCAAGAAGAACACGTGATTCCGAAGCTACGAACAGGGAAGTCGGATAAAAATGGGTGCTTATGATCTTTGCTTTGTTCCCGTTCCACGAGAACAAGCAAAGAGAGGCAACTGTAATCACTCATTTTATCTGGTTTATAAATATCGTGTTAATATATTAGTATAATAATTAATAGATATTATTATTGCATGTATGTATATATTATATTAGTATGTGTGTTAATTATGTACGTGTGATTAATGTGTGTGTAAAATATGTGTGTGATATGTGTGAGTGCATGTATATTATGCATATTATGTACGTGTTAATATTTATTATGGTATATGTGTGTCATATGTATGTGTACATTTTATGTATACATTGTTTGTATATGTACAAAATGTGTGAACAAATATATATGCATGTTTTGGGTGTTAGGTTTTAGTTTATTTGTTTATAGTAAGTTTTTGTATGTTAGCAAAAATTTTCATGTCCTCTTTGTTTCTTAGGTTACACGTTAGTGTGGAAATTTGTTAATATTGTTATGATGCGTTTATAATATGTATGTAAATTGTGTCATATGTTAAGTATCTAGTATTAGTTTTTTATGCTAGCATGTTGCCTTGATTTGTTAGTTTAGCATCATATTTTATCTATGTCATGCATATGTAGCATTGTGGTTTTTTATATATTTTAACATGTGTATATGTGATTAATTAATTCTTGAAGAATGTTTTTTTTTTTCCTTTTTCATGTGTTTTTTGTTTATGCTTTGTTTTTTATTTATTATGATATGTTATGTTATTCATGTTCATGCATTTTATTATTTTTGTTTAATGTTATGATATTAATGTTTCATGTTTCTAGTACCATGTCAATGTGAATGTATGTTTTTTAATTTGTTTTCTAAGATTGCATAACGGAATATTATTTGTCAATGCAGTGCCCTTTTATTCGAGCGTAAACGTGGCCAGTATCAAGCGCAGTGATGGTGGTCTATCGGTTTATTCTTGAATAACGGGGCCCTTAAAATTTACTCGCACTTATAGCCAAATTTTAATTTAATCTGGAAAATTTAATATTAATAAAGCGGTAATTATTAAAGTACCAATTTTGGGCGGTGTGGGGTGCTAATCTTTCCCCATCCGTAACCGACTCCCGAACCCAACGTTTTTAAAATCTCTGGTTTTATGGTGTCCAGCCTACCTCAGTGGCCGGTGGCGACTCCATTTTTAAATTAAAACACATTTTTTTCTAAAACCCCACGGAAGATATTTTTAAATACCCAAAAGACCCCAAACACCTTAGAACCCCGTTTTTATCAAAACGCCACGAAAAAAGGATCGCTACAATTAATCTTAATGCATTATTGTTGTTCATCCCACAATAACACTCAACTAAGGACATTTAAGAATAACTATATTATTTTAAGGACTTTATTATAATTCAGTTTATTTATATATACGCAAAATAATGACTGAATAATAATAACGATGACTTTATATTAATAAACAATATAAAATTAAGTATGTCTTTTACAATCATCTTATGATTGGTCTTTGAGCATACTCCAACACACACGTGACAGCTTCTGATTGGATTAAAATAAAAAAAGTTAATTCTTACCCTTGAAGAGACTCAAACCCTAAATGTTGGGTACGGAAAAGGGGCGCCCAAACCACCATGTCAAGACATTCACATCTGTTTACTTGTTAGTACAAGTTAAATTTGATTGTATTTCAAATTAATGAAAGTTAAATAAATAAAGGCTTAAGGGGATTTAAACTTTTGAAGAAAAAAAATAATTAAACCCTTAAACTAATATGCACCAAATTAAGCCCTTGTATTAAAAAATTAAATTGATTAATCCCTCGAACAAAAAAAATAAATCAACTAAGTCTCTTGACCAATTTTGACTGTTAAATCTTAACAATTTCATGTTATCTTCCACGTGGCAACATCAAATTGTGCCACGTGACACACTCTGGTGATGTCATGTGGCATTTATAGAATTTAAACAAAATGAAAAAAAAACTTAAAATTATTTAAAAATTTTATAATATAATTTTTTGAAAATTTTGAATTTATTTAAAAATAAAAAAAATATTATTAAAATTATAGAAACATATTTTTAAAATAATATTTAAAAATATTTAAAAATATCTAAAGTTTAATATATTTTAATAATATAAAAATATTTAAATAATTTATTTTAAAATATTTTAAAAATATATAAAATATTAAATGATTTAATGAAAACTTTGAAATTATTATAAATTTATTTAAATAATATTTTAACTATTTTAATATTTAAAAATAAATTTTATTTTTTTATTATTTTATGTTATTTTTTATAATTGTGTAATAATATTTAATATTCTTATATATATATTTAATTTTTTTCATATTTTAAAATTTTTAAATTCTTTTAATGTTTTGAACAATTATTATTTATCACTTTTAAATAAATTTAGAAATTTTAAAAATAATATTTTTGAAATATTTTTTTAGAATTTTTAAATTTTAATAAAATTTAAAAATTCTTAAACATGTGAAGTTGCATTATCTTGTTGCGACATGTGTCAAAAATAATTTCAAAAAAATCTGTTAAAGTTAAAGGTTAACATTAATCAAAAGGTTAAATTATTTTTTTCTTGAGTTTGTAGGATTAATTGAATACAAAAAATATTCAAGAGATAAATTGATTTTTTCAAAAATTTAAAGGCTTATTAAACCAATAAGCCATAAATAAAATAAATACAAGACGTGTGAATAGGCCTGACTTAAAGCTTAAATGACATAATCGTTAACTTTAAAACTCCAAAATCGAGGAGCAATTAAAAAAAAGGAACAATTGAAATCACTTATATGCAATAGGAGCATTTTGTATCGAAGAAGAAAACACAAAATCTTTAGTGGTTATTCCAAGGTCAGTTTTAATCGTGAATAAATTTCAGTATTATTTATGGATATATGCATATGATTTTGAAACCCTAAATTCTGAAGTCGAGAGAGTAACGGGTGTTGTGTGAGTATATTTTATTTGTCTGTAGTTATGTTTTTAGAATCGGTCCCTCCATGTTTTTTTAATGGAAGTGGTCCCTTTATGTTGAATTTCATGTAAGTACCATTCATTTTAAGTCTACTGTAGATGAATTTATTTAGTATAATTTTTTACTTTACCACAATTTTTTGCACTTTTAACTATCATCATAACCAATTTGTATCCCCGTTAGCCGGGCCTAGCCGAAACCGAACCAAAAGGATGACATTGGTTTGCCGAAGCAAACTCGAGCTAAAACCTAAACTGATCCATTTTTTTTTTGTATCTTGTCTAAATGCTTCGATTAATTCCCTATGATGAACATGCTTCATCAAAAACATCACAATGAAATCGGATTTCAAAACAGGGTTCAATTGCTCAAAATGCACATTAGGGATCAAAATGTAATTTCCACAAATTATAGGGTCTTCGTTGAGATTTAGGTTACCAATCCATTATTTGTCCAATTCCATGCTCACATGTTAAATTCCATTTCAAACAATCATTCAAACTTATTCAATTGCATACATAGCATTCAGGGACTAAATTATAAGATTTCCAAACTTCAGCAAACAAGTAAGCACAAATTCAACAAAGCGCACCAATATGGGTAAGCCCGTATCGATACATACCAACTAACATAACGAATACCTGTACTGATACACGAACACCCCGTATCGATACGGTGTGTTGACCCACTCGTACCGATACGACCTTGACCCCATACTGATCCCTCTTGCAATTTCTCAAAACTCGAAATTCCAATTACCAAACCCCGTATCAATACGGTACCCTGTGTATCAGTACGACTCAAATAATAAAGGGGGTGTACCGGTACACAAACCCGTGTACCGACACCAATATAAAATTTCCCTTGAGGCATACTAATATGGTGGTTGGGCGTACCAATACCCTTTGTTATTTTTTTTATTGAATTGATCCTCACCAGACCCCGCGTACCAATCCTTGGGTACCCATACTGGTACACAGAGGCTTGTAATGACCTCTAAGTCCAACATATGACACTTTCTCAATCTAAACACATCTATACATTGTCTAAACATCATATATCATCACAAGCAAGCTTAGGGACCCCACACCAGCAAATAAAGCAACCCTAACAAGTCTAACACAAGCATCCACCAAGTCTATAGGCATGCTCCCTAATCAACATCCAAAACATAAATCCATCCACATCTCAAGCACTTTAAACCTATTACAAATCCAAACCAACATATGTAACTTATACAAACAGGGAGTCTAGCAAACAACCCTCCCAATCAACATTTGACACATTGCCCCTATTACTAATATGTATAGTTCAAACCATACTTTGCAACCAAGTCCTTGGATGTCCTTCCTTGCTTGCTTGCCGCCCTTCGATCCTGTAACACCCCGAATTTTAGCCCAAACTAAAAACCCTAATTTTAAACTCTCAATTTGTGAAACCCTAACATTTGGGTATTCTTTAAATTCAAAATGTTTTGTTCTGGAAATCAGAAATTGAGATCAGTTTGTAAAAGTAATCACTTTTGAGGACTAATTCATAATTTTTGAAAGCTCATAAACTATTTGGTAATTTTCTAAAAACTTTAAGGTGTTGTTGTGGGATTAACCTTTTTAATTCTAATTCCCCTTTCCCACTGTCGAAATTAATCCTTTTATGTTTGTTTATTTTCTTTATTTATCTTTCCGATATTTTATAAACCCACTATTATTATTATTATTATTATTATTATTATTATTATTATTATTATTTGTTTTTTTTTCACATGTTAGCCTGGCTTTGGCTTTTCCTATTTCCCTAGCCGTCAGAAACGTTAGACTAGGTTGTGTTTAACCGCCGCCGTTTACTATCCTTGGTGAACCAACACCATTCAATCGTTACTTTGAACCCTCGACCATACGAACAATATACCCCTGCCGAGCACGTCTCCAATTTCAGATTATTTTAGTAGGTTTTGATACAACTAGATCCAATATTTCTCATCGTGAAAAACATAATATTTAGTAGGTTGAGTTTACTTTGGTTAAAGTGTGTTTTCTTTCGGTGCTATAAATAAATAATTTTTATATAGTTTTATACCTTGCTTGATTATGATCTGCATTATGTTTTGTATGGTTGACATCATATGCATATGAATTTAGAATGTGTTTTTAATTATGATTTATGAAATATTTGATTTACGGAACATCAGAATTTACGGAAATCATGATTTATGGATTAATGAAGTATGTTTATGGAATATCGAATTTATGGAATTGTGTTTATGAATTTGAGTTTCAAACATTATATATGTGTAAGCATGAGTTGGGATTTGTACGGGGAAGTTCAGTGGTTTCACCCTTTCAGGCTGAATTCCACTTCGGATGGCGGACGTAGCGCGGAGGTTATGGGAACCTTCCTTATCTTTGGCGGACGTAGTTGAGTGCATTGCATTTCGCTTGTGATATTGTACCATTTGTTTTATGTTTTAAAGAATTTTAAGAAAATATAACTATGTTTTATGATTATGGTTTTCCTTGCACTTTAGAGACATACTAAGCTCTTTAGCTTACTTCCCATAGTTTCCTCTTAAAGATATCTTTGGACTTTAGGCGACGTGGTACTTGGAGGATCTCACCTTATATCCGGTTATTTTATTATTGAGTACGAATTTTTTAGTTGTTCAGATCATTATTTATTATTTTGATACTAATTATAATTTTGATACATTGATGTAATTTTAAACTTTGAGACTAATTATGTTTTGGGATTATTTTTAGCATTCATTTATTATGTTTTTTTATTATTCATATATTTTTATTATATATTCGGATATTAATTATGACATTTGCTAAATTATTTATTATAAGATATTTATTAAATTATCATTATATGTATTCTTTTTATATTAAAGTATAATTTTTAAAATTTGTTTTCTTGAGGGAAAAGTTTCCAAACGTGACTTCTTAGATTCGACCTATTTCTTCTGGGCCGGGTTTAGGAGGTTACATTTAGTGGTATCAGAGCCAAGTTCAAACCTCAGACTGTGAGGCTTACACAGAAAAGTTTACAAAAAATAGGTTTTCAATTTTTTTAGAAAATGATTTTTTCATGCATTTGAAAATATTTTGGGTAAACGAATTTTTTTGAAAAATATACTATCTTATTGAGTATTTTTTGACTTCGAGATTTTAAATCATGTTATGATCCGAGACTCTAGTACCGAATTTTACTCTAGAATTGTTTTCTTTTTAGTATATAGTCTTACTACGTCAACTCGTAGGAAATGTAAGTTTAAGCGTGTTTCATATGGATTTAGAATTAGTAAGAATGAGTACTCGTTAGTTAGTGACTACTACTCAAGATGTAGAATTTCCGTAACTTGTTTCACATTGCGATATCGATAAGTATACTTCTGAACCACGTGGAACTTTGTGATACCTTCTTTTGAGTAAACTTTGGAGGTTATCATAACCCGATCTCTAATTAAGGATGTGAATTTCAGTTAGTCGAACAAATGATCGTGACTATACTCGTTCTTATGAATTTTAGATCAAAGCCTTTTTGAAAACTCTGTGTTGTGGCTAAGCATGAAAATTTCGAGGTCAAAATTTCTTTTAAGGAGGGGAGAATTGTAACACCCTAAATTTTAGCCCAAATTAATAACCCTAATTTTAAACTCTCAATTTGTAAAACCCTAACATTTGGGTATTCTTTTAATTCAAAATGTTTTGTTTTAGAAATCAGAAATTGAGATCAGTTTATAAAAGTAGTCACTTTTGAGGACTAATTCATAATTTTTGAAAGCTCATAAACTATTTAATAATTTTCTAAAAACTTTAAGGAGTTGTTGTGGAATTAACCTTTTAATTCTAATTGAATTCTAATTCCCATTTCCCACTGTCGAAAGTAATCCTTTTATATTTGTTTATTTTTTATTTATCTTTCTGATTATTTTATAAACCCACTACTACTATTATTATATATATATATATATGTTATCCTTTATTTTTTTCACATGTTAGCCTGGCTTTGGCTTTTCCTATTACCCTAGCCGTTAGAAACATTAGACCAGGTTGTGTTCAACCGTCGCCGTTTACAATCCTTGGCGAACCAACACCATTCAATCGTTACTTTGAACCCTCGACCATACGAACAGCATACCCCTGCCCTGTTCGAGCATGTCTCCAATTTCGGATTATTTTAGTAGGTTTTGATACAACTGGATCCAATATTTCTGATCGTGGAAAACATGATATTCAATAGGTTGAGTTTGCTTTGGTTAATGTGTGTTTTCTTCCGGTGCTATAAATAAATAATTTTTATATACTTTTATACATTGCTTGATTATGATCTGCATTATGGCTTGTATGGTTGACATCATTTGCATACGATTTTAGAATGTGTTTTTAATTATAATTTATGAAATATTTGATTTACAAAACATTGGAATTTACGGAAACCAGAATTTATGGATTAATGAAGTATGTTTATGGAATATCGGATTTATAAAACTATTTTTATGAATTTGAGCTTTAAATATCATATATGTGTGAGCATGGGTTGTGATTTGTACGGGGAAGTTCAGTGGTTTCACCCTTCGGGCTGAATTCTACTTCGGATGGCGGACGTAGCGAGGAGGTTATGGGAACCTGCCTTATCTTTAGCGGACATAGTGGTTTTGGGAATAAACCGGTTTTAAAATGCATTGGATCATGGATTCTACATCATAATCCCATATGCAACCCTCAATTTAAGCATTCCCATGCATAACATTCCATATGCAAAGCTTAAAGAGTATCCACATGTATAAATCACATTATACAACAATCCATCAACATGATACATCAATTCATTATATTGGCTTACAAGTGACTTTCTCTATCTTATTTCTTTCATCAAACCACATCGGATATACGGATTTCCCAAGTGATATCTCAATCACTTAACAGCCCAATGGCATGGAGTAAATGCAACACATGCATTACCTCTACACTACCACAGCTCATCCTCCAATTTGGAGTAAATGCCTCCAATGCATCACCTCTACGGTCGCAGCCGGAGTAAAAGCCATTGAAGATTACCTCAACAATATTGGGGTTTACATGGTCGGAGTAAATACTTTTAATACATCACCTCTACGGATTTCCCCGGAGTAAATGCCATTGAATACCACCTATACGAACCACGGACGACTTATTATAGTGCACTTTAAATCCTATGGCCGGCCAATTATATTCGATAACATTTCTATAACATGATCAAACCATCACTTGTCAATATAATCCATTTCATTAACATCAACTCACTATTTTCATATGCATCAATTAAAACCATTTTCTTAATGCTTTCAACCAAGCATTACCAATGTTCAAAAACATTATCAAATCATGCATTACTTCCAAATGCATCAACATCATTTCATAACCATTTTCCAGCATTAAACCATGTTCAAATCATGCATAAACAGTGAGTAATCAATCTATTAAAACAAGTGCATAAAATCTATTTTGCCAAATCAAGTCTAAGAGATAATTCATCCTTTACTTACTTTTGAGCTTATGCTAGCATTTCAAGCTCGATCTAAACTCCCAAACACAACTTTCAAACCTTTGAAAAGTTGTAAATCATGTTTTCACTCACCAAAACGCAAAGCTTGGCTTGTCGATACGGTAACAAAGCCTCCAAAGCTTCCGAAACGATTATTCAAGATTGAGGATCATTTCCCCTAATTTATCCACACAAAAACAGAGGATTCAATGCATGAAAATGCATTCAACAACATAGCAACATAAATCCTCAACATCCAATACTCAATTTCACTCAATAACAATTGAAATCAACATCAAACATCTTCCAAACTCAACTCAGCCACAATCCAACATTTTAACCCATCAATTAACATCTAAAAACACAAAAATAACATCCTTATACCTCCAACATTCAATAAACCTCCACAACTCCCCAAAAACTCATAACTAACAACCTAGAAAATTAGAGATTCACATAGTTTCAGGATTCCAATGTTAAAACCCACTTATTAATATTATTTAACATCAAAATCATGATTAGAAACAATCAAGAACTCAGAAAAATAGAGCCTATACGAAAATCCACCAATCTAATCAATTAACCCTTGATTAAACCAATTTTCCATAATTAAATCATCAAATCAAGTTAGAAATCACATTTAAAGGATCAATAACTTACGAATTTCAGTAATGAACCTTGTATTAGAGGAGAGGAATGAACCTCACCTTTAATGGTTGTCTTTCCCCTTAATTGAACGAATTTTCTTGAGAAAACAAAATCAAAATAAATAGGTTTTTATCAGAAAACCATTAAAGATTGCAATCAAAAGAATGTTGAAATCATGAGTTTACTTGAGAAAATTGAAGTGGAAAAGAGTGTTTGGCTGGAGAAAATTTGAGAGAAAAGCTTTTAATGAAAAGTTAGTTACGTCAAACTATTTTTATCCTTTTAATTATCCAATTAATTCTCCAAGCATTTTTATATTACTTTAAAATCATTTAAAATAGCCAATTAAGGGAAAATTCTGATATTATACTTTGGGTAAATAGATCCTTAAAGATTCAAAGTTTTGACCCTTTTACAAAATAGTCACCAAAAATAATTTTAAAACTTTACATTTTGGTCACTAACCAAAATGTCCAATTTCGAATTCCTTTCTCCAAAATTGACTTTACCAAAATAATTTATATATTAAATAATAATTTTAGAATATTTTTTCGTATTTTTATCTCACCCGAAAATATTTATTTCGAATTAAATCTCGAAACTGACTCGAAACCTCTAATCTTGTCCTTCGGACCATCTAATCAACCTAGGAAACTCTTAGGCCCAAAATCGGGGCATTACACAATTGATCTGTTGAACTATTTTCATTGTGTTGTGAATAAAATTTTTATGTGGAGTGAGACTATTTTTGTTTTGTTGAACTACATATGTTTAGGGATAAAGAATATTGGGTGAATTTACATGTTGGAGGGCAATTTGTACTTTTGGGTGATGTTAGTACAATTACAATGTTAAATTATTGATTAAAATATAGTTTTATAGACATATATGTGAAGTATACGGTAGACACCCTAATATTTGATGATGTAATTTTACTATTATACTGTAAGGAGAGTGTTGGTGAGAGTGACGAGGGCGTTGCTACTGGTGAGAAGAGTGGTGAGGGTGCTAGTGTTGGTGAAAATGTTACTGGTGAGTGTGGTAAAAGTAAGGGTGCTGGTGTTCATGCTGATGAGGAGGGTGTTGGTGCTTGTGCTGGTGAGAAGGTTGTTAGTGCTGGTATTGGTGCATGTGAGAAAGATGCTAGTGTGGGTGATTTTTTAGGTTAAGAAGATTAAGGTGAAGTTAAAATTGAGAATTAAAGTGAATATAAATATGAGAGTGAGGTAAAGAAAGATGAAGCTGAAGTTGAAGTTGAGAATAAAAATGAATATGAATATGAGTGTGGGGGTCAATAAGCTGAAGTTAAAGTTGAGAATGAAAGTGAATATAAATATGAGAGTGAAGGTCAGGAAGATATTTACTTTATTAATGTAAAAGAAAAAAGTCATTTTAAGGGTACCGGTGGTGTTGATAAGGGTGTTTGTGTGGGTGTTGAATAATTTTTTGTGGGTGCTAATGGTGTTTATATAGATGTTGGGGTTACTGGTCAACAGATTCTTGAGTGTGCTGAAGATGTTATTGTTGCTGCCGAGAGTCAAGAATTTGAAGATGAAGCTAGAGTTTAGAGTGGAAGTGAAAATAAAGTTGATAGTGTAAAAGATGTTTATTTTGTTAATATTATATATTTATTTGATGATGAAGGTAATGATGACTTGCAACTGTAAAATAGAAGATAAAAATGGACAAAGCTAAACGTGACAAACAATATAAAAATTTTGTTGTTGATAATGGCACTAATAATTTTGAGGAGGAATATAAAGATGAGATCTATATAGAGACATAGGGTGAAGGATGAAACATTGAAGTTGGAGTGAATGCAGGTGAAAATAAAACTAATTCCTATAAAAGTGATGATCATGTGCGTTTAATTTCTTCATATGATGGGGAACATGAAAATGATTTTAGGACAAAGAAAAAAATTCCTAGATTTGACCTTAAATTAGAGATTGCTCAGTTCTATTTAGGAATGTTGTTTATAGATGAAAAGTAATTTAAAGAAGTCATCCTTAAATATTCAAGAAGCGGTAGGAGAGAATTGAGAATAATTGAGAATGAAACTAAGGAGAATAATGTCAAATGCATTGCATTTGCTCATTGTTCATGAAAAATCTATGCAAGTACCAGTAAGATGAGAATGTGTCTGTAAGTAAAGATTTTCATAGATGAACGCAATTTTTCTATTAATTTTAGTAACTAGATGATTAATGCGAAAGTGATTTTTGAATATTTTGAGGACATCATTAAAGATTGCCAAAAAATAAAGCTAAAAAAAATTCAATAAAGGGTCTAATCTTAAGTGTAGTCACAACATAATTGAAAATGAAAGATGAATTTGGATGCAATATCATCTATGACCAACACAAGGTATTCCTAAACCTAAGTACACGTTAATTTTTACTATTATAATTTTTGTTGTATTTTTTAACTGTTAAATGAGATGATTTAGCTCATTTTTTGTTGTTTATTGTTTTTAACTGTCAAATGGTTGTTAATTTGCTTCTTTTTTTTGCTCATTTTTTAATATGGAAGTTGGCTACTTAACTTTAACTATTAATTTTTGTTGTCAAATGATATTTCAAATGAAAGTTGTTTGCTTGTTTTTCTATTAATTTCTACTGTCAAATAAAAGTTGATTGTTTGTCAAATAATTGATATTGTTTTATGTTTTTAATAGGATCATGAGATTGTTGTAAATAAAATTCTATCACGAGTAAAGCATGAGAATTGTGATAGACATGTGCATGCAAATTGGTCTGGAAGGAAGAGATCAAAAGCATATGAGTATGACTATTGGAAAATAGTTGAATCCACAACTGAGAGGGAATGAGAGGAAAACAAAGAAACACTTTCGAAGCTTGACAAAGATATCGATGAAGAATTATATTGTTGATGCGAGATGGCAGCGGATGAAATAAATATGAAAGGTAAAAGAAAAGGATTAAATAAGGAAGTTAAAGAATAAATCTGGAAAATTGAATGAAGAATAGTGCAAGGTGTGATGATGGTGATGAAGTTGAGATGTCCTCGGCACCCGCCTAAGTGCAATTACTTAGACAAGAAACCTCAAGCGGCTCTAACTCACCTTCCTAGACACAATTATCTAAGCAAGCAAGAGTGTGAAGGTGGATTTTCCATGAAAACTAGAAGAAAATCGTGTTGAAGACAAGCTTTGAAGGCACAAGCAACAATACTTGCAAAAATATTATCAATAACATTTATTCTCAAAAAAAAGGTTGTTCAAGTTGTTCTTTACAAGTGATTCCTAAAAATCAGCTAATTAAAAGGGATTTCTAAAATCAGCACTTGAATAGCTAAAATAAAAGGAAAATTTAAATTAAACATAAGGAAAACTTAGAAGGAATCCTTTAAAATCAACATATGGATAGATAATTAAAAAGGGATCTAATGGAATAATTTAAAATAATAACAATTTTGGTCAAAGCTATATAATTCAGCTTTGAATTATTCCAACGTGCTTCATAATTCTGAATTGGAATTTCTGCACGTGTTGCCTTCTCTAAACTGGTTGTAACTTGAGCTCCTGATGTCAG
This sequence comes from Hibiscus mutabilis, assembly GCA_019671005.1. Lineage (NCBI taxonomy): Eukaryota > Viridiplantae > Streptophyta > Magnoliopsida > Malvales > Malvaceae > Hibiscus > Hibiscus mutabilis. Next base: position 27,384,756 of record CM033746.1, read on the forward strand.
ATTAATACGATTCAAAGTGCATTGGAAAGGTAAGAGTCTGACTCACAAATTTATAGAAGACTTCATGGTCTAAATATGTATGAATCCTATTAAAAAAATTGAAATTATTTGACTAAATTTCTGGACTTGCAATTAGACCTCTTTAAACATGTATCATTCCCCCTCCTTAAAAGGCTTCGTCCTCGAATCTGAACCAACAATAGGCTAAAAAAGAACATCATAGGACGAAGAACTTATGTTGTAGATACCCAGATCGAAAACAAATTGTTTCCATTCTTTGGAGTTGGAGAAAAAATGATTTTTGATGTCAGCAAACTCGGAAGAGTAGATCCTCACCATGTGTTGCCTATCCCGGTATGGTGTGTGCTTTATCTTGGTGTGGATCAATTCTTTTTGCTTTACGACATGGCTAAGAAACTTCATGTCTTGAATTAAATCAGTGATGCTTGGTATGCTATGAAGTTTAACCATCTCTTGGAATAACAAGTGGTATTCTTTGTCTCTTTCTGGTGGCAAACCTCGAGGTGGTTCTCCAACACATCATCCATGTATTCCATATGATTAGAATCAGGTTCATCACTCTCATAGGTGGTGGGAGTAATGGTCTCTTCTTTAAGAACATCATCTTGGTCCTTGCATTTGAGACTTGGTTGATTCTCGGTTATAATGGATGGTTTGACCAGTTGAAACATCTCATTTTCTGGTGTGTTGCTCACTTCTTAAACATGACTCATCAATGGTTGTGCACTGTCCCTTTAGAACAGGGATGATTCTTCTTCTTTCGACTTTGTTCTACTAGATTTGAATAGGGTATTAGCAGGGCTTCAAAAAGATAAAGGTTGAGATATACTTTTATCAAATGAGGAGTATTCCTTCTGACAAGCCCTGGACTTTTGTAATTAATGTTTGATTCTAATTGCTTGTTCAACTACATCTATAAGATTGTCATACGGTTGAAATTCATTGTTGGTGCTCTCCGTATTTAATCTAAAATAAAATTGTTCTACTGTGTCTTCTTCTTATTCAAAGATGCATGCTCGGTTCATAAGTACTAGTATGGTGTTGTAGTACTTCTCCACAGACATAGTACCTTGTTTTAGTTGTTGAAGTTTTCTCTCATTGTTCCAATAATATTCTAGTGGGATATATTGATTCCTCATGATCCGCTTTAATTCCCTCCATGAATCAATCTATCATTTACGATGAAATCGTCGATCTTCCACTAATGTATTCCACTAACTTGTAGCATGATTAGTGAATCCACTGATAGCTAATAAACATTTTACTGTATCAAAATGGTTATAAAACATGTCATCAATCTTCTTCTCCCAATCACAATAAGTATATGGATCGAATGTTCCTTTGAATGGAGGAATGTTGGGCATTGGTATAGACAATGAAGGCTTATTTTGGTAATTAGATCCCAAAATCTCACAAGGCTTGTCACGCATCTTGTCTACAAAAGTATGAAACATCCTGAAATTACAACACTTAAAGAAAACAAAATTTAAAGTGGAAGAAGGAAAAAATAAGAAAAAAAAAAAGAAAACCTCACTATTATCACTCCAAAAAGTAAATGTTAAAGAGGCAAGTGAACTGATCTTGTACATCTTTAAAACTGTCCTACCACAATTTACAACCAATATATAGTGGAATTTAACCCTAACAAAGAATCCAAAAAGCTCTAGGAGTCCAAGGAAGAGTAGGACACCAAATTTAGTTACAAAGAAGAATAAAAGTATGCAACTTTGATATTCCTACTAACACAAGAAGCAAGAAAGTGTTAAATATGGTATATGAAACAATAAAAAGAAAAACAAAATGGAAACTAGTAATTAAGAGAGAGAGAGAGAGAGAGAGAAAACATAAAAAACCTCGAAAAGACTGAAATTGAGTAGCAAATTGATCCACTTTGTTCGAGGTGTACCCGATGTCCAAAAATTATGAATTTTTGCATGGTGACTCCTCTAATGGTGTATATCTGATATAGAAATTTTGGGCTCAAAATTCCTTCATTTGATTTTTCTGACTTTTCTCATTTTTCTTCCAAATTTTTTATTTTTTTCACCCAAAACATCAAAAATTTCCCCAAGAATCGTACTAGTGATATGAGATGGCAATGAAAGGAAAAACAAAAAGGATTAAATGAGGAGGTTAAAGAATAAATCTGGAAAATTGAATGAAGAATGGTGCAAGATGAATTTTGGTTTAGGTGTGCTGATTGTGATGAAGTTGAGATGCCCTCGGCACCGTCCTAAGTGCAATTACTTAGGCAAGCAACCTCAAGCGGCTCTAACCCACCATCCTAGATATAATTACCCAGGCAAGCGAGAGCGTGAAGATAGCTTTTCCACGAAAACTAGAAGGAAATTGTGTTAAAGACAAGCTTCGAAGACACAAGCAATTATACTTGCTAAGTGTCTGACTCACAAGTTTATAGAAGACTTAGTGGTCCAAATATGCTTGGATCTCATTCAAAAAGTTTAAATAATTTGAATAAATTTCTAGACTTGCAATTAGACCTCTTTAAACATGTATCAATGGTAAAAAAATATGGACCAAGACTTTTCAAAGACTACATGACAAGTTAGATACAATGGACAACAATTTGTGTGAGGCTTTTAATTCCAACATTGTTGAGGCAAGGTACAAAAGCATTATTAAAATCTTTGAGGAAATTAGAGTCAAGATCATGACTATAATAGTTGATCTTGATGATATGGAAATGCTCTTATGAGCCACTAATAAATAAAAAAATAAATAGTAATGAGAATGATAACATTGAGTAGAGGATGGTTTGGAATGGAGATAATGAATGCGTTGTTAATAAAGGGAGAATATAGTACATTGTGGACTTGAAAGAAAGTACATGTACTTGTAAAAGGTGATAACTATGTGAAATTCTTTGACCTCTTGCATGTTGTGCAATATGGCATACTGGTGGAGACCCATATCAATTTTGCATTCATGTTACCAAAAAGATACATATGTTAAAACATATGCATATGCTTTGCAACAAACTAATGGGTCCCATGATTGGAAGAAATCGGGAATTATGTATGTCTTTTTACCAGTTAATGAAGAACTATCTGAAAGATAGGAGTGTTCATTTTCGGATATTGGATTCGATTCGATCTGAAATTTTGGATGTTAAAAAATTCAAATCACCTAAACAGAGAACGTATCTGATCTTAACGTGAATTAGTTTAAAAAAAATTTAAACTGAATTTTACAACTATCACACATAATTCTAGATTAAAAATTCACATTATTTTCATATCGCAAAATACATACTACACACAATACTATCAACTGCCAATTCCCATGACCTCACACTTTCAAATGCATGTAGATTGTGCAGTGGGATTAGCACACACGTTATATATATAGTACACATTACACGCACAATACTAGCAAATAAAAGTTTCACAATCAAATAAACTAAATGGTGCATAGTGTATACCACATACTCGCATAACTTTACTTGAACGTACTGAGCAAGTGAGCAATGAGTAGTTCACTATGTATCATCCATCATCATATCATCCAAGTTTTAATATCAAATTATCGATACAATAGTCATTATTCTTTAAGCCCAATACTTAGGAGGTTCAAAATAAAATACTAAAAGAATCTCAACAACACAATAAAATAGTAAGATCACTAAGTACCCCAAAGTATCATTTTTACGCTTTAGAAATTATCCAAAGTATTAATTGTTTCATCAATTATAGTGTCTGGTTGCTTGAAATTTAAATCCTTCATGCCTACAAAACATGAAAATAAATAAAATCAGGTTTAAACATGCATTTTATATTCAAATATTGAATAAATAATAAAACAAACAATCAAAACTAAACTAACATTTCTCTAATTCTTCCAAGGCAAGCAAGTTTCCCTGTACTACAAGAGGTGACCGAGAGGTACGTAACCAATCTTGAGTGCAAACAAGTGCTTCAACCAGATTTAGAGTCAATAAAGTACGAAAAGAATCAAGGACACGACCTCCCATACTAAAAGTCGACTTAGAAGTTATAGTCGAAATGGGTATACCAAGCACATCTTTCACCATCTTATGAAGAATATGATATCTTCTTGGTTGATCTTTCAACCATTGCAAGATTTCAAAATTTAGAACATTAGACTCACAAGAATCTTCTAAATACTTCTCTAACTCATTTTTATTGGCACTAGTTAATGAACAACTCGTACCCCTTTGACATTTTGAAGTCATGAGTTGTTAAAGATCAACCTTACACTTAGGGGTGTGCAAAAATATTTTATCGGAACAATCCAATCTGTTTATCTAATGATCCGATCTAAATTTTTGGATATCTGATCTGTGTAACCCCCAAAACCCGGCATATAAGAAAATGTCAAATTTAGGAAGTCACATTGAAAACTTTTCCCTCAAGTAATAGATTTTAGGTTTAAATAATTTATAAAACAAGTGAAATATTAAATAAAAATAATTACCGTAAAATACCATAATTATTTATGAAACTTAAACATTAAAATATATTTTGATTATTTAATAAAATATCTGAATTAAAATCTGTAAATGCATGCTAAAACATAATCCCAAAATATAAAAATCTCAAAGTCTGGTTTACATAACTGTCTCAATAATAATAAATAATACTCTAAAAAGTGTAATTAAAATAGTTCATGCTGATAATTAAATATCTTAGTAAAATGCGAGATGCTCCAAGTACTGAGTCTCCTAAGAGAGTTTGAATACTTGAAAGAAGAACTATGAGGGTGTAAGCAAAAGAGATTAATGTCTATATAAAGTGCAAGCAAACACAAACAAAAGAGTACTTTTATTTTTTGATAAAGTCTTTTTCTGAAAACATAGTAAATCCAAATCATGATGATATGATGACCGATGCACAACTCAAATCCTAATTATCTGATATCATATAGAGTGGAGGTTTCCCTCGCTAGAGTGGAGGTTCCCTTACTTTTTTCGAACACATTTTCAATCTCATGACTCAATGATATAATTTAAAAATCATAAATTGAAACTCTTACGAGTTTCTTATTTCTAAAAATCTGATACTTGATTTAAAAACACAGTTTAGTATGCCATGCATGATGTTTCAAAACATTCTCAAACCACAATAAGACAACAAATCAAGTAAGTATAAAATAACATATCACAAATATATAGCACAATAAGAAACACACCTTAAGCAACAGAAGCTCTAATGTCATGGCTGCGTCTCATGCTCAAGTTTAGTTGAATCAGAACCTATGATGATAATTCTATATTAATAAATATTCTATCACTAAGCCACCTCTAAAAACATAATACTAATATGAAGGTATACTCACGTGAAGATCTCGAAGAATGTGCATGGTCGGTCTGAACATGATGAGGTAACTCGGCCTTAGAGTCGATACTTAAACACGAGAGTAACTCGGGTCAATCCAAAATTCAATTCTTCTGAAATTACTAAGTACAAATTAATTATAAATAGTAAAATAGAGATTTCAGGTTCAAATTTGACAAAATGGGCAGCGGATTTGAACTTAAGATGTTGAAAAAGTTAAGAGGAATATTGTCCAAAAAAGCTAACTTTGGTCAAAGTCAAAGTTATTGGTCAACAGTATTGTCCAAAAAAGCTAACTTTTGTCAAAGTCAAAGTTATTGGTCAACAGTCAACTCTGATGAAAAGTCAACGCTGACGTAAAGTCAATGGTTAATGTTGACGTCATACGGGTCATTCGATTCACTGGTCAACAGTCCAATTCAATTCAGACTGTCTAGTTCGGTTCACATACCCCCACAAGTTGGGCTCACTCAGATCTGGACTTTACAAATTGTCATTGCATATGGGCTCCCCAAACTTTCTCAACACTAGGTTATACTCAAATGGGCCTCCTGATTTGGTCTCAACAAGAAAACACAGCCCGATCTTTTACCTCTTCACATCATATCTGAATTAGGGTTTTTCCCTAATATTCAAGATGGCGGCGACAGAGGTGATTACAATAGCAGCGGCGAACACGAAAAAACGATGACTCGAATAAAAGGACAACAAAACGTACTAAAAAAGACACAATATTATGACCAAACAAAGCTTAAAACATGAGTGGAACCATTGTATCTTACGGACAGCAACCACGAAGGGGAAAACAACAGTGAACTGTAGTGAGAATTAAAATAGATTCGGCGCCTTTCCTTGCGAACGACGAACAAAAAACAAGGCTGGTGGTTGGGGTTAGATTAACGATGAGGAGACGAACAAGATGATGTTGGCAGTGGCAACACAAACGGTGGCAAGGTGGTCATCGGAGCTTCACCAGAGAATAAGGGAGAGGGTAAGAAAGAGATATCGTGAGAGAGAAAAACATGAAGGGTGTAGCTGCAGATTTGTGATATCAGATCTCACAGGGTTTCTTTTACTAATAAACGTGTTAAAATGCCCATATAAAAGGTAAATTACACACGGGGTCAATAAATGGTTAAGGGTTAACTTAAAGGCCTCTAACTTTGACCCACATCATAGAATGATCACTAAAATCTTATTTATGCCAAATTGATCCTTAAATTGAAATTAGGGTTTCACTTCAAAAATTTCCAATTGTTAGGGTTTTCAATTAAGGATTTTCAGAATTTTAGGTTTTTGATTTAGGGTAAACTTTGAGATGTTACAACTCTCCTCCCTTAAAAGAAATCCTCAAAATTTTTAGACTTAATAACATAAATTCAAAACTAACTGACACATGCTTATACATTCTCATTCTGAATTCATAATCCATCATAAAAAATAAGAACTGAACACATCAAAAAATGTACCTACTATGTCCTCAGATGTATCCTTGAAACCCTCATGAGTTATGGTCACATATACTAAACCTAATCGTTTGGTCTCAGATCTAGCTTATCTATCACTCTGAGCGGGTCTACCTCTACTAGCAGTACCAAAAGTAGCTAACCTACGCTACCCTCTACCTCTGTGAGGTGCCTAAACTGATGCATGTCCCTGACTCTACACGAATGAATCGGTAGCTGAAAGTGGACAATTTCTTAGGTAATGATCATGAGAACCACATCTAAAAACGCCATGTTCACTAATCTGCACTTTCTGTTATGCTTTTTATTGCAATAACCACATAAAAATAGGTCGGCAAAAATTTAAACTACTCATACTAACAGTCAAAACTGTCGACACTACGGGTCTTACATTTCGATAACTTTGAGAAACAAACTCATCTCTAGGCCTCTTTCCAGAAATATTGACAAAGCTTGGCTGAGTAGATGTGTCATGTTCATTCTCGACTTGGCCAACATTCTGAAGCTCCTCTTCTTTCATGAGTGCATCAATCCTCTCAACAGTCTTAGCTCGACCAACCAACTCATTGAACATCTTATCATGATGTGTGGCAACTTCTATCTAAAGGGGTAGACGAAGCCCGTTTAAAAAACAATCACACTTGTCTTTGTCAGTCACAACTAACCCTGGAGCATACTTGGCCGACCTCTGAAACTCTATCTCATAGTCATTTACTGACAAATTGTTCTATTTTAGATTCACAAAATCATTGCAACACTTCGTTAAGAACTCGACACCCACATATCGATCCTAAAATGCATGCCAAAAGAAATCCCATATGACCTGACTAACAGGAATGGTATCTACCACGAACTCTCACCAATTTTGTGCTTCACCCTCTAGTAGTGATACAACGGCCCTCAATTTCTGATTGGTAGGGTAATCCATCTTAACAAACAATTGTTGTAATTTCTTTAACCAATATTTTACATCAGCTAGATGTGTACCAGTTTCACCCTCAAACAATTTCATCCCAGCAGCTATAAATTCTGTAGATATGGGTCTCCTCGAACCCTCTAACTGACGAAGATATCATAACAACTCACGGTTCACTGCGGCACTGTCCGACTAAACTGTCTCAATATCCTCAATTTCAAGTGAGTCGTCACTCCTAGTCTGATGTCCTTCTAACGGCTCATCCTCACTATTCTACATCTTATTCTAATTTTCTGTCTAATCAACAAAAAGCGGATGATCACTACTAGAAGCTATGGTACGGCCTCAGCCACGACCTGAACCAATCACAAAGCTAGAACTCCTACGCGGAGGCATAATAGACTATCTACAAAAGGCAATAACCTATAGTCAGATTCGGTACTGGAGTCTCGAATTTAAAACACGTAAAAAGTAATTTAGTAGAAATCAACTGAAAACATAGTAAGTTTTTCTAAAAATTCCCATTTACCCATAATATTTTAGATGCATGCAGAAGTCAAAAATATTTTAAAAACAATTATTATGAGCCTCACAGTCCAAGGGTTGAACTTAGCTCTGATACTACTAAATGTAACCCCCTAAACTCGGTTTAGAAGAAAATGTCGAATTTAGGAAGACACGTTGAAAACTTTTCACTCAAGTAATAGATTTTAGATTTAAATAATTTATAAAACAAGTGAAATATTAAACAATAATAATAACCGTAAAATACCATAATTATATAAGAAACTCAAACGTTAAAATATATTTTGATTATTTAATAAAAATATCTAAATTAAAATCTGTAAATGCATCCTAAAACATAATCCCAAAATATAAAAATTTCAAAGTCTAGTTTACATAACTGTCTCTATAATAATAAATAATAGTTTAAAAAGCCTAACTAAAATAGTTCATGCTGATAATTAAATAGTAGAACTTATATTGATTTTGATATAACAAATGGTTTTTAACTCGTAATGGTTTTGATATAACTTAAAATAAATCTTAAATAACCCATACAAATTACTCACTACGCATCCGAACAAATCTCTTAAGCTTAACCAAATATTTGATGAACTTTAAAAATACATTCGATGAATTTTTCGAAGTTAAAATAGCCTTAAAAGACTATGCGTACCGATATGGTACTATGAGTACTGGTACGCCCATTGTTTCCAAATTATATCGAATATAAACACAGTATCAGTGCGTCAACAGGCGTACCGATACGCGTACTTGATTTCAAAACATCGAATATAGAATACGTACCGGTACACTACAAAGAGTACATATACGCGAAGATTTTATTTATACTTCGAATGCAAAATGAGTATACAGCTATACGCGTACCGATACTCCTTGAGGCAAAAACAAAAATTTTCAAATACGTACCAGTACAGCAATGCGCGTACCGATACCCTATTGCCTCAAGATTTTCCAGTGAGTAATTCACATACCGGTGCAGATTATGGAGTTCCGATACCCCTTTTTGAGTACCGATACTCGAATTAAAGTACCGGTAGACCTTGCTTTGTAACGACTATTTCTATATTGGGCAGGTACCGATACTCAAAGACGCATACCGATACTTGGGGTTGGCAAACATCATTTATTGAGGGAAAGCTTGCTCTCCAACGGCTATATTCAATTCTCCAACCACCCAAACGGCTAGAATTCAATGAAAGGGTATAAATACAAGCCTCAAGTGCAGCTACAACAACTATTGAACCTACATTGATCAACATTCAAGCATCCAAGCTAAAATCCAATCATTTGTGCTTTTATTGTCAAATCCTTGTACCCAACATTGTAATATTTCATTTCAAGTTTGGGGTTGAGTGTTATTGTAATTTGGGCAAATATTTACCTTGTGAGGTCATTTTTCATTTGCCATTTTCTTTCTTGTAAAAGAGTGATCTTTGATCAAGCTTTGGGTAAAAAGCTTTGATCGGTTGTAACGGTTGCCTCCTTAGCCTAGAAAAGAGGAAGAATTTCAGAGTGAAATTGGTTGAAAATCCTTAGTAGGAAGCTAAGGTAGTGGACGTAGAGCTTGTCAGAAGCTTGAACCACTATAAATCATTGTGTCCCATTGTCTATCTTTTTCGATTTGCTTCCAAACTTGTAAAATAGCCCATTCAACCCCTCTTGGCCAACATCTACATTGTTTGACCATCCTAACAATTGGTATCAGAGCCACACTCAACCGAAGGTCTAACAACCGTTGAGACGATCCTAAAAGATGATTCAATCAATCAAAGTTAAAGCCATGACATCCACATCCGACAACAACTTGTATGAGTCTCGATCCATCACCAAACCTCCATACTTCAATGGGGATAACTATCCTTATTGGAAAAACCGTATGAAGTTCTTCATCAAATCCTATGATTACCTCCTATGGGATGTAGTGGAAGATGGACGACAATCCTGATGAAGAGAGAATGTGATCGATTAGTTCCGAAGTCCAAGCACGAGATGACCGATGAAGATGGGAAGAAGCTCCAAGTCAATGATAAGGTAATGCATATGCTATTTTGCTCACTTGGACCAGACGAGTACTCTAAGATGTCATCTTGTTCGAGTGCAAAAGAAATATGGGACAAGTTGGAAATCACATACGAAGGCATCAATGAAGTTAAGGAGACCAACATTGGGCTTCTTAATTTAAGTTATAAAAATTTCAAGATGGATCCGGATGAAGAAATCTCCAAGATGTTTGAACGTTTCTTCATCATTGTCAATGGCCTCAAGGGTCTAGGAGAAATCATCCCGGAGAAGAAGCTAGTTCAAAACTTCTCTACTCACTTCTCGAGTCTTGGGACGGTAAAAGAATGGACATTATAGAAGCAAAGGATCGTCTCGACACACTCATGGGGTCTCTTCTCACCCATGAGATAATGAAGAAAATAAGAAAGGAAGAAAAAAAGAGGAAATAAAGGTCGAAAAGAAGGAAGTGGAGAAGAAGAAGATGGGAATCACTCTCAAAGCTTCACAGAAGAGAGTGATTTGAGTGAGGAGGAAGAAGAAGAATTGGCTATGATAGCCAAATGATTCACTCGGCTCATGAGATCCAACCGAAGAAGGAAATTCAACCGTAGAAGGGATCTCAAGAACAAGAACAAAGAAGAGGAGAAAGATCTGATCGTGTGCTACGAATGCAAGAAGCCAGGACATATCAAAGTCGATTGTCCCCAACTCAAGAAGAAGGGCTTCGAGAAGAAAAAGAAGCACAAGGCCCATGTAGCCACTGGGAGCGATGAAGAGTCTTCAAGTGATAGGAGCATGAAGTTGTCAACCTTTGTCTCATGGCCTTTGAGGAGGATCGAAAGGTAACCTCTAACTCATTAAATGATCATACATATGATGAATTATTTGATGATTATAATGAGCTACAAGAGGCTTACGATGAATTAGTTTTGAAATATAAAGAATCACTTTTGAAAAACAAGAAAATAATTTCCGATTTGAAAAATCAAAATGATTCTTTGATCAAAACTAATTCGGAACTTGATGAGAAGGTTAATGATTTACTAGATAATCAAAAATATTTTGAAAACGAAAATGTTAATCTAAATAACCTTTTTTCCGAGTTAAAAGATCATTACCTCAAGGAGGTAAATGATCTCAAAGCTTCCTTGAACAAGATTGGGAAACCAAGTTTTGAAAAAAGGGCAATCTTCAAAACCCAACCATGTAAAAAGGAACTTTGGTGGGTACAAATATGGAGGGTACTCAAGGCCCTATTATGGTAAGAAAGTTAGAAGTGTGTGGATTCCTAAGAATGTTATTGCTTCTAACAATATTAATGAGATTGCTTCTTGGATTCCTAAGGGAACCAAGATTTTGAGAACTAATTTTTATGGACCCAAAAAGATGTACCAAAATCAAAAATTGATTCCATGTTTGTAGGGGGCATTGCTTCAAGGCCAAGGCTACAAGTGCAAACTCATGGTACATTAATAGTGGATGCTCAAGACACATGACCGAAGACAAGAGTCGATTCTTGGAACTAAAGCCAAAGAGGGGAGGAGTAGTAACTTTCGGTGACAACTCCAATGGCCACATTGAAGGAATTAGTTCCATTGGTAATCACTCATCCATTCTCATTGATAATGTTTGTATGTCAACGGTCTAAAACACAATCTTTTAAGTATTAGTCAATTATGTGACAAAGGTTTCAATGTTCTTTTTTATTCTAATGGTTGCAAGCTTTTAAACATTGAAACAAATAAAATTGTACTTTTTGGTCATCGCATAGGAAACATATACATGGTGCATCTAGATGACATACACATTTCTCATGCATGTTTTGTCGCAAATGATGAGCATGGTTCATGGTTATGGCATAGAAAATTAGGGCATGCAAGCATGGGTGTTTTAGAAAAAATGGTTTCAAAAGATCTAGTTAGAGGTTTGCCTAAAATAAAGTTTTCAAATGATAAAATTTGTGATGCTTGTGCAAAAGGCAAATAGAAAAGAGTTTCTTTCAAACCTATTAATGATGTTTCAACTAGTAGAGTTTTAGAATTGATCCATATGGATCTCTTTGGTCCTATTAGAACTACTAGCTTGGGTGAAAAATCATATGCATATGTTTTAGTTGAAGATTACTCTAGATACACATGGGTTTTATTCTTAAGTATCAAAGATGAGGCTTTAGAAAATTCATCACATTTTCAAAAATCACTCAAAATAACCTTGGTCAAAATATTTCTCACATTCGAAGTGACCATGGCACCGAATTTCAAAATCTAGGTTTTGAGGATTTTGTAACTCAAATGGTATTAGCCACAATTTTTTAGCTCCTAGAACACCTCAACAAAATGGGGATGTTGAAAGGAAAAATAGAACTTTAGAGGAAACGGCTAGAACCATGCTTTGCGAAAATAATTTGCCAAAATACTTTTGGGCGGAAGCCACTAATACGGCTTGTTATATCATAAATAGAGTAATGATTAGGCCTATTTTGAAGAAAACTCCTTATGAGATTTTAAAATCCAAAAAGCCTAACATTAGCTATTTTCATCCATTTGGTTGTAAATGCTTTGTTTTAAACAATAAAAAGGATAATTTAGGCAAATTTGACTTTAAAAGTGATGAAGCTATTTTCTTAGAGTATTCTTTAAACTCTAAAGCCTATCGAGTATTTAATAAGAGAACCTTAGTTGTTGAAGAGTCAATACATGTGATTTTCGATGATAACCTCTTTCCGAGGAAGGATTCTTGTGATGATGATGATGTAGGGATTTTTGAAGCTGATGATGGTGGACAATCATCAAAGGTGAATGAAGTTCCAACCAAAGAGGAAGATGCACAAGATCCACCTCTAGAAGCCTTGAAAGATATGAGTCTAGAGGAAAAGGAAGTGAGCTACCCAAGAGAGTACAACTATGTCAAAGGTGGTGAGATTTTGGGTGATCCATCTAAAGGGGTAACCACTAGATTTTCTCTTAAAATGCATGTAATGTAGCATTTATCTTATGCATAGAGCCTAAGAATGTTAAAGAAGCATTAAATGATGATTATTGGATAATGGCCATGCAAGAGGAATTAAATCAATTTGAGAGGAGTTAAGTTTGGACATTAGTTGATAGGCCTAGTGATAAATCTACTATAGGAACCAAATGGGTTTATAGAAACAAACTAGATGAAAGTGGTAACATAGTGAGAAACAAGGCTAGACTTGTTGCTCAATGTTACACTCAAGAAGAGGGAATCTATTTTGATGAAACCTATGCTCCCGTAGCTAGAATGGACGCTATTAGGATGCTTTTAGCATTTGCACGTTATCACAAATTTAAGCTCTTTCAAATGGATGTAAAAAGTGCATTTTTAAATGGTTTTACTAATGAAGAAGTGTATGTAGAACAACCACCCAGTTTTGAAGATCCAAATTACCCAAACCATGTTTTTAAACTTTCTAAAGCTTTATATTGTTTGAAACAAGCTACTAGAGCTTGGTATGAAAGATTATCGAGTTTTTTAATTAAAAAAGGTTTTAATAAATGAAAGTTGGACACTACACTCTTTATTAAAAGAATTGGAAAAGACATTTTAGTAGTTCAAATATACGTTGATGATATAATTTTTGGTTCTACTAATGAATTGTTTTGCCAAGATTTTGCTAAGTTGATGCAAGGTGAATTTGAGATGAGCATGATGAGGGAGCTCTCATTCTTCTTGGGGCTCCAAATTAAGCAAAAGAAGGAAGGCATCTTCATCAATCAAGCTAAGTACATCAAGGACATGCTCAAGAAGTTTGGCTTGGAGAATGTGGAACCTCAAGCCACTCCAATGAATTCTTCCACAAAGCTTGACAAAGATGAAGGAGGTAAGTGTGTAGATTTAAAGCTTTATCGCTCTATGATTGGATCTTTGCTTTATCTTACCACAAGTAGACCCGGCATTATGTTTAGTGTTTGCTTGTGTGCTAGATTTCAAGCTAGTCCTAGAGAATCACACTTTATAGCCGTTAAAAGAATCTTTAGGTACCTTAGAGATACACCTTGTTTAGGTCTTTGGTATCCTAGAGAGTTTTCCTTTAACTAACATGCCTTCTTGGATGCGGATTATAGGGGTTGTAAGATAGATAGAAAGATCACATCTGGTACATGTCAATTCCTAGGTAGTATGCTTATGTCTTGGTTTTCTAAGAAGTAAAATAGCGTAGCATTATCTACCATCGAAGCTGAATACATACCTGTAGGAAGTTGTTGTGCTCAAATCCTTTGGATGAAGCAACAACTCTTAGATTATGGAATTGATGTAGGTACCATTCCCATTAGGTGTGACAATACTAGTGCCATTTATCTCACCAAGAATTCCATCCAACATTCTAGAACCAAACACATAGAAATAAGGCATCATTTCATTAGAGATCATGTCTTAAAAATGGTGTAATGCTAGAATATATAGACACTTCAAATCAATTAGCAGATATCTTCACCAAACCATTAGACAAAGAGCGTTTTTGGTCTCTTAGGAGAGAGTTAGGTTTAACCAGCCTTCTTTGACCCTTAGAGCCTCTTTTGATCTTAAAAACATTCTTAAATTTGTTTGATTGATTGCTTATGTGTTTTGCTCCTATATGCATATATGCTTGTTGCTAGGGGGAGTTTTTGCATGTTAATATCTTAGCCTATGCTTTAATTTCTATTTCTCATACATCATGCATGCATAATAGAGGTAGTTCCTTATTCCCATAACCTTCGTTGCAGCCAAATTTGACCATTTGGTGCATAGGGTATCGGTACTGGTATACCAGTATCGATATGTGACCTCTATAACGGGTACCGATGTATAGTATCGATGAACGGTATCGCTATGCATCTTTTTGTACTGGCACGCAAAACACGGAGCATCAGTATCGGTACGCGGTTTAGTGTACCAGTATGCGAAACACAGAAACACTTCTTAGGGTTGATAAAATCAGATTCCCCCCCAAAACTCCCACTTTTTCAACCCCAGCCGAAAGCCCACTCAAAATTCTCTCAATTTCTCTTGCTTTTCACTCGAAATTTATACAATTTTTTTAAAGTTTCTTGTATCTTTTCAACATCCCATCAATATCTCATCAAGATTGTGCACTACCATCAACTTTCTCATCCATTCTAACAATTTTAAGGTATTTTTCGTTCTATTTTTTAAAATTTTGTTTTCTCATATGGAACTTAGATTTAGGGTTATTTGAGAATAGTGTATGCATATGATTTAGTAAAATTATCTATTTTTATTTATTTTGATTTAAATTAAAAAATTATATATATATTGCTATATGTATTATCCTGAAATAATTTGCTGGAAATATTGGATTGAGTTATTGATTTGTGCATACATTGTGGCTTGTTCAATTTTTTTGCAGGATTATTTCTTCTCTTTCAACCAAATTTGTTCTAATAGCCCCTAAAACTAAACGTCCCTACATCCGTCCTCTAACCAAAATTCAAACCCTTTGAACTTTACCTCTATTTTTAATTCCTATTTTAATGAACCGGGTCATCAAAATCAATTAGAACATTTTCAATTATATGAAAATTTTCCCATTCGGAGATAAAGGGTTGTTGATTATGCATTTATGGTATCCGAAAAGTTTGAGTTCCATCATCTTGAAAATCTTAGGGAATGGAAATTTTTATCTTTTCTTCGTTTACCCGGGGTTGTCTTTAAAACTCTATTTATAATATTTTATTCTAATGCCAGGGCAATTCTTAGTGAAGACGAAAAACAGGTCGTTGCTATAGAGTCCTATGTGATGGGTAAAGTCTTTAAGATAGACTCCTCTATTATTGCTACTCATCTAGGCTTAGACGATGTCGGGGAAGATGATGAAACCAAGCCTATTCCTTTTGTTTATGCCCCGAACTCTTCCGCATCCGTCCTTAATGCTCATGATAGGTTCTTTCACCTCTTAATTACTTGGTTCTTTCGTCATTCCGGGGGGAAGTGGTATACTATTAGGGGGTAGATGCTTTTTGGTTGCATTGCTTCCAAAATAACATTCGCCCTAACCTCACTCAAATCTTTTTTGCTAAAATTGTTTATCTTGTCCAAAACTGTCATAAACCTCAAGTTAAATATTTTACCTACGGTTGTGTCTTGAGCCACATCTTTTCTAAAGAAAACATAGACACATCTTATGATCTTGCTTGCCCCCTTACCAATCCCATTAATGAAAAATCTCTTTGAAAGAGCGAATTTCATTATATTGATGGCGAATGGATTCGACTACAACCCGGTCAACCTAGTGAAGGAAATGCGTCAGCTCCACCTCCAGGTCCAGCCCCAGTTGCGCCTCCACCGACCTTTGGTGATGACATGCGCTCCTACTTTGATGGCAAGTTCGATGAAATATGGTCTTATATTTATGGGAAATTCTTTGAGATGCAATATATGGTTACATTTCACATGGATGATCGCTTCACTTCTCTTGGTGCGTGTGACTAGCATCGAGACCGACTTGGCATCCTTTCACCTTGAGTGGAAAACACATACTTGGTGACACCGCTGCGGAGGAGGGAGATGATGAGAATGATGAGGATATCCCATAGCTCTTTTGTTTTATCATATCATAATGCATGCATCCTAGACTACATATTTGGATTTGATGTTTGGAATGTTTTGCTTTGGATTGTTTTTATTGTTTCCATTTTGCTTTGACTTTTATGTTTGGATTGGATTTGATACTCTATGCCTTGGATTTGATATATATTATGCTTTGGATAGTTACTTTGGCTTGTCACTTTGGATTTCGTTTTATTTATCTTCTCCTGTTGCATATATTGCTTTTGATCTAACAAAAAAGGGGAGAAATAATTGGGTTCAAATATTTTGTTCAAATTATTTTTAAAAAAAATATTTTAAGTTATTGTTATATCA
This sequence comes from Hibiscus mutabilis, assembly GCA_019671005.1. Taxonomy (NCBI): domain Eukaryota; kingdom Viridiplantae; phylum Streptophyta; class Magnoliopsida; order Malvales; family Malvaceae; genus Hibiscus; species Hibiscus mutabilis. Next base: position 27,401,891 of record CM033746.1, read on the forward strand.
AAAATGGGGAGGTTGTAGAACTTATATTGATTTTGTTATAACAAATGGTTTTTAACTCGTAATGGTTTTGATATAACTTAAAATAAATCTTAAATAACCCATACAAATTACTCACTACGCATTCGAACAAGTGTCTCAAGCTTAACCAAATATTTGATGAACTTTAAAAATACATTCGATGAATTTTTCTAAGTCAAAATAGCCTTAAAAGACTATGCGTACCGATACGGTACTATGAGTACCGGTCGCCCATTGTTTCCAAATTACATCGAATATAAACCCCGATGATCGGTCGCGTCAACAAAGCGCATCGCACGCGCGCATTTGATTTTAAAACATCGAATATAGAATACATACTGGTATGCTACAAAGAGTACATATACGTGAAGATTTTATTTATACTTGAATGCAAAATGAGTACCAGTATAGCTATATGCGTCTGGAAGTACTCCTTGAGGCAAAAACAAAAATTTTCAAATGCGTACCCGAAGACAAAGAATGCGCGCGTCTCGATACCCTATTGCCTCAAGATTTTCCAGTGAGCAATTCACGTACCGGTGCAGGTTATGGAGTTCCGATACCTCTTTCTAAATACCGATACTCGAATTAAAGTACCGTACACCTTGCTTTGTAAACGACTATTTCTATATTGGGCAGGTACCGATATTCAAAGGCACGCATACCGATACTTGGGGTTGGTAAACATCATTTATTGAGGGAAAACTTGCTCTCCAACGGCTATATTCAATTCTCCAACCACCCAAATGGCTAGAATTCAATGAAAGGGTATAAATACAAGCCTCAAGTGTAGCTACAACAACTATTGAACCTACATTGATCAACATTCAAGCATCCAAACTAAAATCCAATCATTTGTGCTTTTATTGTCAAATCCTTGTACCCAACATTGTAATTGTTTCATTTCATTTTCAAGTTTGGGGTTGAGTGTTATTGTAATTTGGGCAAATATTTACCTTGTGAGGTCATTTTTCATTTGCCATTTTGTTTCTTGTAAAAGAGTGATCTTTGATCAAGCTTTGGGTAAAAAGCTTTGATCGGTTGTAACGAGTTGCCTCCTTAGCCTAGAAAAGGGAAGAATTTCAGAGTGAAATTGGTTGAAAATCCTTAGTAGGAAGCTAAGGTAGTGGAAATAGAGCTTGTTAGAAGCTTGAACCACTATAAATCATTGTGTCCCATTGTCTATCTTTTTCGATTTGCTTCCAAACTTGTAAAATAGCCCATTCAACCCCTCTTGGCCAACATCTACATTGTTTGACCATCCTAACAATTGGTATCAGAGCCACACTCAACCGAAGGTCTAACAACCGTTGAGACGATCCTAAAAGATGATTCAATCAATCAAAGTTAAAGCCATGACATCCACATCCGACAACAACTTGTATGAGTCTCGATCCATCACCAAACCTCCATACTTCAATGGGGATAACTATCCTTATTGGAAAAACCGTATGAAGTTCTTCATCAAATCCTATGATTACCTCCTATGGGATGTAGTGGAAGATGGACGACAATCCTGATGAAGAGAGAATGTGATCGATTAGTTCCGAAGTCCAAGCACGAGATGACCGATGAAGATGGGAAGAAGCTCCAAGTCAATGATAAGGTAATGCATATGCTATTTTGCTCACTTGGACCAGACGAGTACTCTAAGATGTCATCTTGTTCGAGTGCAAAAGAAATATGGGACAAGTTGGAAATCACATACGAAGGCATCAATGAAGTTAAGGAGACCAACATTGGGCTTCTTAATTTAAGTTATAAAAATTTCAAGATGGATCCGGATGAAGAAATCTCCAAGATGTTTGAACGTTTCTTCATCATTGTCAATGGCCTCAAGGGTCTAGGAGAAATCATCCCGGAGAAGAAGCTAGTTCGAAAACTTCTCTACTCACTTCTCGAGTCTTGGGACGGTAAAAGAATGGACATTATAGAAGCAAAGGATCGTCTCGACACACTCATGGGGTCTCTTCTCACCCATGAGATAATGAAGAAAATAAGAAAGGAAGAAAAAAAGAGGAAATAAAGGTCGAAAAGAAGGAAGTGGAGAAGAAGAAGATGGGAATCACTCTCAAAGCTTCACAGGAAGAGAGTGATTTGAGTGAGGAGGAAGACGAAGAATTGGCTATGATAGCCAAATGATTCACTCGGCTCATGAGATCCAACCGAAGAAGGAAATTCAACCGTAGAAGGGATCTCAAGAACAAGAACAAAGAAGAGGAGAAAGATCTGATCGTGTGCTACGAATGCAAGAAGCCAGGACATATCAAAGTCGATTGTCCCCAACTCAAGAAGAAGGGCTTCGAGAAGAAAAAGAAGCACAAGGCCCATGTAGCCACTGGGAGCGATGAAGAGTCTTCAAGTGATAGGAGCATGAAGTTGTCAACCTTTGTCTCATGGCCTTTGAGGAGGATCGAAAGGTAACCTCTAACTCATTAAATGATCATACATATGATGAATTATTTGATGATTATAATGAGCTACAAGAGGCTTACGATGAATTAGTTTTGAAATATAAAGAATCACTTTTGAAAAACAAGAAAATAATTTCGATTTGAAAAATCAAAATGATTCTTTGATCAAAACTAATTCGAACTTGATGAGAAGGTTTAATGATTTACTAGATAATCAAAAATATTTTGAAAACGAAAATGTTAATCTAAATAACCTTTTTCCGAGTTAAAAGATCATTACCTCAAGGAGGTAAATGATCTCAAAGCTTCCTTGAACAAGATTGGGAAACCAAGTTTTGAAAAAAGGGCAATCTTCAAAACCCAACCATGTAAAAAGGAACTTTGGTGGGTACAAATATGGAGGGTACTCAAGGCCCTATTATGGTAAGAAAGTTAGAAGTGTGTGGATTCCTAAGAATGTTATTGCTTCTAACAATATTAATGAGATTGCTTCTTGGATTCCTAAGGAACCAAGATTTTGAGAACTAATTTTTATGGACCCAAAAAGATGTACCAAAATCAAAAATTGATTCCATGTTTGTAGGGGGCATTGCTTCAAGGCCAAGGCTACAAGTGCAAACTCATGGTACATTAATAGTGGATGCTCAAGACACATGACCGAAGACAAGAGTCGATTCTTGGAACTAAAGCCAAAGAGGGGAGGAGTAGTAACTTTCGGTGACAACTCCAATGGCCACATTGAAGGAATTAGTTCCATTGGTAATCACTCATCCATTCTCATTGATAATGTTTGTATGTCAACGGTCTAAAACACAATCTTTTAAGTATTAGTCAATTATGTGACAAAGGTTTCAATGTTCTTTTTTATTCTAATGGTTGCAAGCTTTTAAACATTGAAACAAATAAAATTGTACTTTTGGTCATCGATAGGAAACATATACATGGTGCATCTAGATGACATACACATTTCTCATGCATGTTTTGTCGCAAATGATGAGCATGGTTCATGGTTATGGCATAGAAAATTAGGGCATGCAAGCATGGGTGTTTTAGAAAAAATGGTTTCAAAAGATCTAGTTAGAGGTTTGCCTAAAATAAAGTTTTCAAATGATAAAATTTGTGATGCTTGTGCAAAAGGCAAATAGAAAAGAGTTTCTTTCAAACCTATTAATGATGTTTCAACTAGTAGAGTTTTAGAATTGATCCATATGGATCTCTTTGGTCCTATTAGAACTACTAGCTTGGGTGAAAAATCATATGCATATGTTTTAGTTGAAGATTACTCTAGATACACATGGGTTTTATTCTTAAGTATCAAAGATGAGGCTTTAGAAAATTCATCACATTTTCAAAAATCACTCAAAATAACCTTGGTCAAAATATTTCTCACATTCGAAGTGACCATGGCACCGAATTTCAAAATCTAGGTTTTGAGGATTTTGTAACTCAAATGGTATTAGCCACAATTTTTTAGCTCCTAGAACACCTCAACAAAATGGGGATGTTGAAAGGAAAAATAGAACTTTAGAGGAAACGGCTAGAACCATGCTTTGCGAAAATAATTTGCCAAAATACTTTTGGGCGGAAGCCACTAATACGGCTTGTTATATCATAAATAGAGTAATGATTAGGCCTATTTTGAAGAAAACTCCTTATGAGATTTTAAAATCCAAAAAGCCTAACATTAGCTATTTTCATCCATTTGGTTGTAAATGCTTTGTTTTAAACAATAAAAAGGATAATTTAGGCAAATTTGACTTTAAAAGTGATGAAGCTATTTTCTTAGAGTATTCTTTAAACTCTAAAGCCTATCGAGTATTTAATAAGAGAACCTTAGTTGTTGAAGAGTCAATACATGTGATTTTCGATGATAACCTCTTTCCGAGGAAGGATTCTTGTGATGATGATGATGATGTAGGGATTTTTGAAGCTGATGATGGTGGACAATCATCAAAGGTGAATGAAGTTCCAACCAAAGAGGAAGATGCACAAGATCCACCTCTAGAAGCCTTGAAAGATATGAGTCTAGAGGAAAAGGAAGTGAGCTACCCAAGAGAGTACAACTATGTCAAAGGTGGTGAGATTTTGGGTGATCCATCTAAAGGGGTAACCACTAGATTTTCTCTTAAAATGCATGTAATGTAGCATTTATCTTATGCATAGAGCCTAAGAATGTTAAAGAAGCATTAAATGATGATTATTGGATAATGGCCATGCAAGAGGAATTAAATCAATTTGAGAGGAGTTAAGTTTGGACATTAGTTGATAGGCCTAGTGATAAATCTACTATAGGAACCAAATGGGTTTATAGAAACAAACTAGATGAAAGTGGTAACATAGTGAGAAACAAGGCTAGACTTGTTGCTCAATGTTACACTCAAGAAGAGGGAATCTATTTTGATGAAACCTATGCTCCCGTAGCTAGAATGGACGCTATTAGGATGCTTTTAGCATTTGCGTTATCACAAATTTAAGCTCTTTCAAATGGATGTAAAAAGTGCATTTTTAAATGGTTTTACTAATGAAGAAGTGTATGTAGAACAACCACCCAGTTTTGAAGATCCAAATTACCCAAACCATGTTTTTAAACTTTCTAAAGCTTTATATTGTTTGAAACAAGCTACTAGAGCTTGGTATGAAAGATTATCGAGTTTTTAATTAAAAAGGTTTTAATAAATGAAAGTTGGACACTACACTTTTATTAAAAGAATTGGAAAAGACATTTTAGTAGTTCAAATATACGTTGATGATATAATTTTTGGTTCTACTAATGAATTGTTTTGCCAAGATTTTGCTAAGTTGATGCAAGGTGAATTTGAGATGAGCATGATGAGGAGCTCTCATTCTTCTTGGGGCTCCAAATTAAGCAAAAGAAGGAAGGCATCTTCATCAATCAAGCTAAGTACATCAAGGACATGCTCAAGAAGTTTGGCTTGGAGAATGTGGAACCTCAAGCCACTCCAATGAATTCTTCCACAAAGCTTGACAAAGATGAAGGAGGTAAGTGTGTAGATTTAAAGCTTTATCGCTCTATGATTGGATCTTTGCTTTATCTTACCACAAGTAGACCCGGCATTATGTTTAGTGTTTGCTTGTGTGCTAGATTTCAAGCTAGTCCTAGAGAATCACACTTTATAGCCGTTAAAAGAATCTTTAGGTACCTTAGAGATACACCTTGTTTAGGTCTTTGGTATCCTAGAGAGTTTTCCTTTAACTAACATGCCTTCTTGGATGCGGATTATAGGGGTTGTAAGATAGATAGAAAGATCACATCTGGTACATGTCAATTCCTAGGTAGTATGCTTATGTCTTGGTTTTCTAAGAAGTAAAATAGCGTAGCATTATCTACCATCGAAGCTGAATACATACCTGTAGGAAGTTGTTGTGCTCAAATCCTTTGGATGAAGCAACAACTCTTAGATTATGGAATTGATGTAGGTACCATTCCCATTAGGTGTGACAATACTAGTGCCATTTATCTCACCAAGAATTCCATCCAACATTCTAGAACCAAACACATAGAAATAAGGCATCATTTCATTAGAGATCATGTCTTAAAAATGGTGTAATGCTAGAATATATAGACACTTCAAATCAATTAGCAGATATCTTCACCAAACCATTAGACAAAGAGCGTTTTTGGTCTCTTAGGAGAGAGTTAGGTTTAACCAGCCTTCTTTGACCCTTAGAGCCTCTTTTTGATCTTAAAAACATTCTTAAATTTGTTTGATTGATTGCTTATGTGTTTTGCTCCTATATGCATATATGCTTGTTGCTAGGGGAGTTTTTGCATGTTAATATCTTAGCCTATGCTTTAATTTCTATTTCTCATACATCATGCATGCATAATAGAGGTAGTTCCTTATTCCCATAACCTTCGTTGCAGCCAAATTTGACCATTTGGTGCATAGGGTATCGGGCTTTGGTATACCAAAGATCGATATGTGACCTCTATAACGGTACCGATGTATAGTATCGATGAACGGTATCGCTATGCATCTTTTTGTACTGGCACGCAAAACACGGAGCATCGATGTCGTGCACGCGTTTAGTGTACCAAGATCTGGCACTGAAACACTTCTTAGGGTTGATAAAATCAGATTCCCCCAAAACTCCCACTTTTTCAACCCCACCAAAAAAGCCCACTCAAAAAATCTCTCAATTTCTCTTGCTTTTCACTCAGAAATTTATACAATTTTTTTAAAGTTTCTTGTATCTTTTCAACATCCCATCAATATCTCATCAAGATTGTGCACTACCATCAACTTTCTCATCCATTCTAACAATTTTAAGGTATTTTTCGTTCTATTTTTTAAAATTTTGTTTTCTCATATGGAACTTAGATTTAGGGTTATTTGAGAATAGTGTATGCATATGATTTAGTAAAATTATCTATTTTTATTTATTTTGATTTAAATTAAAAAATTATATATATATTGCTATATGTATTATCCTGAAATAATTTGCTGGAAATATTGGATTGAGTTATTGATTTGTGCATACATTGTGGCTTGTTCAATTTTTTTTGCAGGATTATTTCTTCTCTTTCGAACCAAATTTGTTCTAATAGCCCCTAAAACTAAACGTCCTACATCCGGTCCCTCTAACCAAAATTCAAACCCTTTGAACTTTACCTCTATTTTTAATTCCTATTTTAATGAACCGGGTCATCAAAATCAATTAGAACATTTTCAATTATATGAAAATTTTCCCATTCGGAGATAAAGGGTTGTTGATTATGCATTTATGGTATCCGAAAAGTTTGAGTTCCATCATCTTGAAAATCTTAGGGAATGGAAATTTTTATCTTTTCTTCGTTTACCCGGGGTTGTCTTTAAAACTCTATTTATAATATTTTATTCTAATGCCAGGGCAATTCTTAGTGAAGACGAAAAACAGGTCGTTGCTATAGAGTCCTATGTGATGGGTAAAGTCTTTAAGATAGACTCCTCTATTATTGCTACTCATCTAGGCTTAGACGATGTCGGGGAAGATGATGAAACCAAGCCTATTCCTTTTGTTTATGCCCCGAACTCTTCCGCATCCGTCCTTAATGCTCATGATAGGTTCTTTCACCTCTTAATTACTTGGTTCTTTCGTCATTCCGGGGGGAAGTGGTATACTATTAGGGGGTAGATGCTTTTTGGTTGCATTGCTTCCAAAATAACATTCGCCCTAACCTCACTCAAATCTTTTTTGCTAAAATTGTTTATCTTGTCCAAAACTGTCATAAACCTCAAGTTAAATATTTTACCTACGGTTGTGTCTTGAGCCACATCTTTTCTAAAGAAAACATAGACACATCTTATGATCTTGCTTGCCCCCTTACCAATCCCATTAATGAAAAATCTCTTTGAAAGAGCGAATTTCATTATATTGATGGCGAATGGATTCGACTACAACCCGGTCAACCTAGTGAAGGAAATGCGTCAGCTCCACCTCCAGGTCCAGCCCCAGTTGCGCCTCCACCGACCTTTGGTGATGACATGCGCTCCTACTTTGATGGCAAGTTCGATGAAATATGGTCTTATATTTATGGGAAATTCTTTGAGATGCAATATATGGTTACATTTCACATGGATGATCGCTTCACTTCTCTTGGTGCGCGTGTGACTAGCATCGAGACCGACTTGGCATCCTTTCACCTTGAGTGGAAAACACATACTTGGTGACACCGCTGCGGAGGAGGGAGATGATGAGAATGATGAGGATATCCCATAGCTCTTTTGTTTTATCATATCATAATGCATGCATCCTAGACTACATATTTGGATTTGATGTTTGGAATGTTTTGCTTTGGATTGTTTTTATTGTTTCCATTTTGCTTTGACTTTTATGTTTGGATTGGATTTGATACTCTATGCCTTGGATTTGATATATATTATGCTTTGGATAGTTACTTTGGCTTGTCACTTTGGATTTCGTTTTATTTATCTTCTCCTGTTGCATATATTGCTTTTGATCTAACAAAAAAGGGGAGAAATAATTGGGTTCAAATATTTTGTTCAAATTATTTTTAAAAAAAATATTTTAAGTTATTGTTATATCAAAAATGGGGAGGTTGTAGAACTTATATTGATTTTGTTATAACAAATGGTTTTTAACTCGTAATGGTTTTGATATAACTTAAAATAAATCTTAAATAACCCATACAAATTACTCACTACGCATTCGAACAAGTGTCTCAAGCTTAACCAAATATTTGATGAACTTTAAAAATACATTCGATGAATTTTTCTAAGTCAAAATAGCCTTAAAAGACTATGCGTACCGATACGGTACTATGAGTATCGGTACGCCCCTTGTTTCCAAATTACATCGAATGCAAACCCAGTACCGGTACGCCAACAGGCGTACCGGTACGCGTGCTTGATTTTAAAACATCGAATGTAGAACACATACTGGTATGCTACAAAGAGTACCGATACGTGAAGATTTTATTTATACTTCGAATGCAAAATGAGTACCAGTATAGCTATATGCGTACCGATACTCCTTGAGGCAAAAACAAAAAATTTCAAATGCGTACCAGTACAGCAATGCGCGTACCGATACCCTATGCCTCAAGATTTTCCAGTGAGCAATTCACGTACCAGTACGGGTTATGGAGTTCCGGTACCTCTTTCTAAATACCGATACTCGAATTAGAGTACCGGTACACCTTGCTTTGTATCGACCATTTCTATATTGGGCAGGTACCGATATTCAAAGGCACGTACCGATACCTGGGGTTGGTAGACAACATTTATTGCGGGAAAACTTGCTCTCCAACGGCTATATTCAATTCTCCAACCACCCAAATGGCTAGAATTCAATGAAAGGGTATAAATACAAGCCTCAAGTGTAGCTACAACAACTATTGAACCTACATTGACCAACATTCAAGCATCCAAACTAAAATCCAATCATTTGTGCTTTTATTGTCAAATCCTTATACCCAACTTGTGTATTTCATTGTAATCTTTCATTTCAAGTTTGGGGTTGAGCGTTCATGTAATTTGGGCAAATATTTACCTTGTGAGGTCATTTTTCATTTGCCATTTTGTTTATTGTAAAAGAGTGATCTTTGATCAAGCTTTGGGTAGAAAGCTTTGATCGGTTGTAAGAGTTGCCTCCTTAGCCTAGAAAAGGGGAAGAATTTCAGAGTGAAATTGGTTGAAAATCCTTAGTAGGAAGCTAAAGTAGTGGAAATAGAGCTTGTTAGAAGCTTGAATCACTATAAATCAGTGTGTCTCATTGTCTATCTTTTCCGATTTGCTTCCAAACTTTTAAAATAGCCAATTCACCCCCTCTTGGCCAACATCTACATTGATTGATCATCCTAACATAAATATATGAGTAAAATGTGAGATGCTCCAAGTATCTAGTCGCCTAAGAGAGTCTGAATATCTGAAAGAAAAATTATGGAGGTGCAAGCTAAAGAGCTTAGTGTGTCTCTAAAGTGCAAGTAAACACAAATAAAAGAGTATTTTTATTTTCTGATAAAGTCTTTTCTGAAAACACAATAAATCCAAATCATGATGATATGATGACCGATGCATAACTCAAATCCAATTATTCGATATCATACAGAGTGGAGGTTGCCCTCGCCAGAGTAGAGGTTTCCCTCACTTTTTTTGAACACATTTTGGATCCCATGACTCAATGATATGATTTAAAAATCATAAATTCGAACTCTTACAAGTTTCTTATTTCTAAAAATCTGATACTTGATTTAAAAATACAGTTTAGTATGTCATTCATGATATTTCAAAATATTCTCAAACCAAAATCAGACAATAAATCAAGCAAGTATAAATAACATATCACAAATATATAGCACAGTAAGAAACACACCTTAAGCAACAATAGCTCTAATGACGTGCACAAGTCTCATGCTCAAGTTTAGTTGAATCAAAACCTACGATGATAATTTTAAATTAATAAATATTCTACCACTAAGCCACCTCTAAAAACATAATACTAATCTGAAGATATACTCACATGAAGATCTCGAAGAATGCACACGGTCAGTCTGAACAGGATGAGGTAACTCGACCTTAGAGTCGATACCTGAACACGAGAATAACTCGGGTCAATCCAAAATTTAATTCTTCTGAAATTACTAAGTACAAATTAATTGTAAATAATAAAATGGAGCTTTTGGGTTCGAATTTGACAAAACGAGCAGCGGATTCGATTTTGGTTTGAGTAAGAAGTTAGCTCTTGAGTGTTATTGTATAAAGTTACAAAGTGCAAAATTTAAAGCTATTGAGTAAATGGAATTTGAATTTAGGTAAATTATGTAACATGTTCGGATCGGATATTCGGATACCCGATCCAAAAATTTGAATATCTAAGATTTTGGATATCTGAGTTTTTTAGATTAGATACGAATCACTATTTCGGTGATCTAAAATTTAGGATATTCGAATTTTCAGATTAGATCGAATTCGATATCCGAATTTGCCCACCCCTACTTAGCTCCACTTTGAGTGAAACTGAAGAATGTGAAAGAAATGGATGAAGGTGTTTCATTTATATTTGAATGGGACATTTTGGAAGCATTTGAGTCAAACAAAGATTGTAAAACCATCCCAATCTTGAGGCATAAGATATTGGCTTTTGTTTCATATAAGAATATCGCATAATTCACTCAACATAACTCAACTTGTACGAGAAATTATTACATGGTCCTGGCTCACCACGTCATCCATGGTCCCGTCCAATGAGATTCATTCATTTAATGACATGTAGGAAAGAGGTGAATATTCACTTTAGAAAAAAATGAGATGAAAAATTATTATTGGATGAACCATGGATGACGTTGTGAGCCAGGCCCATTTAATAATTTTTCTGTACCTAGGGTCAAGAATCACAACTAGAAACACCAAAACATTGATATTATCAAGATTCTCTTAATATTTGTCATACTTAGACATCATTTGGGTTGCCATTTTCTTAGCATCCTCCTCATCATCACCCATATTGCTTGAAATCATTAATCTAGTCCCATAATCTCATAGTATAAGAGTTGCAAGTCACATTGCGAGAACCAAAAAAATTCAATGTTGCATCATAAAAACACTAAATAAAGGTAAAAAAAATTCACTCTTCCAATAATCTTTCTTGGGATCACCACTAAACTTTCTAAGTTCTTTTAAACAAGAAGAGCCTTTCATGTATAAACTAGCAAATGCCCGTTTAAATCTGATAGCCGATTCAAGCATTAAAAATTTTCAATTTCATTTTGTCTCAACATCCAAAGTAACAAGCCTTTTGATATCTTATTTCTCTTCTTCTATGTAAGTTTTAAACTTTTGAAGTCTTGCCGAAGAAGTCCTAACATACTTCACAAGAGTTCGAACTTTCATAATTAACAAATCAAGTTAGTTCAAGCCCTATCTTATAATCAAATTCAAAATATGAGACAAGCATCTCATATGCAAATATTTACCTTCCAAAAAACTAGAATCCCAAATGTTAAGTCTTTTCCTTAAGTAGTCAATTGCTAAATCGTTTGAGCTAGCATTGTCTAAGGTCATAGTCATTATGTTTTTCAAACTCCATTCATTCAAACATTTTTAATTGCTCTACCTATAAATTGTACAAAGTGACTAAAAATTGGGAAAAAAAATAATTATCCTCTTATGAAAATTCCAATCATCATCAATAAAATGAGTAGTCAAACACATATAGCTTAAATTTTGACTCGATGTTCAAGTGTCGGTGGTTAAACAAACCCTAGAATGCAAGTTCCTAAAAAACTTTCAGCTCATTTCTTTGTTCAATGAAGAGAGTTTAACAATCTCTAAAAGCAGTAGTACAAAAAAAAATCTTAAAGAGAGGATTTATTGCCTTACAAAATTCATTGAAACATTCATGTTCAACAAAAGCACAAAGTAATTCATCCACAATAAGTATTTTAGCAAGCTTTTTTCCTACACAATTTTGAAACACTAATTGTTTCAGTAGTTTCATCTTCATTTACTAGTGTTTTACTTTCAAAATCAATCAACTTTTTTTTTGAATTTTCAATCAACTTTTGTTTCTTATCCAAATATGGGAATACTTTTTGAACATATTAATGTGATTTTTTAATGGAGTAGTGACATTTTAAATTTTATAACTAATAAATTGTTGGCAATACTTATAAGATGCAAAAGCGGATCTTCCTCGTCAACAGAAAAATGAGTCCACCACTTGGACTTTTTCTTTTTCTTTCCTAAAGTAGTATCACTATCAATTGTTGTTGTTAAACCTTTCTTCTCATTTTTATTCTTATTTGGTGGTTGCATTTTCTCCTCATCGAACTCATCTATCATTGAATTAATAAATGGAGAATTAACATCTTCATTCTCATCAAAATATGACGTAATATTCTAAAACCAAAATAATATATGTGTTAACACTAAATTTATACAAATAATTATTCTCAAACAAGTCTTTATGCAAATCAACATATTAAAAAGATTCATAACCATCAACTTAATAAATTTGAAAAAGGATAACTAAGAAATAACTAGTCATTTTCTAGCTCTACAAATTAAATCACATAATATCAATTCTATTGGATGCATTGCAACCTAAATCAACCTTAATTGAAATTAAAAGACTAGTCATTTTTACATAAAAGAAAGTTTGCAATTAAATCATTGTTATATTTACATAATTAATTTTTTCTAATTATTTGACATCCAAAATCTGCCATAAGAGAGCTCTCTCCTAATATGTCCACCCCACCCATCATACTAAATTGCCATGGGATGCACATGTTTTATCATGCATCCAAAAGACTAGTCATTTTTACATAAAAGAAAGTTTGCAAATAAATCATATATTTTATTATGGAATATACTACATTGGGGATCAGAGAACTGTTTTTGTTTACCAGATAGATGCATCGTGCCTGATTTCTTTTTAGATTGCATTTCTTTTAAATCTACACTCATGATTAATTTTGATGACCGATATCTCTAAAAGCAACTAAGAAGTGGGCAAGACTAATCAGGTTTTACTCGATTAATTTATATCTAGTGTGGGGGTTGTAGTGTAATTTAAGGTTAGTCAAGCTTTCAAGTATTCAAGACTGTATAGTAAAAGGTTTGGGGAAAAAATTAAAGGAATGTTTTTCGAAATTAGAGTGTGAAGAATGAAAATATTTTTTTTGTTGTCCTTTTTAGTTTCTAGGGTTTCGCCTTAACTAATCCGGATCAACTCGCGTCGCACACCTGGCTTTGGTGGGTGAGTCTCACAACGAAAATTTTTTGCATACACAACGCCTCGAACTCGATACCTTTCTTAAGCGATACCAAGCTGCTTATCACTTGAACCAACCCCGTTGGTGAAGAATGAAGATATTAGCCTAATAATTTACTCAAAATATCAAGGGAGATACCCAAATAAAATAGAACATTAATTAAAATGCATTTTCGAAAGAGTGAGATTGTAGATAACTTACTAGAGATTAGAATAGAGATTGTAGAGGGTTTTGGCTCTCCATAGATCAAGAGTCGAGAGATGTTGGCCGAAAGAGTGAGGTGTTACTACCTAAACGCTGAGTAGTAAGATCTAAGCAGTAAATGGGAGTGTGTGAGACAAAATCATGGGAGATGAGGACTGGTCGGTTAGCAGAGAAGTAAGGCGCGAGCACCGATCAGCAAATTAATAATAGTGGACCGAAGTGAGAGTCGAGAGCTCAAGACATCGGATGAACTTGAGGTTGGAGATGGAAGGTGAGATTTAAAAAAAACTTATTGTTCGTGAAAGGCATAAGCTAATGGAGAATGTTATTACAAATTTGAGTAGACTTTAGCATTCAGGGGCTAGGGCTAGGGCTAGGGCTAGGGCTAGGGCTAAAGGCCCATTTGTTTGGGGGTCGAATAATACGAAATAAAGACTAACTCGATCTAATTATTTGAAAGGTTTTTTTGGATATCCGATTTGAAATATTTGAAAAAAATAATCAGTTCATCGGATAAATAGATCACATCGATTTTTTTTTGCACACCCTTATTGGAAGGTAAATGAAAAATAGAAGAAAAGAAAAAGATTAACCAAAAAACTTAAACCTGAAGTTATTAGTAGGGTTGACCTAATTATGACTTGTAAAAATTGTGGTGGAGAAGGACATAACAGACGATCATGTTTAGAACCTTAAGCAGTAACAAATCAAGTATAATTCATTCTTTTTTGTTACAATTTTCTATTACAACTATCGATATATACTAATACAATATTTATTTATTATTGTAGGGGAGCAATGTAGCTGGCAAATCTTCAAAGCTACAAAGGAGTAAGTCGCCTAAAAAGCCTACTCCTCTGTCACATAAAGGCAAATAGAAGATCAACATTGAAAAATCTGATGGACCAGAAACAACCATAAGACGTCAAGGGATTGTCATGTACACTAATTTGAAGACGGGAGAACAAACTTTCTATATTAGTACATCGAAATTAACTCTAAAACCTAAACATTTACATTACTGACTTAATGTTCTTTTTATTTTTTTTAGTTTGGTACAAGGACAAAGACCAACGTGACTCCAACAGTACAACAAAGTATGTGGAGTCCTCTGCTATGACAAACCCTCAAAAAGAAGAGAAGGGTAGTAGGAGAACCTTTGGCCACTCAAGAATCAGTTGCAGTAAAGTTGAAAAGAAATGATTTTTTTATGGGGTTCTTTTTAGTTTGTCACTTTTGTTGTTGTTTTTGGAATAATGAAAAAACCTTCATAAGTTATCTCTTTTTATTTTATTTATACCAATATTGATACTAGCCGGGAATATTAAAAACTTGCAGGGGTCTTATTTTGCTAGTTCATAACTATGAACTTTTTGTTGGTTGATAGATTGGTTTATAGGCAAGAAAATTTGTTGGGGCCTCGTTTTGTACATGATAGACATTCTTATTTATTGTTATCAATGAAATTCTTCTTCTTCTTCTTCTTCTACTTCTTCTTCTTCTTCTTCTTCTTCTTCTTCTTCTTCTTCTATGTCTTGGTAATCCACTTTTTTGTTCACTATCTTTTGAATGTCATTTTTAAGAATATGTTATGCTTTTTGCCTTTAATTTTATACCTATGGATAGTAATAAGGTTCATAATAAGGCTCAAACAAACAATTTTTAATTAAACTTGAACCATTGTTTTCTAATAATTAGGTTCTTAATATGTGTAATCCATAAACTACTACCACTATCACTATTGCCATCAGAATACATATGATACATAACAAATCACAAATAAACAATGTCTTCTAAAATTCTTTTTCTTTCTTCAAAAAATTACATTTATCCTTCAAGCTCTTGATCTTTCTGCTTAAGTCATTTTCCTTAGCACCATCTTTAACTGTAACATAAGCTTTCCCTTTAACTCCACTTTGCATACTATCAATTTCATCGAAGTTTGCACTGCTGCTTTGGCCAAAAGAAATAGTCCCACAAGTCAGTTGTTTTTGAAGGTTTGTATTTTCTTTTGCTAAATTTCTTACACTGTCACATAATCGTCAAAGTAAACTGCTTGTTCCGACATACTTTCATCATATTCATACCATTGAAAATACTCACACACCCACGCTACATTACGCTAATAGAGAAAATTAAAAAAAAATTATTAGAACTCTAAACTATTAAACTTACAGTATTGAAAGTTAACTCAAAATTTTTGTTCTAAATTTTTCTTACCGAAATGTAGGGACAGCCACAATACCTCCTTTAAGAGTTTGAATCGCTCCATGGAGTATCTTTAGGAGCCAATTTCTTGTAAAAACACATTTTCTCATCTCTATCATAATCAAACTCACATTGTGATGAACTGACGATGTTTGGATAACCCACTCTCTCCATCCAACGGTTCAAGCAAGATTAAATTGGAAAATATTGACTTGCCTTTTATCGACCCAAATTTACCAATTTGAATCTGTTACTCAAGGGAATTGATTCGATTGGGAGGAAAATATATTGGAATTTCAGAGTTCATGAACGTTTGAGAAAGATTTTTTTTTTTGGGGGGGGGAATCTAAGATTAAGCTCGAGCTTTTGCTTTTCTTAATTTATGTTTAATGAGAAGAGATCATTTTGTTATTATATATAATTCTTATCTGTCAACAATGCATGTTAATGGCTTGGCTGGCCTGTTGGTATAGGTGCTATTTTCCTTCCCAACGTCGAGGGATCGAGTCTTCTAAAGGGCAAGATTTATCTTCTTTAAATTTTAATCCAAGCAGTATATGCCACGTGTCAGCCTCTGAACGGATATAAAAATTTTAAAATTTTAATTTAAAAAATCTATCATGCCAGTGCCACATCATCGAGACAATTCCATTTCATCATCTAAGTACACGTATGTCAGTCCAATCAATTCCAGTTTTGAATTTTAAAATTTTAATTTAAAAAATCTATCATGCCAGTGCCACATCATCGAGACAATTCCATTTCATCATCTAAGTGCACGTATGTCAGTCCAATCAATTCCAGTTTTGACCGTTTGTTAGACTAACAGATTTCGTTCAATTGAAGGTATATTTGAGCTAAAATAAAACATTGGGTGGATTGTTCCAAAAAAATAGAGCCATAATTGACTAAACGTACAAACATTGAGGGTATTTTGTGTCATTTTACCATAATAATATTTTTTAATTTTAAATAATTTAAAATGTATATTATATCATAAATAATATTATACATTTAATTTTTATAATGATTTAATATTATTTTTATAAAAATATATAAACAAATATTTAATTGTTTTTAATTTCAAATAAAATTAAAAAAATTATTTTAGCTTGGTATTTAATTTAGTAGTTATCCAACTAAATATTAACTTTTGGAATATAAAGATATTTATTTAATTTATCAAATTTAAGATTTATATATTTCTATAATATTTATTTAATTTAAAATTTATATTCTATAATAAATAAATATTATAAATTTAATTTTTATAATGATTTAATATTAATTTATAAAAATATATAAATATTCATTTAATTTTATTTCCAAATAAAGTGTGAAAATAATTTTAGTTTGATATTTAATTCAACATTTATTTATTTTTTTTGAATAGTCTAAAGGTGATTACAAAATAGTATCTGTTCATACATATTCTTAACCCTTTAACAATGGACATACACCTTGTAGACAGAGCAATTTGAACTCGTGTCACCTATAATGAATATCACCCGCTTTTTCACTCGAACACTGGATGGTTTCAATAGTTATTTAATTTAAACATTGACATTGGTGGAAATATCATAAACATTTTAGTCACTTTACTGGTTGAATATTTTTAATTTTGTGTAGAAAGATTCATGTTTTAATCCTTGTGAAAGTTTTTTTTTTATTTTGTGGTGTTGTTAAAAATATAACAAGAGTATTAGATGTTGTTGTTTTTTGAAAGAAGACGGGTGTCATTAAAAAATCTATCTACAACATTATTGGGGACCAATGATGTACCTAAGGGGAAAAGAGTATCCAAATGCCTTAAATAAAAGAAAAGCCTGAGTTTACATAAGGAACAACAACCTCGAGTCAAAAGAAAATTGAACAAAAATTATGAAGAGCCCAAATAGCAAGAGAGTGGGTTGCTTGATTACTGGCCCGGTGAACAAAATTAACAATAAAATTTTTATTGCCTTCAATAATGGTGCGGGCTGGATCAAGGAGATGGTTGGAGGCCGAGATATCAGTATGAGGGGGTTGATTCAACTTGTTTACCACAATGGCGGAGTCTGACTCGATGATGACATGCTGCCAACCCTTATTCGTGGCGAGTTGTAGGCCCGCGATCACTGCTTCGATCTCAGTCGAGCATGCTTCGAGACAACCAGGAGCGTGCTGCGCATGTCCACCAAGAATCCGACCACGATCATCACGAGCTATCGCACCGATAGAAGAATTTGAATGAGCAAGAGCGCCATCGATATTTATCTTAATGTAGCCAGAATAAGGGGATTGCCAAAAATGTTTCGGCATCAACTAGGTGGCCAGGACGAGTGTCCATGCTCGCAGCGGTAAAGAGGAAGTCCGTGTGTAGGACTGGAGCATTGTGGACAGTCACTCCAAAAAGACTAGATGGTTCAAGGACCCATTTTCTTTCAAAAAGGCTAGATTCAATCCTAACAGGTGCAATCTCAAGTTTTAGTTTGGTTTTATTCCGTTAATGGGGTGGTGACACTTATTGATTGGATAAAGGAGAGAGAAAATATAAAAATAATGAAAAAATATACTTAATTTTACCGTTAATTTTTAAAGATAGTTACCAAGACAAACAAAATATTATGTTAGATTTTATTTTGCAAAAAAAAAAATGTGGAACATAAAAATAAAAACACGATATAGATTAGGCACTAAATAAGTAGTTTACTCTAAATTTAATTACATCCGTCACCTCTGCTAGATTGGTATTCCTTTGTTGGATTGTAATAACCAATATGGTTTTGTGATATGTTGATTGTGGAGTACTGTAATTTATCTTTTATTATACATTTTGGTAATAAGCAATATTGGTTGTAAGAATTAAAGTGTATGATTGGGCCTTTTGTTTTGGGCTTCATGCTCCATAAAGCTTGAAGGTTTTAGAATCATAGTTTTTCTTTTTAACTTATTTTAGTACAAGTCTGCATCTACTTGAACATCTCCTGTCGAAGCTTCTCGCCTTAGTATCTGGCAATTGATCGTTGCCCCTTAAGTTTGTTAAGATATTAAGGTGCAATAAGCACACTATGCCAATTGTCGTATGGCAAAGGATTTGAGAAAATTAAGTACTAGTAATAATGCCAAGACATTTAGATTATTAAAACCAAACATAAAACTAGCGTTAATCGTAAACATCCCCCAACCAACTGTAAAAGCTTAGTTAATGGTTGGGGGGTCCGTCCACAAAACATCATTGTTTCTCATCATCATTTCGAAATGAAAACAAATAAGACTAAGAGAATGGGCAAGAAGAAGATTCGTCAATGTAGCCTTTCGAAAGCTCCAAAGCTCTCGGTCTTAGCTGGTCGAACCACGTCACCTCTCGAGTCACCATGGTGCAGGCTTTCTTCAATCCCCCCTAAGTGGTGGCTTGAGCTCCTTTAAATAGGCTTATGTGGAAACCCTAGGATAAGCTTTTGAGTTTGAATTTTGAATGTGCAAATGGATAAGACGCATTATCCTCGTATCCCGATTTGAATCCTAGGGTTGACGTGTACAAAGTCCAACGGCTACCTTGACCGATCATTGGACGTCAATCTTTTGCCAGCCGAGCTTGTCATTGTTTGGTCCATCTATGCCAAATGCTACTCAGCAATTCTCTTGCTTCCTTTCCTATGTTCTCTGCTAGCGCCTCTCTGCCATGCCTGCCTGCCTGCCAGTGTCCTGCATCAAAACAAGCAAAATAACCTTTCATACTGGCAACAGAATAGCTCCTAACTCCTTATGCAAATGCATGAATTTAACAACTAAATGCAAACATATCTACTTAAAGGCAAGCAAAAGCATTGTGAAATAAGCATAAAAATCAGTACTTTTGGGGAGTTAACAACCTGCAAGATAAATAAATACCAAGAGATCTGCTTAACATTCAGATATGCTGGTTTGGAAGATACTCCAGATCAATGGAAGAAGTGGGCGATCCATTTAAAAAGTGATGCTAAATATTATAAAAGAAATTCCAAAGCCAATGAAAATCGAGCTAAGACCTTATCTCTCAAACTACAAGTAATGGAAGATCAGCGCATTGCTCTCAATGATGAGTTGAGGAGTAGTCAAGCCAAGTATGAGGTTTTAAATATGAGTATGCATCTGCGTGAGAATATTGTTGATGAGTTGAAAGATAGTCAAGCAAAAGTTAAAATGCTAAAAAAACCAAGTAGATGAGCGTAACAGTGTTCTATTGATGTATAAGGATCTCGTGGATGATATTAAGAAAGCCTCTGGTGTTGTCAGCTTCAAGAGATGAAGGAATAGATAAAAGAAAAACACAACCACATGAAAGATGTCATTTTTGTAGTCCGAAAAGTGGCTCGACAAGTGGTGGACTTGGCTGATGTAGCAACTAAATTGACTTAGAATGACAACATGTTTTTGGATCATGACGAGAAGCTGGCTTGACTTTTGAGAAAGATAGATAAGCTAGGTTCTAGGGCTCGATATTATCTGAAACTTTGATACATGATGCAACGAGACTTGTTTACTTAATGAAAGTTGTCTTATGATGGTTACTCTTTGAATCAATACCTTTTTTGCACACATGTCTACATCCAGCATTGCATCTTCATTGCATTTTAGTAGTATTTCTTATCCATTATATATTTAGCAACATTGTATTTACATCCATAAACCGAACCTGAGTCATTTACGGGTTAGATGACAGTAATCCAAGATTTGGTTGGAAATCTAACAAGTTTGCTACCAACATGGATGATAAGATGAAAATAATCGAGCAACCTCAAGAAGGGCTACAAGAACAGTTGCAAGCATAGCTTTCCAAGATGAAGCGAGATAAAAAAACAAATATTGAAGTCCTTACAAGAAATGATAAACCAAGCAACTCAAGCATCGAATTTAAAAGGTATTGATGAAGTGAAGGGTACTACCGTATACGAGAAGTATCTGTCGATAGCGCCCCGCCAAGCTGACACAATATTTTTGACAAATTACTTTGGGGCAACCAAATCGAATTCAAAGATAAGTCATATATTGGGCAACTAGACAGAAATACTGAGAATGAAGCTTTTTGAGCAGTTTGAAGATAAATTGAAAAGCCTTGAAGAAATGATTAATAGAAAAGAAGACATTGAGATCTTCCAAAAATTAGAGGCTAGAGAACTCTATTTGGTACCTGATTAGTTATTCCCACAGAGTTTAGAATCCCTAATTTCAAGAAATATGATGGTACCAGTTTTTCTTTGATCCATATAAGAATATTTTACATAAAGATGGAAGGCTACCTACACGATGACAAAATATTGAGCCACTAATTTTATGATAGTCTGGCTGGAGCAGCCGTGGAATGGTATAATCAACATAACAAAGAGCATATTCGATCATGGGTTGATCTAGCCACTGCATTTTTTGAGCTATACAAGTATGGTTTAGATTTGGCTCTAGATCATCAACTTCTTCGGAATATGAAGATGAGGGTACATGAAAGCTTCAAAGAGTATGCATTAAGATGGCGAGCAATGGCAGCACAAGTTCAACCTCCCATGATGGAAAATGTAATGTCTCCTACATTCTATAGCACCCTTCCAGCTCCTTTCTATGATCTAATACTTACAGGTTCAAGCGGTAATTTTTGCGATCTTATGATAAGGGGATAGCTAATAGATGATGCAATCTGAAATGGAAGTTTGAGCTCTATTTTAGAAGGCCAAATCGGTCAAGAAACAACCAAAGAAGAGGTGGACAAATGTCATCTGCAATGCACTAGTGGTCACAAAAGAAATGGATCATATGATAATCCTTGCCCATCAAGGAAATCTCCTCGGAGAAGTGTGGATCTTAAAGTGTTCCAAATTTCCATCTCATATTTGTTTCCTCGTCTTGTAAAAGGACGATATCTCACCCCTGTACCATTAAAGGTAACGCCGAACCCCACTGCCCATACTTATGATCTGAGCAGTACTTGTGAATTTCACATGGGGGCACACGACATTCAACCAAAAAGTGTAGGCCACTGTTGGAGGAGAAAAAAAGCTTATTGATAATGGAATATTAACAACATAGTTAATTGAACAATGGAAGACAAGCTCTAGATAGGACAAGCTATCATTGGTGTTAATGGGATCAAAAGACCAGGATAAACGACTCTTGGGAATGGTTGAGTTCTTTTTTGTTAAGCTTTCTTTTCATGGGTACTTAGTTTGCTGAGGCACCCATATAATTTAAATTTCTTTCCAAGTAATGCATAAAACCAACCTTTTGCTTAAACCCGAAGGCAATTGGATCTTTTGTAAGGGCATATGTCTGCTTGTTTTGTTTACAATGAACGATGTTTTCTTCTACATTTATTTGTTAAATATTTTCTAAAAAATAATTTTCAACCATTCAATCTATTTCATTATAAGTTAGTTTTGGTTCTTCCATACATATATGTATTTATTTTTTTAGATTCCCATATAACAACATCGACTTTAATCTGGCGGTTAATCCGAGCAATCTTGTGTCGAGAGTAAATCAAAAGATGTGAAGATGAGGAAGATATGACCTATCTACCGATCTACTTAGGTCAATAGAAGGACTATTGAGTGTGCTAGGGAGTGATGAAAATGTCCCAAACACAAATTTTGAGTGAATGTTTCCTCTCAAGCATTGTTGACTAGGATCTTTGAATATCGTGTTAACTCTAACATCTTTCCAACCAAGACTATCCTTCCTCGATGATATCTGTGTAGAAGATGATACCTGTCATTTCCCAACCAAAGATCACTGCCATAATGGGGCATGAAATATGAAGGGCTTGTTCAAGTGGAAGATAAATAATCTTGATCATATCGAACAGATAACGTCTATTAAGGGGCATGAAAAGAGAAGATGCACATTGAATGCAAGAAGTAATTTGTATTCGAAGAGCATGCCGAAACGAATTGAGAGTCTTGAACTCAGAATCGATAATAAAAAAACTTTGAAAAGGAAAAAATAGAAGAAAAAAGGAACTAATGTGAAAACCCAAAAAGAGCAACTTAGGTAAAAAAATAGAAGGAAAAGAAAATAAAAAAAAACAAAGCAAAGCAAAAAAAAATCAAAAATGGCAATTTAGAAAAAAATAGAAAAAATAGAAAAGTGAATGTGCCAAATAAGAAATGAAGCCTTCAAGGGATAAGCAAATGCAAAATCTTTAAACCAAAAGAATCCCTACCTAAAAGAGATTTAGAAGACTACTCATCTGCAAAACTAGAGCATACACTGATGTTCGACCATAGTACAGCTACAAATTTCCAAATATAAAAGAGTGGAAATGAACTCTAAGGTGAAAATAAAAAAACGGACAATCTAGAGTGATCCGAAAGATGAAAAAATAATGCATCTAAGCATGTTCAGATCAAGTACTGCAACAATATCATTTCCATAATTGTGAGCCTTGGTCTACTTTATATGCCTCCGAAGTCCATACATGGATATCTGACTTGGAAGAGTTTGTCTTCAGATTACATCCCACCTTATAGAGTTACCCTTTCTTCAAAGATGTCGAAACTTCTAATTCTTGATCGAGATCAAAAACGAGGATAGAATAGAATGTGGGAGTTTGTGAGTCAAAGAGAGCCACCTAAATCTGTTAAATATTAGATACATGAGAAATGGTCCTCCCGTAAGCCTAATAGTCTGGAAAGAACTTTTCATATTTTGACATCGACACAGCATTAATGGTCATCTAAACACAAGCTACACTTGAGACGACCATCGGCAAGTTAGTTCAAAGTCACTCATGTCCTTGATATCTGGGGCACATAATTTAGGTTTTATTTGAAAATGTTTTTCATTTTATAAAAAAATCTTATTTTTGAAAGAATAAATAATCATTGATATTGATGATTCATACAAGCATCATTCACTGAAAGGAAAACAAGCAGATTTACATTTTAAATAAGCAAAATATTTTTTTGTATTACTTTGTAAAGAGACTTAAATACAGGGATTCAGAAGCATACGCTCACCCAAACATATGATCTTGTGATAAAAAAGGGCATGGTAAAGCATCGAGAGATTGCTTATGCAACAAATTTTCAAATTGGCCTTTCACCTAGAAATGGTGGAAAATTTTTCCCACAAGTGACTGAGTGCAGGAATGATTTGCACAAAAAGAAATTAACAACAATACTCCTGAATAAGAATGGTCAGCAATCTAGACAAATGTCCAAATCGACAAAATGGAACCATGGAGAATAATCCACCGTTGTTGAAATTAAAGAAGGTGATAGTTGAATCCAAAAGTAAAAAGGGCATCACCATATATGAGAAGACATAAATGTTCATGCGAGGACCTGGGATAAGTGCTCACCTTGTTGTTAAACTTCACGTAGGAAGACCTTCCACGAAAGTTAAAGACAAGAAAATGGTTAAACCTAAGTTTGAGTGAGGCAAAGTTGTTCCAAGCAACAATATTTGTTTTAAATAATCAAAGAGTTCACATGTCTTAGTTTTCAAGAGATGATAATGATGATTGAAGAAGAAATTTTCCAAAAGAGAATTCAGAAGTCTTAATTTGAGGACCAAAAATGATGATCAATTTGACTATATTTTTTTCATGAGGGTTTTGTGCATTTAAGATAGATGCATACACGATGATAAAAATAGATGCATTGAAGATAAATTCATTTAAATTGATTGAAATAGGTTTCCAAAGAAGAAAAGAAATTCAAGACACCATTTCTGCGAATCAGGCTGCCAAAGAAAGTAGAGCCTAAAAAATGTACGAAATCAAGACTTTCGGGTTATCACCTTCATGAGTGATGTCAAGTCCTTCAAGCCATCACCTTTGGGAATAATGTCAAGTCCTTGGGCCATCACCTTTGGGAGTGATAAAGTGTTTTCAAATATCACGTAGAAAGATAGTGGGACAAAACATTTTTCGAAAAAGAAAAATGAAATTATGATTTTCAAAATTTTAAGTCATTCGGGCCATCACCTTCGGGAGTGATGTCAAGTCCTTCAGGCCATCACCTTCAGGAGTGATGTCAAATCTTTCAGCCATCACCCTCGGAAGTGATGTTAAAATCTTCGGGTAAATAAAAAATACAATTTTTAGAAATAAAATGATAACTTTCTTAGATCATGCCTCTTCGTCAAAGTTGTAGCTTGATTAGAACTAACATCCAGATCATGCCTCTTCGTCAGAGTTGTAGCTTGATCAAAAATAACTCTCATATCATGCCTCTTCATCATAGTTGTAGCTTGATCACAACTAACTCATAGATCATGCCTCTTCGTCAGAGTTGTAGCTAGATCGGAACTCTTCTCCAAATCCTGTCTCTTCTTCAATGTTGTAGCAGATCAAACTCTCTCCTCAAGATCACACCTCTTCATCAATTTTGTAGCAAATCAAACTTTCTTCTCCAGATCTTGCCTCTTTGTCAGTGTTGTAGCGGATCAAATTTTTTTCAGATTCTGACTCCCCGTCAATGGTAGAACAAATTACCCCAATTTACAGATTCTACTACTCCAAGATTGGTAGAGTGGAAGAACCAACTCTCAAATATATAATTTAGATTAAACATTTTAATTTTACAGTTTGAAATAAAAAATGGTGGATACCCAGTCTGAAATAATTTTTTTACTCTTGCAGATCATGTCCTTCCAATAGAAGGATAAAAAAGATGAGTCAACAAGATCATGCCTTTTCACCGGTGGAACAGCAGATCAATAGATGAGTTCTATTTCTCAAAGACATGGATGAGTGGCTCAGTTGAATTTCAAAGAGAAAGGTCGTGTCAGATAGTCTTTAGCGAGTTTGGCAGATCTTATCTTCTTAAAAGAAACGCAAAATGGATTGGTCGTTTGGAGTTTATCTCCCTCAAAGAAACAGAGTAGTGGACCGATCAAAGAGTTCTACACCCCTTAAGAAGAGAAGACAATAAGATCAAGCGAAGGAAGAAGATAGGCAGTTGTAATAACACAATTTTGTCTAGACCCATTTTACATATTACAAACCCAATAAAAACTAATAACCCATTACGCAATAACCCACCAGGCTCACTTACAATAAACTCAAATACCAAAATTCAATAACCAGACCTAAATGACTAAACCTAAGAAAATCCTAATCTGCTCTAAACTAGCCACCGCTCGTCCAAAACTGAATCTCATCGTCACATCACCGACTCTGACTGCCGCTGTCGGATCCCAAATTAAACCCTAACCATCCCAAAACTAAAACCCCAAATATAACCAACTAAACCCTAAACCACAACAACCTAATCCTATTATCCCCTCTGTCGCCACCGCCCATTATCTAATCACCCAGTCAAATTCACTGCCCTAAACACTCCTTTTAAGCCTCACCACCCTCATACGTGGTTAGCCGAGTGCCACTCTATTGCCCTTTAAATCAGTCACCTACAGATCCAAAAGAGAGTTGGTGAAATTTTAGAGAGAATATCGAAAGAAAAACAACAAAAGAAGAGGGAAAATCGAAAAGAAAAACAAATTAAAAAAAGGTAAAGAAAAAATAATAAGATAAAACCTTTTGATTTTTAATGGATTCACTTACCTAGGATAGGCTTTAAGAAAATCCAGTCACATATTCAGATTTAGGGAGAAAAACGAACCTTTTAGACCTCTTGCATGTACTCCAGCCGCTGTGTACGGCGGTTCCCCGTCGCCAACAAACGACAACATACGTCAGACGATTAGGTGCTTTAGGGCTTAGGCCGAGTGGGGGAGAGAGCATTTTAGGATTTTTTTTGTTATATCAGATGAACAAATGAATTTTTTTGGAAAAGGGGTATTTAAACCCTTTATAAAACGATGCCATTTTGGCTTTATGTAACCTGCGCGTAGACCCGACCCATATAAGAGGATCTACGCATTTTGATGAATGGGGAAATTACAGCTTTGGTCCTTCCGCTTTTGTTTCCTTTACAATTTCGCGCCTTAATTTTTGCTTTATTCATTTTAGTCACTTTATTATTATTATATTGTGATTAATAATGCTATTTATTATTATATTATATATCATATTACTATTATTA
Organism: Hibiscus mutabilis; assembly: GCA_019671005.1. Taxonomy (NCBI): domain Eukaryota; kingdom Viridiplantae; phylum Streptophyta; class Magnoliopsida; order Malvales; family Malvaceae; genus Hibiscus; species Hibiscus mutabilis. The sequence goes on from CM033746.1 coordinate 27,428,974, forward strand.
TTAATATTACTATCATATTACTACTGCTACTACTAATATTACTATTATTATTAGTACTATAATAATAATAATAATAATTATTACTATATTTATATATTATTATTACTACTAATTACTATTATTTATAAGTATTAATGCTATTATTATTGTTATTACCAATAATATTATTATTTACTTATTATTTTTAGTTATTTATATATATATATCCTACATTCATTTGTTTTAATCAAATTTTAAATTAAAATAACTTTCTCTATTAGGGATTCTAGTGAAAACGTACCTCGAACTTAAAGGGGTGTCGCTTTCTCGTTAATCTCTAGTATAAAAATATAATTTTTAATCCTAAATTATGATGTTTAGAATAATATTCTTTTATCCGGGGTCTCGTGAAATTATGTCTCCAACTTAAAGAGACGTAAATTTCTTGTTAATCCCATATAAAGGAATATTCTTTTAAATATATTTTACAATAAAAATTCATGCATTCAGGGATCACAATTTCTAAATTAAATATGAATTCATAATTTCCATCATTAAAACACTACGTAATCGACTAAGTACCAATTTTTGGGCGTGGTGGGGTGCTCGCCTTCCCCACACGTAACAGACTCTCGAAATTGTTTTTCTGGTTTTCGCAGACCAAAACTCATTGCTTTAATAAAAAAGATACAAAGAAATTTTATTAAAATAACCGGATTTTTAGGTGATTCAATTTCACCTAAATTAAAAGATTGGTGGCGACTCCCATCAAAACCAAAATATTTTGTAAAAAAAATGCGTCAAGCTCGTAGGCTCGTTATTATATTAGGGCTTAAATTTTAACTTTGACATAGTTATTTTAAATAATTAAATTTTATCAATAATAATTTTTTAGTAATAAGAATTTAAAATAAAAATACTTCCAAAAATAAATAAGTAATAATTTCAATTGAATGGAGAGTATTTTGTACAAATAAAAAATTTAAAAGTCAACAAATAAGAAAGATTAAATTATTATTTTTTAAGTTTGAGAGTTAAAAAAAGTGAATAGAACCATCATAATTTAGATCATCGTTGAACATCACTTCATTATATTGTAGAAATCTGATTGGGGCCATTTCAAAATTGAAACATTCCTGGTATATGCCTCCAAACTAAATTTTGTACAAATCTATGGTTGTTATTTGAAAAAGAAAGCATTAATGAATTTGGACAATTACTTTTGTCATGTTCTTGGTTACCATTGTGAAAGGGCAACAACCTTAGTCTCATATGCGTGTTTTACTCATCCGGCTACTTCTCTTTAATATTTTATAAACTGAATTCCTAATCTTTAAATAAAGAATATTTATATTTAAAGAATTTAAATTATAATTTTTTTAAATATTATTTTTGAATAGTCTTAAAGATGATTACAATGTAGTATCTGTTCATATATATTCTTAACCATTTGACAATGCACAAACACATTATAAATAAAGCGATTCGAACTCGTGTCTCCTAAGATAAACATCATCCAATTTTCTACAGGGACACTTGTTGGGTTCCTAATCTTTTAAATATTATATGTAACAAAACTAATATCAATAGAGTTAATATTTAATACATTCCTTAGATAACTGCTTTACAAAATTTTTGAGATTTTAAGATTTGGTATTAAACATGATTTGATTTCTATTTTACTAATATATGTTGAAAATTAGTGGAGAAAAGATATACTCTATTTTTTGGTGTTTATGGGACACCCTTAATGTATACTCGTAGGCCGAGTATACAATAAAGATGACACGAAGTCGTACTTCAGAAATCTAGACTTAATTTTTTTTATTTAAACATAACATAAATTGTTTCACAAAACTAGTTCGTTAATTAACTCATTTTCAGTTTTCAATTAAAACTAGGTCATCCTGTCGCAGCTAGTTTCGACCCTGAATTGATTTGTAAAACTTATAAGTCAATTGTTAAAATGAAAATACAATTCAGGATGAAAACTATGTGTGTTACGTAGACCCTTTCTTAATCCATAATCTGTATTATTCGCTCTGATTGCCCATTTGTTTGCGGGTGAAATGTTGTACTAAAATTTAATTTAGTACCCAGAGCTTCATGTAATGCACCCCAAAACTAAGAGGTAAATTTTAGGTCTCGATCTGACACAATTGATATCGTAATACCATGCAGTCGTACTATTTCTCTGACATACAGTTCTGCGTACTTATCTAATGAATAGTCCATACGAACTGATATAAAATGTGCAGACTTTACTGGCAACCCTGAGACAAAGTCCATTGTCACTCTTTCCCATTTCCATCGAGGAATAGAGATTGGCTGAAGTAGTCCAGAAGGCACTTGATGTTCTGCTTTAACCTGCTAGCATGTTAAGCACTTGGTCACAAACTCCGATACTGCTCTTTTCATTCTTGGCCACCAATATCGAGTCTTCAAATCTTGATACATCTTATTACTCTCTGGGTGCATGGTTAACGGACTATTATAGGCCTCTGACATAATCTCTTTCTTCAGATTGCCATCGTCAGGAATATACACTTTACCTCGATAATACAAACAACCATCAGACCTGATCTCATAGTCTTGCGTTTGTCCAGATTCAGCTTGTCTTCTCTTTTCAAGACATTCTTCATCTAAAAACTGTAAATCTTTGATCCAATCCAAAAAAGTTAGCTTAAGCTGAAACTCTACTGCTAATGAACCATCTTGTCCCAAAGATATTTGAGCATTCATTGCACGTAGAACAGAAAATGTCTTCCGGCTAAGAGCATCTACTACTATGTTAGCCTTTCCAGGGTAATAATCAATAACCACATCGTAATCCCTTAAAAACTCGACCCATCTTCGTTGTCGCAGGTTTAAATCTTTTTATGTCATCAGGTACTTCAAACTTTTGTGGTCTGTGTAAATATGAAAATTTTCACCATATAGATAATGTCGCCAGATTTTTAAAGCAAAAATCACAGCTGCCATTTCCAGGTCATACGTTGGGTAGTTCTTTTCATGAGTCGAGATGCATAAGCTACACACAACCCTCTTGCATCAATACGCAACCCAACGTACATTGGGACGCGTCACTATACAAAGTATATTCCTTTTCTAGTTCTGGCTGTATTAGGATTGGTGATCAGTCAAAACTTTCTTTAATCTCTCGAAGCTTTTCTGACACTTCTCTGTCCATACAAATGGAACAGTTTTTGTAGCAGCTGGATAAGTGGCATAACAATGATGGAAAAAATTTGTTCAAATTGTCTATAATATCCAGCTAATCTGTAGAAACTTTAAACTTCAGAGACATTTTTCGGTGCCTCCCATTCGAGAATAGCTTGCACTTTCTTAGGATTAACTCTTATTTCTTCTTCTAATACCACATGTCCAAGGAATGTAACTTCTGACAAAAAAATTCACATTTGGAGAACTTAACATAAAGTTGCTTATCCCTCATTGTTTGTAATACCACTCAAAGATCGTAATCTTGTTCAGCTTCTGTCTTTGAGTATACCAGAATATCATCTATAAAGACTATTTACAAACTGGTCTAAGTAGGGTTGAAATACCCTATTCAACAGATCCATGAATGCAACAGGGGAATTCGTAAGTCCAAATGGCATTACCAGAAACTCGTAATGTTCATAACGAGTCCTGAACGCTATCTTTGGTATATTTTCTTCTTTAACCCTGAGCTGATAATACCCTGATCGAAGATCTATTTTTGAGAACACGGCTGCTCCTCGAAGTTGATCAAATAGATATTCAATCCTTGGTAGCGGATACTTATTCTTAATAGTTACTTTATTCAATTGCTGATAATCTATACACAGTCGTAAAGAACCATCATTTTTCTTTACAAATAACACCGGAGCACCTCATGGTGATACACTCGGTCAAATGTAACCCCAGTCTAATAAATCTTGTAATTGAGCTTTCAGCTCTTTTAATTCAGTTGGCGTCATTCTATATGGTGCCATTGATATCGTCTCAATTCCAGGATAAACATCAATCCCAAACTGTACCTCCCTATCTAGGGGTAATCCTGACAACTTGTCCGAAACAAATCTGGAAATTCTCGCGCAGTGGGAATATCTTTCAACTTTTTATATGCTATCTGCGTATCTATCACATGGGCTAAATACACTTCACATCCATTGCACAGCATCCTCTGAACTAACGCTGCAGAGATTACTGAACTAAAACAATCATTTCCTTCTCCAACCACGACTACTTCTGAACCATCTGGTCGTAGTAGTACTAATCGTTTCTCTTTACACTTCACCTTTGCATCGTATGCAGATAACCAATCCATTCCAAGAATAACTTCAAATTCACAGAATGAAAGTTTCATTAATTCCGCTGGGAACTTAATCCCTTGAATTATTAATGGACATTTCTTACATATTTTAGTCACTCGTGCACTATGTCTAAGTGGGTTACTAGCAATCACATCACTAGCTATATTCTCCATAGGAATCTTTCTTTGTGCCACTATCTTAGCACTAATATACGAGTGAGTCGATCCAGGTTCAATTAAAGTAAATATAGGATCACTTAAAAGTTGAAATGTATATGCTATAATGTACGAATCATGATTTCCTTCATCAGTACAAATGTTTTACACTCGAGCTGGGGTTCTAAATTCCCTATTGGATACAGCTTCAGATGCTCTATGTGTCAATGTCCTAGATTGTCCATCACCTCGACCTCAACCTCTGAATGATCCAGCTACATATCTTTCAGATTGAGTAGGCTTTCTAGCCTGCTCCTTCGGGCAGTCTCTAATAAAGTGCTCGGTTCTACCGCATCTGTAGCAAGCTCATGTACCTACTCGATAAACTCCCAGGTGTCGTTTTCTGTAAATCTCGCACTCTAGAACCAAAGGCCTGCTCAATCCAGTAGCTGATGGCTGAGCATTCTAAGATTTCCTTGCAGAAGGATTCCTTTGCGTAGATCCAAATTTAGCCATACTTTGTGATCAGTTACCTCTACCTCGTTTAGACTGTGTCGAGGTAGGAGTCTCGCTAGGCCTCTTTGATGATCAAGAGGACTGAGCTCTAACTCGCTCCAAGTAGGCTCTCTCCATGGCCTTAGTTCTATTCACCGCATCCTGGTATACTGATAAATTCATGCAAATAGAATTTCCTTAGGCATTGGGTGAAACCCCTCTATGAACCACTCACATCGGGCCTTTTCAGTCAACATCAAATCAGCTGCATACCGACTCAATCTATTGAACTCTAACTCGTACTCATAGACAGTATGAGTACCTTGCTTAAGGTTCAGAAAATGTTTCAACATCTCTCTCTTGAACTGATCCCCAACATACTTGGCCTTGAATGCTTCTTGGAAAAACGTCCAAGTTACCTCAGCAGCTTGTATTAATTATGTGGCATTAGACCACCAAATATGAGCATGTTCCCTCAATAAGGATGCAACCCCTTTTAACTTTTCAGCATTTGTACAACTTAACTCTTCCATCAGGACTTTGACATCGTTCAGCCACAAGTCGGCAGCCATCAGACCACTCTCTCCATGAAATTCTAGAGCTCCTAACTTTTTAAGTTCCTTCACAGTCGACGCTCTAATTGGTACAGGTGTCGGGGCTGGTGCGGGCGCTAGAGGCTGAAGCCTATTAACCATAGCTTCTAAAGCTTGTACTAACGCTCCATATTCTTGGGCTTGAGCTCTCTGCTACGTAGGAGGCTCAGCTGGGTCAAGAGCTAGAGGCGGATCATGATGTACCTCATTGCTTCCACTTTGGACCTCCTATTGGTTCTCATAATCTATCGCCTGACACGATCCAGCAGTATTCAATATTATCTATTACCACAGTAACCTATTCATATTAGTGAGGAGCAAAATCAAGTTACATAGATAGTACATCAGTAACATGACATCCTAGGGGCATGTACTTAATAACAAATCATATTAGACTCCGTTTAACCTCTAGAATCGACTAAACCTGTATCTTTGATACCACAAAATGTGACACCCATAATGTATACTCTTAGGTCGAACATACAATAAAGATGACACGAAGTCGTACTTCAGAAATCTAGACTTAAATTTTTTTATTTAAACATAACATAAATCGTTTCACAAAACTAGTTCAGTAATTAATTCTTTTTTCGGTTTTCAATTAAAACTAGGTCATCCAGTCGCAGCTAGTTTTGACCCTGAATTGATTTGTAAAACTTATAAGTCAGTTATTAAAATGAAAATACAATTCAGGATGAAAACTATGTGTGTTACCTAGACCCTTTCTTAATTTTGAAACTGTTAGGCAATAAATAATAATTAAGGTACTTTTACTAGTTCTATTTATTTTACCAATATCCTTAATCCATAATTTCAAGACAATACATCTATATTATCATACATCTAGATTAAAACTTAGTTATTCAGAACCGTTCACTTTAAAAAATATTTACATGCCCATTAGTTTATCAAACTATGATAAGGATGTACATACTGTAACTTATTGTAGTAACTTGGCTTCAAAAGAACAGCTCCTCCTCGCTAGTATAATTCGGAAAACCTACGTGTGAAATAGAACACACGACTTAGTGAGGCAATTAAACCTATTTAATTAAAAACATGCAATAATGCATTACAGTATATTATATGGAAGTGCAATACAATTCCTGCAAAATGGCAAGCGATCCAGTACAGTTTATAACATAACATATAATAAATATAAATATCATGCTATCGGTATTCATCAATCATTAGGTAATCATTTACAGTATAACATTCTTTAAAGATAGTCCAAAGTATAAAATATGAGATCAGGTACTCGAGTCACATGAATAAGACACCAGAGTGTCTAACGTGAACATGTAAATGAGTATGTACTTGAGGATGCTTTTTTCTCCTCATAAAAGTACCTCTTTAGTGCCATTAGCACTATTGGATGGATCCCCAGGGTGCACACCAAGGGCTTGAGTCCCCAAGGTGTATGTGACACCATTGTAGTCACAAAAACATGTAATCATATCATAACTTGAGTGATGCAGCTGCTAAGGACTCTATGGATACCCAACTATACCATGGACTCTCATAACATAATACTTGGGGATTTCAATTCATCAATAATCAAAGTGGGCAATTCATACCCTAACTTTCTTCGTATATAATATATATATATCACTTGCATTTGCTATTTTTATGCATCAAATCAATGTGCTTCAAAACAATGTAAATCATTTCTATATTAGGGTCGACTTATCACAAGTCTTGCCTTTTTCAAAAATAACATATACATAAATAATGCACTCACCTGTAGCGATGCAAAAGTAGCCTCACTAAGCTTATTCGGTAACCTTTTCTTTCCCTCTAATATTGTGTCTCCTTCAGTCTCCCTCGAAACTGTAGAAGACCAATTGAATACATACATTACCATACTTTTGTTATACTCAAATCTAAAATTGCTAACTTAGTTTACAAAACATAATTATTCGAATATAAAATATTTCTAAAATTTTCCCCCAATTTCCATGTGATTGCCGATTTGGTCCTAAGGTCCTTAGTGACCATTTTGGACATCAAACAATTGTTCAAGCTCAAATTATAACAATTCCATTACTACTTGTTCACTTTGGGTTAATATCCTTTTAGACTTTAAACTTTGTTAAAGTGCTAATTTAGTCACTACTTCCACATTTGTACTCGAATTCATGTACAAATCAACCAATTAGTCATTTCTAACATTTCTATGAATTTCCCTTGACTTCCGAGCTTTGGCCGAACTAGTCCTTTACTAACAAAATCTAATTTTCGAAATGGTCATTCACCATTTCTTTTCTTGTCATTTCAATCATTTTAACTCTCTATCATGCTTGAATCACTAATTCTATAAAATATTCATCAATAGCATATTAATTTATCAATTCAAGAATTATCCTCTTTATTTCTTCATCAAGCCGAAATGGTCCCTCTCTTTCCAAATATTTTCATTTTGGTCCCAAATTACCAAATCAAGCTAATTTAATTATAATCTCATCAATTCTAATGCTAGAATAAATTTCACAATAATTCCCCTATATTTCCAATTCTAGCCGAATTGGTCACTTGGAATCTAATAGAGAATTTCTTTATTCATGCTTCAAAATCAAGCTTACAACATCATAATTTATTCATTTTCATCCTTGATTCAATTCGCTAACCAAATTTCCAAAACTTAAGGTTAGGGTTTATGTTCATAAACATAGAATTAATTCCAAATCAAGCTTGTTTTCATGTCTACAACATCAAATCTACTCAAATCGAACTTTAATTCCATCATGTATTCTTAATCTCATAATCTTCTTCTTCCAAAAACATAACCTATACTTATCTTTACCATGCAAAACTATCATCAAAATGGAGAGAATCAAGCATATATTAATTTACCTTAATTTATTTTACTTTAATTTAACTTGTAAACCTTCCAAGTAAGCTTGAAAATAGAGTTTTCTTCTTCTCCCTTTGTTCTTCTCTCCCACGGCATGGAGGAATTAAGTGAACAAATTTTTGTTCATTTTATAGATTAATATACTTGTTTAACTCTAACCTAGCCACTTGTATAATTAAAATGAATTTTAAATTCATTTTAATCTATTTTACTAAATTGTCCCTCAACCAAAAACATATTTACAAGTCTTCTTTAAAATTGCCACTCCATTAAATTTGAACCAATTTGGTTCCTTCATAACCCGCCACTTCCAAAGAAATCATAAAATTTTATTTTATGATTTTTATTCGATCTAAATATCCGACAATCACCTAATACGATTTTCCATTAATCGAACTATCGGATCTAATACAAAAATCTCATATTTTATAAATTCCATAAATAAATAATATTGTCATAATAAATCTCCCATATTTATGGAGTCAAACTCCGAAACTTGGACTCAATCCAAAATACCGATGATTACCCGAAATCTCTATCGAATAAAATTTTTTCTTAAAAATCATTTAACAGATATTCATATGAATTATTCCTAATTTTTTGAGTCATTTATATTGATAAAAAGTACGGATATGAGACCTTCCTAGAGGTCACCCATCCTAGTGCTACTCCGGTCTGAGCACGCTTAACAATTTTATTCGACCCAAATTCGATACCTTCTATTGCATTTCAATTTCCATATTGATATCAAAATTCTTATTTTGATCAGATTCACCCTTATACTAAATAAAATCACTTGATATTTAACACTTTAGTTCCCAAACTTTTACGAAAGTATCATTTGGTCACTAGGCCTTATTCTTTTAAGATTCGGGTCAAACTTCATATGAACCCTTATCTAACTTGAAAAAAATATTTTCGGGGTATTATGGTTTATATTTATGTTCATACAATAAAAATTTAAGTTTATAGTTTAAAATTTAGAATTAAAATTTAAAAATTTTGGGTAGGATATACTTTTTAAGATTTAAGATTTAAAATTTAAAATTTTAATTTTGAAACATAAAAAGGAATCGAAGAACGACATAATTTTTGTCCCGGCTAACATATAGTAATTTGCTTGTTTTTCTGTTATTTGGTTACTGAAAAAACAAAATAAGCCCATGATGAATGGCGATTCCCATGATTGGGTTCCCCAATTTTTTTTTTTAAAAAATAGAATTTAACTTTTAAAATTTTTTAAAAATTAATTTGATTTTTTAAAGATTTTTAAAAATTTATATTATATTTTAAATTTTTAAATATTTTAAATTAAAATTACTTTCCTAATTTTTTAAAATATTTTATTAAATCTTTTAAAATATATTAAAAATAGTAAAATTTTATTTTTTAAAAAAATTTTAATCTAAACCTCCAAATTTTTTTTAAAAAATTAAGTTATCCCCAACTTTTATCTCAAGATCGGCCACTGTTCCTCTTTTCCATAGAAGAAAAATAGTAAAAGCATCTAAGCGGGTGGGGTATTCAACTAACTGCCATAGACTTGTTCACCATCAAAACCAATATCAATACATTGCCATTTCCTATTAATAAGAAGAAAAATCAAACCATTGAATGCTTTTAGTCAAGCACTGAACCACCCACGGTCCTACTGCTAATTGTAAACTTGTCTTACACAATTTCGAGAACAAAGGGAAAAAATAAAACACAACACTTTAAGACTTGAGGTGGTGTAGGATGGCTCTCAAATTTTCTCATCTCGGTCCTCTGTTTCTGCGATTCATTTTCATCTTCATCTTCATCATGGTAAACATAAGCCAGCCCCCCATGCCTTGTCAAGTCCATACCAGCAAGGTCATCTTCAGCTGATATCCGTAAAAGCTTTAATTTATGGAGGATGTAGAACAAAGTCCCCATTGTAACACTCACCCACCTGACAATGACCGGTGTAACAACGGCCCTGCCCGCTGGTTGGGTGCTCGACGCGTTCTTACGAAAAATTGGTTTAGAATGGAGTCGCCACCAATTTTTTTTGTTTAGGTGAGATTAGATCACCTGAAAAATCGGTTATTTTAATAAAACCCGCTTTTATTTCATTTTATTAAAACAACAAGTTTTGGTCTGCGAAAACCAGAAAAATAGGTTCGGGAGGTTCGGGAGTCAGTTACGTGTGGGGAAGGGTGAGCACCCCACAACGCCCAAAATTGGCACATGTTCGATTATTTAATGTTTTATCGAGCAAAATTAAGAATTCGAATTTAATTTAAAATTTGTGATCCCCTTTAAAGTATTTAAAAGAATATATTTTTAAGAAAGGAATTTACACCCCTAAACCCGGGGCATAGTTTCCGTTAGATTCCCGAATGAAAGGAATCTCGTTTGAAAATTATAGTTCATAATTGAAAATGGTATTTCGCGATAGAGATTAACGGAAAGCGGCACCTCTTACGTTCGAGATACGTTTTTCACGATAACCTCTAAAAATCATTTTTTGCAATTTAATCAAAATACATACATGATGTATATGAATATATATTAAATCGCAAGTATTAGATAAATAATAATATTGATAATAATAAAGATAATGGTATAAAATCCTATATATGTATAAAAATAATGGTAGTAACAATAATATAGTATACTATATAGTAATATTTATAATAATAATTACTAATAATAATAATAATATTATTATAATATGTAATAATAATAATAATTAATAACATGTAATAATAATATAATAATGATGATAATAATAATAATAATAATAGTATATCTGATAATACATAATAATATATAAAATATAGAAATAATACAACATAATAATAAATAAAATAAAAAGAAAAAATAGTGGCTAAATTAAAAGGAATAAAAACTGCAATAGGTGACGAAAATGAAAGGAAATGGAAAATAGAGAGCAAAACTGTAAGGATACAAAAGGCGGAGGGATGAGTCTTGCATCTGTTTGGAAAAACGCAGATCCTGGACTCGGGTCAGGTCCGATATGCGGGTCAGAGAGCCAAAATGACGTCTTTTGGGCCTGAACAGTGATGCCCAAAACGACATCGTTTCATGAAGGGCTTAAATATCCTATTTTGCCTAAAAAATTTCATTTATTCCGGATATCTCAAAAAAAATCTCCAAATCCTCTCAACTTCGGTCACTATCCAGCCGAGAGCCATCGGGGGATCTGCCTTGGGCCGCCGCGCCAGCCACAGTTCGCCGAGCCGGCCACCACTGTCCGTGGTGGCCGGCGTACATGCAAGTGGATGGTTTGGATCAGTTTCTCATCCTAATTTCGAATCTAAGGTTTTTTTTCCTAAACCTCACTTAAATAGAGTAGATCTAAAAAATTCGAAGAGTTTTTACCTTTTTTTGAATCTGTTTCAATTTTTTTCTTCTCTTTTATTCGAAAATCCTTCGTTTTTATTAATCTGAAAAAACTCACATTTTTTATTCGAACTTCTATTTTTTATTCCAAAAAACACCTCCCCATTACATTCGATTGTTTGGGTATTTATAACCTGAAAAATCTATTACATGTAGATTAAAATATAATATTTATCTCTTTTTTTTACAGATCGGTGATTAGGCAGCAGAGTGGACAATGGTCGGTTGCGTGGTGGTGGCTGGTGGTCGACGCGTGGTACCCACGGGGCAAGAAAAAAGCCGCGCGTGGCGGTCACGCACGAGTGGATTGGGTAAAGAGGTGGCGGCGGCTGACATAGGATAAGGGTTTGGGTTAGATTAGGGTTAAGGGCAATTAGGGTATTTTTAAGTTTAGGTTTTTTTTAATTAATGGGTATATTGGGTAGTTTAGGTAATTGGGTTATATTTGGGTACCTGAAATGGGTTGGTTGGGGTTTTAATTAGGTCTGGGTAGGTTTAATGGGTTGTGGCTCGTATGGATTTAAGTATGGGTTTTTAATGGGTAAATGGGTTAAGGTTTTGTGATTTGGGCTTGAGCCTCGGTCAAAATAGGTTATTACAGCTGCCCCTCTTTGCTCATTATTGTATAACAAGAATAGAGCAAAGACAAAAGAATAACCATTTTTGATCGGTCAAGTTTGGGGTTATTCTCTGGCCACCGCTTCTTCTTGAGCTTCATTTGATTTTCTTTGCCGCTCTTGTAAAAACCTTCAAAATGAAAGATTTGTTGGGGAAGACAGAAATCCGAAGAGATCTGTTGGAGTAGATAAAATACGCTCGGCTTGCAACGACTCTGACGACGATGCAATGCCTGGAGAAAATTTGACATAGCTGCAACACTGACGGAGAGGCAAGGTCTGCAAAACTTGATCCAGCTACTACTCTGATGAAAACACTGACGGATTTGAGTTGTCTTTACCGGTAACCATTTGCTACAGGCTAGTTGTACCATTCCCCTGGGTACAATCAGTTTATACCAATTATGACATTGGATTTATCAAAGGATTTTTTTCCTTCGACCATTCGTGAAATGGATTTTCGATGGACATTTGAATTGTCCATTATCTTAAACTTTACCGTGTTTAAGCACGTTGTGCCAACATTTCTGTTGGACTTGTCAAAATAGCTTTGATCCATTTACAGCACTGGCGACGTGGCATGATCTAGAGAAGTTTTGGTTTTTTTCTTTTCTTCTTCAGTTTTTCATTTTTTTGCTTTTTTTCATTTTTGTTCTTTTTTTTATCTTTTCATTTTTTGTTTCTTTCTTTCGTTTTTTAGAATCTTTTTTTCCTTTTAACCATATGTCCGGAGAGAAAATTTGAGAAAAAACATCTGGTCTAGTCGCCCCATCATTGGAGAAACTACACATGGGCGAAAATCTGACCTACTGCACCAACAACGGCGAAGCGAGATCTGAAAAAAATGTGGGATCTGATACCAACTTCAAGGAAGTAAACTTGTCGGTGTACTTATTCCACTGCCACTTTAGGGAGATGAGACAGTTGAGAGGTCCATTCCACTGCCACTTCAGCGAGATCTGAAAAAAATGTGGAATCTGATACCAACCTCTAAAAATCAATTTTTGCAATTTAATCAAAATACATACATGATGTATATGAATATATATTAAATCGCAAGTATTAGATAAATAATAATATTGATAATAATAAAGATAATGGTGTAAAATCCTATATATGTATAAAAATAATGGTAATAACAATAATATAGTATACTATATAGTAGCATATTTATAATAATAATTACTAATAATAATATTATTATAATATGTAATAATAGTGATAAAAATAATAATAATAATTAATAACAAGTAATAATAATATAATAATGATAATAATAATAATAATAACTTGTAATAATAATAGTAGTATATATGATAATACATAATAATATATAGATAATATATAAAATATAGAAATAATACAACATAATAATAAAAAAAAGAAAAAAATAGTGGCTAAAATAAAAGGAATAAAAAATTGCAAATAGGTGACGAAAATGAAAGGAAATGGAAAATAGAGAGCAAAACTGTAAGGATACAAAAGGCGGAGGGACGAGTCTTGCAATTTCCCCATCTGTTTGGAAAAACGCGGATCCTAGACTCGGGTCGGGTCTGATATACGGGCTAGAGAGCCAAAACGACGTCGTTTTGGGTCTAAACAATGACGCCCAAAATGACATCGTTTCACGAAGGGCTTAAATACCCTATTTGCCCGAAATATTCATTTATTTTGGATATCTCAAAAAAAATCTCCAAATCCTCTCAACTTCGGTCACTGCCCAGCTGAAAGCTGCCGGGGGATCTGTCTTGGGCCACCGCGCCGGTGACCACCGTCCATGGTGGCTGGCGTACATGCAAGTGGATGGTTCGGCTCAGTTTCTCATCCTGATTTTGAATATAATGTTTGTTTTTCCTAAACCTCACTTAAATAGAGTAGATCTGAAAAATTCGAAGAGTTTTTACCTTTTTTTCGAATCTGCTTCAATTTCTTTTGTTATTTTTTATTCGAAAATCCTTTTTTTATTAATCCAAAAAAAACTCTTCTTTTTTATTTGAACTTCTAATTTTTATTCCAAAAAAGCCTCATCATTACATTCGGTTGTTTGGGTATTTATAACCCGAAAAATCTATTATATGTAGATTAAAATCTAATATTTATCTCATTTTTTTACAGATCGGTGATTAGGGAGCAAAGTGGGTGGTGGCCGATTTCATGGTGGCAGATGGTAGTCGACGCGTGGTAGCCACGAGGCAAGAAAAGAGCTGCGCGTGGCGGTCACGCGCGAGTGGATTGAGGTTAAAATGGTAGAGATTGAGGTTTTAGTGGGATTAGTGTGGATGAACGAGAATGGGTCTTGAAGGCTTCTTCCTCAGCTTTAATTCGAGGTTAGTACGCTACTAGCTCCCATAGTTTCATGGAAATCATGAAATTAAGCTTTGATGCATGTATTGGTGTTTTTGGCTTGATTATACCTTGAGTGGTTGTTAATGGTAAATCATGGGATTGATGTTGCTATGGTTTAATTTCGGTAGTAATCCACCTAAGACTATCACCATAACTTGTAGGAATGATTTGGGGTTTAACCATGGGGGTTAAACAGGGTTTCTAGGTTAAACCCGCACCCAGAGTTCAAAAATTGGACACGCGTACCGGTACTGTGACTAGCGTATTGGTACGCCTTAGTATAAAAAGAGAGAGTGTTGTGAGGGGAGTACTGGTACATCTTCCTGTGTATCGGTACCCCTTGCCTATTTAGAATTTTAGTAGATCTTTTGGGTACCGGTACGTTAGGAGCATATCAGTACTCATTATTGCATTGCATGAGTAAGGCTTCTGCATATTGGTACGCAAGGGTAAGGGTACCGGTACAGGTACAGATCGGTACAGGGTGGATAAGTACCGTTATTGAGTATCGATACAGGGGTTTAGCATATCAGTACGGATTGTTGTACCAGACGTTTTGAGTTTAATTTGAGTATCGATATTCATGGGGGAGTACTAGTACCTCTAGGGGTGTACCAATACCCATATAGGAGTATCGGTACTCGCTGGGCATTCTGCTGAAGAAAGTTGAGTTTATGTTTGGGGGTTCTATAATTCGAGGCAAAGGGCCCTGGGTTTCAGTTAAGGTGTAAAATGAATGTTAAAACTGAGAAATATAGTTTTAAATCCCGTGTATGAAATAAATGGCATTGGTAAGTTGTGTGAGGTGGTAACCCATAGGGATCCTAGGTGGATTGTTGATGTTGTGTGTTAATCTGGGCCCTTACTGTGTGCGGAAGGGGCGCCTATAAGGTTAAGTCTTATTAAATTAATGAGAACGGCTAATGTGTACTTTCATAACATGCTAATAAATAGATAAGTTCAATAGGCTGATATAATAACTGATAGAAACCATAAGGTGATGGTAAGGGTGTTAGAGCTGTGTGCGATAAGACCATTGTCTCGAGGTTAAGTGCTGTGTGGTGGCTAGGGTCCTTGCTGTATGCTGATCTGACATCTAAATAGTCGAGTCATCCCTTGTTGTTGGGATTCGGATACCCTAAATATGTTGCAACACCTTTAAGACTCTCGAATGTAGGATCCCAATACTTTGTGGACGCGGGCCTCATTCGATGATGCTTGATGAGAGATTCCGAGCATGAATATAGGATGTCGATGCTATATGGACGCAGGCTTCATCCCTTTGAGTATAAGATCCTAATGCTTTGTGGACGCGAGCCTTACTCACAGTGGAGGATCCCGATGCTTTGTGGACGCGGGCCTTACTCAAGTGTAGCATTTTGATGCTTTGTGGATGCGGACCTCACTTAATGTCGTTGGTGTTATCTGTGTGATGCTATGTAAACGTATGAGGTACTTCTATGAGCTGTGTGTGTGATCATGCATTCATGATGCTAGGTTTAACCGGTTCTAGGAAGACCTCGGGGTGCAACACCCTTGACCCGGCCTAGACGCCAGACCGAACTGAGCGAGCTATATTGGGTTTGCCGAGACAAACCCAAACAAAATACATAGAAAATGGTCCATTTCTTTTCCTTTTTTATCTTTTTCTAAATGCACAATTAAGTCTTAAGGTGATCATGCTGGTAGGGGTGAAATTTACAGCCAAATCGGGCGTCGAATTGACAACCAATTAAATGAGGACGCACTTGAATGACCAAATTGCAATATTATAAAACTTGAATGACTTTCTTAATTTTAGAGTTACCAAACCTCAATTACTTAGAGTTATGCATTCTGGTTAAATTTCAACTTAAAATAATCATTCAAGCTCATTTAATTGTATGATCAAGAAACAGGGACTAAACTGAAAAGAATCAAACTTCAGAAAGCATACTACCAGAAATAATAGATAATGTACTGATAAGCCCCTCTCTCGTATCGATATGGGTTCATTTTACAAAGAGTATCAATAAGGTCCCCAAACGTACCGATACAGTTGTTTGATATCAAAAATAGGGGATTCCAATAGCTAAAGGGAATACCGATACGATTGCCCCCCATGTACTGACACCAATTATAATTTTTTGCTATGCGTACCGATATGGCTACAAGGCGTACTGATACGCTTGTGCAATTTTGCACAGATTTGAGCCGAGACAAGCCCTGCGTACCAATCCTTAAGGACTCATACCGGTACAGACTGGCCTGTAATGACCTCTTGGTCGAACATATGATACTTTGGCTCAATCTAACATGCCTCAAACTTTACACAAACATCATATAACTTCCCAATCAACATTTCTACAATCATTTAGGCATGCTAGAGGATCATCCAAACCATACCAAATCCAATCAAAGATCATATAGGCATGATGTAATATCCCAAATTTTGGCTAGTGACTCAAATGAAAATTTTGAAAGTTTTGTGGCTAAAGTATAAACTCTGGAAAAGTTTAGGGACTAAATTGTAATTTCCAAAAGTTATGTATTTTAGTCCCATAAATGAATAGTTCACCCCCCGAGAATGATATTTTCGTGTTACTCGGATTTCTTGTTTGGAGTTTGTATTATTGGCTATAAAGCGATAAAGTTTAGAAAAAAAATATTCGGATAATCAGATCGAATCGGATATTCAAGATATTTTAAAGGATGATAAGGCAAGGTTAAAAATGTCATTTTCATGTCTTAAAATGGTAGGATTTAAAATGGAACATTGGATTTAAAGTAGATTTTCCATGTTAAATATGAGCCATTGGATGAAAAATGGCAAGATGGTAATTTTGGAAAATTCCAAGGGCAAGGTTGGTAATCACTAATTTCTTGGTTTATTTTTGACCCTTGGATGAATCTTTTGACATGTGAAAAGTTGTGGGACATTGGACTACAAGGGAAAATGGTTATTTTGTCGTAAAATAATTTTTTATTTAATTCTTTATGAAAGATGACAAATTGCCTAAATTGAAGGAATTGCAAATTCAAGAAATTTCTCCAAATTTCTCACCTTGTTCAAAACCCTCTCCAAGGTAAGATAAAAAAATTATTTTTGATTTTCAAGCTTATTTAGTTAGATTTTGCATGAAAGCATGAAACATGGAATTAATCTACATGAAATTCTCTATCTTTTGGTACTATTTATTCATGTTTTCCTTGCTTGAAACCTTAGTTTTATGATTATGATGGATGAAGGGGATGCTTAATTTGGATGATTTAAGAGTAGATTTTTGATGAAGTTGTTGTTGTAGAATCGTATCCAAGCTTGTATTATGATTGAAACTACTTGAAAGTAGCTAAATCCTAATTTGGTTAAAGTTAGGGTTTTGATGTGAAGTTGAATTTGGATTGATTTTGATATGGAAATGATTGTAGAAGCTTGGAAATGATGTTTAGAAGTTAAATTCATGCTTGAATCAAGTTGGAAAATTTTAATAAAATGACCCTTCATATTCGGCCTTTAGGGAAAATATTAGAGAAAATTTTGGAAAATTTCCCTAAGGCTAGAAATGATGTGAGAATGATTCTACAAAGCTTAGAGTGTTGTTTGGATCAATTTGGAAGTTTATAGAGAGTGGAGGATCAAATAGCATATTAAGGAAAAATTGAGAGTGAAATGGAAATTGGTTAGAAATTAATGTGTTAAGCTTGAATGTATTCTTGGAATGCTTGAATATGTTGTCTAATGATTGAATTTGAAGTTCTATGGCGAGGGACATGAAGGGCGTTTCGATACATAGGGGTTTCAAAATAACGAAGGCGTATCGAAACGCCCATTGCCGTACTGGTATGGTGGCAGTTAAGTTGGTTATTAGGAATCTTCTGAAGTTCTATTTTCTTACATTTTGGTCCTGAATGTTGTGGATGCAACTGAATAAGTTTGCATGACCATTTTGACTCGATTTTTTACATGTAAGCATAAAGCCTACTTAATTAAAGATTGGTAACATAAAAATGAGGTAAGACCTTACAATTTTCTGAATTTGCAAATTGATCCCTAAATCACAAATATGATCGTTTGGATGTCAAATTGACGCCCAATTGAGTTGGTTTTCACCAGAGATTAGTATGTACATGTAGGTTATTAATTATGCATCTAGATAAGATAAAAGGAAAAATGGATATGTTTCGGGGTTTATCTTCTTGGTTTACTTCGGTAAACCTAATGTAGCTCGCTCGATTCGGTCTTGTGACTAGGCCAGGTCTAGTGGGTTGTATTTGTTGGTATCAGAGCCAGGTTATAAAAAGTTAGGATGTTGTTGTTTGATTAACGAATGTTGTTTGAATTGCACGGTGATTGTGTATATGTTCAATGATTGATTAATACCATGTGGGGTATGAATTAGGAACACATTGCCTATTATCGAGGTTTTAAAATGTTTTATAAGGTTATCTTCGATCCTTTACCTAATGCTAGCCTGACTTTAGTGTGTTTTGATGCTTTTGTTAGCATGGTTCGACGTGAGAGGCGTTCGATGGCGAATAACGTGAGAGTTGAGCAGAATAACGTTGAGGAAGGGAATCCCCCTAATGTTTTACCTCCTCATCCCCTGTTGGTTCCTCATGTTGATGTTAGGGTAGGTGGTGTACCCCAAGCTCCTCCAGTGCCAGTATTGGGTGATTTGACTCCGTTAATCCAAGTGATGACAAGAGCGTTTTAGGTAGCGATGGCTGAAGTACAAGCGCAAGCACCAGCACCTGCTGTGGTGGCTAATCAAAGCTTACCCTTGGAGCGTCTTAGGAGTTTGAGAGGTAAGGAATTTTAGGGTTTGAGTCTTAAGGCAACTAAAGGATAGCTGGGGAAAACAATCCACATTTTGAACTATATGGATTGTAATGAGGAGCGCAAGTTGGGTTGCACTGTGTTAAGGTTGCAGGGTGATGCATATCATTGGTGTGTGACCACAATTACGGGCGTTCCCTAGGCGGATGTAACTTGGGATTTCTTCCAAAGAGCTTTCAAGAGGAAGTATCTTGGCACTCAGTATTTGGATATGAAAAGTAGGAGTTTATGTCGCTATCTCAAGGATGCATGTCTGTTGCCGAGTATGAGGTAAAGTTTGTCTGCTTGAGTCAGTATGCCCCGAAGTTAATTCCTGATGATCAACAAAGATGTGATAGATTATGGTATGGTCTTGTGAATGATATTAAGACTTATCTCCTGGCCGTTGATTACATAAATTTTTATGTATTGGTCAATCGCGCTAAGGATATTGAGTAGTCCTTGGGTTCATGAGTCCAGGCCGTGAATATGAGCTTGGGAAAGAGAGTGATCGGTTCTAGCTATTCTGGGAGGCAGAATAAGAGGTATCCGGGCAAAAGGCATAGGTTGGATCACAGGCATGATAGTGGTGTTGGTGATGGTAACCATGGAGTTCGTATCGTAGTAGAGTTTGAGCGTTGTGGTAGGCGGCACACGGGTATGTGCTGGGGAAATGCTAGAGTTTGTTGGATTTATGGGTCATCTGATCACTTGAAACGTGATTGTCCTCGTGTTGTGAGAGATGCACCGGTCCATGTTGCTGCACTTGCTAAGGGTCGAGGCCGGGGCAGGGGTAATTTTCAGAGGCGTGAGGATGGTCAGAGAGTTGTAGCTCATGTCGCAGCTGTACGACCGGAGGATAGTGGACCAGCCTGAATCTATGCTCATCGCGAGGGCCGCAATGGCACATATGTGATCGCAGGTACCTTCACTTTGTAATCATTGTTATTGTTTTCTTCGACTGATTCGGGGTCTACTTATTCATACATTTTGAGTGAACATGCATATTTGCTGGATGTCTCTGTTGAGATCCTTGATGTTGGTATATTGGTAACTAGTTCTTTTGGTGAGTCGGTTACTACTAGAAAGTTGTATAGGTAGCGTCCTTTGGTTGTGCAAGGTCATGAGTTTGTCGCTGATCTAATGGAGTTGCCATTCCATGATTTTGATATCATTTTGGGTATGGATTGGTTGAGTGAGCACAAGGCGGTTGTGGATTGTGAATCCAAAAGGTTTTCCTTGAGGTTAGCCGAAGATTATGAAGTGGTGGTGGTTGGTGAGAATGTGAAGTTCTTGTCCAATGTTGTTTCGGCTACCCGGGCAGAAAGGATGATGCAAGGAGGTTGCCAAGCTTATTTGGCTATCGTGATGAATCCTGAGGTTAAAAGTGTTCGGGTACGGGACATTCGGCTTGTTTATGATTTTTCGAAGGTTTTTCCTGAAGAGTTACTGGGTTTACCACCAGATAGGGAGGTATAATTCGGTACTGAGACGTACGCGGGTACGACACCGATGTCCATTGCTCCTTATAAGATGGCACCGAAGGAGTTAAAGGAGTTAAATTCACAGCTTCAGGAGTTGTTAGATCATGGGTTCATCCAACCGAGTGTTTCGCCTTGG
Source organism: Hibiscus mutabilis (assembly GCA_019671005.1). Taxonomy (NCBI): domain Eukaryota; kingdom Viridiplantae; phylum Streptophyta; class Magnoliopsida; order Malvales; family Malvaceae; genus Hibiscus; species Hibiscus mutabilis. The sequence goes on from CM033746.1 coordinate 27,450,116, forward strand.
GGTGCTCTGTTCTTTTTGTGAAAAAGAATGATGGTTCGGTGCGTAGTGTATTGATTACCGGTAGTTGAATAAACTAACGGTAAAGAACAAGTATCATTTACCGAGGATTGATGATCTGTTTGACTAGTTCTGCAGAGTAGTGGTGTTTTTAAGATCGACTTGAGATCGGGGTATTATTAGTTGAAGGTTAAGGATGAGGATGTGCATAAGACCATGTTTCGTACGAGGTACGGGCATTATAAGTTCTTGGTCATGCCTTTTGGTTTGACAAATGCCCCTGCTACGTTCATGGATATGATGAATAAGGTGTTCCATGAATATCTTGATCAGTTTGTGGTGGTGTTTATAGATGATATTCTCGTGTACTCTCATACCGAGGAAGAACATGATCAACATTTGTGGATTGTGTTGCAAGCGTTGAAAGATAATTAGTTGTATGCCAAGTTGAGCAAGTGCAAGTTTTGGCTTAAGGAAGTGATGTTCCTTGGTCATGGGGTATTCACGAATGGTATTCATGTTGATCCACAAAAAATTGAGGCTATTCTCAATTGGAAGCAACCTAAATCTGTTTCAGAGGTTCACAGTTTTCTTGGGTTGACTGGTACCGATGCTTTGTTGATGGATTTTCTAGTATCGCGGCACCGTTGACGAAGTTGTTTTAAAAGAATGTTCCATATGTGTGGACAGAGAAGCAGCAACATAGTTTTGAGAAGTTGAAGTAAGCTTGACACATGCTCCTGTGTTGATTCAACCTGAATATGGGAAGAAGTTTGTGGTTTATAGTGATGCATCTTCTGTTGGGTTGGGTTGTGTGCTGATGCAAGATGGTAAGGTTGTGGCCTATGCATCGATGCAACTGAAGGTTCATGAGCGCAACTATCTAACTCAAGATTTGTAGCTTGCAGCTGTAGTGCTTGCTTTGAAAATTTGGAGGCATTACCTTTACGGAGAGAAGTGTGTGGTTTTCACTAACCACAAGAGTTTGAAGTGTTTGATGTCTCAGAAAGATTTAAACCTTAGGCAACGTAGAGGTTGGAGTTTCTTAAGGATTACGACTTGACAATCGAGCATCATCCTTGTAAAGCTAATGTGGTTGCGGATGCTTTGAGTCGTAAGGTTGCGGTTGAGCTTAGAACTATGTTCGCAAGGCTAAGTGTGACGCGAGAAGGTGGTTTATTGGCTAAATTGCAAGTTAAGCCTACGATGTCACAGTTGATTAAAGCTAAGCAACCGTTTAATAATTTCTTGGTCGAGCATGTTAAGGACATATCGGAGGATTATCCGATGGATTTTCATTTTGATGATGATGGAGTTTTGTGTTTCAAGGGTCGAATAGTGGTGCTGGATGATCTGGAGTTGAGGAACACTATTTTGATGGAGGCACATTCTAGCCCTTTTGCTATGCATCCTGGCAGTGTGAAAATGTATCGAGGGTCGAAAGAAGCATACTACTGGGTTGGTTTGAAAAAGGATATGGCTGAGTTTGTCTCTAAGTGCATGATATGTTAGCGGGTCAAGGCTGAACATCAGTTTCCATCCGGGTTGTTGCAACCGTTGAGAATTATAAAGTGGAAATGGGAGAGAATCACTATAGATTTTGTGTCAGGGTTACCTTTGACACCGACTAAGATGGATTCCATTTAGGTGATTATGGATCAGTTTACGAAGTATGCACATTTTTTGCCAGTGCATATAACGTATACGCTAGAGAAGTTAGCAAATTTGTATATTGTTGAGATCGTACATTTGCATTGCGTACCAAAATCCATTATTTTGGATAGGGATCCTAGTTTTACAGTAAGGTTTTGGGTGAGTTTGTACTGGGCTTTAGGTACGAGATTGAATTTCAGCACCGTGTATCATCCTTAGTCAGATGGCCAGTCTGAGCGGGTTATCCAGGTTTTGGAGGATATGTTGAGATGTTGCATTACTGAGTTCCAAGGAACCTGGGAGAAGCATTTACCTTTGGTTGAGTTTGCGTATAACAATAGTTATCAAGAGAGTATATATATGGCACCGTATGAGGCACTGTATGGCCGAAAGTGTCGTACGCCCTTATGTTGGGCTGAGGTAGGGGAAAAGCATATTTCCTTACCAGACGTATTGAAGGACATGGATGAAAAGGTAAAGCTTATATGTGATCGCTTGAAAGCAGCTGTGGATCGGCAGAAATATTACTTGGATTTGAAGCGTAGGGAAATTGAATATGCGGTGGGCGATCGTGTGTTCTTGAAAGTGTCACCATGGAAGAAGGTGATATGGTTCAAACGTAAGGGTAAGCTTAGTCCAAGGTTTATTGGACTGTACGAGGTTGTTGAGTGTGTTGGTCATGTGGCTTATCGGTTGAGGTTACCTCCGGAGTTAGAGAAAATACATGGTGTGCTCCATGTATCCATGTTGCGGAGGTATTGGTCGGATCCTTCGCATGTTATATCGGTGGAGCATATTAAGTTAAGGCCAGATTTGTCCTAGGATGAGGAGCTGGTGGAAATCCTTGATTCCAGCAGCAAAATTCTTCATGGCAAGACGATTGAGCTTGTTAAGGTCTTGTGGCGACATTGTGGTGTTGAGGAAGCCACGTGGGAAAGCAAGGAGGACATGTTAGAGCAATTTCCGCATTTGTTTCCTCCAGGTAAATTTCAAGGACAAAATTTCTTAAGAGGGGGAGAGTTGTAACACCCCGATTTTGGGCTTGGATGTTTTGAGGGTTGGTTTGAAGGTCCGGTGGATCATCATTAGAGGTTCGAGTTAGTTTTGGGATTTAATCGGATTGAATTTTTTTTAAAGGTGATAAAAAATAAAAAATGTGGTAAAATCATTATTTAATATAATGATGATTGTGGTAAAATCAATTTTGGAAAATGAGATTTGGAAATTGGACATTTTGGACTAGTGACCAAAATGCAAACTTTGAAAAACTATTTTGAAAAGGATCAAAACTTTGAATCACTAAGGAGCTAAATATCCTAGATATATTTAACAGATTTCTCCCTTTAATTAATTGATTTTAAATGGGTTTTAAAAGGCTTTAGAAGTGGAGAGAATTAATAAATCATATTTTAGACGTTTAACAAAATTCACGTAACAAATTTTGCAACTTCTTTCTCTCAATTTCTCTCCAGCCAAACACCTTTCTAATTTCAATTTCTTCAGGTAAAATTCAAAGGTTTTGATTTCCATTTGATTTCCTAATTGTTTTTCATCAAATACTTAATTGTGATTTTCTTGATTTTCATGTTTTATTAAGCAATTAAGGGGAGAAATCAGCATCGGAGGTAAGGATTCGTTCTTCTCCTCTAATGAAAGGTTCTTTACTGAAATTCCCAAGTTCTTGGTCCTTTACAATTGTTCCTAATGTGTTTTGATAGTTTAATTAAAGAAAATTCGTTTAATTGTGTTTTGATTGACGAGATTTATGGATCTTCGTACTTGTTCTATTTTGCTGAGATTTTGATCAGATTAGATCATGATTTTGATGTTTAATTGAGTTAATAACTTGGTTTTAATATTGCAATCCCAAAACAAGTTGAATCTCTAATGTTTAAGGTGGTTAATTAAGGGTTTTGGGGTGATAGTTGTGTTTAATCTTTGTTGGAAGTAAAAGGGTGTTGGGAAAGGGCTTTTAGGTGTTAATTGATGAGGTTTGTTGGATTGAATCGTTATAATAAGGCTGGGTTAAGTTTCAGAAGTTTTTAATGATGATTTTGGTATGTTTCGGGTAAGTTTTGAGTGGGCAACTTGAGAGTTGCTCTGGTTTTATGTGGTTAAAATAGGGGATAATCAAAGCAACGAAGCTTGACGTTGGTTGTGGCTTATCGGAAGCTTGATTCACGTTGGTGAGCAAAGCAAAGCATATCGGTGAGTGAAACTGGATTGAACATCTTTAAAAGGTTTAATAAAGGCTGTTAGGAGTTTAGGATAAGCTTGAAATGCTTACCTAAGCTCAGAAGTAAGTTTCCCTTATTTCGCTCTTGAATATCGGTTTAGATATGAGCATGTTGATTTCATGTTTGGTGTTAAACATGATTTAATTTACTACTATAAATGCATGGTTATGAAAACATATGTAATGGATTTTATGTATATAAATGCTAGAGAGCATTGGTTTTCATTCCGGTTGAGAATAGGGTATTGCTTTGGGCAATGTGGATTGCATATATGGTGGTTTGGTTTTATGCATTGAAAAACAGTAGGTAAATGGTTTTGTAAATGATATATTGGCCATATGACAAGGTAAGAAACAATCGGATATAGTTGGCATGCCATAGGATTAAAAGTGCACCATAAAATATGAACAAAATCGATCATGGCCATGGATCCTTGAGGTATGGCAGTTTAACAAGGCCACTCAGGTTGTTGGGACCTTATTTGGGGCGTGCAGTTTAACTAGGCAACCCAAATTGATGGTGATCTTGCGGTTTAACTAGGCATGGCATGAGAGATTCGTGTATTCGATTTGTGTGGATAGAGGGTAGTCTATCTGGGTCACTATAAATGCCAATATATGTGAAAGTTCATGTGTTGAACCTACTTTTTAATGCTTTAGGATTTAAGCATAGTTTACTTTTTAATGCTTTGGGATTTAGGCATGGTTTATGATTTAATGCTTTGGGATCTAAGCATAGATTATGTACATGTTGTTGCATAAAGATTGTTATGCTTTGTTTCGGTTGGAAACAAGGAAAAGTGCTTTGGTCGTAAGCATGTTTTGAAAGCAAGTGTTGGGTTTTCAAATGGTATAAATTGCATCGTTGTTTTATGAGCATCCTCACTAAGCATGTGTGCTTACGCTATCTTTTTCTTAATAATACAGAGCATTGAAGTGTTGGGGTTGCAAAGGCAAAGCTTAAGAGATCCAAAGATAAAGATTACTTTGAGTATGAACTCGGTTTATGTTTCTGGTTAATAAGGTAATGTGTTCGCCATATTTTGGGGATTTGTATTTCTATTTTTCCATGAGTTTTAAGCATGTGATGTGCTAGATTTTATGGTTGTTTGATGTTGTTTGAGTTTAGGTGAATCATGCCTATGTTATTGCTAGCTAAGTGCTAGAGTATGCATCTAGTTGAATTTATTTGGTTGCCTTGGTTTGATGATTCAAGCAAGTTTGGTATGATGCTATAAGAGTGCAAGCATGTTGAGAATGCCTTGAGTGTACCAAAAGTGAGTTTTGGTTGCTTGGTGGAATGATACTAGGATGCATGCCTATAGAAAGTATTAAGTGGTATAAATGCCATGAATGTTTGTTAGATCAGTGATGCTTTGGTTAGTAATATATCTTAGAAATGTTTTATAAGTGTTTGTAGCTTGTTGGAGTGTTTTGGATATCATCAAAATGTGTTTAGACAGCAATTTGGGACATTACAGGTCCAGGCGTACCGGTACGGGTGTTCCTGTTTCAGTAGGGTAAGCCATTATAGGCTTAGCGTACCGGTACGCGGGTAATTGTTTGGTTACAGGCTTAGGCTATTTTGGCTAGTGTTTCAATACTTGAGGAGGCGTTTCGATACGACACAGTGTTTTCATGAAGGGTGTTTCGATACGTGGGGCGTATTAGAACGAGTTTTGGCTACTAGAATTTTGGGGTTTTAGAATAACGAAGATGTGTCGAAACACCCCTTGCCGTACCGGTACGGTGGCAGTTAAGTTGGTTATTAGGAATCTTCTGAAGTTATGTTTCATACATTTTGGTCCCTGAATGTGTGGATGTAATTGAATGAGTTTGGATGACCTTTTTTACTCGATTTTTGACATGTAAGCATGAAACCTGCTTAATTAAAAATTGGTATCATAAAAATGAGCTAAGACCCTGCAGTATTTTAAATTTGTAAATTGGTCCCTAAATCACAAATATGATCGATTGGATGTCAAATCGATACCTGATTGAGTTGGGTTTTCACCAGAGATTAGTATGTATATGTAGGTTAATCATTATACATATAGATAAGATAAAAGGAAAAAATAGATGTGTTTTGGGGTTTATCTTCTCGGTTTACTTTGGTAAACCTAATGTAGCTCGCTTGGTTCGGTCTTGCGACTAGGCCGCGTTCAGAGGGCTACAAATTTCCTTTTGGGACAAATCGTTGTATGTGAAATATCATATAATAAACCTCTTTATTAGCAAAACGTGTCGATGATGACACAATTCTTGATTATAAATAAATTTTGTTATTATTTATTTTTTAGGTTTTCTTTTGCTCCTCTTTGGCTGCTCTATTTCCTATTGTTAAAGAAAAAAACATATTTTCTTTTATTTTGATGGCTAGTTTGTCGATTGTGGTGAGTGATGAATTTCTTTGTATTACTGAGGCAAATGGGATGTTAAAGATGTTGGAGTGTCGAGGCCTTCATGCCATTAATAACTTTCGTTATCGATTTAGTTTGCCGCAAGGGTCACATCATCCGAGTGCATGTTCTGATGAGAGGAGATCATGGTGTTTGATTCCTCTTTTTGCTTTTGAAGCTGGATTTTATTTACCGCTACTTCCCTTTTTCGTAGATTGGCTGAACTAGTTTGACGTGGCACCGGGTCAATTGAGTAGGGCTAGTTGGTGGACATTGGTGACGTATTTTTTGAATTGTAAAATTCATGGGGATGAGCCTTCTATCAATTTGATTTTTTACAACTATAACGTGATGGTTGGCCATGACAGAAATGCGAAGGGTTTTGTAACCATTGGTCATCGTAAAGGGAGAGCTCTGGCAATGAGTAATTACACTGTGAATCTTTGTCTAGATAGGATAAATTATATCAAAGTAGAGTGTATCATTGGAATTATTCCATTCTCGGTTGTATGGCATTGGCCGTTGAAAGATAGGATTACCTCGTCTAGTGTGCAGGAAATGTCACCTGCTGAGTTGAAACTTCTCAAAAGGCTAAAATTCCTTAATTTTACGATTTAATTACTTCTAAGATCCTATTTATTTTAAAGTTAATCGATTTGTCCCCTCGTAATTCAATTCTGGCTAGTCCCTGTAATTCTGTCATATGTTTTGGCCATTACTGTTAACACTATCAAGAAAACACGTGGCGCTTCCAACCAATAAACACACCACATATGGAAAAATTATATCATAGGCCTAGTTTATAACATCATACATAATCTCATCCAATAAAAACCATCAATTTCACCATTTTTTCTCCCATCATTTCTTCAACCGATGAATCTTCACTAATTTTTTACATGTCATTTAAAAAATAAATTTTTTAAGTTATTATATTATTAGATTAATGACATAAAAATAATGGTGTAGTGAGTGATTTTTGTTAGATGAGACTATGACTGATGTGGTAAGTTATACCATGATATAATTTCTCCCCCACATGACACATTTTTTTATCCAGCTCAAAAATGACATGGTGCCTATTTGGAAATTTGGATAAAAACTGAACCAACTTAGAGCTCTTTCATCTCATCTGTCGAACTGTGGTCGTCGCCTTCAATGTTGTACTACAGTAAATACCACTGTCAATGGTTTCTTCTTCCTCTCCTTATCATTTTTCTGTTGATTTAGTTTAATAGTTTTTTATGAAATAATAATTTTTTAAATTTAACGCAAATAAATACATATACGCGTCAGTTTTGAGTTATCATAGTTTTGTCATGTCAATTTTCTATTGGTGCAAATGACACATCTTCTTAACCGTGTTAATAGCAAGGGTCAAAATAGGTGACGAGAGTATACTTTAAGGGATATTTTTGACTAAATTTTTTTAAGCCCTTATTTAAATGAAATGTTAAAGTTTCAAGAGTTTTTTTAAGGTTATATTTTGTCAACCATCTTTGTACTATAAGTTAGTTGTGGATTGATTTACCTAATTTAATTTGATCAATTTTAATATGTGTATTTTTTAAAATTTTGAGTTTTTCGTCAAAATAAAATAATATATGGATAATATGACTAGATTACAGGGAGTTAAAATGATCAAATTGGAGAATCTAAACTAAATCTAAAATTTACACATAATACAAAAAAATCAACACCAGAATTTGATTTAGAAAATTCAGGTGCTACCGTTTTGTTGAATATCGAAATATTATAATTTAAAAAGGACAGGGGCTAAAAGTAATTTAAGTGCAGTACAAGGACAAAATCCACATTGTAAAACATAGTTTAGGGACTAATAGAATATTTGACTTTTTTTATTATCAATTTAGTCAATTTAAGAAGAATTATCTTGTCGAAAACTGATTTGGCGTTACGTTATATTGTTATATATTAAAATAAAATAAAAAACAATATAAAAGTAAACTACATATTACCAACGGCAGTAGCATGAATCATTGAAAATGTCAATTTACGAATAATTTGCGCCTAATTTAGAATTGATCAAAAGACAACTTGTCATAAAAAATCTATAATGAAATTCAGGATGCAGAATCTCTAGCTAAAAGTCCGCACCAATGAAATGGATTAACGTATACATATTTAAAAAATATGTATACCCAATAAATGTCAAAATACACGAGTCTAGTCGATTAAGTTTAGTTCGGTTGATATTGTTATTGATATAATACTTGGAAGAATATAGGTGAACATGTTCAAACGCTTAAAATCACTTTTGTTTATGAGTGAGAAGAGATCTGGATAATATATGTATTGTATCATATTGTATGTTCGAAATAAATGAGTCTAAACTAAACGAAATTTGAAACTTAATCTAGTTGGTCCATGTAATTGCATCTTAAAAAAATAAAATTTTACAAATTTAAAATTTATAAAGAAGTTACGATTTATATTAATTAGTTCATTCAATCATTTTACTAATATTTTATAGAAATAAATTTGAATTTTAACAAATTCAACTCCTATTCTCGATCTAGGACCTTGTTTGTAGGGTGGACAATGATCGAGTGTCGAGTTTATAAAATTAAAGTAGAGTTAAGTCGAGTTATTCAAGTTTCTGTTCAAATTTAATTGTAAATATTTATAATGTTATGATAGTAATTAGTTTCAATTTAAACTATTTTATATAACCGTATATAATACATATATATTTCTTCATATTTTTCATATGTTAATACATATATATATATATATTATGCATAATTGAGATACTCAATTCGAACTTGAAAATTGATTCACTAATCACTAAAAAAATTTATTTGAGTTATTCAAATCTCTATTTTATAACTCAAATTTTATAAAAAAATTTAGTCAAGTCGTGTTTATGAAATCTCAAGTTGATCTTTTTCGCGTCGAGTCGAATAATTCATTTTTTTCGAGTTAAGTCGAGTTTTGTGCACCCCTACAATTTTTTATATAAAAGAAATAGATAGCGTAGAGATTCCAAATCTGAGTCCTCAGTGGACCATCAGATTTAATAGCTGTGGCATATTGTTTTTCACGTTTATATCCATGATAAAATCAAAGTAAACTCAACCAGACAATGAAATATTGAACATGTAGTATTTTCGCATTTTAAGGAAGATGTTAGAAGCAATAGCGATATGATATTTCAAAATTCTCGTCTGTTCACCTGAGAGAATTCATGCTTGGATCAAATTACGCCCAACTACATTCAGTCGCTCATAATTCACAAACATGATAAACAATTGAAGCACAATTCTAAGCTTGTGGATGATTCAATTATCATTACAACCACCTTCATTGTCTCTTTGCATAATCATGTTTTCAACCACGTCGGCAGAGATGGAGCTAGGTTTCCAATTCGAGGGGACAAAATATAACTTTTTTAAAAATAGAGGAGTAATTTATAAGTATCTCATAAAATTTTCAAAACTTTATTATATAAATTAAAGGCAAAAAGAATTGGTGTGGAAGGCACAACCTCTCCCAGTATTGTTATGGCTTCGTCCCTACATGTCAGCATAGGAATTTAAATGTACATATCCAAGTTTTGAAATTCGTAGGTCGGTTCATCCGGTGGGCTTGGGTTCGGCCGAAGAGTTGAGCCCGTTTGGCTGCAAGAGAGCCTTAATAGTCTTCCTCCTTATCTCTTGGGACTGCTTTACATGAGCTGGGAAGAAGACGAGAGGGCAATGAGATAGTTTATCAATATTCAAAAGAGAGAGGCTGATTTTTCTTTAAGTTTCCTGCAAATTTAAGAGTGATATCACTGTTGTCCCCTATTTCTTTCCACATCTACTTCTTTCCATCATAAAACCCCAAAATAAAGGTTTGATTTTTGTTACTTTTAAGGCTAATCTCAAAATTAAGGTTTGAGATAAGTTATTCAGCATCCATGATCTACAAGAAGAGGCAAGAATTATCTTATTTGATGGAAGAGAAAGATAATGAGTTTTGATAGAAATGGGTTTTGAGAAGATTTAATCTCGTTTTTTAGCTTAGGAAGTAAGTTTTAGATACCATTTTATCTCCTGCAAGTTTGTAATCCGAATTACAATTTCCTTGTGCAGTGAAAAAGTTGGATAATCTTTCAAAGAGCAAGGGAAGAGGAAAGCATGAGGATTGGGGAATAAGAAACTTCTTTTCAGTTGTAGGAGTAAGGTTAGTATTGTTAAAATATGCCAAAAAATTAATCATAAGATGATTGTAAATAACATTTGTTTTACCTTGTGTATTAATACAGAGGCATTGCAATTATTAATTTTAGTTACTATTCTACGTGCATAAATAAACTGAATTATAATAAAGTTTTTAGAATAATATGGTTATTGTTAAAAGTCTTTAGTCGAGTATTATTGTGGGCATGGACAACAATAATGCATTAAGACTAATATGTAATTGATTGATGACAAAGTGTTATCATGACATAGAAATGTCAAAATCAATACATAAGTATGTGTTAGAGAACGACATATTAGACTAACCCGCTATGAGCATGTTTATTGGATTATTATGTGACAGTCACAACATTGTTCATAGTGATAACTACATGTATGATTTTCAGACTTGAAATCATCATTATTTCAACATCGTGAGTGACATATTTTTATACAGTCAAACGTGTGTCGTAACTGACAACGCTATAAAGACTGATATTGAATATGTCACAATTTATGCAGTAGGATATGGTTGATCGAGATAAGATTTGTCTCTCCTACATAACAGAAATAATATCGTAGGTCACTTGATTAAGTGAGACTAGAAATGCATGGTCATACTCGAGTAAGCTGATATGAGACATCATAGTTATTCGTTTATAATAGTTTACGCAATATATTAAGAAATATTAAATTGACTATACAAATGTGACTGTTCCACGACTTGTGTCAAATCTAAATATAAAAGACAAAAGGATGTAATACATGAAAAAGTTAAACCACGAAAATTATATCTAATCATAATTTCTTGTAACTTAAGTGACAATGACATATTGTTAGACGTCACTCATTATTTGTAATATTAAAAATATTCTAATATTTACTACTAAATTTTGTAATCACCATTTTTCGTCCATTTTTATTCAAATGCCATAAATCCAATTAAAACAAAAAAAATCATTAAAAAATCCAAAACCATTACAATAATCCAAGTCCCCTAAACCTTCCCAATACTACATTGACACGGTTACCCAATCAACTTAACCCGACCCACTATCTCACTAACCCTAATGGAATAAAACCCTAATTCCCTACTCAAGCGAGCAACCGCCGCCATCTCTTAATTTCTCCATGCTTCCAGAACCTCCTAAAAATCATGACTGTTGGGTTGCCACGTCACCGGCCATCCCGCCACTTCATCAGCCATATCGATCAAAAGCCGCCACATCACCATCCTCTTTGCCTCACATGCGCACATTCGGCCAAGACTGGCCCCTTCCTCTCTCACATGCATATACAATCAGGCAAGGGGACAATGAAGGGGAATTTCAGCAACAATTTCAGAAGAATACAAATAAAAGTATAGCAACCAATAGTTTATTTTCTTAGTTTTTTTTTTCTAAAAATCATTGTAAATCAGGCTATAAAGCCGAATCAAAAGCACTGTAAAAAGGGGGCTTTTTTTGCAATTTGAAATCCAAAAAAGAATAGAGATTTCACTAGGTATTCTTCTTCATTTTCTTCTTCATTTGCCTAAGATTTTTAAGGTTCTTCCCCTTTTTTTTGGGTTCAAACCCGAAATTAAGGGCTTTTCTTCTTCAATCTCCAAAATTTCAGTTTCAAAACAAAAGGGATTCTTTCTTTTCGGCAGCCACAAAATCCGAGTAAAAAATAGAGAAGAAAAAGACCAAAGACCTAAAACCCCTTACCTTTCGATTTGAGAAAAAACCACTTCAGATCTGAGTGTGGTTGAGGTTTTCGAATTGTCTACCCCTGGCCTCTCGTTCTACCACCGTTTGAAACGGCCGACGAGGATATCACCGATGACTGACAATTGGGTTGGGGTTTTGGTTCGCCGATAGAGAGTTGAGTGAGGTGGAGCTCTCAATATTTGGTTTCAAACTTTAAATAGAATGACTTTTTTTTTTACTTTTGTTTTAATTTAAAAAATCTATTAAATGCGGCATCTTTTTATTCTTTTCTATTTGTTACTCCTTATGCACTCGCTGTTAGTGTTTTGAACCCAATGGTCTGCAGGTTTCCATCTCTCTAACGGAGGAGCTTCTTATTTTTCTTTTTAAAAGTGTTTTTTTCACTTTCTTTCGTGACCGTCTGTTTATGTTCCTAATTACTTAGCCCCTTTCTTTTTCTTAATTTATTATTTCAGTCCTTTCATTTAATATGTTATTTTTATTCGTATGGCATAATAATATGTATAATTATATATATGTTACGGTACATCATGCTATATATATATATTTCTTTGTTCTATATATATATATTATTTTATTTGTGCTTTTAATTTTTGTTCGATCACGATTTGTCTATCGGTCTTACGGTGACTCGCAACGGGAGACGGCCCGTATTATTATGACTCGTTTATTGTAGCCGGCTAATATCTAACATTTAATTTTCGCATCTAACTTTTATTTTTTTCGCAATTTTAAATTACTGCATTTAATTTCCTTATTTATTTTACGCGCTTTATCCTTTGATCGATCCGGTCCTTTTTTCGGATATTTCAATTTTTGCATTTTTTATGCTTTTGCTTCATTTATATTTGCTTTACTTTATTTCCTCGCATTCGACTTATTTGCTTTGCTTTATTTTCGACCCTTTTATTCGATAGTAAACATCGCTAGTACCAGGCGTAGTGGTGATGCTTCTGTCGTTTATTCTTGAATAACGAAAACTTTAAAATTTACTCGCATTTTTAAACGGATCTTAAATTAAAATTAAATTTGAACTCGCATATTTCCAGTTAAGGTAAATTGTATTCTACTAGGTACCAATTTTTGGGCGATCTGAAAGTGCTAATACTTCCCCATCCGTAACCGACTCCCGGACTCATTTTCAAATGAATCTTTGGTTTCATTGTTTGGTGTCTGGTCTACCTTTAAAAAATGATCGGTGGCGACTTCAGTCTTTATTTTTTAAAAAATCAAATTTCCAAAAACAAAATTCCCAAAATTCAAAATTTCAAAAATTCTTTCCACCAAAAAATAAAAAATGCAAACAAAAAAGCGATTTTCGATTTTCAAAAAAGGAGGTCGCTACAACTTTACATGAACTTATAGGGTCACATCCATGGTTGAAATGAACATATATTAAACGGATTATATATGTACAAGTTTGTTGTACACGAATTTAGTTAAATTGATATATATTTAATATATATTAACTATTGGATAAATATTAAAAGAAAATAATTATTGTAATTATGATTCTTTTAATATATAAATAATATAATTCAATTTAAATCAATATATATATTGAAATCCTAATTAAAGTTGAATTGAGATTATATATATTAATATATATATATATATATTAAAATTCTAATTAAGTTGAATTGAGATTATATATATATATATATATTGAGATCCTAATTAAGTTGAATATATGTTTTTTCTAGCGATTTTCGATTTTCAAAAAAAAAGGTATATATTGAGATCCTAATTAAGTTCAATATATGCTTTTTCTAGCGATTTTCGATTTTCAAAAAAGGAGGTCACTACAACTTTACATGAACATACATGGTCACACCCACGGTTGAAATGAGCATATATTAAACAAATTATATATGTACAAATTTGTTATACACGAATTTAGTTAAATTAATATATATTAACTATTGGATAAATATTAAAAGAAAATAATTATTGTAATTATGACTCTTTTAATATATAAATAATATAATTCAATTTAAATCAATATATATATTGAAATCCTAATTAAAGTTGAATTGAGATTATATATATTAATGTATATATATTAAAATCTTAATTAAGTTGAATTGAGATTACATATATTTAAGTCTTAATTAAGTTGAATTGAGATTATATATAATTAATATATAGATATTGAAATCCTAATTTAGTTGAATTAGGATTATATATATATATATTGAAATCCTAATTAAGTTGAATTGGGATTATATATATTTAATATATTAATATATATTGAAATCCTAATATGAGTTGAATTAGGATTACAAAGGCTATATAAAGGCATGAGAGATCTAGCAGTCATAAATGCTTTTGGAAAAACCCTATAAATAGTTTAGAAAGTTTTATATGCTTGTTTCAACTGGGTGAACTACGTAGAAGTCGGAGCGTTATCGTTGCGGCTTAAGAATCGACATCGTAGAATCGTGATTGGATATCTATCTTCTCCAAATTCAAAATTCTAGATTTAAAACAGGTAATTCTTCACCCTTATTTACCCCAATTTGTTCCTCGTACATGGTTCTCTAGTGGTGTTTGTCGGATAATTTTTTTGCTGCGCTATAGCATGTACCGGCGTGACCCAACAGTGGTATCAGAGCCACTTGTACGATACAGATTCGGGTTTTAATTACTTGGGTGTTGTAATTGTATGAGATGCATCTTATTTTTCTATATTTATTTAGCGAATACATGATATTTGTACGAGCAAATCGATTCAATCACGGTTAACCTGTTAAGCCAGTTAAAAGATGTTCCTAAGATCGATGATTAAGAGTTAATCATCAAGATCTTTGTCGATATGGTTTGAAATATTATATGTTAATTGTTAACATATTCAATATGCAGTTTTAGTGCTGGTAGTATTTTGCACAGGAACAAAAGTTGTTCCAAACAAAAAACCTTATGGATTAAGAATCCTGAAAGCACGAATCTATTGATAAAACTTATCAAATAGTGAGGTTTTTCCCCACACGAAATATACATGCAATTTAAATTTTGCCCCTTTTACCATATGAAGTCAACAAAGGTCATAAACACTTATTGATAATTTTTAATAATCAAGATAAAATAAGTGTATGATCGTGGATCATTTATCGAAGTCTGTGCATTTTATTCTAGCTCGTATAGAGTATTCAATGGATAAGTATGTAGAATTGTATATCAGAGAAATAGTCCGACTACATGGTGTTCCAGTATTGATTGTATCGGATAAAGATCCGAGGTTTACCTCGAGGTTTTAGGGAGTATTACACGAGGCTCTAGGTGCTAAATTAAATTTTAGTACTGCATTCCATCTGCAAACGGTCGGCCAGTCAGAACAAACGATCTAGATTTTAGAAGATATGTTACGAGCTTGCATTATTGAGTTCAATGGATCATGGGAAAGGTATTTGCCATTAGCTGAATTCGCATATAATAACAGTTACCAGACAAGCATCAAATGGCACCGTTTGAAGCACTTTATGGA
Source organism: Hibiscus mutabilis (assembly GCA_019671005.1). Lineage (NCBI taxonomy): Eukaryota > Viridiplantae > Streptophyta > Magnoliopsida > Malvales > Malvaceae > Hibiscus > Hibiscus mutabilis. The sequence goes on from CM033746.1 coordinate 27,465,781, forward strand.
TGAAAGTGCAAAACTCCTCTTAATTGGTTCGAATTACAGGATTGAAATGTTCTTAATGATCCAAAAATAGGTGGGATTGATTTAACCCGAGAAATGGAAGATAGGTGAAGATTATTCAGAATAATGTCAAAGCAGTCGTGGATCAACAAAAGACATATATATGCAGACAAAAAGAGAAAGGATGTTAAATTTCAAGTTGGAGATAAAGTATTCCTGAAGGTCTCACCTTGGAAGAAAGTACTACATTTTGGTCGAAAAGGGAAATTAAGTCCCAGATTCATTGGAACTTATGAAATTCTCAAAAGAGTTGGACCAATGGCTTACCAACTAGCCTTACCTCCAGAGATGTGCAAGATCCATGATGTATTTCATGTATCTATGTTGCGAAGGTATCGATCAGATCCCTCGCATGTTATCACTCCAGAAGAAATTGAATTGCAACCTGATTTAACATATGAAGAAGAACCCTTGGAGATTTTATCGTATGGAGTCAAAGAATTGAGAAATAAGAAAATTCCATTGTTCAAAGTCCTTTGGAGGAAACACAAAGTGGAAGAGGCAAATTGAGAGACCGAGGAGAAAATGAGAGAGCAGTACCCGAAACTATTTAAATCAGGTACATTTAAAAATTTGAGGACGAATTTTCTTAAGGGGAAGAATTATAATACCCTGAAATTTGCTAATTTGTTGAAGAGTCATTTAGCACTAAGATAAGGGCTTAAAAGCTAACTTAGTGACTAAAATGATAAAATATAAAAGTTAGGATTTCTTTAATTATGGATTCTAGGAAAGGAGTTTCTGAGAATTAATAGTATTGTGTGATAGAGAGCAAGCAAAATAGGGCACTTGCGAAGTTTGGTTGAAATCCGATGGGAAAAGTATAGGCACCTGATGGGTAATTTTACCATTAAATATTATTATTGCATAGATAAGTAGTGCATGTTACAGGAAGTTGATCTGTATAATTAGATTTCTAGTATGGGATAGAAATCTATTTTTGATCGAATGATTAGGGGATGAGCAGATACTTGATTTGAATAAAAATACAGAATAAGATATCGAATTTCGATCGAACTGCAAGGTTAAGTGTGCTCAGGGCATAGGATGGTGACCTTTTGGGAAGTCTCATGTTAGTACTCGAGACTGATAAAAAGGAATTAGTTCGAGTTAATATTATTCGTATGGATATCTGATAAAGGATTATTAAGAGAATTTTATCCGATAAAGATTTCGGGTAAATTATCAGTATATTGGACCGAGTCAAAATTTCAAGATTTTGATTTTTACAAAATTATGAAATATTTTGTATATCAATAATATTTATTCATGGAAATTAGAAATATGAGAATTTCAAATTTTATCCGATAGTTCGAAAAATGGAAAATCGTAGTGAGTGATTATCTGGTAATCAGGTTGAATTAGAATTTTAAAGACAGTTCCATAAGCCATAGAAAATTCATAAAATATTATTTTTATGAATATTTTAATATTTATAGTTGGATTCTAACTAGATTTAGTTCTACTTTTACATGATGGCAAATTAGAAAATAGAATTTAGTTGGAGGGTTATTTGGACTTAAGTAATTAAATGAATTTAATATTCATTTAATTAAACACTTGGCATATCATCTCCTCTATTTTTGAAAACCACTAAGAAAGAAAGGGAAATACACAAAAAAATTTCTAGGCATTTTGAAGGCTCTAAAGTTAGAATCAAGGTATGTTGCTTTGGAAAAAATGATCTATGATTTATGCTTCATGCTCTTTCTATTGATAGTAATTTTGCATGGTAATTTCAAGATTTGTTCACGTTATTGATGAGAGAGAAAATAGGGTTTCATGTTCTATGTTGAGATTGAAGATTGATTTAAGTAAATCAAGTATTGTGGAGTTGAAATCAAGCTTATATTTAGATTAATTTCATGTCTGAAGACATAAACCCTAACCCTATAATTTGAGATTTTATTTAGGGTTTTGAAATTAAGGATGAATATGGAAGATTTATGATTCTACAATCACGATTGATTTTGATGTTAGAATGAAAAATCCTCAACTAGTCTTCTAAGAGGCTATTTTGGCATGTTTGGTAAATTAGGGAAAATATTGTGAACACTATTCTAGTGGTGGATTTGAAGAGATTATGAACTTACAAGCTTGATTATGACATTAGGACTAAAATAAAGTCCTTGAAAAGTTTAGACACCCAATTTGCCATGTAGGACGAATTTGGGGTTTTAAGTGTTAATTCTTGGAAATGAAGAATATATGTTAGAAAAATTATTTTGAGCATATTATAATGTTGTTTGAATGAAAAAAACCATGGGAATGTTTAGTGACCAATTCGGCCAAGGATTAAATTAGAAGGAAAATTTTGAGAAACATTGTAAAAATGTTGGATTGATTAATTAGTACAAGTTTGCAAACTTTTGTGTGAAATTAGTGACTAAAATGTCACTTTAACAAAGGTTAGTGGTTTGAAGGGCATTGAGTAAAAGTTAGTGAAAAATGATAGAATTATGGAATAATTGTGATTCGAGCTTGAATAATTGCAAAAAGGTGCAAAATGGTCACTAGGGACCAAAATGGACTATTCGGCTACTAAGGGAGAAAAAGGGAAATTTTTATATTCAAATAATTATACTAGTATTTATAGTTAAGCAATGTTAGATTAAAAATCTAACATGAATATTGTTATGTATGTTCAAATGGTACTGTACAGCTATTGATGAGGCTAAGGGTACCAAATCAAAAGAAAACAAGGAAAAACTATCGAAATAGCTTAGTGAGGCTAATATCATGCATGCCCCAGGTGAGCGCACTTTTACTTATTTATTATATATGTGATATGAGTAAGTGCATATTTATTTATTTTATATATATGACATGAGGGAGACTTGCGAGAAGTCGACCTTGATATTAATGAAAATGTATGTTGATCAAAGTTATGAAAATGACATATGTGATACATTGATATGGCATAATGATTTATCTAAGATAAATCAGATTTTTAGATTTTGGGTATGAACTGCCCATTATCGAATTGTGGATAATAGTATTGATGAATTGGATATTGAATGTGAAAATTATATTGTTATGCCCAAGTACTACTGTGAGAGTTTTTGGTATAATTGGATATCCATAGAGTCTTAGCAGTTGCATTCTAGCACTACGGTGCGTTCTAGACACTTCGGTGTTGACATCAGACGCTTCGGCGTTGCAGACTCTACGGTGTCGTTATGATGATTCGTATACCATAGGTTCACATGAGAGAATCTTTGGTATAGTTGGATATCCATAGAGTCTTAGCAGATGCGTCCTAGCTCTACGGTGCATTTTAGTCACTTTGGTGATGTTTAGACACTTCGGTGTCGACTTAGACGCTACGACGTTGTTCAGACACTTCGGTGTTGTTAGCACAAATTATGCGACTATAAGGAGCAAAGAGCGTCCTTGATTATATGAGGAGCAAAGAGCATCCTCAAGTACGTACTCATCTCAGTCACTTAGGCGATGCAGACGCTACGGCATCGTAGACACTACGGTGTCATGATGACTCGCGTACTATAATATCACATGCTTTTGTACTTTGGGCTATAATACTTGAAATGTATTTATGCAGGTAGTTAAGTTAAAAAGTTTAATGTACACAAGACTGGTAAAACAGATCGAATCCTATGATTTGAATATTATATTGGTTTAATGAACTATACGTATAAGGTAGTTCTATGCATGAAAAATGGTTATCAACTGCAATTTGAAATCGTTTGACATTTTGCAGGCTGTGTTATTTATAATTATTGTTTTACATTGTTATGATTATGCCTCACTAAGTTATACTTAGCGTGTGTTTCGTATCACACGTAGGTACTTCGGACTAGATAGTAGAGGGGGAGCTTCACATCGTTGGATCAAGTTACCTGCATTATTAGTAAGTATTACCACATCCTAGTCTAGTGGGGCATGTATAAATATTAAATAAGTAGCTATTTTGTATGATCTAGAAACATGGCTTAGTTGAGAAATTAAGAATATTAGAAAAGATGCTTCAAACGATTTTAAACCTAGTTGGTTGTTCATCGCGTAGCGATTTTTAAATCAAGAAAGGGTCTAGGCAACACACATAGTTTTCACCCAGAATTATATTTTCATTTTAATAACTGCTTAAAGTATTTTATAAACGAATTCAGGGTCGAAACTAGGTGACTCTAGACAAATTTGAAATTTAGTGAAAACTGAGAAAGGGTTGTTTAATCAAATTAGTTTTGCAATAAAAAAATTATAAGTCTGAAAATCAGTATAAATTAGTTACTAACATCTTTAATGTGTATTTGAATATCGAATATACATTGAGGGTGTTACATTTAATATTAGAGATTCAAATGGTTTCGGGATTACAATATTAAATCCAAGCTTTTAACATTATTAAACAACAAAATCACGATCTAACCTGATCAAGAACCCAGCAAAATAGATCCAATTCGAAAATCTACCAATTTCATCAATCAAAACACAATTAAACCAATTTTCCTCAATTAAACTATCAAAACCCATTAGAAAACAATTGTAAAGGATCAACAACTTGAGAATTTCAGTAAAGAACCTTTCATTAGAGGAGAAGAACAGACCTTACCTCTAATGTATGCTTTCTCCCTTAATTGGTTGTTTTTACATGTGAAAAGAAAATTAAAACAATAAGATTTTACTTGAAAATCATTGTGAATCCATTAGAAATAAAAAAGATTTAAGAAAGGGATGGTTTACCTGATGATTTAGAAGAAGGAATTAGTGTTTGGCTGGAGAGATTTTGAGAGAAAAGATTTTTGAGAAAGTTAGTTATGTGACTTTTGTTTTAAAAGAATTAATTATCAATTAATTCTCTCCAACCTATTTTATTTTCCAAAACACTTTTAAAAATAGCCAATTAAAGGATAAAGTCTGAAATTAGATTTTGGGCTATTAGCTCCTTAAAGATTCAAAGTTTTGACCCTTTACAAAACAACCACTAAAACAGTTTTCAAAATTTGCATTTTGGTCACTAGTCCAAAATGTCTGATTTCCAACACTCCTTTTATAAAATTGATTTCACCACAATCATTAATATATTAAATAATGATTTAAGAGTATTTTTCCATATTTTTATAACTTTAAAAAATATTTAATCTGGTTTAATCCCAAAACTAACTGGAACCTCTAATATCGGTCTATTAGACCCTCGAATCGAACCCCAAAACCGCTAGACCCAAAATCGGGGTGTTACAACTCTCCCCATCTTATGAAATTTCGTCCTCAAAATTTTGCTGGAGGAAATAAATGCAGAAATTGCTCCAACATATCCACCTTGCTATCCTAAGTGGCTTCCTCGACACCTCAATGTCGCCACAAGACTTAAACTAGTTCTATCATCTTACCACGAAGAACCTTGCTGCTGGAATCAAGGATTTCCTCTAGCTCTTCCTCAAAGGAAAAATTCAGCCTCAACTCAATATACTATACCGGCATAACATGTGAAGGATGTAATGCCCCGATTTTGGGCCTAACAGTTTTGGGGGTTATTAGACGGTCTAGTGGGCCGAGTTAGAGATTCGAGTCGAATTCAGGACCGTATATTTTTTGGTAAGATAAAAATATAGAAAAATAGTTAAAAATCATCTTTTAATATATAATGATTTTTGGTGGAATCAATTTTGGGAAATAGAATTTGGAAATGTGACAATTTGGTTAGTGATCAAAATGCAATTTTTGAAAACTGTTTTAAAGTGACTAAAATGAAAAGGTCAAATTCTTAGAATCCTTAAGGAGCTAAATTATCAAGTGTTTTCTGGTGGTTTCTCCCTTCAATTAAATCATTTTAAACATGTGTTTTAAAAGGGTGATTACGAGGGATTAAATATCTAAAGTTAGTTATTAGCTTTTCAAAGGAATTCACAGAACTTTTTCCTAAACCTTTTCTCTCAACTTCTTTTGTGCTAAACACACAATATTTCACCAAAATCCAGAGGTGAGAGATTCTTTTTACTCAGATTATTGATTCTAACTTGATTCTTTAACTTTGTTTTACAAAATCTCATTGAGATCTTATGTTTTCCTAGGTTTAAACAAGCCAATTGAGGGAGAAATCACATAACAGGGGTAAGATCCGTGATCTCCTCTGTTAAATGGTTCTTTATTGATATTCCCAAGTACTTGATCCTTGATTTATAGTTTATAATTTGATTTTGTGTTTTTATTTGGATTTAATTGGGTAAAATTGATGAAATGATGAAAGATTCAAATTGAATCTGATTTCCAATGTTATGGATTGTTTTTGAACATATTTTGGATGTATAATGATGTTTATAAGTTGATTTTATCAATAGAATCCTGAAGCTCTTGAATCTCTAATTGTTTAGGTTGCTAGATTTGAGTTTTTGAGGAGTCATGGTGGCTGTGTGTTTATTGGAGGTGTTAGGTTGATTTTATTCTATTTATAGATGTTATTTGATGATAAAAGTGATGTTAGATTGCTGGTTTATGGCTGGGTTGTTTTTGGAAAGGATTAGATGGCGTTTTCGGTTGTTATGGTTGGGTAGTTGTGGGATGTTTGTAAGAATCCGTGAAGATTTAGAGTAGCAATGTTATAAATGCATTGAGATGAATTAATCCTATGTTCTAATGTGGATAAAGTAGGGGGACGGATTCAGATGTGATCGGTGAAGCTTTGAAGGCTTCGAACACATGTTTTCGTATCAGCGAATCGAGGTTTCACGTATCGGTGAGTGAAAACATGGTTTAAAGTGTTTTGATGTTGTGGAACAAAGTTTTGGGAGTTAAGGTAGAGCTTGAAATGCTTACCTAGACTCAAAAGTAAGTATAAAGTGGTTTTACTCTCTCGGTCATGCTTGTTCGAATGATTTTATGCACTTGGTTTAATGTTCATGTACCTACTATTTAAGCATGTTTTAAAGTATTCGATATGCTATTTTTGAGCATGTTTGGCTGAAAGATGCACATGGTAAGTGATCCTTGTAAGTATGGTTTATACTTGTGGTTTGAAGCATGGTTGTTGCTTTGGAAAAGTGTTTTGGTTAATGCTTGTTTAAAACAGTGAGGTAAATGTTAAAATGGTTAATTATATTGGCAAGTGATGTGGTTTTAAAATTGTTATCGGATATAGTTAGCTAGCCATATGATTGAGTGCACTGTAAATAAGTCATCTTGGATGTTGAGGGTTTTATACGGCGTACCGAATACTCTATCCAAGTACCATAACGGTAGAGGGGTTAAACAGTACCAAAAACTCATGTTAGTGGGTTAAGCATCTAACCAATGAAAGGGGTTGGTGTCCTCGTGGGTTGAAAGTGTACCCAGTTGTTATTGTACCGCAATTGTGATTGTATCGCTATTTCGGTTAAGGTGGCTTGAAGTGTTGGGTTAACACTTGTTGAATCCGTGTATCCGATGAACTCTTTTGTTATTGGACTTGTTTAATGATCACTTGTAAGCCAATATAATTGTTAATGTATCATCGAAAGGTTTATGTTGTATAATGTGATGTATACATGTTTTCTCCTTAAGCTTTGCATATGGTTTGTTATGCATGGGAAGGCTTGAGTTGAGGTTTAGCAATGGAATTTGCTGTTGGTTAATGATACATGTTGTGTGTTCACTCTTTAAGCTTTTCATATGGTTGTTATGCATGGAAAGGCTTAAATTGAGGTTTAGCAATGGAATCTGTTGTTGGTTAATGTATAGGTTGCATATGGTTTTATATGCTGGTTTTGAAAGTGTAAAGTGCATGGCTGTAAAGGCATGATAATGTTTCCATGATGTTTTAAAAGTGTTTTGGACATTAATTGAAATAAGTTTTTAAAGTGTTGTTGAGGAACGGTTTTAAATGCATTGACGGTGTTTTGTGTTTTGAGAATTCCTCACTAAGCCTTGTGTGCTTACGCTCTCTTTTTCCATCAATGTAGAGGATTGAAAGCTTGGAAGGCAGCGTGAAACAAGGGATAGGTAGAAGACTTGGTAACCAAAGTATGTTTTTGGATTAGACTATAAATAATAAAGGCAATGAGGGTTTTCATTGATTTTGGGAGATGTATGTTAAACTCCCTAGTTGAGCAAATTTGTATTGCCCTTTTTGGTTTGTAAAAGGCTTCTAGGGATTTAATATTGCTTTGGATTGTATTTTGGTATGTTGCTTGAAGTGCTTATAGGTTGCATGCCTATAGATTTTGCTTTCGATGCTTATACCATGAAGTGATGTTGGAATGATGATGTTTAATGGTGGTTTAATTCATGGAGTTGATGTGTGCTTGTTAGGGACATGTTAGTGTGGTTTGGGGATCTTGGAAGCATATAAAACCAGCTAAAAATGACATTACAGGTCCAGGTGTATCGGTACTAGTGTCTACGTTTCGGTACAGGTAGGCCAATTCAGGCTTAGCATACCAGTACGCGGGCCACCGTTTCGCTACGTCTAGATGAAATTAGCATGGTGTTTCGATACGGGAAATGATGTTCCGATACGACTTTGAGACATTGGAATCTGCTTTTTGGGTTGGAACCCGCGTACCAAAACACTTGCAACCTGTACCGGTACGGTTGTAAATGCATCTTCAGATGACCGTTAATTTTAGTTATGCGTATCGGTATTTTCTAGGCGTTTCAAAACAGGGGTTGTGTAATGTGGGCACCGTATCAATACGGTTGGTAGCGTTTCGATACGGGTGGCCGTTATCTTAGTTAATGTCATGGAATTGAAGTTCAGTTCTCTTGCGTTTTGGTCCCTAAATATTGTGGATGTAATTAAATGTGTTTGGATGATCATTTTGAGCTAATTTTTGACATGTAACCATAAAATATATTTAATTAAAGGTTGGTAACTTAAAATCATGCTGAGTCTTTGAAATTTGTAGAATTTGCAATTTAGTCCCTAAATTGAGAATGTGTTGTGTTGAGTTCTCACCTGTGAACATTATGAACATGAAGGGTTTTAATTTGCACCTAGATAAGATAAAAAGTAAAAAGGGGCATGGTTCGTGTTTATTCTTACAGTTTACCTTGGTAAACCTAATGTAGCTCTCTCGATTCGGTCTTGCGACTAGTCCGAGTTGAGGGGGTTACATTTGGTGGTATCAGAGTCTGGTTTGTGATAGTTGGGAGTTGGTTTGATTGTTGTGATGTTATTGTGAGCTGTTATTTGATGTTGGACATGCATGGTGATTGTTTATGGCATGATGTTTGGAATGTTTGGTGAATGTTTATGCCATGTTGGGGGAAATGTAGGAAAACCCATTGCCTTATTATTATAGTCTGAAATGTATGATTTTGAAATGAAAGTCTTGGATCCTTGCTTGAAGCTGGCCTGGTTAATTTTGTTTTGAAATGATTATCATGCCTTAAAAAATGTGTTATGTTATGACCGGGAGGAGAAATAGGATCTAACGAGATGTTGTTGCCTTTGGGTAGTGAGTAAGGAGAGTGTTGTGTCTCCTGGGGGTTTGTCACCCCGAAGTATGTACCACATATGTCGGTTGAGCCTGAGTTGAGTGATATGATGCCTTGTTATAGGTGATGTTTTGAGCTTTTAAGCTGTTATGGCTGGAGTGCGTGTGTTTGCACTAGCGGGTGGGCAAATGAGGTTGCCGTTGGAATATCCCTGCAGTTTGGGAGGAGTTGAGTGCCGTGGGTTTCCACTCGAGGCATTCGAGAGTAGGATAGACAATATTATCCAGATTTGGACCAAGTGGGGTGTGTTAAAACCTTGTGGCATGACGATGTGTTAGTTGGTAGACCATGGTATCTGTAGGCGTGAAACCCGATGATGTAAATTGGGAATCTTTTCATGTTGTCTTTTGGAAGAAGTGTCTGAGGTTTATACACTTGGATGAAAAGGAATGAGAGTTCATGATTGGGATCAGGGTCGCGTGTATGCAGTTGAGTTAGGATGCAAATTGTTTGGTTGAGCCGATATGCTCCTGAACTGGTGTTGGTAGGGAAGTATCACTGTGACCGAATCTGATGTGAGTTGGTACAGGATGTTAGGGTGTACATGTTGGCATTCGACTATACCATTTTTGACGTGTTGGTACATGGGTGAAGAACATCGAGCAGAACCTGGGGTTATTGGTTTTGTGTGGGAAATTTTGGCTCTAGTAAGGGGATTGCAGATTCTAGTTCCGGAAATGTTCAATTTGAAAGGAATGGTGATAAAAGATATCGCCCTGAGTTGAAGCGAGGTGATGACAGTGCTGGGTGAGAATCGAGGGGTCAAAGTATCCAGACTAGATCAGTAATTAATGTATGTTGGGTATATGATCGTGTAATCTCAAGGAGCAAGATTATCCGCATTTGTTGTGAGGGGAGTAAACTCATGTGTTTGTTGTTGTTGATGGTTGTGAGAATTGTGGTCTGAACGATCGCTTTGTGGGTGATAATTGTGCGAATATAGGGGCTGGTTCTTCTGGTGATACGGTTGTTGTGGGTAGGGTGGTTGAAATACCCTTTGGTGGTTTAAATCATGAGGTTGCAGTTAATTCACGAAAGTTGATGATCCATGGGTTTTGATGTAATTCTCGGTACGGAGAGGTGGCTGGATTAGGGAATTGTGGTTGGTTTTAGATCCTAGTGAGTTTCCTTGAAATTTGTTGATGATTACGAGGTGGTAATCACGGGAGAAGATGTTAAATTATTGTTTAACGTGATTCTGGCGCCGGAAGTGAGTTGTTGGATGGATCCTTGGGTGCAAGGTATTCCTAGCTTATATTACGAATCCAGAGTCAAAGAAAGTACGTGCTCATGATATTTGTGTGGTATGTGAGTTTCTGGGTGTTTTTGAGGGAATGGTCGAGTTTTCCATTGGATTGAGAGGTCGAGATTAACATTGAGTTGTATAGGAATACAGCTCCAATTTTTATTGCTCCCTGTGCATGGCTCGGGGAGTTGTTCAATCAAGGTTTTGTTAGGCTTGACGTTGTCGAGGGTTGCATCGGCGTTGTTGTGGAAAAAGGGGGTTGGCATGATGTAGATGTGTATGGAGCTGTGGTAGTTGAACAAGCTGATGTTCTATTGATCCTTTTCGAGGTGCTTTAGCGGTTTGTAAGTTTAGTTTGAGGTCCAGGTGTTGTTTGTTGAATGTAAAGGATGTAGCTGTGTTTAGATTTGCCTTTCGTAAGGGGTACAACCGTGTGCGTTCTAAGTTACGCTGTTTGGGTTAACCGATGCATGGGTTGCGTTCATAGTTGTGATGAGTCGGGTAGTTCTTGAGTTTTTAGATCAGTTGGTTGTGGTGCTTATTGGTGATCATTTCGTGTACTAAGGCACTGAAAGGATTGTGATCGATAAGTATAGATGGTTTAGTAGATTTTTGGAGAGTGGTGAATGTTGCTCTTTGTTTGGGAAGTGCAAGTTTTGGGTATGTTGCTAAGAAATTTGGTTCTAATGATGTTATTAGTTTGTGTGAACTGATAAACATGCACAGTGCAAAAACACTTATATGTATATGTAAATATGTCAATACATACAAACATTTGGGCATAGCATTAGAGGTTTTGCATTCATACACATAGACATCTATGAGGGCATATAAGTGATCATGCATACATATGTTTACACTTACGGATGACTGATCGGAAATCAATGGTGTGATGGTATAAGTATGGCAGCGTATGAGGGTGGTTTTGATGTTATGGTACATGGGAGTTTGGTAGGTGCTAGTTTTCGAGCGACCGAAGTTAGAGTTGGCAGGTTGTGGGTTGCTAGATCCAGTTCTTAGCATCGAGGTTTGTTGAGGCTATAGTGTTGCAAGTGAAGTTGTGGCTTATGCATCTAGATGGTTAAAGGTGTACGAGCAGTTTTGTCCTACGCAGATGTGAAGCTTGCCATGATGGTGGTTGTTTAAGTGTTTTGGAGGCATTAATTCTACGTTGGGTAGTGTGTTGTGTATACAGATCCCGTGTGGTTAAAAAATGATGAAATGATTGATGTTTGAGTTTTTGACAACCTGGGTGGTTGGAGAGTTATAGTTTGATGGTTGAATATCGTCCAAGCTAAGCTTATAGCTAATGATTTGTTTGTGAAGGTTACGGTGGAGTTGATGATGTTGTTTACGCGGTTGGGTATGATGCGTGAGGGAGGCTTGATGCCGAGTTGCAAGTGAAGTTATTATGGTCACAGTTGATTAGAGGAAGGTAATGGTGTGATGATGCAACCGTAATGTATGTTTGGGTTATTGGGAGAAGGAAATCCGATGGATTTTCACGTTAAAGGTAATAGGGTATTATGTTTTAAAGATTAGAAGGTGAGGTCTTTTGATGTTGAGTTGAGGTGTATGGTTTTGATGGAGGCGCATGCCAGTTCTTGCGATATGCATTCTGGTAATGCCACGGTATATCGAGGTTTGAAAAGGGATTGCTGTTGGGTTGTTCTAAAGGGAGATATGGTTGATTTTGTTGTTCGATGCATGGTATGTCAGTGAGTGAAAGCTGAGCAACGATTTCCTTTTGGGTTGTTGTAATCGTTGATGATACCGAAATGGAAGTAGGAAAGAATCACCATGGATTTTGTGTCTGGGTTGCCTTTGGCACCGACTGAAAGGATTCTAGTTGGGTAATTGTTGATTGAGTTGCGAAGTGAGTGCACCTTTGTGGCTATGCTTGTGATGCATGTTTTGGAGTATGTGGCAGATTTGTATTTTGCCGGGTTAGTGCGTTTGCACTGTGTGCCTGAGTCTGTAGTTTTGGACGGAGATCCATGGGTTTTAGTGAGGTTCTGAGGTTGTTGCTTGAGCTTGAGTGTATGTACTTCATATTTATCCCGATTGGATGGAGGGTTAGAGCATGGAATTCAGGTTTTGAAAGATGAGTTGGATTGTGTAACATGGAGCTTCTGGGAAAGTGTGAAAGGCACATGCCTTTGGTAGAGTTGGCTTTAATGGCAGTTATTAGGCAAGTATGCAGGTGGCATTGTATGAGGCGTTGTGTGGTTGGAGGTGCCGTACACCCGTGGGTTGGACTGAAATTAGGGGGAAAGTACGTACCCATGTCTGATGTATGGAAAAGCATCAGTGAGAAGGTGAAGTTGTTATGTAAGTGCTGAGAGCGGTTTTAGATCTTCAGAAATTCTATGAAAATTTGGAGCGTAGTGTTTTAAAGTGTGTTGTGATGGTCGGATAATCATGTTGGTACCGCTTTGGAAGAAGGTGATGCGTTTTGAGGACCATACGAGTTTGTTGAGCGTGTGGGTCCTGTTGCTTGTTGTTGGGGTTATCTCCTACATTGGAGGGATTCCATGATGTGTTTCATGTGATGATGTTGCGGAGGTATTGGTCAGATTCCTTGTGTGTTGTGCCAGTGAAAGGCACTGTGTTGAAATCTGAGTTATCTTGTGTGAAGGATCGGATGGAGATCCTTGTTTCCAGTGGTAGAGTTCTGGGTGGTATAATGGTTGGCCTTGTTAAGATGTTGCGGAGACACCACAATGTTAAGAAGCCGCGTGTGAATGTAAGTCAAAAATATTGGAGCAGTTTCTGCTTTTGTTACCTCCAAGTAAATTTCGAGGACAAAATTTCTTAAGTGGGGGAGAGTTGTAACACCCCGGTTTTGGTCCTAGCAGTTTTGGGAGTTATTGGACGGTCTGGTGGATCGGGCTAGAGATTCGAGTCAGATTCGGGGCCGTATATTTTTCGGTAAGATAAAAATATGGAAAAATAGTTAAAAATAATCTTTTAATATATAATGATTTTTGGTGGAATCAATTTTGGGAAATGGAATTTGGAAATCTGACAATTTGGTTAGTGACCAAAATGTAATTTTTGAAAACTGTTTTAAAGTGACTAAAAAGAAAAGGGTCAAATTCTTAGAATCCTTAAGGAGCTAAATTACCAAGTGTTTGCTGGTGGTTTCTCCCTTCAATTAAATTATTTTAAACATGTGTTTTAAAAGGGTGATTAAGAGGGATTAAATATCTAAAGTTAGTTATTAGCTTTTCAAAGGAGCTCACATAACTTTTTCCTAAACCTTTTCTCTCAACTTCTTTTCTACTAAACACATAGAATTTCATCAAAATCCAGAGGTGAGAGATTCTTTTTACTCAGATTATTTATTCTAACTTGATTCTTTAACTTTGTTTTACAAAATCTCATTGAGATCTTATGTTTTCTTAGCTTTAAACAAGCCAATTGAGGGAGAAATCACATAACACGGGTAAGGTCCATGATCTCCTCTGTTAAATGGTTCTTTATTGATATTCCCAAGTATTTGATCCTTGATTTATAGTTTATAATTTGATTTTGTGTTTTTATATGGATTTAATTGGGTAAAATTGATGAAATGATGAAAGATTTGGATATAATCTGATTTCCAGTGTTATGAATTTTTTGAACATATTTTGGATGTATAATGATGTTGATAAGTTGATTTTATCAAAAAAATCCCGAAGCTCTTGAATATCTAATTGTTTAGGTTGCTAGATTTGAGTTTTTGAGGTGGTGTGGTGGCTGTGTGTTTGCTGGAGATGTTAGGTTGATTTTATTCTATTTCTAGATGTTATTTGATGATAGAAATGGTGTTAGATTGCTGGTTTATGGCTGGGTTGTGTTTGGAAAGGATTAGATGGTGTTTTCGGTTGTTATGGTTGGGTAGTTTTGGGGTGTTTGTAAGAATCCGTGAAGATTTAGAGTTGCAATGTTATAAATGCATTGAGATGCATTAATCCTCTATTGTAATGTGGCTAAAGCAGGGGAGATGGATCCAGATGTGATCGGTGAAGCTTTGGAGGCCTCGAACGCATGTTTTCTCGTTGATGAATCGAGGTTTCATGTATCGGTGAGTGAAAACGTCGTTTAAAGCGTTTTGATGTTTTGGAACATAGTTTTGGGAGTTAAGGTAGAGCTTGAAACGCTTACCTAGACTCGAAAGTAAGTATAAAGTTGTTTTGCTCTCTCGGTCGTGCTTGTTCGAATGATTTTATGCACTTGGTTTAATGTTCATGTACCTACTGTTTAAGCATGTTTTAAAGTATTTGATATACTTTTTTTGAGCATGTTTTTCTGAAGAATGCACATGGTAAGTGATCCTTGTAAGTATGGTTTATACTTGTGGTTTAAAGCATGGCTGTTGCTTTGGAAAAGTGTTTTGGCTAATGCTTGTTTAAAACAGTGAGGTAAATGTTAAAATGGTTAATTATATTGGCAAGTGATGTGGTTTTAAAATTGTTATCGGATATAGTTGGCCAGCCATATGATTGAGTGCACTGTAAATAAGTCGCCTTGGATGTTGAGAGGTTTATACGGTGTACCAAATACTCCATCCAAGTACCCTAACGGTAGAGGGGTTAAACAGTACCGAAAACTCCCGTTAGTAGGTTAAGCATCTAACCGATGAAAGGGGTTGGTGTCCCCGTGGGTTGAAAGTGTACCCGGTTGTTATTGTACCGCGATTGTGAATGTATCGCTATTTCGGTTGAGATGACTTGAAATGTTGGGTTAAGACTTGTTGAATTCGTGTATCCGATGAACTCTTTTGTTATTGGACTTGTTTAATGATCACCTGTAAGCCAATATAATTGTTAATGTATCATCGAAAGGTTTATGTTGTATAATGCGAAGTATTCATGTTTTCTCCTTAAGCTTTGCATACGGTTTGTTATGTGTGGGAAGGCTTGAGTTGAGGTTTAGTAATGGAATTTGCTGTTGGTTAATGATACATGTTGTGTGTTTACTCTTTAAGCTTTGCGTATGGTTGTTATGCATGGAAAGGCTTAAATTGAGGTTTAGCAATGGAATTTGCTGTTGGTTAATGGTATAGGTTGCATATGGTTTTATATGCTGGTTTTGAAAGTGTAAAGTGCATGGTTGTAAAGGCATGATAATGTTTACATGATGTTTTAAAAGTGGTTTGGACATGAATTGAAATGAGTTTTTAAAGTGTTGTTGAGAAATGGTTTTAAATACATTGATGGTGTTTTGTGTTTTAAGCATTCCTCACTAAGCCTTGTGTTAAGTGTCTAAAAGTACTATTTTATTCACCCTTTTTATTCATATTATTGCTACTTAGGCTCATATTAGTTGCATTATTAGCCATTCATTCATGTTTGCATTGTTTCCTTGGTGGACAAGCTTGATTTCATATTTTGCTTAATTTTGTTGAAAAAGATACTGCTTTGGTGTGTTTTTGTGTTTGTGCAGAATCACTTGCCAAAGCAAGGCTAGAACCAGTTGCCCGGGCAATGCATGAAGGAGATGCCGAGCTAGTTGCCAGGGCAATTGTCGATAAGGGATAAGATGATATGGCAGTCAAAATTGATGACTAGATAAACCCAGGATGACGTGGAGCAAAGTTAAATCCCAAAGGAGTTTGATTTCCATGAAGAGGTAAAGAGAAATTAAATCCCAAGAAGATAGGAGAAGATCTAGAAGGAATTTAAATATAATAAAGAATTATATTCTTTAAAAGTATTTAATTCCAACTTAACTTCCTCCTCAAAAAAGACTTTGACCTAGCCCTATAAATTGAGGCCAAGCCGTCAACTCCAAGGGGAGAGCAATGAGAGATTTCGACAAGGGAGAGATTTCGACAAGAGCAAGGAGAGATTTCAACAGGGCTTCAACCATTCTTCTTCTTTTTCTTTCTTTTTCAATTAGGTTTATGTTAGGAATTCTTTGTTTTGTGTTTCTTTGGAACCTAGCCATGAACTAAATCTATTTGGCTAAGGTTATTGTGTTTTGTGGTTGTGGGAAACAATTGGATTTTGTTTAGGTAATAAGAGTTTGCACTTTCAATTCAAGGTTTACTCATTCTTGGTTTTTCTTCTTGTTTGCGAGTGAATTGGGAGAGCATCTCACAACTTCATCTATTTATCTAATATCGGGAGAGTTAGATTCAAGAAACGAATGAGTATGGTCTTTATTCAATATATTGATGGTGAAGATTAATCTGGCTTAGGAATAAGTTAAGGATTTCATCGGCTAAGAGGAGCGCAAGATTGGTTGTTGTTCACCCTTGATTCACGCAGGGATGTATTGTCAAGGCATGCACAATTAGCTAGAGTTTCGACTTAGGGATAAGAAGAAACCATTGAAGAATGCTCCGCCGAACCTTGAAGTTACTGCCCAGCCGGCCAAGTAGTTGCCCAGCTAGTTGCCCAGGCAACCGTGATTAGTTGCCAAGGCAACCCCACTGCGCAAGTTGCCACGACAACTGAGTTGCCCTTGCACTCTTTTACCAAGATGATCCAATCGGCTATCACTCCTCAACTCACGTTAACCTGGCCTATTCTCTCTCATTTGATTACATCTTCTTTTACTTTATTGCTTTCTAGTTTATTTGTTAGTTAAACTCCTATAGTCTTCTACTTGTGTTCTTTTACTTTTTACAGTGCAAGAGAGTAGATTCTTGAAGTGGCACCAATCCCTGTAGAGACGATATCTTTTATACTATAACTTGCAACGTGTACACTTGCACAATTGCGGAGCACTTATTACGCGCAAGAAGTTTTTGGTGCCGTTGCCGGGGATTGGCTATAGCAACTTTGTTTTTATTTTCTTGCACTTTTTTATTTTTCTTGTTTAAGATTCAAAGGGTTAACAAACTTTGGTTTTGCATTGGTATATGACCAGGGCGAGACCGATTACACCAGAAAAAGCCCTTTGATCCAGAAATCGAACGAACCTTGCAAAGACTCAGACAAAGGTTAAGAGTAGCAATGACTAATCAAGACGACAATATGAATCAAGATGTTCTAGCAGGAGGAGGAGTGATTCTTGCACGAAACAGAACTATTCGAGACTATCTTGAAGAAGATCTTGAAGGACTTAATCCAGGAGTTGTCACACCTGAAATTGAAGCCGACCACTTTGAGTTGAAACCGGTGATGTTCAATATGATCAACACAATTGGTCAATTTGGCGGCTCAGCAACTGAAGATGCACGACAACATCTTAAATCTTTCCTAGAGATTTGCAATTCATTCAAAATACAAGGAGTCACCCCCGATGTTTTACGACTAAGATTATTCCCCTATTCACTGAGGGATAGGGCAAAAGCATGGTTGAATAGTATTCCTGCCGGATCAATAGGATCTTGGACCGATATTTGTCATGATTTCCTTGCTCGATTTAATCCTACAAATTTGACTGATAAGCTTCGTAACGAAATTACTTCTTTTCGACAGGCAGAAGATGAATCCATGTACGAGGCTTGGGAGCGATATAGAGAACTTCTACACAAATGCCCCCTACACGGATTCCCAATGTGGACACAAGTAACAATGTTTTACAATGTTGTGAATACACCAACAAGGATGATGCTAGATGCCTCAGCAAACGTCATACTCCTAGATAAGTCTCCGGAGGAAGCAATGCAAATTCTAAATAGGCTTGCCAAGAGTGATTATCAATTCCCATCTGCTAGAAGAGGAGGAGTTAGACACCAAGCCACAATACATGAATCGGGATCATCAGACTCAATTTCGGCACAATTGGCCACTCTAACCAAGATAGTCCAGAACATGCAGAAACCAAACAACACACAGGAAGTCAAGGTAATGGATTTCTTTTGTGAGTTATGTGGTGGTAACCATGATTCTTCTGAATGTATGCAGAATTCGGAATCCAGCTTTTATGTGGGGAATTACAACTGAAACAACAATGTGATGTCCAATACATACAATCCAGCTTGGAAGAAGCACCCAAATTTTTCATGGAGTAATCCCAACAATGCTCTAAACCAGAACAATCAGAATAAACAAGCATCGGGATTCCAGCAGAATATGCCACGGCAACAGTTGCCGCAGCAACAACTGACAACATCTAGTTCTTTGGAAAATTGTCTCAATGCTTTTATGTTGAAAACTGAATCTTATATGGCTAAGAATAGTAACTTCATAAAAAGAACTGATGCTTTTATTAATAGGATCGAGATGAGATTGTAAAACCAAGAGGCGACAATCAAATCATTGGAAAATCATGTCGGACAATTTGCTCAAAACCTGAATACTAGACCGCAAAGAGGTTCACCTAGCGATACTGAAGTCGCAAGAGGAACTAGACATGAGCAATGTAAGGCGATCACCACTAGAAGTGGCCAACAACTTAAAGAGGCTCAAGCTCGCTCATCAAACAAAACTCCACAAAAAGAACAAGACGAACTCAGTGGCAAAGCCTTAGATGCTGAATCAGGAATTGCCGCGGCAACCAGCGATAAGCTTGCCTCGGCAACCAGCGATAAGCATGCCTCGACAACCAGCGATAAGGATGCCGCGGCAACCCCAGTTGACAATGCCTCGGCAACTTCAGTTGCCTCGGCAATGCCGTCAATCAGGTTCCAGACCAATGAAAGGATCGAAGATATCCGACTTCCACCACCATTCCCATAGAGGTTGAAGCAACAAAAGCAAGAATATCAATTCAAGAAGTTTCTTGATATCCTAAAACAAGTCCACATCAACTTGCTGTTGGTTGAGGCGATTGAACAAATGCCGAACTATGCCAAGTTTCTTAAAGACATTGTGTCCAAGAGAACAAAGCTAGGAGAGTTTGAAACAGTTGCCGCAACAGAGGGATGCATGGCCATGTTGCACAATCGCATGCCACCCAAGTTGAAGGATCCCAAAAGTTTCACAATACCCTGTTCCATTGGAAACCACTATGTCGGGAAAGCATTATGTGACCTTGGAGCAAGCATAAACTTGATGCCTAAATCAGTTTTCCAAAAACTAGGAATCGGGAAGGCAAGACCTATAACAGTTATGCTACAGCTAGCCGACAGATCCTATGTGCATCTAGAGGGAAAAATCGAAGACATACTGGTAAAAGTTGATAAATTTATTTTTCCCGCTGACTTTATTGTTTTGGATTGTGAAGCAGATGAACATGCACCTATCATTCTCGGGAGGCCCTTCCTAGCAATAGGGAGAACCTTGATCGATGTTGAAAAGGGAAAACTCACAATGAGGGTGAATGACCAGCAAGTTAAACTAAATGTGTTCCAAACACTAAGGCATGCCGATGATCCGGAAGAATGCCAACTTCTTCATGCCACAACAGAGTTTAACTTCAACGAGGAATTTAGTTGCCTCGGTAACTACATTGCCGATCAAGAGGAAGCTGAGGAGTATGAAGAACCGATCGATGAGGAACAACAAGAAGAGACAAATTGGTTAGTCAATTGACTAGGTACATACTTTGAAACACTGGTTTACTCAGGTAAGGAAGGTAAACTCGAAAAGACCTCCATTGAACAACCACCGATTCTTGAGTTGAAACAATTGTCAGGACAACTAAAATATGCTTACTTGGGAACCGATAATACATTGCATGTAATTATTTCCTCTAAGTTACAGTCTGAGCAGGAAAAGAAGCTGATCAAAATGTTGATGCTACACAAGAAGGCAATAGGGTGGACAATTGCCGACTTGGCCCGACAGTGTGCATGCACAAGATTTTGTTGGAAGATGATCACAAACCTTCGATTGAGGCCTAGAGGAGACTGAATCATGCCATGAAAGGGGTTGAAATGAAAGAAATCATTAAATGGCTTGACCCTGGCATCATATACCCTATCTCTGATAGTACATGGGTAAGTCTGGTACAATATGTACCGAAAAAGGGAGGTATAACAGTGGTAAGTAATGAAAAAATGAACTCATTCCAACCAGGACTGTGACCGGTTGAAGGGTTTGTATGGATTATCGAAAGCTAAACAAAGCCACTAGGAAAGTTCACTTCCCATTACCCTTTATTGATCAAATGCTTGACCGTCTTGCAGGTAAACCCTTTTATTGTTTTCTTGATGGTTATTCAAGTTACAATCAAATTGCCATCGCACCATAAGATCAAGAAAAGACAACCTTCACATGCCCATACGGTACTTATGCTTTCCGAAGGATGCCATTCGAATTGTGTAATGCCCCGACGACCTTCCAAAGATGCATGATGGCACTCTTTTCAGACATGGTCGAAGACTTCCTTGAGATATTCATGGATGATTTTTCCGTATTTGGTAATGACTTTGACAGTTGCCTCGGCAATTTAGAGAAGGTGTTGGCCAGATGTGAAGAAACCCATTTAGTCCTTAATTGGGAGAAGTGCCATTATATGGTAGATGAAGGAATAGTGCTCGGCCACAAGATTTCATCCAAGGGAATTGAAGTAGACAAAGCCAAGGTGGACGTGATCGAGAGATTACCCCCACCAAGTTCGGTTAAAGGAATCCGAAGCTTCCTTGGACATGCAGGTTTTTACAGGAGGTTCATTCATAATTTTTCTAAAATTACTAAACCCTTGTGCAATTTGCTTGAACAGGATAAAGTCTTCAATTTTGACGATTCTTGCACCCAAGCATTCGAAACCCTAAAGGAAAAGCTTGCCTCAGCATCCATTGTCATTCCACCAGATTGGACGCTACCTTTTGAGCTCATGTGTGATGCAAGTGATTTTACGGTAGGAGCAGTCCTAGGCCAACGCAGAGGTAAGACCTTTCATGTGATATACTACGCTAGTAAGACTCTTAATAGTGCTTAAGTGAATTACACAACAACGGAGAAAGAGTTACTAGCCGTAGTTTTCGCATTTGACAAGTTTCGATCCTATTTGATTGGTACAAAGGTAATTGTCCATACGAACCATTCGACAATTAAGTATCTATTTGCTAAAAAGGATGCCAAACCTCGTTTGATTCATTGGATATTGCTTTTAAAAGAGTTTGACATTGAAATTAAGGACAGGAAAGGAACAGAAAATTAAGTGGCCGATCACTTATCACGCTTAGAACACAATAAAGAGGAGGATGCGGATTTAGAGATATGCGATGCATTCCCGGATGAGCAACTATTAGTTGCCTCGAAAACCATGGATGTGCATGCCTCGACAACCACTGATGTGCACGCCTTGGCAACCCCATACGCGTATGCCTCGGCAACCCTCGACGCGCATGCCTCGGTAACTCTTGACGCGCATGCCGCGGCAACTCTAGACGCGTATGCCTCGACAACCATGGAATCAGTTGCCACGGCAACACATGCCTTGGCAATACCCAGGTACGCGGATTTAGTTAATTTCATTGTTTGTGGTATTTTACCTTATGGCCTTACTTACCAAGGGAAGAAGCGGTTCTGCCATGATGCTAAGCATTACTTTTAGGATGAGCCTCTTTTGTTTAAACAATGTGCAGATCAGGTTATATGCCGATGTGTCGCTGAAGAGGAGCAGCAGAATGTACTCCGACAATGCCATTCTTCAACCTATGGAGGACATTTTGGAGGAACTCGTACCGCGGCCAAAGTTTTGCAATCCGGTTTGTATTGGCCTACACTGTACAAAGATGCCCAAGAGTTTGACAAGCAATGTGATCGTTGCCAGAGGACGGGCAATATCTCTAGACGACATGAGATGCCACTCCAAAACATCATCGAGGTGGAATTGTTCGATGTATAGGGGATTGATTTTATGAGACCTTTCCCATCTTCATTCGGCAACCTCTACATTCTACTTGCCGTCGACTACGTGCCTAAATGGGTTGATGAAGGCAAGCACTTCGACAACAAACTCATCGCCAAGATGTTACAACGCTTTGGTGTATCTCACAAGATTTCGATGGCATATCGCCCACAAACCAATGGGCAAGCAGAAATTTCCAACCAAGAATTGAAGGGTATACTCGAGAAAGTTGTAAATCCCTTTAAGAAGGATTGGTCAGTAAGACTAGATGACACACTTTGGGCATATCGCACTGCTTTCAAAACACCCTTAGGTATGTCTCCCTTCCGACTTGTCTATGGCAAAACATGCCATCTACCGGTGGAAATCGAACACAAGGCATATTGGGCAATCAAGACCGTGAATATGGATTGGGAAAGTGCCGGGCAAAAGCGTTTGTTGGAACTCAACGAGATAGAAGAATTCCGTGCACTCGCCTATAACAATGTATAAATCTACAAGGAGAAAACAAAGCAATGGCATGATAAGAAACTATTTCCGCGGCAATTCATGCCAGGGCAACTAATTCTCTTATTCAATTCTCGACTAAAACTTTTCCCGAGAAAACTGAAATCAAGATGGTCAGGACCATTCGATGTTGTCAAACCATTCTCCCATGGCGCCGTGATAATCAAGTCCATCACTGACGAACATGAATTCAAAGTCAACAGACAAAGATTGAAGCACTACAACGGTGCCCATGTGGAATGTAACAAAGAAGTGGTCACCTTAGGAGATGCATGAGCATGCTCTCCTTTCGATATTTTCTTTTTCTTTTTATTTTTTGAACTATTTTTTTATTTATTAATTTCGGTTATTTTTTCTTTTTAGGATAGATTTATTTATTTTCTTTAAGATTAAGACTACATCTTTCTTTCATATTTATCTAATTGTTTTTAAATTTTAAGTTTAAGAATTTCTTTGCACATCTTTATTTATTTTCTTTTATTAGTTTATCTTTAATTTTAATCTTTATTTTATTTGTTTTTGAATTGTAGGAAAAGAGTTCAAGATAAAGAGGAATTTGATTCAAGAAGGAAACTTCCTAAACAAGGAAATTAATGGGCTAAATCTAAGGCTTATATTAAGCCTCCAACTTACCTTAAATAAACCCTACATAGCCGGCCAAACACTTCCCCTCCCCCAAATCCCCTAGCCGTCACCTTCCCCCAATCAAAACCCTTGTTTTCTTTCTTTCCAATTAAACCCACCCACCATATTTACTACCTATCTTTTCTATTTAACCCATCACCCTTAACTTCCAAGAAACCTATTCCTACTTTTCATCTTGCAACTCTTTAGTTTCTTTTGCTTTCTTTTCTTTGTTTCTACCAAACTTACAACCAAGATCATCCATGGCATCCAAAATCGATTTTTTGGTTCACCCAAGTTCCTCCAAAGAACCAAGATACAAGAAGTTTGCTACACCGGTAGTTCAAGAAAGATTTCACTCCAAGTTTGAAAGCCGGAAGATTTGCAAAGAGCAAGGCTTTGAATACTCCAACTCTCATCAAGATTTCGTCCTTGAACCATTCATCTTCGAAAGGATTGCACATCAAAAGTGGCAAATCTTTTGCCATTAATCAAAACCGGGTAACATCTCATGGGTAAGAGAATTCTATGCTCACTCACCTAACTCGGATAATCCTTATGTTTTTGTTCGTGACAAGGCTATACTCATAAGCCCCGAAAACATCAACACCTTTTACGGGCTCTACATTGAGAAGGATGAGCATCAAGCCTTTGTTGATAAACTCACGCCTAAGCAACTCGACAAGGTGTTTCAAGAACTCACTTTACCGGGAACTCATTGGAATGATGGTAAATACAAGGGCACGGTAAATCACCTTAGGCTTAAACCTGAGGCAAAATTATGGAATAAGTTTGTTAAAACTTCTTTAATGCCCACCACACACAATACTACAGTTGATACACCTCGTCTTTTGCTCATACATTCTATCTCGTATAATCACATCATTAACATTGGAATAATTATTTGTGATGAGATTTTTGTATGTAGCACAAAAAACAAGGGTTCTCTTTTCTTCCCTTGCTTAATTTCCAATCTTTGCAAGGAGATGCATGTCCCAAGTGAGTCCACTGATGAAAAGGCCCTACCAAAGTCCGGTTGGAATAGAGCACAAATCCGAAAGCTAATGGGAGAGGCACAGGTAAAATCCCCAACGCCTTCAGTTGCCGCGACAACTCCTGCCGCCTCGGCAACTCCTAATGCTCAAGCAACTGATGCCCGAGTAACTCGGATAGTAACCCCGGGACAACTTGAAGCACTCTTACAACCGTTGGCGAACCGCCTTAGGCAAATTGAAGACCGACAACTAATGTTCATGCGGTACATGAAGGATCACAACAATGCCATCACCTAAGTCATCCTGGAAAAGTACCCCGACAGTCGCGTGCCGTTCCCCATCTTTCCTACCGAAATCCTTGAACCAATGAAGCAGTTGCCATGGCAACCGCAACAAATGATGCCACGGCAACCTACACTGCTCCTGCCCAAGCAGTTGCCCCGACAACCACTGCAAAAGCCAAAGGTAAAGCACCTATGCTCGAATCAACTCGTACTGAATCATTGTCTAATTTTTTAGATTCAGACAAGTCCTCCATTGCACCAAAAAAGACCGCACCAATCGAATCCTCCAAGCCCAAGCGAAAAGCTAATAACATTGATGAAGAGGACGATGAGGACAACCCCGTACGAGGATCGATTCCACCATCGACAACAAGGAAGCAACCACACCGCGTTCAAGCAAAAGAATTAAGACATCGACCAAAAGGAAAATAATCATCCACGACGATGAACTCTCAGATTAAGTCCTCGTTTGTATTTTACTTTTCTTTATTTTTATTTGTTGCATGCATTGAGGACAATGCCTCACTCGAGTTTGGGGTGGATTGTTATTAGTTAGTTACCATGTTTAGTTGCATTCATCTTAAGTATTGCATTTAGGATACATAATTTGCTTTCCATGCCTTTAGCTGGAACAAGAATTGCCTAGATTTGATGAATATCCGATGATGACTTTGCTAATGTACTTAATTGATAGAACTTTTTATGCTAGGATAAACATGGAAACACTTAGAATCGTACTATGATGCTCAACTTGATGAAACACTGTGTGGCTTGATTGATTTAAGGAATTCTAGCGAACTTAGGTTGATAGTTAAAAAGTTGAGGGATTAGAATAAAAATTGTATGAATGCTAGAGGTGCCCGAAATTGGCTCTAGTATGTGCTAAAAATTGATCACTAGAGGTGTCCGAAATTGGCTCTAGTATGTGCTAAAAATTGATCGCTAGAGGTGCCCGAAACCGACTCTAGTCGAATAAATTAATTAACTTAAGAAAACTAAAAACAAAACACTAGAGGTGCCCGAAACCGGCTCTAGTTAAAACATGTTAAAAGAACCCAATGAAGTAATTTGAAAACCTCTTGTTTGTATAGAATCCGAAAAATCAACTTGCACACAACTCCGCACACACTCACAAGCATTATAGTTTGATTCCGAGTAACACCTAAGTTTTCCAAAAAATGAGAAGCCAATCATACTTTGTGCCACGGTTCTGAGAATTGAAATCAAGTTCAAAGCTAAGTTTGTGAAAATTGAAGTCTTGGCAGGTAATTATTAGTTTGCATTGCTTGAGGACAAACAATAGTTCGAGTTTGGGGGTGTGTTAAGTGTCTAAAAGTACTATTTTATTCACCCTTTTTATTTATATTATTGCTAGAGTTTGGTGGACAAGCTTGATTTCATATTTTGCTTAATTTTGTGGAAAAAGATAATGCTTTGGTGTGTTTTTGTGTTTGTGCAGAATCACTTGCCAAAGCAAGGCTGGAACCAGTTGCTAGGGCAATGCATGAAGGAGATGCTGAGCTAGTTGCCAGGGCAATTGTCGATAAGATGATATGGCAGTCAAAATTGATGACTAGATAAACCCAAGATGACGTGGAGCAAAGTTAAATCCCAAAGGAGTTTGATTTCCATGAAGAGGTTAAAGAGAAATTAAATCCCAAGAAGATAGGAGAAGATCTAGAAGGAATTTAAATATAATAAAGAATTATATTCTTTAAAAGTATTTAATTCCAACTTAACTTCCTCCTCAAAAAATACTTTGACCTAGCCCTATAAATTGAGGACCAAGCCGTCAACTCCAAGGGGGAGAGCAATGAGAGATTTCGACAAGGGAGAGATTTCGACAAGAGCAAGGAGAGATTTCGACAAGGCTTCAACCATTCTTCATCTTTTTCTTTCTTGTTCAATTAGGTTTATGTTAGGAATTCTTTGTTTTGTGTTTCTTTGGAACCTAGCCATGAACTAAATCTATTTGGCTAAGGTTATTTTGTTTTGTGGTTGTGAGAAACAATTGGATTTTATTTAGGTAATAAAAGTTTGCACTTTCAATTCGAGGTTTACTCATTCTTGATTTTTCTTCTTGTTTGCGAGTGAATTGGGAGAGGATCTCGTAACTTCATCGATTTATCTAATATCGGGAGAGTTAGATTCAAGAAACGAATGAGTATGTTCTTTATTCAATCTATTGATGGTGAAGATTAATTTGGCTTAGGAATAAGTTAAGGATTTCAACGGCTAAAAGGAGCGCATGATTGGTTGTTGTTCACCCTTGATTCACACAGGGATGTATTGTCAAGGCATGCACAATTAGCTAGAGTTTTGACTTAGGGATAAGAAGAAACCATTGAAGAACGCTCCGCCGAACCTTGAAGTTGCTGCCCAGCCGCCCAAGTAGTTGCCCAACTAGTTTCCCAGGTAACCGTCGATTAGTTACCAAGGCAACCACGCTGCGCAAGTTGTCACAGCAACTGAGTTGCCCTTGCACTCTTTTACCAAGACGATCCAATCGGCAATCACTCCTTAACTCATGATAACCTGTCCTATTCTCTCTCATTTGATTACATCTTCTTTTACTTTATTGCTTTCTAGTTTAGTTGTTAGTTAAACTCCTATAATCTTCTACTTGTGTTCTTTTACTTTTTACAGTGCAAGAGAGTAGATTCTTGAAGTGGCACCAATCCCTGTAGAGACGATATCTTCTATACTATAACTTGCGACGTGTACACTTGCACAATTATGAAGCACTTATTATGCGCAACACCTTGTGTGCTTACGCTCTCTTTGTTCATCAATGCAGAGGATTGAAAGCTTGGAAGGCAGCGTGAAGCAAGGGATCAGTACAAGACTTGGTAACTGAAGTATGTTTTTGGATTAGACTATAAATAATAAGGGCAATGGGGGTTTTCGTTTATTTTGGGAGATGTTTGTTAAACTCCCTGGTTGAGCAAATTTGTATTGCCGTTTCTGGTTTGTAAAAGGCTTCTAGGGATTTAATATTGCTTTGGATTGTATTTTGGCATGTTGGTTGAAGTGCTTATAAGTTACATACCTATAGATTTTTCTTTCGATGCTTATACCACGAAGTGATGTTGGAATGAACATGTTTAGTGGTGGTTTAATTCATGGTGTTGATGTGTGCTTGTTAGGGACATGTTAGTGTTGTTTGGGGATCTTAGAAGCATGTAAAACCAGCTAAAAATGACATTACAGGTCCAGGCGTATCGGTACGAGTGTCTAGGTTTCAGTATGAGTAGGCCAATTCAGGCTTAGCGTATCGGTACGCGGGCCACTATTTCAGTACGTCTAGGTGAAATTAGCCTAGTGTTTGGATACAGGAAATAGTGTTCTGGTACGAATTTGAGACACTAGAATATGCTTTTTGGGTTGGAACCCGCATACCAAAACACTTGCAATCTGTACCGGTACGGTTGTAAATACATCTTCAGATGACCGTTAATTTCAGTTATCCGTATCGGTACGTTTCTAGGCGTTTCGAAACAGGGGCTCTGTAATGTGGGTACCGTATCGATACGGTTGGTAGCGTTTCGATACGGGTGGCCGTTATCTTAGTTAATGTCATGGAATTGAAGTTCAGTTCTCTTGCGTTTTGGTCCCTAAATATTGTGGATGTAATTAATGTGTTTGGATGATCGTTTTAAGCTAATTTTTGACATATAAGCATGAAATATGTTTAATTAAAGGTTGGTAACTTAAAATTGGGATGAGTCCTTGAAATTTGTAGAATTTGCAATTTAGTCCCTAAATTGAGAATATGTCCAATTGGATATCAATTCGATGCCCAATTGTGTTGAATTCTCACATGTGAACAGTATGAACATGTAGGGTTTTAATTTGCACCTAGATAAGATAAAAAGTAAAAAAAGGCGCGATTCATGTTTATTCTTACGGTTTACCTTGGTAAACCTAATGTAGCTCGCTCGGTTCGGTCTTGCGACTAGGCCGGGTCGAGGGGGTTACAAAGGATGCGATTGATACCTCCGTAACATAAATACATGGAACACATCATGCATTTTCTCTAGCTCGGAAGGCAACCTCAACTGATAAGCCACAAGACCAACACGTTCCACAACTTTATATGGTCTAATAAACCTCGAACTAAGCTTACCCTTACGTCCGAACCGCATCACCCTCTTCCATGGTGACACCTTCAAGAACACACGATCACCAACCGCATATTCAATCTCCCTATGCTTCAAATCCGCGTAAGATGTCTACCGATCCGCAGCCGCTTTCAAGCGATCACACATAAGCTTTACCTTTTCATCTGTGTCTTTCAATACTTGCGACAAGGAAACATGCTTTTCCCCTACCTCAACCCAACACAAGGGCGTACGACACCTCCGGCCATACAATGCCTCATACGATGCCATCTGGATACTCACTTGGTAGCTATTGTTATAAGCAAATTCAACCAAAGGTAAATGCTTCTCCCAGGTTCCTTGAAACTCAATAATACAACACCTCATCATATCCTCCAAAACCTAGATAACGCGCTCAGACTGTTTGTCCTTCTGAGGATGATACGCGGTACTAAAACTCAATCTCAAACCCTGAGCCTGGTGCAAACATCTCAAGAACATTGCTATAAACTAAGGGTCTCTATCAGAAATAATAGACTTAGGTACCCTGTGCAAACACACAATCTCAGCGATGTACAAATCTGCCAACTTATCCAAGGTATATATCGTATGCACTGGCAGAAAATGTGCACGCTTCATAAACCGATCAACAATCACCCCAGTAGAATCCTTTTTAGCTGGTGTCAATGGAAACCCTTACACAAAATCCATGGTGATTCTCTCCCATTTCTACTTCAAAATTCTCAACGGTTGCAATAACCTGGATGGAAACTAATGTTCAACTTTAACCCCCTGACACACCATGCACTTAGATACAAACTCAGCCATACCTTTTTCAAACAAACCCAAAAGTACACTTCTTTTAAATTATGATACATCTTGGTACTACCGGGATGCATAGCAAAAGGACTAGAGTGCGCCTCCACCAAAATAATTATGCCTAAGCTCCGAGTCTTCTGGCACCACTATTCAGCCTTTAAAGCACAAAACACCACCATTATCAAAATGAAACTCTAATGGCTTGCCATCCGATATGTCCTTAACATGAGGAACCAAAGAATCATCATACGGTTGCTTTACTTTAATCATCTGTGACAGTGTAGGCTTAACTTGCAATTCACCCAACAAACCACCTTCCCGTGTCACACTCAACCTTGCAAACATCGCCCTTAGCTTGATCACAACCTTACGGCTCAACGCATCCACAACCACATTGGCTTATCCAGGATGATACTCGATCGTCAGGTCGTAATCCTTAAGTAACTCTAACCATCTACGTTGCCTAAGGTTCAAATCCTTTTGAGACATCAAATATTTCAAACTCTTATGATTCGTAAAAACCACACATTTTCCACCATAAAGGCAGTGTCTCCAAATCTTCAAAGCAAACACCACTGTCGCAAGCTCTAAATCATGAGTCGGATAGTTCCACTCATGAAATTTTAGCTGTCTTGATGTATAGGCCACAACCTTGCCATCTTGCATTAACACACAACCCAATCCAACGTATGACGCATCACTATAAACCACAAACTCCTTCCCTGACTCAGGTTGGATCAACACAGAAACATGTGTCAATAATTCCTTCAACCTCTCAAAACTCTGTTGTTGCTTCTCCTTCCACACATAAGGAACATTCTTTTGCAACAATTTCGTCAACGGTGTTACAATACTAGAAAATCCTTGCACAAACCGTCAATAATAACCAGCCAACCCAAGAAAACTGCGAATCTCGGACACTGACTTTGGTTGCTTCCAATTGAGAATAGCCTCAACTTTCTGTGGATCAACATGGATACCCTTCGCAGAATCATATGACCAAGAAACATCACCTCCTTGAGCCAAAACTCGCACTTGCTCAACTTAGCATACAACTGAGTATCCTTCAAAGCCTGCAACACAATCAGCAAATGCTGATCATGTTGTTCATTGGTACGAGAGTACACGAGTATATCATCAATAAAAACCACCACGAACTGGTCAAGGTACTCATGAAACACCCTATTCATCATACCCATGAATGTAGCTGGGGTATTCGTTAAACCAAATGGCATCACCAGGAACTCATAATGCTTGTACCTCGTATGAAATGCCATCTTATGCACATCCACATCCTTAACCTTCAACTGATAATACCCCGATCTTCAATCAATCTTCGAAAACACCGTTGCCCCGTGAAACTGATCGAACAATTCATTAATCTGCGGCAGCGAGTACTTGTTCTTCACCGTAAACTTATTCAACTGACGATAATCAATGCACATACGCATCAATCCATCATTCTTTTTCACAAAGAGAACTGGAGCACCCCAGGGCGAAACATTCGGTTGAATGAACCCATGATCTAACAACTCCTAGAGCTGCGTCTTCAACTCCTTCAACTCATTCGGTGCCATATGATAAGGAGCAATGGACATCAGAGTTGAACCCTCATATGTCTCATTACCGAATTCCACCTCTCTATCCGGCAGTAAACTCTGTAACTCTTTAGGAAACACCTCCAAAAATTCACACACAGTCTGAATGTCCTACACCCGAACACCCTTAGCTTCAGTATTCATAACAATAGCCAAATAAGCTTGGCAGCCACCAAACATCATCTTCTTCGCCTGAGTAGCTGAAACAACATTGGATAAGAATCTCGCATTCTCTCTAACTACCACAACTTCATAATCGTCGGCGAACCTCAAAGAAATCCTTTTGGACTCATAATCCACCACCGACTTGTGCTCACTCAACCAATCTATACCCAAAATAATGTCAAAACCATGGAATGGCAATTCCATCAGATCCGCAACAAACTCGTGTCCTTGCACCACCAAAGGACAACGCCTAAAAAACCTTCTAGTTATAACTGTCTCCCCCAAAGAACTAGTCACTAATATGCCAACATCTAAGATCTCAATAGGGGCATTCAACAAAGATGCATGCTCGCTTAAGATATATGAATGAGTAGACCTTGAATCAATCAAAGAAAATAATGACAAAGATTATAAGGTAAAGGTACTTGCGATCACATCGGTGTCATTGCGCCTCTCACGATGAGCATAAACCTGAGCCGGTCCACCATTCTCTGGTTGCACAACAACTGTATGAGCTGCAACCCTCTATCCATCCTTACGCCTCTAAAAATTACCCCTGCCATGGCTTCGGCCCCTAGCAGGTGCAGCAGCTTGTACCGGTGCATCTCTCACTGCACGAGGACAATCACGCTTCATATGATACTGAGATCCACACACCCAACAACCTTCAGTGTTTCCCCAACACGTACCTATGTGACGTCGACCACAACGCTCACACTTAACTATAATATGCACACTCTGGTCGCCATGGCCACTACCGCCACGATTAAACTCTAGCTTGAACCTCTTATCCCACGACCTCTTATTCTACTTCCCAGAAAAACCAGAATCAGCCACTCTCTTACCAAAGCTCTTACTTGCCGCTGACAAGGACGCGCCCAAAGACTACTCAATATCCTTGGCACGATTCACAAGTACATCAAAATTTGTATAGTCTACAGCTAGCAGGTATGTCTTGATATCCTTCAGAAGACCATAGCGAAACCTGTTGCTCCTCTCAAGATCATCCGGAACCAACTCTGAAGCATACTAACTTAGGAGGACAAACTTCACCGCATACTCAGCCATAGACATGCCACCCTATTCCAAAGCCAAAAACTCACACTTCCTTGCATCCAAATATTGAGGACCAGGGTACTTCTTTTTGAAAGCCCTCTGAAAGAACTCCCAAGTTACATCCTTTGCTGGAACATTAGCAATTGTGGTTACCCACCAATGATATGCATCACCATGTAATAGAGACACAGTACAACCCAACTTGCGCTCATCATTACAACCTATCTAATCCAGAATACGAATCGTACTCTCTAGCCATTCCTCGGCTACCTCAGGACTCAATCCCCTAAAATCCACACCTCCCAAACTCTAGAGATGCTCCAACAGTAATCCATGGTTAACCACCATAGTAGGTGTCGGTGTTTGCACATGCACTCCAACCATCGCCCTTGAAAAACTTTTATCATCGCTTGGATTAACGGAGTCAAATCCCCAAAAACTAGCCCTTGTGGAGCCAGTGGTACACCACCTACCCCAGAGTCAATAGGCGGAACCAACAGAGGTGGAGGAGGTAAGGTAATGCGAGGATTCCTTCCTTCAACATTATTTTGCTCAGACCCGACATTACCAACCATCGAACG
This sequence comes from Hibiscus mutabilis, assembly GCA_019671005.1. Lineage (NCBI taxonomy): Eukaryota > Viridiplantae > Streptophyta > Magnoliopsida > Malvales > Malvaceae > Hibiscus > Hibiscus mutabilis. Next base: position 27,498,924 of record CM033746.1, read on the forward strand.
AGTCTCACGTCGAGCCATGCTAACAAAGCATCAAAACACATTAAAGTTAGGCTAACATAAGGTAAAGGATCCAAGACAACGTTATAAAACATTTTAAAACCTCGGTAATAGGCAATGTGTTCCCAATTCAAACCCTAACATGATGAACACAATCAAAGAACATGTACACAATCACCGTGCATATCAACCAATGACAAGCAATCAAACGACAACATCCCAACCTTTCAAAACCTGGCTCTGATACCAACAAATGTAACCCCCTCGACCCGGCCTAGATGCTCGACCGAACTGAGCAAGCTATATTAGGCTTGCCGGAGCAAACCGGAGAAAGATTGCAAAATCCGGACCATTTTTTTCCTTTTAATCTTGCCTAGATGCATATTATTATTCTTAAGCGATCATGCTCGCAGCCGATGGAACTACAAGGAAAACGGACCACGAAAAGGCAACCAATTGCATACAATACATCTTAGGGACCAAACTATAAATCTTGTAAAATTAGGGACCATTATCGGAATTAGGGTTACCAATCCTCAATTAGTTAGATTACATGCTTGTATATCAATTTACAGCTCAAACTCACCATCAATGCTCATACAATTGTCAAAACAAGATTCATGGACTGAATTGAAAGAAAATAGAACTGAATTTCCATGACATTAACAGAATTAACTGCCAGCAGCATCGATACGCGGACAACCATATCAATACGGTGCTTTATACAGACCAGCTTCGTTGTGGTACACCATGTACCATACCGGTACGCTAATTCGAACATAAAATCTAATTTAATATTATTAAATATTATATCGATACGAACATCATGTGTTTCTGTACGCGAGCTTGGTTCAAAAAGTAGGTTTCTAGTACTGCTAAACCGTACCGAAACCCCTACATACCGATACACAGAGCTTGAAATTGCCTAGCCATACCAATACGGTCCCTTGAGTATCGGTACGCTTGGGCCAGTAATGTCATTTTAAATTGGGTTTTCACTCGAACCTAGATGCTTTCAGGTTCTAATAACCCACATACATGCATATAAACATCCATCAAGATATACTCCATCATTTGCACCAAGATTAAGCAACCATAACATTTCAAATACTTCTAAAGGATCAATCTATAGGCATGCTCCCTAAACCACTCACCTAACATACCAAAACACTCAATTGAACATTTTCCATCATCGACAACATTCCAACATATTTCTAGCACCGTAATCAACATGTTAAATCCATCAAAGCATGGCATTCAACCAAAGCTATCTAGATGCATACCTAGGCAACCACCTAGCAACAACCAATAAGCAAATCCATTACATTCTTAACAACAACAATCCAAGTTCAAAACACGGCATTAACTATGCTCAAAAGCCAGGGAAAATAGATTTACAAATCCCAAAAACATGGAGAACACATTGCCTTATTAACCGGAAACTTAAACTGAGTTCATACTCAAAGTAGTCTATCCTTGGACCACTTAGACTTTGGCTTTGCTGCCCCAAACCTCAATGCTCTGCATCATTAGGAAAAAGAGAGCATAAGCTCACATGCTTAGTGAGGACGCTCATGAAACAATGATGCAATTAAATTCTTTGAAAACTAAACACTTGTTTTCAAACCATGCTTACAACCAATGCATTACATTGATTCCAAATCAAAACATGCATAGCAACCTTATGCAAAAACCATTGTAAATCACATGCTTAATTTCCATGCATAAAATCATCTTACCATGCTTAAATCCCAAAGCATTATAAAATAGGTTTAACACATGAACTTTCATATATTGGCATTTATAGTGACCCCGAGTACACAACGCTTACCTTGGATAGTCACCCCTATCCACAAACATAACGGATACACGGATTCTCATACCATGCCTAGTTAAACCTCATGATATCCCAAACCTTGCCTAGTTAAACCGCAATATTTGATGACCTCACCTAGTTAAACCGCAAGTTTTACCGACATTGCCTAGGTAAACCACAATGTCACCATCATCTTGGGTTGCATAGTTAAACCGCATACCCCAAGAGATGTCCCAATAGTCCGAGTGGCCTAGTTAAACTGCCATACCTCAAGGACCCATGGCCACGATCGATTTTTGATATATATTATAGTACACTTAAATCCTATGGCATCCAACTATATCCGATTGTTTCTTACCTTGTCACATAGCCAATATATCATTAACAAAACCATTTACTCACTGTTTTACAATGCATTAAACAAAAACCACATATGCAAACCACATTGCCCAAGCAATAACCTATTCCCAACCGGAATGAAAACCAATACTCACTTGCATTTCATTTGCCTTTAAACCATTGCATATGTATTCAAAACCATGTATTTACAGTAAGTAAAACAAACCATGTTTAAAACCCAAAACATGTAATCAATCACGCTCATAACCAATTATGATATTAAGAGCAAAAGAGGGAAACTTACTTCCGAGCTTAGTTAAGTGTTTTACAATTAACCTAAACTCCCAACACCATTTTGCAAACCTTTAGGATTCATTTAAAACCAGTTTCCACTCACCAATTACAATTCGCCTTGCTCGCCAATTCACAACGAGCTCCCAGCAAGCAACAATCTAATTCGAGCTGCTTCACCTTGATTATCCCCTATTTTGATCACACAAAACCAGAGGAAACATGCATCAAAATGCATCCAAACCACTGTCTCAAAGCAAAACCCCGCAACTCACAAGTTGCCCACTCAAAAACCATCTGAAACTTATCGAAATCAACCCCAAACACCTTCCTATCTTAACCTAGCCACAATACAACGATTTGATACATCAAACTTCGTCAATTAACATCCAAAAACCCTTTCACAACATCCTATTACTTCCAGCAATGATTAAACACCAAAAACATAAAAAACCTTAACTAACAACCTTTAATATTAGAGATTCAACTAGTTTAGGAATTAAAATATTAAATCCAAGCTCTTAACATTATTAAACATCAAAATCATGATCTAACCTGATCAAGAACCTAGCAAAACAGATCCAATTTGAAAATCTACCAATTTCACCAATCAAAACACAATTAAACCAATTTTCCTCAATTAAACTATCAAAACCCATTAGAAAACAATTGTAAAGGATCAACAACTTGGGAATTTCAGTAAAGAACCTTTCATTAGAGGAGAAGAACGAACCTTAACTCTAGTAGATGCTTTCTCCCTTAATTGGTTGATTTTACATCTAAAAACAAAATTAAAACAATAAGTTTTTACTTGAAAATCATTATGAATCCATTAGAAATCAAAAGATTTAAGAAAAATATGATTTACCTGATGATTTAGAAGAATGAATTAGTGTTTGGCTTGACAGATTTTGAGAGAAAAGATTTTTGAGAAAGTTAGTTACGTGACTTTTGTTTTAAAAGAATTAATTATCAATTAATTCTCCCCAACCTATTTTATTTTCCAAAACACTTTTATAAATAGACAATTAAAGGATAAAGTCTGAAATTATACTTTTGGGCTATTAGGTCCTTAAAGATTCAAAGTTTTGACCCTTTACAAAACAAGCACTAAAACAGTTTTCAAAGTTTGCATTTTGGTCACTAGTCCAAAATGTCTAATTTCCAAAACTCCTTCACCACAATCATTAATATATTAAATAATGGTTTTAGAGCATTTTTCCATATTTTTATCACTTCCAAAAATATTTAATCGGATTTAATCCTGAAACTAACTCGAACCTCTAATACCGGTCTATCAGACACTAGAACCGAACCCCAAATCCGCTAGACCCAAAACTAGGATGTTACAAAAACAATGCCAAAGTAAGTCTTATGCGTGTAAGTATACACGATCAACAAGTAATACATCAGTAAGCTAAGTATCGAATCCACAAGGATTGACCAAGAATTTATTTGCTTAATGTTTACTTGTTGCAAAAAAAATGAAAGTGTTGAAATGAATTGGGTTTTTGATCGAAAGATAGCAAAAACAAAGTACTGAAAAATAAAAATAGCTTGGCAATGAAAGTGTTTAATTGGATGATGAGCGTTGGCAAGGGATTCCTGGATTTCACGCTACTTATGCCAGCCTTTAATAATGTCCTTCCTTGGTTTTATTGTCAAGCAGATTAAAACTAGTATTGCCTATGTCGATGACAATACCCCAAGTTAAATATGAATAAACCCCTATATGTTTATAGTGAAGATTTTCATTAATTAACTCGATTAAATGTCAACCTTTACTCCTAAGGGGTAGACTTATTTCCAAAGAAAGTTCATCCACTTGAACATCTTCTATCGAAGCTTCTAGCCTCAGTATCTGGCAACTGATCGTTGCCGTTGCCCCTTAAGTCTGTTAAGATATTAAGGTGCAGTAAGCACACTATGCCCACTGTCGTGTGGCAAAGGATTTGAGAAAATCAAGTACTAGTAGATAGAAAATATTTCCAAGGCATTGTAAATTATTAAAAACCAAACATAAAATTAGCGTTCATCGCAAACATCCCCCAACCAATTGTAAAAGCTTAGCTCATGGTTGTGATCCACAAAATATGATCGTATCTTACCATCATTCAAATAAAATTAAAACTAAGTGAATGGGCAAGAAGGAGATCCGTCGAAGCAGCCCTGTGATTGCTCCAAAGCTCTCGATCTTAGCTGGTCGAACCACGTCGCCTCTCTTCTAATTCGATCCTCTAAAGTGGCTGCTTAAGATCCTTTAAATAGTCTTGCATAGAAACCCTAGGATAAGATTTTCGAGTTTAAAATTCAAACGTACTAAAGTATAAGATGTGGTATCCTCTTATCTTGATTTGAGTCCTAGGGCTAACGTGTACAGGGTCTAACGACTACTTTGACCGGTCATCGAACATCAATCCTTTGCTAGCCGAAGCTTGGCATTGCTTGGTCCATCTATGCCAACTGCTACTCAACAATTCTCTTGTTTCCTTTCCTGCGTTCTCTGTCAGCGCCTCTCTGCCATGCCTGACTTCTTGTATCTTGTATCAAAAACAGCAAAACGACCCTTCACACTAGCAACAAAATAACTCCTTATACAAATACATGGATTTTAACAACTAAATGAAAACATATATACTTAAAGGCAAGCAAAAGCATTGTGAAATAAGCATAAAATTAGTACTTTTGAGGAGTTAACACACCCCAAACCTAGCTCATTGCTTGTCCTCAAGTAATGCAACTAAAAGTTTAGAGAAACAAAAAATAGGAAAAGTACCTCGGCAAAAATTATCATGGTTTCCTACACCTACCATGTAACACCCTAAATTGGGCCTAGATGTTAGACGGATCGAATAGACGATTCAGGAGAACCGGATTTGGCAATTCGAGTTGGTTTTGGGAATTAAATTTTAATAAATCATTTTGGCTTAAATAAAATATGGAAAAATGATAGAAAATACTTAATTAATGTTTTAAGTATTTTGGAAAATTAAATTTGAAGGAATTAAATCTGATTTTGGGACATTTTGGTCTGGTGACTAAAAATGTAAAGTTTCAAAAATGTTTTTGGGACTAAATCGTAAAAGGATCAAAACTTAGAATATTAAAGGAGCTAATTAACCAAATTTTTTCACCAGATTTTCCCCTTAATTTAGGCTATTTTTAAAGAGTTTTTAATTGGTTTTAAATATTAAAATAAATAGAATTAATAAAAGGATATTTTAATTACACAATTCATTTTCTCACGTAACTAATTGTGCTCTCACTTTTCTCTCAAATTTCACAGCAGCCAAACTATTATTTTCCTTCTAAAATTTCCAGGAATCAATCTCTTTTGATTTCCTACTTGATTTCATTGATTTCTACAATAAAGCCTACTTGATTTCTTGAAGCTTCCATCCTATCTTTGCCAATTAAGGGAGAAATCAACAATTAGAGGTGATTTTCATTTCTCTCCTCTAATTAAAGGTTCTTTAATGAAATTCCCAAGTTCTTGATCCTTTACAACTGATTTATGTTATGTAATTATGATTAAAACATGAATATGATGATTAAATTGAGTTTTGATATGAAAATTGGATGAACACTATTTTGGATCTGTTTTGTATTGAATATAATTGATTTAGATCCCTTTTAAGATGTGTTTTAATGTTGTAAGAAGGGATTAATTAAAGAAATCCCGAAACTATGTGAATTGCTAATTTTCTAGGTTGTAAATAGTTAGATTTTGGTGTGATCTTGGTGTTGTAGAGTTGCTGGAGGTATAAGGACGTTATAGGGATGTTTTTGGATGTTAATTGATGTTGTTAAGATGTTAAGATCAATAGGTTTTGGCTGGGATTTGTTTATATGAAGTTTGGTGATGATTTCGGCTGTTTTAGAGAGGCGTTTGATGGTTTCTTGTGAGGCAAAGTTGTGTTTGTTGGTTGCTGGAAATTACCGATGCATGGAAGTGCATTAATCCTCTATTTTTGATTGGGTAAAGAAGGGGAGTTGAATCCTATAGCTTTTGGAGAGGTTGCGGAAGCTTCGGAAGATTGATTCTCGCAACGACAGGAAAGCTTTGGATTGTTGGTGAGTGAAAACGTGTTTTACTGCAATTAAAAGGTTTGAAAGAAGTTTTGAGAGTTTAGAATAAGTTTCAAACACTTATCTAAGTTCGGAAGTAAGTATTGGTTGAGCTCTCTCTCGATTTTGATTTTTGCAAAATACAATCTCATGCACATGTTTATAGATTTGATTACTTACTGTTATATGCATGTTTTTAGAAATGAAAGATGATGCAAATGATTATAGATGCTGAGATTTGAGTATAACAAATGATTTATGAAATTATTTTGAGAATGCTAGAATACATGGTTTAATTTATTGGAAAATGGTTTGAATTGATGCATATGTAAAACAGTAAGTTAATGTGGTTTCTATTGAGTATATTGGCTAGTGACTGAGGTAAAATGTTATCGGATATAGTTGGCTAGCTATAGGGTTTAAAGTGCACTATAATAAGTCACCTCATGTGTGTTGAGGGGTCAAGAGTGTGCCATGCTCCACCATGAGAACCGCGATGGTCGAGGAGTTAAGAGTGTGCCAATTATCCCACTAGTGGATTTATACGTTATAACTGTCGAGAGATGCTCTGGTTCGAGGACTTATGTGAAGTGGTCGAAGGAACCGCTTGGGAAATCCGTGTATCCAATGTGGTTTTGATAAAATAGAATGAAACTTGTTTTGAGTCACTTGAATGCCAATATATGAGATTATGTATTATGTTTTATATAACGTGGTTTATACATGAGATGCTCTTTAAGCTTGCTATTTAGAGATTTTGGCATATGAAGCTTAAATTGAGGTTTATGATAGAAATCCATGATACATGTGATTCAAAAGATTTAAATGTGCATATTTGAAGGGATTATAGAAGCATGAGATGATTTTGCCATGAGACTTATACATTTGGTTTGAGTAAAAATGATTTTAAATGCATTGATGAGTGTTTTTGAGATTCCCTCACTAAGCTTATAGCTTACGCTCTCCTTTCTCATCAATACAGAGAAATAGACTCTTTCGGACAGAAAGTAGGCAAGGAAGGATCCAAGGATTAAAGTATTTTCAAGTATGGTTTTACAAGTGCATAGTAGTAATAAGAGGCAATGTGACCAAGTTGTATTTGATAGGTTTATTTTGGTTACTCCTTGTTGCGTATAATCTTCTACCATGCTTCTATGACTGAGGAATTGATGTTTAGAAAGTTTTATGATGATTAGATATTGTTTGGAGTATGTTAGATTGAGCCAAAGTGTCATATGTTGGACCAAGAGGTCATTACAGGTCTGTCCGTACCGGTACGGGTCCCTTGGGATCGGTATGCAGGGACCTGCCTCGGCTTAATCTGTGCAAAAATACCTTGGTGTACCGATATGCCTAGGGACTGTATTGGTACACGATGCTGATAATTTAGCTTGGTTTCGGTACATGAGCAACCATACTGGTACGCCTTTTGCTACTGGAATTCCCAATTTCGAACATTGCATACCTGTACCGATACACATGAGGGTCGTATCAATACACCTTTGAGATTTGAACTTGTATTAATACAGGGATGCAGTGTACCGATACACAGTTAAGTATTTCAGTTAAAATTCTTTTTGAAGTTTGATTCTTTGTAGTTTAGTCCATGTTTCTTGTTTATGCAATTAAATGAGTTTGGATGGTTATTATAAGTTGGAATTTAACCTGCTTGTATGAAATATGACTAATTAAGGATTGGTAACTTTATTTATAAGAAAGTCCTCTTAATTATTAGAAATTACATTTTGGTCCCTGTAATGCAAATTCGTACAATTGAATGTTAATTTGACGTCTGATTGAGTTGTAATTTTCACCATAATCAACATAATCACCTTAGGACTCAAATATATATTTAGATAAGAAAAAATGGACTATTTTCTAAGTAAATCTTTCAGGGTTGTCTCGACAAACCCTAATGTAGCTTGCTTGGTTCAGTCTTGCGACTAGACCGGGTCAAGGAGGTTACATTTGTTGGTATCAGAGCGAGGTTATGATTGTTGGGAGGTGGGTTATGGTTATTTGATGTATTTTTGATGTATGATTCTTTTGATTGTTATGCATGGTGTTTGAAATTTGTGAGATTATGTTCGATACGCAATATGTTTGGGTGTTTAGCTTGGGTACACATTGCCTTATTACTACTAGTGTTAAATGTTTTTTGTTTTTAAACATAAGTGACTTGGATTCTTGCTGCAATTTGGTCTAATTGCATTGTTTTATTGCATTATCATGTTTTAGACTTATATTTTTGTGAATGGGACCGAGACGAGAGATGAGAGCTCATATGAGGAGTGTTGTGGATAGACAACCCCGTATTCGATTATCGAATGTGATTCAAAGATGTCACAGAACAATATCATGATTTTTTATTCAAAAATTCTATAAATTTAAAACCTTTAAAAATATTTAAAATTAACTTGCACACAAAATCAAAGCTCATTTACTTTACAAAAAATAAATTAATTGTTTGTGTAGCCTTCTCGACCCAGCCTAGACGCCCGACCGAATCGAGTGAGCTACATTAGGTTTGCCGAAGCAAATCGGAGAAAGGTTACGAAAAGTCGGTCCATTTTTTCCTTTTATCTTGTCTATATGCAAATTATTAATCTTACATGTGCATACTCACAGCACGTGAATTTTCGAAGAAAACGAATCACAAAAAGGTAACCAATTGCTTTATATTCACTTTGAGGACCAAAATGTAAATACTTTAAATTATTGAGCAAAAATTGAAATTAATGTTACCAGTCCCCAATTAGTCCATTTAAATGCCCATATCTCAAATTTTAGGTCAAAATGATCAACCATATGCATACAATTACATTTGCAATACTTAGGGACTAAAACGCAAGAGACCAGAAACTGGATTCTATGACATTACCTGTAAAAATTACCACTCGTACCGATATGAACAAAGCTGTACCGATATAGAGAAACCACGCATATCGTTACATAGTGTTTCGTATCAGTACGCCACGTAGCTTGCAAAATATTAAAGCCGTACCGGTACGAGCCCTTGGTGTTCCAGTACATGGGTTTTTCCCCAAAAGGCAAATTTCCAGTAACGAGTTCCCGTACCGATACACCTTATCCCGTACTGGTATGCCAAGCTTAAATTGCTTATCCGTACCGGTACTCGAATACCCGTACCGATGTTGAAAGCCATAGTTTGCCTAGCCATATTGATACGGTACCTTGCGTATCGGTACTCATAGGCCTGTAATGTCATTTCATACTGGTTTTCACTCAAATCTTGATGCATTTAGATCTTAACAACTTGCATACATGAATATAAACGTTCAACAATACATATATCAACACTTGCACCAAGGTTTAGCTACAAAACAAGCTTATGCTACCATATGGTTTAATCTATAGGCATACTCCCTACAACACTCCACCAAACATACCAAAATTCTCAAATAACATTTACCAGCACAAGCATCATACCAACATCACTTTAATACCATATTCAACATGTTAGCTCGTCAAAGCATGCCATCCAAGCAAAACCATCTAGATGCATACTTAGGTAACCATATAACATCAACCATAGGTATCGATGCACATTATGCTGACCAACATCAATCAAACTCCAAAATCATAGCATTACACATGCTTAAACCAGGGAAAACATAATTACATATCCCAAAATCCATGGTGAACACATTGCCTTATTAACCGGGAACATAAACCGGGTTCATACTCAAAATTGCTTTGCCTCTTGGATAACTACGACTTTACCTTTGCTTCCCCAAGCCTTAATGCTCTGCATCATTAGGAAAAAGACAACATAAGCACACTTGCTTACTGAGGATGCTCTTAAAACAATGATGCATTATAACCCTTGAAAATCAAACACTTGTTTTCAAACCACGCTTACGACCTAAGCAAAAGATATATTCCACATGCTTAAATCCCCGAAGCATTATATACAAAACCATGCTTAAATCCCAAAGCATTAAAAATAGATTCAACATTAGAACTCTCATATATTGGCAATTATAGTAACCCCGGGTAGCCGACCACTATCCTTGATTAGCTGACCGCTAATCTTTAGTTAACCGACTTAATGACCGACCATTATCAAGACTACCCCATGCCAACTGCATGACTTTATGACCTTGTCGACCGCAAGCTTTACATCAACAAGGGGAACCGACTGCTCAACCCAAGTGATAACAACATAGTCTGAGTAGCTGGCCGCTATACCTCAAGGACCCTTATCCACAATCGATTTTTTAAACATATTATAGTTCAATTTATCATATGGCATGCCAACTATATCCGAATGTTTTCTGACCTTGCCACATAGCAATATATTATTTACAACACCATTTACTCACTATTTTACAATGCATTACACAAAATCCCTACATATGCAAATCACATTGCCATAGCAACATCACATTCCCGACCGGAATAAAAACCAATGCTCACCAACATTTAATATGCTTTTAAACCACTGGATATTTACTTAAAAATCATGCATTTACAGTAAGTAAAACTAACCATGTTTACGACTAAAACATGAATCACACATGCTCATATCTGAACTGATATTAAAGAGCAAAGGAGGGAAACTTACTTCCAAGCTTAGGTAAGTGTTTAAAACTTAACCTAAACTTCCAAAACCACTTTGAAAGACTTTTAAAACCGTTTCCACTCACTAATTCCACTTTGCCTTGCTTGCTAACGCGAAACAAGCTCCCGGCAAGCCTTAAACCACCTCAAGATGCTACGCCTTGATTATACCCTATTATGGCCACACAAAACCAGAGGAAACATGCATTAAAATGCATCCAACTCTCTATTTCAAACCAAAATCCCGTGGCTCTCAAGATGCCCACTCAAAACTCATCCGAAACTTATTGAAATCAACCTCAAACACTTCTCAATCTTAACCCAGCCATAATATAATGATTCAATGCATCAAACTTCACAAATAACATCCAAAAACCCTTTTACAACATCTTTTTACTTCCAGCAAAGATTAAACTCCAAAAACAACCCAAAAACCATAAACTAACAAACTAAACAATTAGGGATTCAACCAATTCCGGGATTTCATTATTAAAAAAAACTTATCCACAATATAATACATACAAAATAAATTGAAATCAATCCTCAACACTGGAAAAATAGATCCAATTTGAAAATCACAAGATTCCATCAATTAAACAACAATTAAGCAAAATTCCATAATTAATTAACTAAAACATATTAGAAAACACATGTAAAGAGTCAAGAACATGGGAATTTCAGTAAAAAATCTTTCATTAGAGGAGAAGAACGAAAATTACCTCTAATGAGTGAGTTTTCCCTTAATTGGATGTTTTCCTCTTGAAAAACAATGAGGTTCAATAAGATTTTTAAGAAAACAAGTTAAATAATCATTTAGCAAATCAAAGAATTAAGAAATAAGATCATTACCTTCAATCTCTGATAAGAAAAAGAGTGTTTGATTAAGAGTATTTTGAGAGAAAATATAAGAGAAAGAAAGTTACGTCAAATTGTGATTTGGAAAAATAACTGCCTTTTAACTAAATCCTTTTTATTTTCTCTTAATTAAAACTTTTTTAAAAGTAATCCAATTAAAAGAAAACTCAGATTAGACCGAATGGTAAAATAGCTCCTTAAAGATTCAAAGTTTTGACTCTTTACAAAACAATCACCTTTTAAAAACATTTTCAAAAATTACATTTTGGTCACTAGCCAAAATGTCACCCTTCCAAAGCTCATTTTCCAAAATTGATTTCACCAATATTTTTAATATATTAAAATAGGATTTTTAAACATTTATCCATATTTTTATCTTTCAAAAAAATATTTGCTCCCGAATCTGACTTGAATCTCTAACCCGGTCCACTATATCGACTAACTAGCCTTAAAACCACTAGGACCAAAAACGGGGCATTACAACTCTCCCCCTCTTAAGAAATTTCATCCTCAAAATTTACCTGGAGGAAAAAGATGCGAAAATTGCTCCAACATATCCGCATTGCTTTCCCAAGTGGCTTCCTCGACACCTCGATGTCGCCACAAGACTTTAACCAGTTCTATCATCTTACCACGTAGAACCTTGTTGCTAGAATCAAGGATTTCTACCGGCTCCTCATCAAAAGATAAATCTGGTCTCAACTCAATATGCTCCACTGGCATAACGTGCGAAGGATCCGACCGATACCTCCGTAGCATAGAAACATGGAACACATTGCATTTTCTCAAGCTCGGGAGGTAACCTCAACCGATAAGCCACAGGACCTATACGCTCCACGATCTCATATGGTCCAATAAATCTCGGACTAAGCTTACCCTTACGTCCGAAACACATCACCTTCTTCCACGGTGACACTTTCAAGAATACATGATCACCCACCGCATACTCAATTTCCCTACACTTTAAATCTGCGTAAGATTTCTGCCGATCTGCATCCACTTTCAAGTGGCCACACACAAGCTTTACCTTTTCATCCATGTGCTTCAACACATGTGGCAAGGAAACATGCTTTTCCCCTACCTTAGCCCAACACAAGGGTGTATGACACCTCCGGCCTTACAATGCCTCATATGGTGCCATCTGAATACTCGATTAATAGCTGTTATTATAAGCAAATTCAACCAAAGGTAAATGCTTCTCCTAGGTTCCTTGGAACTCAATAATTGAACACCTCAACATATCTTCCAAGACCTGGATAACACGTTCAGACTTTCCATCTGTCTTAGGATGATACGCAGTGCTGAAATTCAACCTCAAACCCAAAGCCTGATATAAACATCTCCAAAACCTTGTTGTGAACCTCAGATCTCTATCTGAAACAATAAACTTTGGTACCCCATGCAAACGCACAATCTCATCTATATACAAATCTGCCAGCTTGTCCAAGGTATACGTCGTATGTAACACCCATAACGTATACTCGTAGTTGAATATACATTATAGATATTACTTAAACATGCTACTGGAATTAAGCTTAAATTTTTTTATTCCTATACGATTCATCGTCTAGCTGATTATTCAGACTATCATTATAATTCAATTTAATGCATCATATACTATCAGTAAGTAAATGGTTTACATGCCCACTAGAGATTGTAATAATTTAGAATGTCTTACTGATGTTCTGCAGATTGCAGCTTGAACAGCATGCTTGACTCCTCTTCAAGTGCTCTGACTTAACCTACGTGTGAAACAATCACACGCTAAGTACAAACTTAGTGATGCAGTTAAACTTATTTATTTTAAAAACATGAAATAATGTAATACAGTATGTCATATATAAAAGTGCATTTCATTTTCTCTATAACATGACAAGTATATCACAATGTACATATGTCATGTATCATAACTACATATAAACCATGTTATTATTGCATAATATATTCTCTATCATGGACATGCATTCATCATGTAATCATTTACATATCATGTACTCTATCATGGTCATGCTTTCATTATGCCATCATTTGCATAACATGTATTCTATCATGTATGCCATGTACTTCTCTATCATGTAACATGTAACTTCTTTTTCATGTATCATGAAATCATGTAACATCTTTTTTCATGTATCATGTAATCGTGAACATTTGTATCATGTATCATACAACATATGTAGCAAGTAACATGCAACATTCGAATCATGTATCATCTTGTTATTATTATCCCTATTCCATGTATAGAAATGCATTGCCATTATGTAGAATAAAATTCGTACCTCATATTCTACTGAAGTTTGCATTTACTGAAATATGCAACAAGTCAATGTTTTATATAAATAATACAACATCATTTTCAATTTAGGGTCGACTTATCACAAGTTCCATCATTATCAAGTAAATAATATTCATGGCATAGTTCACATAAATGGTATATTTCATACACAAGCCATAATTCACATGCATGACATGATATATATATATATATGACATAATTCACATACATGACATACTTCATATACATGGCATAATTTATCTATATGGCATGAATTATATACATTGCAGAATCCATATACATGCCATAATTCATATACGTGGCATGATTCATATACGTGACATCATTCATATACATGACTTAATTCATATACATAACATGATACGTGCACATGACATAATTCATATGCATGGCATAATTCATATACGTAACATAATTTGTATACATATCATGATTCATATACGTGACATGATTCATATACATAACTTGATTCATTTACTTGACATGATTCTTTTACCTGACATGATTCATATTCATGATTTAATTCATATACATGGCATGTTCCGTATTCATGGCATGGTTCATATACATGACATATTTCATATACACGGCATGGTTCATATTTATGACGTGATTCATATATGTAACTTGATTCATTTACGTGACATGATTCTTTTATCATTTCCCAAAGTACGCTATATGAGATCGAGGTATGCTAGTCATCTTGAAATGACACCGTAGTGTCTAACGTGAACGTAAAGATGAGTACATACTCGGGGACGCTCTTTGCTCCCCATAAACATGAAGCACCTCGATAGTGCACTCGGGAATAGTGGGCGAGATCCCCAGGGTGCATGTGACACAATCATTTTGTCACAATATCTGTTTGATAACATGAACATAAGGGTGCAGTTGCTAAAGACTCTATGGCATGCTAACTATACCATGGACTCTTATACACAATACTTGGGCATTTCTTTTATCAACAATGAATCAACATAATCAATCATATAAATAAATATTTCATGTTTCATGCTTCATCATAAATGTTCATGGTAAACATATATCATCATATAAATAACATTTCATATCTCATACTACAATCATAATTGGCCATGGCAACATAAATTAACATATATATATATAATGCAATATCATTTTAATTTAAGGTTGACTATTCACAAGTCATCCTAATTGCATTTTAAAACATGTAAATGCACTCACCTGAGCCATTTATTAGTTTGCCTCACTAAGCTCTATTCGATCCTTTCTTTCATAGTGCCTCGAACCTTCTTTTGATTTGGATCCAAACTTCATTAATCACATGAATGTGAATAACATTTGTTAGATTCACTTCTAACAATATTTCAATTAAGCTATTTAATCATTCAACATAAAAATTTTCCATAAATTTCTTTCCTTCCTTATACTGTTCACATACTCATTTTTGTCCCTAATGACCGTTTTGATCTTCTAATAATTCCTCCAAGCTTGCTAATCAACATTAGACACAAATTGTCTCAACTTCCATTTTCTGTCAACTTGCACTACCAACAAAGATTTACTTCTACAGCGCAGAATACATACTGAACCTTAATCTCCTTTATACCGTAGAAACTAGATTCAATAATGGTTCTAACGGTGTAAGCCATATAATTTAATAAAATCTACAAAAAATATGAAAATTCATCAAACTCTAGTTTACAGGGTTGTCCTGACAAAAACTGTCCTGTAATTTTTTTGACCTTCATTCGATTAAAAATTAATATCTTTTAACTCGGAAATCGAAATCAGTTTCCGTTTGTTGGAAACGAAACTAGATTCGATAAGATTTTCAACCATATAAACTAATAACCCAGATTCAATTTGTACGATTTATGGCAAATTTTCAAAGTCGAATTCCAGTATTGAATTTGGAATAGACTGTTATTCTGTTTTCTGACCTTTCATCACTTAAAAATTCATATCTCTTGATATATGAATCAAAATCAATCACCGTTTATTTTAAACGAAACTAGATGAATAATTCTTTACATCGATATAAAATTCACCATCTAACCATTATGTAGAATTTATGGTGAATTTTCAAACTTACTGCCAAATCCAGTTTTCCTACACAACTTCCATAAATAACTTCAAACTTTATATTAATTTATCCTTAATTTGCTATTTGTCAATTTGGTCCCCTTACCTGATTCAAACCACTAATTTATCACTTTCTTCATCAAATAATTACTCAAAAATAATTCCCTCTAATTTTTCGTTCTTTCCGAAATAGTCACTAAAAATGCAAAGATAAGGATTCAAGCTTCTTAACTTTGCAAATTATTTCTCAAATCAACATTACTACTTGAATTCTATTATTATAACTAAAATTCAGATTTAATCCTTCTCTAAAACCTCATTTCCGAATTGGTCACTTAACTTTGACAAATTGTCAAAATGGTCACTGATTCGATTCAACATCGGTTTAACATTCTAACTTCAATTTCACATCTCCAACTTCAATAATAACATAAATACACTTCAAAATCATAAAAATTCAGATTAGTCCTCTAATTTTTAGAATTGCTGAAATGGTCCCTTTACCTTTAATTTAGGGTTTTGCTTCCAAATAATAAATTCAAGCTTACTAGATCATTTATCCAACATCACAAACCCTAAATCAAACTTGAATCCATAAACCCTAATCATCTTCATATGAACTAAAATATGTAGGGTTTAAATCTCAACTCAATAACATGATTTTATTATCATAACAACTTAATTTCAACTTAAATTTCATCATGAAATCATAAAATTCCAAAAGCCCCAAACTTTTTCCACAAACCCTAATTTCTTCTCATGCAAAATTCTCATGAATCAAACATGTTTTCCATGAATTATTTACACCAAAAGATAGAGCTTGAAGAGTGGAACAACTTTGTAGTTGAAGAGATTACCTGAAAATCAAGTTTCGGGGCTTGAATCGAGCTTAAAAAATTTTCTCCCTTTTTCTCCCCTTAGTTCGAAATATTTCAAGAAAGATGAAAAGTTGGTTCATCTTTTACTAATTTAAATCCACATGTTAAAATTAAATGAATTTAAAATTCATTTAATTAGTGAAATTACTAATTTGCCCTTTTAATCCAATGGCCATGACTTAATCTTATCAAAAATCAATGGCCGTGATTTGATCCAAGTGTAATACAACTTCCAAAATTGCCTTTAATATTTCAAAAATATTTCAAAATTGCCATCCTTGTCAAATGACCAATTTGCCCTCCAACTAGTCTTTATTTACTAGTTTGCCATTCTTGTAAAAATTCAACTAAGTCTAGTTGAAATCCAACCAACTATAATAAAATAGTATTTTATGTCTTTTCTATGGCTTTTGGGTCAGCCTCTAAAATTTTGATTCGACGATCTCCTGATATTTATAAAATACTTTTACTGCGACTTTACCTTTATCGAGCTATCGGATTTATTCCAAAAATTCTATATTTCCAAATTTAGAAAATGAACACTATCATCTTATAAAAAATTCCTTTCCTAAAGTCTTAGACTGAATTTTCCTAACTCAGTCTACTATTCCGATAATTATCGAAAATCTTCAAAGAATAAAATTTCTCTTAGAAATCTTTTATCGATAATCCATTCGAATATTCTTTACCTTTTACTGAGTCCAAAATATCGATTAGAAACACTTTTATGGGACCTTCCCGAAGGTCACCCATCCTTGTATTTCTCTGGCCTAAGCATACTTAACAATTTCATTCGATCCAAATTCGGTACCTTTCTCTGCATCTTAATTCTTAAAACCGATATCAAGGTACCTATTTCGATCTGATTCACTCTTATACTGAATAAAATTACTTGTTAGGGAAATTTACACTTTAGTCCCCAAACTTTTCCAAAGTTTATACTTTAATCCCCTAAACTTTCAAAATTTACAATTTAGTCACTAGCTAAAATTTGGGGCATTACATCGTATGCACTGGCAGAAAATGTGCACACTTTGTAAACCGATCAACAATACCCCAAATGGAGTCCTTTTTAGCCGAGGTCAACGGCAACCCTGTCACGAAGTCCATGGTGATTATCTCCCATTTCCATTTTGGAATTTTCAACGGTTGCAACAACCCGGATGGAAACTTATGTTCAGCCTTAACTCGCTGACACACCATACACTTGGACACAAACTCTGCCACATCCTTTTTCACACCAACCTAATAGTACCTTTCCTTCAAATCACTATACATCTTGGTACTACCCGGATGCATAGCAAAAAGACTAGAATGTGCCTTCGTCAAAATAGTATGCCAGAGCTCCGAAACTTCTGGCACAACTATTCATCCCTTAAAGCACAAAACACCATCATCATCAAAATGAAAATTCTTCAGCTTACCATCCGCTATGTCCTTAACATGAGGAACCAACGAATCATCAAACGGTTTCTTATCCTTAATCATTTGTGACAACGTAGGCTTAACTTGCAACTCATCCAACAACCCACCTTCCCGTGTCACACTCAACCTCGCAAACATCGCCCTAAGCTCAACTGCTACCTTACGACTCAACGCATCCGCAACAACATTGGCTTTTCCAAGATGATACTCAATTTTCAAGTCGTAATCCTTAAGCAACTCTAACCACCTTCATTGCCTAAGGTTCAAATTCTTTTGAGTCATCAAATATTTCAAATTCTTATGATCCGTGAAAACCACACACTTCTCACCATAAAAGGTAGTGTCGCCAAATCTTCAAGGCAAACACCATAGCCGCAAGTTCCAAATCATTAGTTGGATAATTACGCTCATGAACCTCCAACTGCCTCGACGCATAGGCCACAACCTTTTCATCCTGCATCAGCACACAACCCAAGCCAACATATGATGCATCACTATAAACCGCAAACTCTTTTCCTAACTCAGGTTGAATCAACACAAGAGCACGTGTTAAAACTTCCTTTAACTTCTCAAAATTGTGCTGTTACTTCTCCTTCCACACAAAAGAAACACTCTTTTGTAGCAACTTTGTCAATGGGGCTGCAATACTAGAAAACCCTTCCACAAAACACAATAATAACCTGCCAACCCAAGAAAACTATGTACTTCCGATACAGTCTTAGGTTGTTTCCTATTGAGAATAGCCTCAATTTTCTATGGATTAACACAAATACCCTCCGCGGATACCACATGTCCAAGAAACATCACCTCCTTGAGCCAAAACTCGCACTTGCTCAACTTGGCATACAATTGATTATCCTTAAAGACTTGCAACATTATCCTCAAATGTTGATCATGCCCCTCCTCGGTACGAGAGTACACGAGTATATCATCGATAAAAACCACCACAAACTGATCAAGGTACTTATGGAACACCCTGTTCTTCATGTCCATGAAAGTTGTCGAGGCATTCGTCAAACCAAATGGCATTACCAAGAATTCGTAATGCTTGTACCTTGTATGAAACGTTGTCTTATGAACATCCACATCCTTAACTTTCAACTAGTAATGCCCCGACCTTAAATCAATCTTCAAAAACACTGCTGCCCCACGAAACTGATCAAACAAGTCATCAATTCGTGGCAATAGATACTTGTTCTTCACCGTCAACTTATTCAACTGGCTATAATCAATGCATATGCGCATCAATCCATCCTTATTCTTCACAAAAAGTACCAGAGCACCCCAAGGAGGAAACACTTGGTCGAATAAACCCATGATGTAACAACTCCTGAAGCTGTAATTTCAACTCTTTTAACTCATTCAGTGCCATCCGATATGGAGCAATGACACCGGAGTTCTATCTTCGTACGTCTCAATACGAAATTTCACCTCTCTATCCGGAGGTAAACCTAACAACTCTTCAGGAAAAATTTTCGGATAATCACATACAACCCGAATGTCCTGCACCCGAACACCCTTGGCTTCTGAATTCATAACAAAAGCCAAATAATCTTGGCAACCATCAAACATCATTCTATCCACTCGAGAAGCCGACACAACATTGGACAAGAATTTCACATTCTCACCAACCACCACAACTTCATAATCATCAGCCAACTTCAGAGAAATCCTTTTGGACTCACAATCCACCACAACCTTTGCTCACTTAACCAATCCATACCCAAGATAACGTCAAAACCATGAAATGGCAACTCCATCAAATCCGCAGCAAATTCATGACCTTGCACTGTCAAAGGACAACGCCTATACAACCTTCTTGTTGTAACCGTCTCCCGAAAAGAACTAGTTACCAACACGCCAACATCCAAAATCTCAACAAAAACATTCAGCAATGATGCATGCTCACTTAAAATATATGAATGAGTAGACCCTGAATCAATCAAAGAAAACAACGACAAAGATTGAAAGGTAAAAGTACATGTGATAACATTAGTGTCATTGCGCCCCTCACGATGAGCATAGATCCATACTGGCCCACCATTCTTCAGTTGTACAGCAACAACATGAGCCACAACTCTGTGACCATCGTCACGCCTCTAAAAATTACCCCTACCACGGTCTCAGACCCTAGCAAGTACAGTAGCCTGAACCTGTGTATCACCCACAGCACGAGGATAATCACGCTTCATGTGACGAGGAGATCCACATATCCAACAACTCAAGGTATTTCCCCAACACTCACCCGTGTGACATCTACCACAACGCTCACACTCAGATACAATACAAACACCTTGGTTACCATGGCCAACACCGCTACCACGCCTATGATCCAACTTATGCCTCTTATCACAAAACCTCCTACTCTCCTTCCCAAAATTACCAAAATTAACCCCACGTTTATTCAAGCTCATGCCCGAACCTTGTCCTCCTACGCTCAAGGATTGCTCAATATCCTTAGCGCGGTTTACAAGCATATCAAAATATGTATAGTCCGCAGCCAACATGTAAGTTTTGATATCCTTCACCAACCCATAGTGAAACTTGTTGCACCTCTCAAGATCATCCAGAACCAACTCCGAGGCATACTAACTCAAACGGACAAATTTCACCTCATAATCAGCCACAGACACACCGCCATATTCCAAGGTCATAAACTGACGTTTCCTCACATCTAGATACTGAGGACCAAGATACTTCTTCTTGAAAGCTCTTCGAAAGAACTCCCAAGTTACATCCACCTCTGAAACATTGGCAATTATGGTCATACACCAATGATAAGAATCGCCATGAAATAACGACATGGTACAACCTAGCTTGCGCTCATCATTACAGCCCATCTGATTCAGAATACGAATCGTACTCTTCAGCCATCCTTTAGCTGCCTCGGGGCTCAAACCCCTAAACTCAACACCTCTCAAACTGCAAATACGCTCTAAGGGTAACCCTGGGTTAACTGCCACAACAGGTGCCAGTGCCTGCGCATGCACTCTAGCCATCGCGGCTTGAAAAGCTCCCGTTATTGCCTGAACTAACAGAGTCAAATCACCAAACACTGGTACTTGATGAGCCTGGGGTACACCACTAGCCCCAACATTGACAGGCGGAACCAACGGAGGAGTAGGTAAAACATTAGGGAGATTATCTTCCTCAACGTTATTCTGCCCAATTCTGGCATTACCAGCCATTGAACGTGTCTCACGTCGAGCCATGCTAACAAAAGCATCAAAACACATTAAAGTTAGGCTAACATAAGGTAAAGGATCCAAGACCATCTTATAAAACATTTTAAAACCTCGGTAATAGGCAATGTGTTCCCAATTCATACCCCAACATGATGTAAATCAAGCACCGTACACATACACAATCACCATGCATAACAACAATGATATAAAATCAAACAACAACATACCAACCTTTTGTAACATGTCTCTAATACCAAAAAATGAAACCCCCTTGACTCGGCCTAGACGCCTGATCGAATCGAATGAGCTACATTAGGATTGCCAAAGCAAACCGTAGAAAGGTTACAAAAAGTTGGTCCATTTTTTCCTTTTATCTTGTCTAGATGCAAATTATTAATCTTACATGTACATACTCGTAACAGGTAATTTTTTTGAAGAAAACGAATCACAGAAAGGTATGCAATTGCTTCATATTCACTTTAGGGACCAAAATGTAAATACTTTAAATTATTGAACCAAAATTGAAATTAAGGTTACCAATTCTCAATTAGTCTATTTACATGCCCATATCTCACATTTCAGGTCAAAATGATTAACCATATGCATACAATTACATTTGCAATACTTAGGGATTAAAATGCAAGAGACCAGAAACTAGATTCCATGACATTACCTGTAAAAACTGCCACTCGTATCGATACGAACAAAGCCATACCGATACGGAGCAACCACGCGTACCGATACATTGTGTTTCCTATCGGTACGCAATGTCAGCTTGCAAAATATTAAAGTCGTACTGGTACGAGCCCTTGGTGTTTTGTACATAGGTTTTTCCCCAAAAAGCAACTTTCAAGTAACGAGTTCCCGCACCGATACACCTTATTCCGTATAGGTACGCCAATCTTAAATTGCTTATTTGTACTAGTACTCGAATACTTGTACCGATGCTGAAGGCCCTGGTTTGCTTAGCCGTACCAATATGCTCCCTTGCGTATTAGTACTCATAGGCCTATAATGTCACTTCCTACTGGTTTTTACTCAAATCTAGATGCATTTAGATCCTAGCAACTTGCATACATGAATATAAACATTCAACAATACATATATCAACAGTTGCACCAAGGTTTAGCTACAAAACAAGCTTATGCTACCATATGGTTTAATCTATAGGCATACTCCCTACAACACTCCACCAAACATACCAAAATGCTCAAATAACATTTACCAGCACAAGCATCATACCAACATCACTTTAATACCATATTCAACATGTTAAGCTCATCAAAGCATGCCATCCAAGCAAAACCATCTAGATGCATACTTAGATAACCACATAACATCAACCATAGGTATCGATGCACATTATGCTAACCAACATCAATCAAACTCCAAAATCAAAGCATTAGACATGTTTAAACCAGGGAAAACAGAATTGCATATCCCAAAATACATGGCGAACGCATTGCCTTATTAACCGAAAACATAAACCGAGTTCATACTCAAAATTTCTTTGCCTCTTGAATCTCTATGACTTTGCCTTTGCTGCCCTAAGCCTTAATGCTTTGCATCATTAGGAAAAATAGAGCGTAAGAACACTTGCTTAGTGAGGATGATCTTAAAACAATGATGCATTATAACCCTTGAAAACCAAACACTTGTTTTCAAACCATGCTTACGATCTAAACAAGTTCCAATGATTCCAATTCAAAACATGCATATCGACCATATACAAAAGATATATTCCACATGCTTAAATCCCCAAAGCATTTTATACAAAACCATGCTTGAATTCCAAAGCACTATATACAAAACCATGCTTAAATTCCAAAGCATTATATGCAAAACCATGCTTATATCCCAAAGCATTAAAAATAGATTCAACATTAGAACTCTCGTATATTGGCAATTATAGTGACCCCGAATAGTCGACCACAATCCTTGATTAGCCGACTGCTAATCTTTAGTTAACTGACCATTAACTTTACACATAGGTATACGAATTCCCCCTTAATGACCGACTATCATCAAGACTACCCCATGCCGACTGTAAGATTTTATGACCTTGCCGACCGCAAGCTTTACATCAACAAGGGAGAACTGACCGCTCAACCCAAGTGATAACAACATAGTCCGAGTAGCCGACCGCTATACCTCAAGGACCCTTATCCACAATCGATTTTTTAAACATATTATAGTGTAATTTATCATATGCATGCCAACTATATCCAAATGTTTTCTCACCTTGTCACATAGCCAATATATTATTTACAACACCATTTACTCACTGTTTTACAATACATTACACAAAATCCCCACATATGTAAATCATATTGCCACAACAACATCACATTCCCGACCAGAATAAAATCCAATGCTCACCAATATATATTATACTTTTAAACCACTACACATGTACTTAAAAATCATGCATTTATAGTAAGTAAAACCAACCATGTTTATGAGTAAAACATGAATTACACATGCTCATATCCGAACTGATATTAAAGAGCAAATGAGGGAAACTTACTTCCAAGCTTAGGTAAGTGTTTCAAACTTAACCAAAACTTCCAAAACCACTTTCAAACCTTTGAAAAACTTTTAAAACCATTTCAACTCACCAATTTCACTTCGCCTTGCTTGCTAACGTGAAACAAGCTCTCGGCAAGCCTCAAACCACCTCAAGATGCTACGCCTTGATTATCTCCTATTTTGGCCACACAAAACTAGAGGAAACATGCATTAAAATGCATCCAACTCTCTGTTTCAAACCAAAATCCCGTAGCTCTCAAGATGCCCACTCAAAACTCATCCGAAACTTACCGAAATCAACCTCAAACACTTCTCAACCTTAACCCATCCATAATATAATGATTCAATGCATCAAACTTCACAAATAACATCCAAAAACCCTTTTACAACATCTTTTTACTTCCAGCAAAGATTAAACTCCAAAAACAACCCAAAAACCATAAACTAACAACCTAAACAATTAGATATTCAACCAATTCCGGGATTTCATAATTAAAATCAACTTATCCACAATATAATACATCCAAAATAAGATTGAAATCAATCCTCAACACTGGAAAAATAGATCCAATTCAAAAATCACAAGATTTCATCAATTAAACCATAATTAAGCAAAATTCCATAATTAATTAACTAAAACATATTAGAAAACATATGTAAAGAGTCAAGAAATTGGGAATTTAAGTAAAGAACCTTTCATTAGAGGAGAAGAACAAAACTTACCTCCAATGAGTGAGTTTCCCCTTAATTGGATGTTTTCCTCTTGAAAAACAATGAGATTCAATAAGATTTTTAAGAAAACAAGTTAAAGAATCATTTAGCAAATCAAAGAATTAAGAACAAGATCATTACTGTGAATCTTTAATAAGAAAAAGAGTGTTTGGCTGAGATTATTTTGAGAGAAAATATGAGACAAAGAAAGTTACGTCAAATTTTGATTTGGAAAAATAACTACCTTTTAACTAAATCCATTTTAATTTCTCTTAATTAAAACCCTTTTAAAAATAATCCAATTAAAAGAAAACTCAGATTAGACCGAATGGTAAAATAGCTCCTTAAAGATTCAAAGTTTTGACTCTTTACAAAACAGTCACCTTTTAAAATAGTTTTCAAAAATTGCAATTTGGTCACTAGCCAAAATGCCACCCTTCCAAAGCTCATTTTCCATATTTTTATCGTTTAGAAAAATATTTGCACTCGAATCCGACTCGAATCTCTAACCCGGTCCACCGGACCTACTAACTAGCCTTAAAACTACTAGGCCCAAAATTAGGGCGTTACAGTTTGATAAATAATAGACTCTGAAGCAAAATAGACAAATTTATCTTATTTATACATGCCACTAAAGTTAATTAAAAACCTCAAGTAGGATGTCATTACTGAAGTAGCTTGATTAAAAATTTTTGAACTTGATGCAACGCGTTACTTACACCCAATATCTCGGACCACCTACGTGTGCATAGGAAAAAAACACGCTAAGTACGAACTTAGTGCGGCATTATAAGGTAATCGTAAAATTAAATAATAATCAGTCCTTAAGTATAACATAGTATAAACAATCCCCTTATAAAACTATTTCAAATCAATATTGCTTTAAAGCAAAGATGAAATATTTATAAAAATTATTCTGTAAAAGTTCTTTTATACCAATAGCCCAAGGAGTACGTATAGAGAGAAACTAAGTATATGAGATCGTGTACTCCCAGAGTACTAGCCATTTTCCCTAAGGAGAAAGGCAAACATTACATTAATACGTGATTATTGTGCTCCCAGAGCACTAGTCGCCGGATTGGCGGTAGTCCCAGACTGCTAGACTCTTATGGCATGCCGCTATACTGTAACTCTCAATGGTAATCTTGGACAATAAAACAATATCATTTCCTTTGCAATATATCATTCTATAGATGGTAAATAACTCATCATCGATAAATCAAAATAATGGAGCAATTCATACTCCATTATACCATAAATTATTCTATAACATATCATCGATGTATGATAATAAAATTATCATAAAAAAACATAATAAGGTAGTTCATACCCTATCATGTACAAAACCATATCTTTTTTCTTGTGAAAATATTATATTTCAAACATAAAAATCGACATTAATTATACCATAAATCACTCTGGTAACATAATTATCGATATATGATAATAAAAATTATCATAATCAAAACACAATAAGGTAGTCCATACCCCATCATGTACCAAACATTTACCTAAATACGTTTTAAAATGGATAATTGCACTAACCTTGACACTTCTTATCCCAAACTAAAATGCGTGTATTAAGAGAACTTCAAGCTTGGTCATTGCTTTATCTACTGAATTTTTGATTTTCTCGTGTTTAATTGAATGCTTCAAATGCATCCCTTATATGCACAAATTAATAACACCAATAAGGTACTCATTTTATAATCTGCCAGTCTGCGCTACCTTCAAAGAAATATTTATATAAACCACAACTCAAAATTCGATTCTATTTTTTCTAACAGAAACTAGATTCGATAAGATGTTCAACCATATTAACTAATAGCCCAAATTCAACTTGTACGATTTATGACGATTTTTCAAAGTTGAATTCCAGTGCTGAATTTCAGAGCAGACTGTTGCTCTGTTTCCTGACCTTTCGTCACTTAAAAATTCTTATCTTTTGATATCCCAATCGAAATCAGTCACCGTTTGTTTTAAAAAAAACTAGACTGAACCAGTAATACAATGGTATTTGGCTTATTTCCTAATCATTTTTATGGAATTTTTGGTGAATTTCCAAACTCACTGCCAAAGACTAAAATTCTGGGCAGATTTCATAATTCAAATCTTTAGCATCCTTTAACCATTCCAACACCTCAAATTAACCTTTAACTATATTGTTCCAACATTTTCCTTTCATGAAAACTCCAAATTGAACTTGAATCCTTAAACCCCAAATTAAACCTTAATTAATCAAATGATATCCCATCAAGAGTACATCAATTTCAACTTCAATCAAGCATATAAATGATAGAATATCATATAAAAATCCTAATTTATTTGAATCCCAAACCCTAAATTATCTCTCCTCAAAATTCAAGAGTTGTCTTCAACTATTCCATGAATTTCTTATACCAAATGAAAGAGAATTCAATGAAGAACAAATTTGTATTTCATGAACTAACCGTGAATCCAACTCTAAATGCTTGAAATTTGAACTTGAATTTTTTTCTCCCTTCTCTAAACCTCACGGAAATGGAATAAAGATGAACCAAAATTCCACATTTTTCTTTTCTTTATTTTCATGCCAAATGGCATTATTTAATCATATTTAATAAAAAATCTCCTTAATAGTCAAATGACTATTTTACCCTTGATATCCAATGATTCAAAGCTTACCACTTGTCAAAATATTCATCCAATGGTAAAAAATAAGCCATTAAGTTAGCAGTTACCAATTTTGCCCTTGTAATTTTCCAAAATTATAATCTTGCCATTATTCATCTAACGGCTCATATTTAACATGAAAAATCAACTTAAAACCAACGGTCCATGTTAAATCCTTCCAAATTAAGTCATGGAAAATATATTATTAATCTTGCCTTATCATCTAACAAAATATCTCAAATATTTGTTTCGATCCGATTATCCGAATTTTTCTCGAACTTAACCCTTTTATAGCTTTTAACACAAATTCTGTACAAAAAATTCGAGTAACACGGAAATGTCATTCTTGGGGCTAAACTATTCATTTACAGGACTAAAATACATAACTTTCAAAAATTACAATTTAGTCCCTAAACTTTTCCTAAGTTTATACTTTTGCCACCAAACTTTCATTTTATTCATTTTGGTCACTAGCCAAAATTTTGAGGTATTACAATTCTCCCCCTTTAAGAAAATTCATCCTTGAATTTTAGCACATACATGCAAATTCTCTAATTAATCTCCCATATGGCTTCTACCACTTTGTGATCCTTTCATGAATCTTTACTGTAGAAATCTCTTTTATTTCTCAATCCTTTGACTCCATAAGCCATGATCTTTGTCGGTTCCTCTTCATAAGTGAAGTTTAATTGAATCTCAACCTTTTCTGGTATTATGATATGTGAAGAATCAAATTAACACTTCAAAATCTTCAACATATGGAAGACATCATGGATTTTAATTCTTCTTCAGAACCTAATATAGATCATTGAATCTTAGGCTAAGCTTTACTTTTGGTCTGAACCATAACACCTTCTTCCAAGGTGAAACTTTTAAGGAATACTTTATCCTTAACTTCATATTAAATATATTTTCTTTCAAGATCAACATATAATTTCCTTCATTATAAAGTAATTATAAAATTAGTTCGAACCACTCTTACTTTATTTTCCACATCCTGAACTGAATCAGATCCAATCACCTTTTAGTTCTCTTTTTAACTCATTATCATCGGGAATATATATTATCCCTTGATAATATGAACATCTTTTAGACTTAACATCAAAGTCTTTTAATTTTCCCTTTTCACCTTACTGAATTCTTTCCAAGCATATCTTTTCTTTCATTTGTGAATCTTTGATCCAATTTGTCAAAGTAGACTTAAGATGAAGCTGTATAATCAATACACTATTCTCTTCCAAAGATAATTAGACATTTAATGCTTATAAGGAAAAGAAATACTTTCGGCTAAATACATATGTCAATATTTTAGCCTTATTACATTAATACACATCCCAACCTAGTATGAGATATATCATTAAATAACATGGAATCCTTATTAACTTCAGATTGTATTAATACTAGTGCTACTATCTTAACTTTCTTAGGATATACTCAAATCCTTTTTTGTTGAGACAATGTGACATGAAGATGCAACTTGAATTAATCAAATTCACATTTGGGTAACTTTGCATATAACTACCTTTCCCACAAGGCTTGTAGCACTATTCGTAAATGTTTATCAACTTCTTCTTTCATACTACACTTTTAAGGAAGTCATCTTTATACTCGATTGATAACTGTTATTATAAGAAATTTCATTTAGTGGCACATACTTTTTCCAGGAGCCTTCAAACTCAATCAAATAAAAACTATACATATCATTCAAAATCTAAATTAACCTGTCAGATTGTTCATCATTCTATGGATGCAAAACATTGTTAAAATTTATGTCGAGTCCCTAATGCCTTATGTAAAGAACTCTAAAATCTAGAGATAACCTTGGATCTTAATCACGTACAACGAAAATAGGTAAATCACGTAACTTCACAATATTTCAGATTTAGAGCTCAACATATTTATTCATTATAGATTTATTCAATCTGACCACAATTACCCAAATCAAATCATTTATACTTGGTATCATTGATAACCTAATTACGAAATCCATCAGAACTCTTTTCCACTTCCAATAGGGGAATGTAAATGTGTTACCACATTTCTGATGGTACTTGATGTTTTGCTTATAGTTGCTTTCCTGTTAAGCATGTAGACATAAATTAATTTACTGTCCTTTTTATATCCGGCCATCAATATTTGCTCTTCATATATAGATACATCCTATTCCCTTTTGGATGCATTGACAATGGACTGTAGTGTTCTTTATTAAGACGTTCTAGTTTCAACTCATCATCATCAAGACATAATATTTTCCTCAAACATCCGACATACTTAACTTTGAAGTCTTTATTTTCACCATTTTCAATTTGTTTTAACCCTGACAACACATTTTTTCATCTTTTAACTTAAAATCTTTAATCTGACCTATATGAATAGGTCTAAGCTAAAGTTCTGTAATTAACATATCCTTCTTTTTCAATTACAGTTGCACATTCATTACTCTTAAAGTAGAGAATATCTTTCAACTAAGTGCATTGTCTACTATATTCGCCTTTCCAAGATAATAATCAATCGCAACATCATAATACTTGAGGAGTTCTATCTACCACCTCTACCGTAGGTTCTGATCCTTTTTGGTTCATCAAGCATTTTCGAACTTTTATAATCCTGAAGACATAACAACGTTCACCATATAATTGATGACAATATTTTTTAAAGCATATACAATTGTATCTAACTCTAGATCATGAGTATAACAATTTATCTCATGAATCTTGAGTTGCCATGATGCACATGCCACTAATTTGCCCCTTTTATCCGTATGTATCCCAATCTATTATGGGAAACATCACTACAGAGTGTAAAGTCTCTCTATACTAACACTGGAGCTTCTGTCAGAATCTATTTTTTTAATCCAATCAAATTCCATCGGTCTCGTCAATATAGCCTAAAAATGTTACTTCAGATATCCAAAATTCATATTTAGACAACCTCAAATATCTAGAATCCATACTTGAACAACTTGGCATACAATTGTTTTTCTTGTAAAATTCGTAATACCACCCGAAACTATAAATCATAATCTTCCCTAGTCTTTGGGTACTTAAAATATATCATTACTAATTACCATGGCAAACTGATCCGAATACAATTAGAATACTCTGTTTATCATATCCATGAATGCTACTGGAGCATTAGCATGGCCAATAAGGCACTATGAACTCATAGTGCCCAAATCGCGTCTTGAAAACAATTTTTAAGAATATTCTCCTCCTTGACCTTCAATTGATATACTTCGAATAAAGATTAATTTTGGAGAATACTTCTACTCCATTCAATTGATTAAAGGGATCATCAATCTACAACATAAATTATCTATTCTTTAATAGAACTTTACTTATTTCACGATAACCAATACATAATCTCATCGAACTGTTTTTCTTTTTCTAAACATTACTAAAATTCCCCAAGGTAATATATTAAGTCGTATAAAACCTCAATCCCATATTTAATATAACTGAACCTTTAACTCTCTTATATATGTAAGAGCCATTTTGTACAATACCTTTGATATAAGTTCAGTGCTAGAGAAAACCTAAATCCTGAATTTCATTTCACAATCAAATGGAAGCCCTGGCAATTCCTGAGGGGACACATCCTATTATTCATTGATAGTTGAGATACTTTCCAAGTTCAACTTTGAATACTTATATGCTCACAACATAAGCTAGAAAGTTCTTACATCCTTGTGATAGCAGTTTCCAAAAAAAAAACACTACTGAACCACATTGATAAAAAAAATATGATTTTCCCTCATCATTACAATATCCGAACTTTCTAGTTCCTTTCAGAGCTATATGTTTCAAGAAAAAATTCATAAGAAGCAACTCCATTAAGCTTACTAAAATTCAATTTCTTTGAATTACTATCGAGTAATTCTTACCGATTTAACTTACTTTTGTGCTATGTCCCAAGTGATAAGTTACTATTGTAACCCCCTTGACCCGGCCTAGACGCCCGACCAAATCGAATGAGCTAAATTAGGTTTGCCGAAGCAAACCGGAGAAGGGTTACGAAAAGTCGATCATTTATTTCCTTTTAGAAGTAAACCAGTTACTAATCTTACATGTACATACTCGCAGCAGTGAAATTATTGGTAGATAAGTTACTAATCTTACATGTACATACTCGCAGTAGTGAAATTTAGAAGAAAACAAATCACAAATAGGCGACCAATTGCATCACGTTCTCTACGAGGACTAAAATGTAAATACTTTAAATTATTGGTCCAAAATTGAAATTAAAGTTACCAATCCTCAATTAGTCCATTTACATGCCCACATATCAAATTTCAGGTCAATATGATCATCCATGTGCATTCAATTACATTTGCAATACTTAGGGACTAAAATGCAAGAGACCAGAAACTGGTTTCCATGACATTACCTGTAAAAACCGCCTCTCGTACCGATACGTACATAGCCATACCGTATCGGTACACCACGTCAGCTTGCACAATACTAAATTCATATCGGTACGCGCCCTTAGTGTTCCGGTACACGGGTTTTCCTTCAAAAAGTAATTTTCCAATAATGAGTCCCCATACCGGTACACTCTATCCCGTACCGGTACACCAAGCTTAATTTGCTTGTCCATACCGATACTCCAATACCCGTACCGATGCTGATTGCCCATTTTACCTAGCCGTACTGATATGATCCCTCGCATATCGGTACGCATAGGCCTGTAATGTCATTTTCCTCAGATTTTTCACTCATAACTAGATGCATTTAGAACCTAGCAACTTGTATACATGAATATAAACATTCAACAATACATATACCAACAATTGTACCATGGTTTAGCAACAAAACATGCTTATGCTATCATAAAGATTACTCTAGAGACATGCTCCCTAAAACACTCCACCAAACATTCCAAAGTGCTCAAACAAACATTTACCAGCACAAGCATCATACCAATATCACTTCAACACCCAATTCAACATGTTATGCTCATCAAAGCATGCCACCCAATCAAGACCATCTAGATGCATACCTAGGTAAATGTTAAAAACTAGGGAAAACAGAAATACAGCTTTAGACACGCTCAAAACTAGGGAAAACATAATTACTATCTCAAAATATATAGCGAGCACATCGCCTTATTAACCGAAAACATAAATCGAGTTCATACTCAAAATTGCTTTGCCTCTTGGATCACTACGACTTTGCCTTTGTTGCCCCAAGCCTTAATGCTCTGCATCATTAGGAAAAAGATAGCCTAAGCACACTTGCTTAGTGAGGATGCACTTAAAACAATGATGCATTAAAACCCTTGAAAACCAACACTTGTTTAAACCATGCTTACAACCTAAGCAAGTTCTAATGATTCCAACTCAAACCTTGCATATCGCCCACATGCAAAACAATGTATATACCACATGCTTAAACCCCCAAAGCATTTTATACAAAACCATGCTTGAATTCCAAAGCATTAAATACAAAGCCATGATTAAATCCCAAAGCATTAAAAATATATTCAACAATTGAATTCTCATATATTGGAAATTATAGTGACCTCGGATAGTCAACCATTATTCTTGATTAACCGACCGCTAATCTTTAGTTAACCGACCGTTAACTTTACACATCAGATACACAGATCTCCCTTAATGACCAACCATCATCAAGACTACCGCATGACTTTACAACCTTGTCGACCGCAAGCTTTACATCAACAAGGGGAACCGGCCGCTCAACCCAAGTGATAACACCATTGCCCAAGTAGCCGACCGCTATACCTCAAAGACCCTTAACCACGATCGATATTTAAACATATTATAGTGCACTTTATCTTCTGGCATGTCAACTATATCTGAATGTTTTCTCACCTTCTCACATAGCCAATATATCATTTACAATCATTACTTACTGTTTTACAATGCATTACACAAATTCCCCACATATGCAAATCACATTGCCATAACAACATCATATTCCGACCGGATTCAATATACTTTTAAACCATTACATATGTACTCTAAAATCATGCATTTACAGTAAGTAAAACCAACCATGTTTACGACTAAAACATGAATCACACACGCTCATATCTGAACCGATATTAAAGAGAAAAGGATGGAAACTTACTTCCAAGCCTAGGTAAGTGTTTCAAACTGAACCTAAACTTCTAAAACCACTTTCAAACCTTTGAAAGACTTTTAAGATCGTTTCCACTCACCAATTTCACTTCGCCTTGCTTGCTATCGCGAATTAAGCTCTCGGCAAGCCACAAACTACCTCAAGATGCTACGCCTCGATTATCCCCTATCTTGGCCACACAAAACCAAAGGAAACATGCATTAAAATGCATCCAAATCTGTTTCAAACCAAAAACCCGCAGCTCTCAAGATGCCCACTCAAAACTCATCCAAAATTTACCGAAATCAACCTCAAACACTTCTAAATCTTAACCCAACCATAATATAACGATTCCATACATCAAAATTCATCAAATAACATCTAAAAACCCTTTTACAACATCCTTTTACTTCCAACAATGATTAAACTCTAAAACAACCCAAAAAGCATTAACTAGCAACCTAAGAATTAGAGATTCAACCAATTTCGGGATTCCATTGTTAAAAACAACTTATCCACAATATAACACATCCAAAATAATATTGAAATCAATCCTTAACACTGGAAAAATAGATCCACTTCGAAAATCACTAGATTCCATCAATTAACCCTCTATTAAGTAAAATTCCATAATT
Organism: Hibiscus mutabilis; assembly: GCA_019671005.1. Taxonomy (NCBI): domain Eukaryota; kingdom Viridiplantae; phylum Streptophyta; class Magnoliopsida; order Malvales; family Malvaceae; genus Hibiscus; species Hibiscus mutabilis. The sequence continues at coordinate 27,533,332 of CM033746.1, forward strand.
AATCAATTAAAATCCATTAGAAAAATATATAAAGAGTTAAGAACTTGAGAATTTTAGTAAAGAACCTTTCATTAGATGAGAAGAACAAAACTTACCTCCAATGAGTGAGTTTCCCCTTAATTGGATGTTTTCCTCTTGAAAAACAATGAGATTTAGTAAGATTTTTGAGAAAATAAGTTAAAGAATCATTTAGAAAATCAAAGGATTAAGAAACAAGATCATTACCTTGAATCTCTGATAGGAAAAAGAGTGTTTGGCTGAGAGTATTTTGAGAGAAAAATATGAGAGAGAAAGTTACGCCAAATTGTGATTTGGAAAAATAACTATCTTTTAACTAAATCCTTATTAATTCCTTTAATTAAAAATCTTTTAAAAATAATCCTAATTAAGAGAAAACTCAGATTAGACCAAACAGTAAAATAGCTCCTTAAATATTTAAAGTTTTGACTCTTTACAAAACAGTCACCTTTAAAAATAATTTTCAAAAATTGCATTTTGGTCACTAGCCAAAATGTCATCCTTACAAATTTTATTTTATAAAATTGCTTTCAACAATATTTTTAATATATTAAAATAAGATTTTTAAATATTTTCCCATATTTTTATCTTTCAGAAAAATATCTACTCTTGAATCTAACTCGAATTTCTAACCCGGGCACCGAACCGTCTAACTAACCTTAAAATCGCTAGGCCCAAAACAGGGTGTTACAACTCTCCCCCTTAAGAAATTTCATCCTCAAAATTTACCTGGAGGAAAAAGATGCGGAAATCACTCTAACATATCCGCCTTACTCTCCCAAGTGGCTTCCTCGATACCTCGATGTCGCCATAAGACTTTGACTAATTCTATCGTCTTACCATGTAGAACCTTGCTGTTGGAATCAAGGATTTCCACCGGCTCCTCATCAAAGGATAAATCTGGTCTCAACTCAATATGCTCCACCGGCATAACATGCGAAGGATCGACCGATACCTCTGTAGCATAGATACATGGATGTATCTTCTCAAGCTCGAAAGGCAACCTCAACCTATAAGCCACTGGACCAACACGCTCCACGATCTCATACGGTCCAATAAACCTTGGACTAAGCTTATCCTTACGTCCGCATCAGCTTCTTCCACGGTGACACTTTCAAGAACACACGATAGCCCACCGCGTATTCAATTTCCCTACGCTTCAAATTCGCGTAAGATTTTTGCCGATCCGTAGCCGCCTTCAAGCGTTCACACACAAGCTTAACTTTCTAATCCTTGTCTTTCAACACATGTAGCAAGGAAACATGCTTTTCCCCTACCTTGGCCCAACACAAGGGCGTACGACACCTCCGACCATACAATGCCTCATATGGTGCCATCTGAATACTCGCTTGATAGCTGTTATTATAAGCAAATTCATCCAATGGTAAATGCTTCTCCCATGTTCCTTGGAACACAATAATACAACACCTCAGTATATCCTCCAAGACCTGGATAACACGCTCAGACTGCTCATCCGTCTGAGTATGATACGCGGTACTAAAACTCAACCTCAAACCCAAAGCCTAATGTAAACATCTCCAAAACCTTACTCTGAACCTCAGATCTCTATCCGAAACAATAGACTTTGGCACCCAGTGCAAACGCACAATCTCAGCTATATATAAATTCGCTAGTTTGTCCAAGGTGTACATCGTATACACTGGCAAAAACTGCGCACACTTTGTAAACCGATCAACAATCACCCAAATGGAATCATTTTTAGCCAGTGTCAATGACAATCCTGTAACGAAGTCCATGGTGATTCTCTCCCATTTCCATTCTGAAATTTTCAGCAGTTGCAACAACCCAGATGGAAACTGATGTTCAACCTTGACCCGCTGACACACCATACACTTGGAAACAAACTCAGCCACATATTTTTTAAACCCAACCAGTAGTACCTTTTCTTCAAATCACGATACATCTTGGTACTACCCAGATGCATAGCAAAAGGACTAGAATATGCTTTTGCCAAAATAGTGTGCCTGAGCTCCGAAACTTCCGGCACCACTATTCGGCCCTTAAAGCACAAAACACCATCATCATCAAAATGGAAATCCGTCAGATTACCATATGCTATGTCCTTAACACGAGGAACCAAAGAATCATCAAACGGTTGCTTAGCCTTAATCATCTATGACAACGTATGCTTAACTTGCAATTCAGCCAACAACCCACCTTCCCGCGTCACACTCAACTTCGCAAACATCGCCCTAAGCTCAACAGTTACCTTACGACTCAACGCATCTGCAGCAACATTGGCCTTTCCAAGATGAAGCTCAATTGTCAAGTCGTAATCCTTAAGAAACTCCAACCACCTTCGTTGCCTGAGGTTCAAATCCTTTTGAGACATCAAATATTTCAAACTCTTATGATTCGTGAAAACCACACACTTCTCACCATAAAGGTAGTGTCGCCAAATCTTCAAGGCAAACACCATAGCTGCAAGATCCAAATTATGAGTTGGATAATTGCACTCATGAACCCTCAACCGCCTTGACTCATAGGCCACAACCTTTCCATCCTGCATCAGTAGACAACCCAAACCAACATACGATGCATCACTGTAAACCACAAACTCCTTCCTCGATTGAATCAACATAGGAGCATGTGTCAAAACCTCCTTCAACTTCTCAAAACTATGCTGCTGCTTCTTCGTCCACACGAAAGGAAGACTCTTCTGTAGCAACTTTGTCAATGGAGCTGCGATACAAGAAAACCCCTCCACAAAACGGTGATAATAACCAGCCAACCCAAGAATAGCCTCAGTTTCCAATTAAGAATAGCCTCAGTTTTCTGTGGGTCAACATGAATACCCTCCGCGAAAACCACATGTCCAAGAAACATCACCTCCTTGAGCCAAAACTCGCACTTGCTCAACTTGGCATACAATTGGTTATCCTTCAAGACTTGCAGCACAATCCACAAATGCTGATCATGCTCCTCCTCGGTACGAGAGTACATGAGTATATCATTGATAAAAACCACCACAAACCGATCAAGGTACTCATGGAACACCCTGTTCATCATGTCCATGAAAGCTGCCAGGGCATTCGTCAAACCAAACGGCATCACCAAAAACTCATAATACATGAACCTCGTACAAATGCTATCTTATGTACATCCATATCCTTTACCTTCAACTGGTAAAACTCTGAACTTAAATCATTCTTCGAAAACACTGTTGCCTCGCAAAACTGATCAAACAAGTAATCAATCTGTGATAACGGATACTTGTTCTTCACCGTCAGCTTGTTCAACTGGCGATAATCAATGCACATACGCATCGATCCATCATTCTTCTTCACAAAGAGGACCGAATCACCCCAAGGAGAAATTCTCAGTCGAATGAACGCATGATCTAACAACTCCTGAAGCTACGATTTTAACTCTTTCAACTCCTTCGGTGCCATTCAATAAGGAGTAATAGACACCGAAGTTGTACCTTCGTACGTCTCAATACAAAATTTTACCTCCCTATTCGAAGGTAAACCCGATAACTCTTCAGGAAAAAATTATGGATAATCACATACATCAGTGCTGGCCCACCATTCTCCGGTTGTACAACAACAGCATGAGCCACAACTCTTTGATCATCCTCGCGCCTCTGAAAATTACCCCTGCCACAGCCTCGGCCCCTAGCAGGTACAACAACCCAAACTGGTGCATCACCCATAGCTTGAGGATAGTTACGCTTCATGTGACCAGGAGATCCACATATCTAGAAACTTATGGTATTTCCCTAACACTCACCCATGTGGCATCTACCACAACGCTCACACTCAGACATAATACGAATACCTTGGTTACCATGGCCAACACTGCCACCTCGCCTATGATCCAACTTATGCCTCTTATCACAAAACCTCCTATTTTGCTTCCTGAAATTGCCAAAATTAGCCCCACGCTTGTTCGAGCTCATGCCTGAACCTTGTTCTGTTACCCTCAAGGATTGCTCAATATCCTTAGCACGGTTCACAAGCACATCAAAATCTATGTAGTCCGCAGCTGACTGACTCTTTTCAGTCGTATACCCAAGTGTAGGTTATTGTCAAGTAATAATTCTTGGGAGTCCGAGGTCGAATCTACAGGGAAGTTTTGTTTAGAAATTACAAGATAAAAAAATAAAATAAAAATCTGAAAAGAGAATAATTGATTAGAAAATAAACAACAATATAAATAAAAGAAGCTGAGGTTTTGAGAATCTACTCTTGGTATTATACTAAGATTAATTTTTATTCTTCTTATTACTCAATTGGAGTGTATATGATGAAATGAAATCCAATCGGAAGGTCTTGCAGTGAAAGTCCAAAGTCCATTGTCCAATGTCCAATGTCCATAATCAAAGTGCAATAAACAATGTCCAAAAAATGCAAAGGTATAGCATATGGTGTTATATGGATTGGTGCAATCAAAATTAATAAACAAGTCCAAATGTTCATTATGCCAATTTGTTTTGTCTACAATAAATCAAGTTAATTATAACAAGCATTTATTGTGCCAAATTACTTGTCTATAATGACGCAAGGCTCTTAATTTACTAACATGAGTATCAACCAACTAAATTTAACATCATATACTAATTTAACATGTTTTAGTATATGTTGAGAATTTTAAACTAACCTTTATTATATACCAAGTGCTTCATCCTTTCACATCAGCAACTTGACTTAGAAAGACACCATAACTTTAATGAAAATAAAATTTGGTTTACAAAAACTAAACATAAGAAAGAAAAATATAAAGATGAAAGAAAATATAAAGATGAAAGAAAGAAAAATGATCTTGAATTTTTAACAACAAGGTTACAATCAAGCTTCCAAGATGATTTACAAGGCAAAACTAAAGCCTATTTATAGGAAATTTGTTATGCTAAATGCCAAAGGATGGTGGCTGGAAATTCATCCACTTGAAAGAAATATTTGCATTATTTGATGATGACTTTGCATTAATCCGGTTTTTAGAATTTTGTGGGCATTTCCAGATTTGTTTTGACTTCCCATTTACTTTGAAAATGTATTAGACTCAATAAGTTTTCCAATGGTATCTCACGGTCCAATTTTTGAGTTCTGGAGCTCAAGTTATAGTCAAAACCGTGCAACATATTGAGTGCAGAATTTTAGTACAAGTTTATTGAGTCTATTTTCTCAATTCCAGCATTTTCCAATTCCTTTCACCTTGGATCATCTTTGGTTCAACTTCATTTGTGTCATAATTGCAATCACCAAATTCAACATATCTAAGCCTACAATTAACACAAAAATACAATTTGTTAAAAATAACTAAAAGCATAACAAAAGTACTAAAACTGCAACATATTAAAAATACAAACCACAAAATATGAAATAAATAAAAACTTACAAATTTCAATAAAACAATTAATAAACAATGCAAATGTTCACACTATAGATACTAAAATGAGAATATATTAAGGACTCATCAGCAGGCAATAGGTATGTTTTGATATCCTTCACCAACCCATAGCGAAACCTGTTGCACCTCTCAAGATCATCCAAAACCAACTCCGAGGCATACTGACTCAAACGGATAAATTTCACCTCATATTCAGCCACAGACATGCCCCTTGTTCCAAGGCCATAAACTCACGTTTCCTCGCATCCAGATACTAAGGGCCAAGATACTTCTTCTTGAAAGCTCTTCGAAAGAACTCCCAAGTTACATTCGCCTCTAGAACACTAGCAATTGTGGTCACCCACCAATGATAAGCATCACCATGCAACAATGACATGGTACAGCCCAGCTTACGCTCATCATTACAGCACATCTGATTCAGAATACGAATCGTACTCTCCAGCCATCCCTCGGCTGCTTTGGGGCTCAAACCCTTGAACTCAATGATAAGTGTTCAAAAGTACTATTTTTATTACCCTTTTTACTCATATTATTGTTAGACTTAAGCTCATATTAGATGCATAATTAGTCATTCATGCATTAATTCATGTTTCTTTCTACCGTTGAGCTTGATTACATAACTTGGTGATTTTTGTGGAAAAAGATGTTGCTTTGGTGTGTTTTTGTGTGTGTGCAGAATCACTTGCCTAAACAAGGCTAGAACCAGTTGCCAGGGCAGTACATGAAGGAGACGTCGAGCCAGGGCAATTGTCGACAAGAGCAAAGGTGATATGGTAGTCGAAATTGATGACTAGACAAGCCCAAGATGACGTGGAGCAAAGCCCAAACCCAAAGGAAATTGATTTCCATGCAGAGATTAAATAAGAATTAAATTCCAAGAAGATATGAGAAGTTCTAGTAGGAATACAATTATAATGAAGAATTATATTCTTTAAAGATAATTTAATTCCAACTTAACTTCCTCCTCAAAGAAGGACTTTGGCCTAGCCCTATAAATAAGAGGGAGATTTCGACAATCAAAAGAGAGTAAGAAGAGGGAAAATTTCGACAGCCCCATAGGGCAAGAGGAGAGAAATTTCGACAAGAGAGCAAGGGGGAGAGAGTTCAATTTCTTCTTCTTCTTCTTTGCTTCCATTAGATTCATGGTTTGGGGATTATTCTTTGTATATCCTTTGAACCCAACCATGAACTAACTTGATTAGTTGGGGTTATTGTGTTGTGTGGTTGTGAGAAACTATTGGATTTTGTTTAGGTAATAAGAGTTTGCACTTTTCTATTCAAGGTTTATCCATTCTTGGTTCTTATTCTTGTTTGCGAGTGAATTGGGAGAGGATCTCGTAACGTCATCTATTTATCTAATATCGGGAGAGTTAGATTCAAGAAACGAATGAATATGATCTTTATTCATTCTATTGATGGTGAAGATTAATCCGGCTTAGGAATAAGTCAAGGATTTCAATGGCTAAGAGGAGCGCAAGATTGGTTGTTGTTCACCCTTGATTCACGCAGGGATGTATTATCAAGGCATGCACAAGTAGCTAGAGTTTTGACTTAGGGATAAGAAGAAACCATTGAAGAACGCTCTGCCAAACCATGAAGATTGCTGCCCAGACGCCTAAGTAGTTTCCCAACTAGTCGCCCAGGCAACCATCGATTAGTTGCCAAGGCAACCCCGTTGTGCAAGTTGCCACGGCAACTGAGTTGCCCGTGCACTCTTTTACCAGGACGATCCAATCGGCTATCACACCTCAACTCACGATAACCTGACCTATTCTCTCTTTTGATTTCATCTATTCTTTTAGTTTATTGCTCTTAGTTTACTCGTTAATTAGAACTCCTATTATCAATTGTGTTTTTACTTTTCACAGTGCAGTAACTTAAGCAAAGTGGCCCAAACCAATCCCTGTGGAGACGATACTCGATACTCATATCACTTTATTACTTGCGACGTGTATACTTGCACATTTGCGTAGCACTTATCACACGCAACAAGTTTTTGGCGCCGTTGCCGGGGATTGGCAATTGGTGTTAGTTGTTTTTGTTATTGCAATTTTTTTTCTCTTAGTTTTACTAACTTTTCTTTTTGTTTGTTTTATCAAAAAAAATAGGTGCGCTACAAGTTAAGGGACATCAACATGTCGGGAAATAAAAGCCGATCTATTCGAGAGATCATGTTGGAAGATATGAATCAATCCAATCAAGAGTTTCTTGCACCCTTTGATGAATACCTATACCAACCGAGAAAAGCCCAAAGAACTTATACCGTGGAAAAATCTCGTGCTATGTGTGGAGAACATCATGTGTTTGAAAATTGCCCTCACATTTTCGGTGTATATAACTACATGGAGGACCATAGAGGGAACCATCAGCAAAATTCTTCGTGGTATGGTCAAAAAGCTCAAAATTGTTTTTACCATAACAATTTTGCAGCAGCAACAGATATGCCATGGCAATGTTGTCATTTTCAAGAGCATTCCAATTCCTTGGAGGAAACGTTACTAGCTTCCTTGGCTAGACTTGACGGATCAATTGAAGAGATTCGAGAGCTATCAAAATCTATGGATACGAGGATAGCTCAGTGGGATGCAACCTTAGGGGATTCAGAAGATCAATTGGGGAGATCCACATATGTCATGGATAACATGCACCAACAATTCATTCCTAGGGATACTGACATCCCAAGGCAAGATGATAAGGAGCAATGCAAAGAAATCTCTCCGATGTGTGAGGAACAACTAGAACCTCAAAGTCAAGAGGATGCCAATGAGAGAGACTGCCCAACACATGATGAGCTTGAACAACAAATTGCCTCGGCAATGATTGAGGAGCCTGAATAGAGCAATGCCGCGACAACACTCAGTGAAGCTGAGAACAACAATACTACAACAAATTTTGAGGAACCTGATGCCCATAAGGTTACAACGTTGATGTTGAAGTAGGAATCTATAGATTGCTCCCATCTACAATTGCCACGGCAATTACACGACCACATGCAAGATCAACGAGATGATAATACTTTGCCAATGGAATATAAGAAAGTAATGGTTGAACCTTTTGAATTCTTTAAAAGCTCACCTCGTCCATTGCAGATATGTCTTGAGGAACCGAGGTTGGTAGATTTGAAGCCATCGAAATCTCTACTGATGTAGATGTTTGACAGGCCAAAAGAAAACGATGTTTGGATTCGTAAAGCTTTTTAGAAAATTGGTTCTTCCCTTGACTTACAGCAAATTTTGGCAACTGATTGCCACGGCAATTGGCTTGAGCAACAATTGCCACGACAACAAAGGCTACATCCAACCATGATAGAAGTCGACAAGAATGAGGCAATTGAATGGTTGAGAATGGATATAATTTTTCCTATTAATATATTTATGCCTTCAGGAATAGTAGCAAGGTGGAGAGTATACATGGACTACAAGCGAACAAAGAAGAAAGACACCTCCACCATGGTAACGCAAAAGGGAGTAGTGGCAGAGCACATTGGCCCAACTCTTTTTGGGCAATATTGTCACCCGATGGAGGGTACGGATGGACTATAAGAAGTATCGAAAACGACTATCCTCAAGTTTTCTCAGATATGCAGTAACATTAGAAGATGCATGATAGCACTCTTTTCAGACATGGTCGAAAACTTCCTTGAGATCTTCATGGATGATTTTTCCATTTTTGGTAGTGACTTCAACAGTTGCCTCGACAATTTAGAGAATGTGTTGGCAAGATGTGAAGAAACCGATTTAGTCCTTAATTGGGAGAAGTGCTATCTTATGGTAGATGAAGGAATAGTAGTGCTCACACAAGATTTCATCAAGGGAATTGAAGTAGACAAAGCTAAGGTGGACGTGATCGAGAGACTACCCTCACCAAGATAAAGTCTTCAATTTTGTTGATTCTTGCGCCCAAGCATTCGAAACCCTAAAGGAAAAGCTTGCCTCAATAACCCTCAATGCCGCAGCAACCCTTGATGCCTCAGCAACCATGGATGCGCATGCCTCGGCAACCCTTGACACTGCAGCAACTCCTGATACGCACGCCTCGGCAACCATGGACGCGCACGCCTCGGCAACCCCTAACACCTCGGCAACCCTCGACGCCACGGCAACCACTGATATTCACGCCTCGGCAACCATGGATGCGTATGCCTCGGCAACTCTAGACGCACACGCCTCGACAACCTTGGGAGTAGTCGCCACGGCAGCACATGCCTCGGTAATACCCTGGTACGCAGATTTAGTTAATTTCCTTGTTTGTGGTATTTTACCTTATGGCCTTACTCACCAAGGGAAGAAGCGATTCTGCCATGATGCTAAGCATTACTTTTGGGACGAGCCTTTTTTTTTAAACAATGTGCAGAACAGGTCATACGCCGATGTGTCCCTAAAGAAGAGCAGCAGAATGTACTCCGGTAATACCATTCTTCACCCCATGGAGGACATTGTGGAGGAACTCGTAACACGGCCAAAGTTTTGCAATCCGGTTTGTATTGGCCAACACTGTCCAAAGATGCCCAAGAGTTTTACAAGCAATCTGATTGTTTCCAGAGGACAGGCAATATCACCTACAAACCAATGGGCAATCAAGACCGTGAATATGGATTAGGAAAGTGCCAGAAAAAAGCGTTTGTTGGACCTCAACGAGATAGAAGAATTTCGTGCACTCGCCTATAACAATGCACAAATCTACAAGGAGAAAACAAAGTAATGGCATGACAAGAAACTATTGCCACAGCAATTCATGCCAGGGCAACTAGTTCTCTTATTCAATTCTCGGCTGAAACTTTTCCCGGGAAAACTAAAATCAAGATGGTCGGGACCATTCAAAGTTGTCAAACCATTCTCCCATGGTTCCGTGATAATCAAATCCATTACCGACGAACATGAACTCAAAGTTAACGGACAGAGATTGAAGCACTACAACGGTGCCCATGTAGAACGAAAAAAAAGAAGTTGACACCTTAGGAGATGCATGAGCATGCCCTCCTTTCGATATTTTCTTTTTATTTTTTTGAACTATTTTTTTCTTTCTATTATTTTCGGTTATTTTTTTTCTCTTTATTTATTTTGGGAATTTTTAGGAGATATTTTATTTTTCTTCATTATCTTTAGTTTCCAGGTTTTCTTTGTTTTCTTTTATTTTCCACAACAAGACTCACAACAGAGGATGCCCCTACAACTACCTCAGCAGTTGCCAGGACAAAAGAAACTGGCGATGCCTAGGCAACAACAATGGCTTCGGCAACTACTGATGCCCATGCAAGTGAACCTGCATCGGCAAACATGGATCAAATCAAAGCAACGCTATTCACGCGGTACCAACATTCAACCACCGACCGAAAAATGAATCAAGCAAACGGCATGAAGGAAACTTATCACTCGAGGTGACAACCTCTCCGACTAACTCATTTCATTTAGTTTCTTTTAAATTTTGTTTCACTCATACATGCATTTAGGACAATGCTTCTATCGAGTTTGGGGGGGTGTTGGTTTCTAGTTAGTTTCATGTTTAGTTGCATTCATCGTTAGCAATCACATATAAGTTGCATATGTTACTTGCCATGCCTTTAATTAGATTTAATTGCTTAAGACTTGTTGAATATCCAATGATGAATTTTTACCACTGCACTTAATTGAAAGAACCTTTAATTTTAGGATTGCATGAAAAGAACTTAGAATTTTACTATGATGCTAAATTTTTTTACACGGTTGTGGCTTGTTGATTGAAAGAAACTTAGTGAACTTAGGTTGCTTAAAATTTGGGTAAATTTAAAATTAAAAATTAAAAATTAAAAGTTAAATTCTTGCTAGAGGTGCCCGAAACTGGCTCTAGTAGTAAATGCACATTCTTGCTAGAGGTGCCCAAAACTGGCTCTAGTAGTTAATGCACATTAAAGAATCGCTAGAGGTGCCCGAAATTGGCTCTAGTCGACTAAAATAAAATGAGAAATTGCTTACTTTGCTAGAGGTGCCCGAAATTGGCTCTAGTGAAAATAAAAATAAATGCCCCGATAATTAAATTGATAAAAGCCTATTGTTCACATAGAATCGTGAAAATCAACTTGTACATAACTACGCACACACATTGTCACGAGCATTATAGTTTGGTTCCGGGTAATTTTTGTGCTATCCGAAAAATTAAAAGGTGATCATACTTTGTGCCACAGTTCCGAGGTTTGAATTCAAGTTTGAAGCATGTCTTTGATGATTAAAGTCTTGGTAGGTAATTGTTAGTTTGCATTGCTTGAGGACAAGCAATAGTTCAAGTTTGGGGGTGTGATAAGTGTTCAAAAGTACTATTTTTATTACCCTTTTTACTCATATTATTGTTAGACTTAAGCTCATATTAGATGCATAATTAGTCATTCATGTATTAATTCATGTTCCTTTCCACCGTTGAGCTTGATTACATAACTTGGTGATTTTTGTAGAAAAAGATGCTACTTTGGTGTGTTTTTGTGTGTGTGCAGAATCACTTGCCTAAACAAGGCTAGAACCAGTTGCCAGGGCAGTGCATGAAGGAGACGACGAGCCAGTTGCCAGGGCAATACATGAAGGAGACGCCGAGCTAGTTGCCAGGGCAATTGTCGACAAGAGCAAAGGTGATATGGTAGTCGAAATTGATGACTAGACAAGCCCAAGATGACGTAGAGCAAAGCCCAAACCCAAAGGAATTTGATTTCCATGCAGAGATTAAAGAAGAATTAAATTCCAAGAAGATAGGAGAAGTTCTAGTAGGAATACAATTATAATAAAGAATTATATTGTTTAAAGATAATTTAATTCCAACTTAACTTCCTCCTCAAAGAAGGACTTTGGCCTAGCCCTATAAATAAGAGGGAGATTTCGACAATCCAAAGAGAGCAAGAAGAGGGAAAATTTCGACAACCCCATAGGGCAAGAGGAGAGAAATTTCGACAAGAGAGCAAGGGGGAGAGAGTTCAATTTCTTCTTCTTCTTCTTTGCTTCCATTAGATTCATGGTTTGGGGATTATTCTTTGTATATCTTCTGAACCCAACCATGAACTAACATGATTGGTTGGGGTTATTGTGTTGTGTGGTTGTGAGAAACTATTGGATTTTGTTTAGGTAATAAGAGTTTGCACTTTTCTATTCAAGGTTTATTCATTCTTGGTTCTTATTCTTGTTTGCGAGTGAATTGGGAGAGGATCTCGTAACTTCATCTATTTATCTAATATCGGGAGAGTTAGATTCAAAAAACGAATGAATATGATCTTTATTCAATCTATTGATGGTGAAAATTAATCCGACTTAGGAATAAGTCAAGGATTTTAGCGGCAAAGAGGAGCGCAAGATTGGTTGTTGTTCACCCTTGATTCACGCAGGGATGTATTATCAAGGCATGCACAAGTAGCTAGAGTTTCGACTTAGGGATAAGAAGAAACCATTGAAGAACGCTCTGCCAAACCTTGAAGATTGCTGCCCAGACGCCTAAGTAGTTTCCCAACTAGTCGCCCATGCAACCATCGATTAGTTGCCAAGGAAACCCCGTTGTGCAAGTTGCCACGGCAACTGAGTTGCCCGTGCACTCTTTTACCAGGACGATCCAATAGGCTATCACACCTCAACTCACGATAACCTGACCTATTCTCTCTTTTGATTTCATCTATTCTTTTAGTTTATTGCTCTTAGTTTACTCGTTAATTAGAACTCCTATTATCAATTGTGTTTTTACTTTTCACAGTGCAGTAACTTAAGCAAAGTGGCCCAAACCAATCCTCTGGGAGACGATACTCGATACTCATATCACTTTATTACTTGCGACGTGTATACTTGCACATTTGCGTAGCACTTATCACACGCAACAAGTTTTTGGCGCCGTTGCCGGGGATTGGCAATTGGTGTTAGTTGTTTTTGTTATTGCAATTTTTTTTCTCTTAGTTTTACTAACTTTTCTTTTTATTTGTTTTATCAAAAAAAAATAGGTGCGCTACAAGTTAAGGGACATCAACATGTCGGGAAATAAAAGCCGATCTATTCGAGAGATCATGTTGGAAGATATGAATCAATCCAATCAAGAGTTTCTTGCACCCTTTGATGAATACCTATACCAACCGAGAAAAGCCCAAAGAACTTATACCGTGGAAAAATCACGTGCTATGTGTGGAGAACATCATGTGTTTGAAAATTGCCCTCACATTTTCGGTGTATATAACTACATGGAGGACCATAGAGGGAACCATCAGCAAAATTCTTCATGGTATGGTCAAAAAGCTCAAAATTGTTTTTACCATAACAATTTTGCAGCAGCGCAGCAACAGATATGCCATGGCAATGTTGTCATTTTCAAGAGCATTCCAATTCCTTGGAGGAAACGTTACTAGCTTCCTTGGCTAGACTTGACGGATCAATTGAAGAGATTCGAGAGCTATCAAAATCTATGGATACGAGGATAGCTCAGTGGGATGCAACCTTAGGGGATTCAGAAGATCAATTGGGGAGATCCACATATGTCATGGATAACATGCACCAACAATTCATTCCTAGGGATACTGACATCCCAAGGCAAGATGATAAGGAGCAATGCAAAGAAATCTCTCCGATGTGTGAGGAACAACTAGAACCTCAAAGTCAAGAGGATGCCAATGAGAGAGACTGCCCAACACATGATGAGCTTGAACAACAAATTGCCTCGGCAATGATTGAGGAGCCTGAACAGAGCAATGCCGCGACAACACTCAGTGAAGCTGAGAACAACAATACTACAACAAATTTTGAGGAACCTGATGCCCATAAGGTTACAACGTTGATGTTGAAGCAGGAATCTGTAGATTGCTCTCATCTACAATTGCCACGGCAATTACACGACCACATGCAAGATCAACGAGATGATAATACTTTGCCAATGGAATATAAGAAAGTAATGGTTGAACCTTTTGAATTCTTTAAAAGCTCACCTCGTCCATTGCAGGTATGTCTTGAGGAACCGAGGTTGGTAGATTTGAAGCCATCGAAATCTCTACTGATGGAGATGTTTGACAGGCCAAAAGAAAACGATGTTTGGATTCGTAAAGCTTTTCAGAAAATTGGTTCTTCCCTTGACTTACAGCAAATTTTGGCAACTGATTGCCACGGCAATTGGCTTGAGCAGCAATTGCCACGACAACAAAGGCTACATCCAACCATGATAGAAGTCGACAAGAATGAGGCAATTGAATGGTTGAGAATGGATATAATTTTTCCTATTAATATATTTGTGCCTTCAGGAATAGTAGCAAGGTGGAGAGTATACATGGACTACAAGCGAACAAAGAAGAAAGACACCTCCACCATGGTAACGCAAAAGGGAGTAGCTGGGAGCACATTGGCCCAACTCTTTTTGGGCAATATTGTCACCCGATGGAGGGTACGGATGGACTATAAGAAGTATCGAAAACGACTATCCTCATGTTTTCTCAGATATGCAGTAACATTAGAAGATGCATGATAGCACTCTTTTCAGACATGGTCGAAAACTTCCTTGAGATCTTCATGGATGATTTTTCCATTTTTGGTAGTGACTTCAACAGTTGCCTCGACAATTTAGAGAATGTGTTGGCAAGATGTGAAGAAACCGATTTAGTCCTTAATTGGGAGAAGTGCTATCTTATGGTAGATGAAGGAATAGTGCTCGGCCACAAGATTTCATCCAAGGGAATTGAAGTAGACAAAGCTAAGGTGGACGTGATCGAGAGACTACCCTCACCAAGATAAAGTCTTCAATTTTGATGATTCTTGCGCCCAAGCATTCGAAACCCTAAAGGAAAAGCTTGCCTCAGTAACCCTCAATGCCGCAGCAACCCTTGATGCCTCAGCAACCATGGATGCGCATGCCTCGGCAACCCTTGACACTGCAGCAACTCCTGATACGCACGCCTCGGCAACCATGGACGCGCACGCCTCGGCAACCCCTAACACCTCGGCAACCCTCGACGCCACGGCAACCACTGATATTCACGCCTCGGCAACCATGGATGCGTATGCCTCGGCAACTCTAGACGCACACGCCTCGACAACCTTGGGAGTAGTCGCCACGGCAGCACATGCCTCGGTAATACCCTGGTACGCAGATTTAGTTAATTTCCTTGTTTGTGGTATTTTACCTTATGGCCTTACTCACCAAGGGAAGAAGCGATTCTGCCATGATGCTAAGCATTACTTTTGGGACGAGCCTTTTTTTTTAAACAATGTGCAGAACAGGTCATACGCCGATGTGTCCCTAAAGAAGAGAAGCAGAATGTACTCCGGTAATACCATTCTTCACCCCATGGAGGACATTGTGGAGGAACTCGTAACACGGCCAAAGTTATGCAATCCGGTTTGTATTGGCCAACACTGTACAAAGATGCCCAAGAGTTTTACAAGCAATCTGATTGTTTCCAGAGGACGGGCAATATCACCTACAAACCAATGGGCAATCAAGACCGTGAATATGGATTAGGAAAGTGCCAGACAAAAGCGTTTGTTGGACCTCAACGAGATAGAAGAATTTCGTGCACTCGCCTATAACAATGCACAAATCTACAAGGAGAAAACAAAGTAATGGCATGACAAGAAACTATTGCCACGGCAATTCATGCCAGGGCAACTAGTTCTCTTATTCAATTCTCGGCTGAAACTTTTCCTGGGAAAACTAAAATCAAGATGGTCAGGACCATTCAAAGTTGTCAAACCATTCTCCCATGGTTCCGTGATAATCAAATCCATTACCGACGAACATGAACTCAAAGTTAACGGACAGAGATTGAAGCACTACAACGGTGCCCATGTAGAACGAAAAAAAAGAAGTTGACACCTTAGGAGATGCATGAGCATGCCCTCCTTTCGATATTTTCTTTTTATTTTTTTTATTTTTTTGAACTATTTTTTTCTTTCTATTATTTTCGGCTATTTTTTTTCTCTTTATTTATTTTGGGAATTTTTAGGAGATATTTTATTTTTCTTCATTATCTTTAGTTTCCAGGTTTTCTTTGTTTTCTTTTCTTTTCCACAACAAGACTCACAACAGAGGATGCCCCTACAACTACCTCAGCAGTTGCCAGGACAAAAGAAACTGGCGATGCCTAGGCAACAACAATGGCTTCGGCAACTACTGATGCCCATGCAAGTGAACCTGCATCGGCAAACATGGATCAAATCAAAGCAACGCTATTCACGCGGTACCAACATTCAACCACCGACCGGAAAATGAATCAAGCAAACGGCATGAAGGAAACTTATCACTCGAGGTGACAACCTCTCCGACTAACTCATTTCATTTAGTTTCTTTTAAATTTTGCTTCACGCTTACATGCATTGAGGACAATGCTTCTCTCGAGTTTGGGGGGTGTTGGTTTCTAGTTAGTTTCATGTTTAGTTGCATTCATCGTTAGCAATCACATATAAGTTGCATATGTTACTTGCCATGCCTTTAATTGGATTTAATTGCTTAAGACTTGTTGAATATCCAATGATGAATTTTTACCACTGCACTTAATTGAAAGAACCTTTAATTTTAGGATTGCATGAAAAGAACTTAGAATTTTACTATGATGCTGAATTTTTTTACACGGTTGTGGCTTGTTGATTGAAAGAAACTTAGTGAACTTAGGTTGCTTAAAATTTGGGTAAATTTAAAATTAAAAATTAAAAGTTAAATTCTTGCTAGAGGTGCCCGAAACTGGCTCTAGTAGTAAATGCACATTCTTGCTAGAGGTGCCCAAAACTGGCTCTAGTAGTTAATGCACATTAAAGAATCGCTAGAGGTGCTCGAAATTGGCTCTAGTCGACTAAAATAAAATGAGAAATTGCTTACTTTGCTAGAGGTGCCCGAAATTGGCTCTAGTGAAAATAAAAATAAATGCCCCGATAATTAAATTGATAAAAGCCTATTGTTCACATAGAATCGTGAAAATCAACTTGTACATAACTACGCACACACATTGTCACGAGCATTATAGTTTGGTTCCGGGTAATTTTTGTGCTATCCGAAAAATTAAAAGGTGATCATACTTTGTGCCGCAGTTCCGAGGTTTGAATTCAAGTTTGAAGCATGTCTTTGATGATTAAAGTCTTGGTAGGTAATTGTTAGTTTGCATTGCTTGAGGACAAGCAATAGTTCAAGTTTGAGGGTGTGATAAGTGTTCAAAAGTACTATTTTTATTACCCTTTTTACTCATATTATTGTTAGACTTAAGCTCATATTAGATGCATAATTAGTCATTCATGTATTATTTCATGTTCCTTTCCACCGTTGAGCTTGATTACATAACTTGGTGATTTTTGTAGAAAAAGATGCTGCTTTGGTGTGTTTTTGTGTGTGTGCAGAATCACTTGCCTAAACAAGGCTAGAACCAGTTGCCAGGGCAGTGCATGAAGGAGACGACGAGCCAGTTGCCAGGGCAATACATGAAGGAGATGCCGAGCCAGTTGCCAGGGCAATTGTCGACAAGAGCAAAGGTGATATGGTAGTCGAAATTGATGACTAGACAAGCCCAAGATGACGTAGAGCAAAGCCCAAACCCAAAGGAATTTGATTTCCATGCAGAGATTAAAGAAGAATTAAATTCCAAGAAGATAGGAGAAGTTCTAGTAGGAATACAATTATAATAAAGAATTATATTGTTTAAAGATAATTTAATTCCAACTTAACTTCCTCCTCAAAGAAGGACTTTGGCCTAGCCCTATAAATAAGAGGGAGATTTCGACAATCCAAAGAGAGCAAGAAGAGGGAAAATTTCGACAACCCCATAGGGCAAGAGGAGAGAAATTTCGACAAGAGAGCAAGGGGGAGAGAGTTCAATTTCTTCTTCTTCTTCTTTGCTTCCATTAGATTCATGGTTTGGGGATTATTCTTTGTATATCTTCTGAACCCAACCATGAACTAACTTGATTGGTTGGGGTTATTGTGTTGTGTGGTTGTGAGAAACTATTGGATTTTGTTTAGGTAATAAGAGTTTGCACTTTTCTATTCAAGGTTTATTCATTCTTGGTTCTTATTCTTGTTTGCGAGTGAATTGGGAGAGGATCTCGTAACTTCATCTATTTATCTAATATCGGGAGAGTTAGATTCAAAAAACGAATGAATATGATCTTTATTCAATCTATTGATGATGAAAATTAATCCGACTTAGGAATAAGTCAAGGATTTCAGCGGCTAAGAGGAGCGCAAGATTGGTTGTTGTTCACCCTTGATTCACGCAGGGATGTATTATCAAGGCATGCACAAGTAGCTAGAGTTTCGACTTAGGGATAAGAAGAAACCATTGAAGAACGCTCTGCCGAACCTTGAAGATTGCTGCCCAGACGCCCAAGTAGTTTCCCAACTAGTCGCCCAGGCAACCATCGATTAGTTGCCAAGGCAACCCCGTTGTGCAAGTTGCCACGGCAACTGAGTTGCCCGTGCACTCTTTTACCAAGACGATCCAATCGTCTATCACACCTCAACTCACGATAACCTGACCTATTCTCTCTTTTGATTTCATCTATTCTTTTAGTTTATTGCTCTTAGTTTACTCGTTAATTAGAACTCCTATTATCAATTGTGTTTTTACTTTTCACAGTGCAGTAACTTAAGCAAAGTGGCCTAAACCAATCCTTGTGGAGACGATACTCGATACTCATATCACTTTATTTCTTGCGACGTGTATACGTGCACATTTGCGTAGCACTTATCACACGCAACACTCAACACCTCCCAAACCACAGAGATGTTTTAAGGGTAACCCTGTATTAACTGCCATAGCAGGTGCCAATGCCAACGCATGCACTTCAGCCATTGCTGCTTGAAAAGCTCTCGTTATCGCCTGAACCAGCAGAGTCAAATCACCAAACACTAGCACTTGATGAGCTTGGGGTACACCACCATCCCCAACATCAAAAGGCGAAAAAAATGGAGTAGGAGGAGGTAAAACGTTAGGGGGATCCTCAACATTATTCTGCCCAACTCAGGTATTTCCAGCCATTGAACTTGTCTCACGTCGAGCCATGTTATCAAAAGCATCAAAACACATTAAAGTCAGGCTAGCATAAGGAAAAAGATCTAGAACTATCTTATAAAACATTTTAAAACCTCAGTAATAGGGAATGTGTTCCCAATTTATACCCCAACATGATATAAATCAAACACCGTACAATTATACAAGCACCGTGCATAACAACCAATGATAATCAATCAAAAAACAACATCCCAACCTTTCGTAACCTAGCTCTGATACCAACAAATGTAACCCCCTCAACCTGGCCTAGATGCCCGACCGAATCGAGTGAGCTACATTAGGTTTGCCGAAGCAAACCGGAGAAGGGTTACAAAAAGTCGGTCTATTTTTTTTCCTTTTATCCTATCTAGATGCAAGTTATTAATCTTACATATACATGCTCGGAGTAGGGGAAATTTAGAAGAAAACAAATCACAAATAGACGGCCAATTGCATCACATTCACTACAAGGACTAAGATGTAAATACTTTAAATTATTGGTCCAAAATTGAGATTAAAGTTACCAATCCTCAATTAGTCCATTTACATGCCTACATATCAAATTTCATGTCAATATGATCATCCATGTGCTTTCAATTACATTTGCAATACTTACGGACTAAAATGCAAGAGACCAGAAATTGGTTTCCATGACATTACCTGTAAAAACTGCCTCATTTACCGATACGTACATATCCGTACCGATATAGAGCAACCACGTGTATCGGTACACAATGTACCATATCAGTACGCCACATCAGCTTGCAAAATACTAAATCCGTATCGGTACTCACCCTTAGTGCTTTGGTACACAGGTTTCCTTTAAAAAGAGATTTTCCAATAATGAGTCTTTGTACCGATACACTCTATCCCGTACCGCTACGCCAAGCTTAATTTGCTTGTCCGTACCAATACTCCAATGCCTGTACCGATGTGACTGCCTTGTTTTGCCTAGCCGTACCGATACGGTCCCCCGCATATCAATACGCATAGGCCTGTAATGTCATTTTCCTCAGATTTTTCACTCATACCTAGATGAATTTAAAACCTAGCAACTTGCAGACATGGATATAGGCATTCAACAATACATATGCCAACACTTGTACCATGTTTTAGCAACAAAACATGCTTATGCTATCATAAAGATTAGAGACATGCTCCTTAAAACACTCCACCAAACATTCCAAAGTGCTCAAACAAACATTTACCAGCACAAGCATCATACCGATATCACTTCAACACCCAATTCAACATGTTATGCTCATCAAAGCATGCCATCCAAGCAAGATCATCTAGATGCATACCTAGGTAACCACACAACATCTACCATAGGTAACGATGCACAATACGCATAACAACATCAATCAAACTCTAGAATTACAGCATAACACATGCTCAAAACTAAGGAAAACCGAATTACATATCCCAAAATCTATGGCGAACAGATTGCCTTATTAATCAGAAACATAAACCGAGTTCATACTCAAAATTGCTTTGCCTTTTGGATCACTACGACTTTGCCTTTGTTGCCCCAAGCCTTAATGCTCTGCATCATTAGGAAAAAGATAGCGTAAGCACACTTGCTTAGTGAGGATGCTCTTAAAACAATGATGTATTAAAACCCTTGAAAACCAACACTTGTTTTCAAACCATGCTTACGACCTAAGCAAGTTCCAATGATTCCAACTCAAACCATGCATATCGACCACATGCAAAACAATGTATATACCACATGCTTAAACCCCCAAAGCATTTTATACAAACCATGTTTGAATTGCAAAGCATTAAATACAAAGCCATACTTAAATCCCAAAGAATTAGAAATAGATTCAGCAATTAAATTCTCATATATTGGCAATTATAGTGACCTCAGATAGTCGACCACTATCCTTGATTAGCCGACCGCTAATCTTTAGTTAACCGACTGTTAACTTTACACATCGGATACATGAATCTCCCTTAATGACCGACCATCATCAAGACTACCCCATGCCGACCGCATGACTTTGCAACCTTGTCGACCGCAAGCTTTACATCAACAAGGGGAACCGACCGCTCAACTCAAGTGATAACAACATAGTCTGAGTAGCCGACCGCTATACCTCAAGGACCCTTAACCATAATTGATTTTTAAACATATTATAGTGCACTTTATCCTAAGGCATGCCAACTATATCCGAATGTTTTCTCACCTTCTTACATAGCCAATATATCATTTACAAAACCATTACTTACTATTTTATAATGCATTACACAAAATCCCCATATATGCAAATCACATTGCCATAGAAACATCACATTCCCGACCGGAATAAAAACCAATGCTCACTAGCATTCAATATACTTTTAAACCATTGCATATGTACTTTAAAATCATGCATTTACAGTAAGTAAAACCAACCATGTTTACAACTAAAACATGAATCACACACGCTCATATCTAAACCGATATTAAAGAACAAAGGAGGGAAACTTACTTCCAAGCCTAGGTAAGTGTTTCAAACTTAAACAAACTTCTAAAACCATTTTCAAACCTTTGAAAGACTTTTAAGACCGTTTCCACTCACCGATTTCACTTTGCCTTGCTTGCTACCGCAAAACAAGCTACCGGCAAGCCACAAACCACCTCAAGATGCTACGCCTTGATTATCCCCTATTTTGGCCACACAAAACCAGAGGAAACATGAATTAAAATGCATCCAACTCTCTGTTTCAAACAAAAAACCCGCAGCTCTCAAGATGCCACTCAAAACTCATCCAAAATTTAGCGAAATCAACGTCAAACACTTCTCAATATTAACCCAACCACAATATAACGATTCGATACATCAAACTTCATCAAATAACATCTAAAAACCCTTTACAACATCCTTTTACTTCCAGCAATGATTAAACTCCAAAACAACCCAAAACCATTAACTAGCAACCTAACAATTAGAGATTCAACCAATTTCAGGATTCCATTGTTAAAAAACACTTATCCACAATATAACACATCCAAAATAAGATTGAAATCAATCCTTAACTCTGGAAAAATAGATCCACTTCGAAAATCACAAGATTCCATCAATTAACCCCAATTAAGCAAAATTCCATAATTAATCAACTAAAATCCATCAGAAAACATATATAAAGAGTCAAGAAGTTCTGAATTTCAGTAAATAATCTTTCATTAGAGGAGAAGAATGAAACTTACCTCCAATGAGTGAGTTTCCCCTTAATTGGATGTTTTCCTCTTGAAAAACATTGAGATTCAATAAGATTTTTGAAAAAACAAGTTAAAGAATCATTTAGAAAATCAAAGGATTAAGAAACAAGATCATTACTTTGAATATCTGATAGGAAAAAGAGTGTTTGGCTAAGAGTATTTTGAGAGAAAAATATGAGAGAAAGAAAGTTACGTCAAATTGTGATTTGGAAAAATAACTACCTTTTAACTAAATCCTTATTAATTGTTTTAATTAGAACTCTTTTAAAAATAATCCTAATTAAGAGAAAACTCAGATTAGACTAAATGGTAAGATAGCTCCTTAAAGATTCAAAGTTTTGACTCTTTACAAAACAGTCACCTTTAAAAACAGTTTTCAAAAATTGTATTTTGGTCACTAGCCCAAATGTCACCCTTCCAAAGCTTATTTTCCAAAATTGCTTTCACCAATATTTTTAATATATTAAAATTGGATTTTTAAACATTTTCCCATATTTTTATCTTTCAAAAAAGTATCTACTCCCGAATCTGACTAGAATCTCTAACCCGATCCACCAGACCGTCTAACTAACCTTAAAACCACTAGGCCCAAAACCAGAGCGTTACAACTATCACATCGAACTTTCCTTGATCATCACAACAGAGCCCTTTTTGTATCTCTTTTTTTATATTTATCAAACCAATAGTCTAGCAATAAAAGTTTAAGGAACTTGGGGTTGAATTTCATTTAAAATTATATCCAAGGTTTGAAATAATAAACCTTGGTTTAGCTAGGCATTTCCAACTATACCAGCACATTTGTCGCTACCATTTTTGAAATCGTGTGCAAAATAGCCTGACGATTGATCCTTTGAAAAAAATTAAGGTTTTGATCTTTTTTATTCATTTGATTTTGGATCATTTTATTTTTATTTTGGAAAATTGATTAATTCATTTTTAAATCGAATTTTTTCCTTTTATTTCCTTAAAAACCAATTGGAGTCGCCACCGATCACTTCGAGGTAGACCGAACGCCGTAAAAACAAACCAGAGATTCATTTCTTAAACGTTGGGTTTGAGAGTCAGTTACGTTTGGAGAAGGATTAGCACCCCACAAACGCTCGTTATTGGTGCCTTAATTTTACATGGCATTTCGGATAATTATTTGAATTTAATTTATCCCATAGTTATTAAATGAATTTAAAATTCCAAATGAATATATCTTTTATAAGGAAATTCATTTTATTCGAACATGAGATTAAAAGCACCCCGTTAAGTGGCACTCTTATTCATATTTAAAAAATGAATTTCCAACACAAAAGGTTTAAATGTATGATTTATTATTGTCTTGTTCATTTTAAGTACAAACTTAAAGGGCTCTAATTAATTGAATTATTTAAACCATGAATATTATTAAATTTAAAGACCATTATGTGACAGTACCAATTGCTTGAATATTGTTCATATTAGAACCTCTAAATTTCTTATAATGGTCCTTAATTAATTTGTTATTCTAATTATTTAGAGTTATAGTCCTATTTAGGCTTTAATTGAGCTAACTATGTCAATTATTAATTTCTAGGTTCTAATGGGTATTAAGTATTTCACTTAAAAGACCATGTTGGATAACACCTCATTGCAAGCAATGAAACACCATACGGGTTGGAACTTCAAAGTTTCCTATTTAACACTCATTAATTTACTACAATTATCTCCCTAATTTAATTATTAATTCCTAATTAAAGAACCTAAAATCCTAGGTCTCTAGCAATTAATTAAATCTAAGTGTATTTAAATTATCTAACAAATAATACTACATGATGTTTAAAATATGCGCCATACATATAAATTAAACATTAAATTAAATTAAACAATTAAGTAAGACTCAACTAGAAGGAAAACAAACTCTAATTTCTGATTTTATTGCAATAGGGGACTAAATTGAACTAATTACAAAGTATTGGCCCAATTACACTTTTCCAAGAAAGGATTACAAATCTGGAGATTTAACTATAGAGTATGGGGACTCAATTGCATGAAATACAATACTTTAAGGTTAATTTAAAGGGAATTGGGGACCTAACTGAGAGAAACTAAAACAAGGGACAAGACCCTAAACATTCAAAAGTAGGGCACGGATCTAAGGGTCCGACCCGACCAAAAGGCATGGATATTCCTTGACCCACCCCTAAAACGATGTAGTACCAACTCACCAATAAATGCCCAAAAAAATGAGCTGACTCGTTCATTTCCCTCTGCACCACTCTCTCTCTCATGTTTTCCTCTCGCCCAAATGCTCTCAACTCTAACACCCGAAATCCCCAAATTTCACCCTTTTAAGATCAAAAACTCATATTTCAACTTGGTGTTCTTCGTGTTCTTAAATGATCATTAAGAACACAGCAACCAAACTGCCGCAAACCCCACCGCTAGATCCTCACCGGCCAACCTCTAATGACCTTCAACCATTTGCCGACCACTGTGTTACCCTTTCAGCCACCGTCCTCCTCCGGCCGGCCACTGCAAGGCGATTTTAGACCGCCACTCGCCAAAACCCTAAACTCCCAAATTTTCCCATTTTCAACCTAAACCTAGATCGAAGCCCGGTTAGATAGAACCACCCTTCTTCACCACTTAAATTCTACCTAATCCATCCCTATCTATCTTCAACTCCGCCGTTCATCTCTTTAACCACCAAAAAAAGAGTTTCGACTTCCCCTTTTGCTTTCTGTTTTTTTTAATTCCATTTTCTTTTACTTCGAACTAACATTTATTATTTTTGCGGGAATTAAGGAAGCAAAGAGGGATATACCTCTACAACAACAAATGTGGTGAATCCGGCGATGATAATCTCGCGGTGGTGGCAAGCTTCGCGACGATTTGGTTCAATTTCTAGTAGCGGTTTGTCTCCCGAGGTATACCCTCTCTCTCCTCCATTATTACTTTATTTATTATTTATTATTTTTATTTTATCAGATAATCATTAATTGACCTGAAAATTTCTCTTTCTTCCTATTTATAGGGTTGACCAAAGCTGACATCAACAAAACTAAAATCCTGGTTAAATGGTTTGGGCTAATCCGGGACTAACACGTGGACTCCTTTGGGTGGGAAAATGTATCTCTTAATCAGATTTGTGCTTGTTGGGTTATATGGGCTGGAAAATTTGTAAATTACGCCAAGATTGGGCTTTTAACATTGTAATTGGACATTTGGGCATTATTTGAATGTAATTGGACATTTAAAATGGATATTTAGACTGATTTTATTTATTTATTTATATTGTATATTATTTATCTATTATTTTGGCCTTATTTATTTAATATAATATAGACCCCGGACAAAATACTGGTATTACAGCTGCCCTTCTTTGCTCATTGCTATGGAACAGGAAGTGGGCAAAGACTGAAAAGGCACGAATTTTGTCCAAATCCACTGGACATCCTCTAAACTACCGAAGCTTGAAGCTATTCTTCTCATTTCAAAGTTCTTCAACCTTCTGCCAAACTGTGGAATCTGAAGTTTTCTTCTTATTATGAAATTCTTCATCTTCCAAGGCTCGAAATTACTCCTAACATTCTTCACCTCTTGAGGTTTGAAGCTATTCTTCCTATTATGAAATTCTTCATCCCTCTGTCCAACAATCCACCTCTCTGCAAAGGTGTCGAGCAAGCGAGTTCTTCTTATTATGAACTCCTTATTCTTTTGTCAAGGCTAACCGCAAAATCTGAACTAATTCTCATTATGAACCCATTCAGTCCTCTTAGTCATGCCGATCTACCTCTCTGAAAATGTATTGAACAAGTGAGCTCTTATTATTAGGAACTCTTTGTTCTTCTTGAAACCATTGATATGCCTCTCTGTAAAGGTGTTGAATAACCAAGCGCTCTTCTCATTAGGAACTTCTCATTCTTTCAAAAAGGTGAACTCTTATCATTGTGAGTTCTTCATTCTTTGCTTGACGAACTCTTCTCATTAGGAGATCTGGAGTGAACTCTTCTCATTAAGAATTCTTCATTCATTGTTAGGCGAGTTCTTCTCATTAGAAACTCTGTGGCGAACTCTTCTCATTAGGAGTTCTTCAACTTTGTTGGTCCACCATTCTATAAAGGCATGAACAAGTGAGCTCTTTTCATTAAGAACTCTCCTCATTCCTCAGCAAACGAACTCTTCTCATTATGAGCTCTTCAATCTTCCTTGGCGACTTCTTATTGTGAACTCTGAATTCTTTGATGGTTAAGCTCTTCTCACTGGGAACTCTGGATTCTAGAAATACTGATTCTCCTCTCCTCTGGGGAATGGTTAATCTTGCAAACAGAAACATCATCAATTAATTCGAATTTAATCATGAAATATTTTCAATTTCTCGCTTGAAGCACTGAGTTCTTTAATGTCATTTCTTTTCTGTCTAAGGTGTCTTAATCTTTCTATCTGAAGCTCATATGGGATCTCATCTCTTGTAACACCCTTAACGTATACTCGTAGACCGAATATACACAAAAGATGTTATAGAATCGTTAAGGAAAAACTTGACTTAATTTTTTTTTATTTTGTAGTTTAACCCTTTTTGGTTTTAAATTAAAACTACGTCAGTCTATAGCAACTAGTTTTAACCTTGAAATGTTTTATAATATTTATAAATGTGTTATTGAAACAAAAATATAATTCAGGGAGAAAACTATGTACCCTGCCTAGACCCTTTCTTGATTTTAAAATTACTACATGATTACGGTTAAACTATAATTAACGATGTCATAAATCATAATCATTTGTAGTAAAACCATATTCTAAGTCCATATACTCATAATACTACGTAAACACATTATAACTTAAGTTTACAAAACAGTTTACATCTTTAAAAGCACATACATACATGTACATGCCCACTAGACATCAACCATAATTTAAGATATACATACCGTGACTACTAATGTAACTTGATTTTCCAATTTTATAGCTCCTTCTTGCCATTCTACGCGGAAGAACCTACATGTGAAATAACACACACTAAGTATGAACTTAGTGAGGCAATAATCTCATTTAACAACATAAAGTAAAGTATTACTTATCATAAGATATCATATCAAGTTCTCTACCTAAGATAGGATAGTACTATCAAGGTTTCCACAATTACTAGATTTTCATGTACATGTCATAAGTTCCTAACTTGCTCATGTTTCCAATGCTTTATCATCATAAAATAAGTCATATACATGGTATGTTTCATATTCATAACATGATTCACATACATGATATAATTCACATAAGCAACATGATACACATACATGACATGATTTACATGCATAACATGATTTATATACATGACATGGTTCATATATGTAACGTGATTCATATTCATGGCATGATCCATTTATGTAACATGATTCTCATATGTGGCATATTTCATTTACATGACATGATTTCTATATGTGACATGATTCATATATGTGTTTTCTTTCATATACATGACTTAATTCATATACATAACATTATACGTGTACATGGCATAATTCCTATGCATGGCATAATTTATATACGTAACATAATTTATATACATGGCATGGTTCATATGCATATTATATTTCTTATATATATGATATACTTTGTATAATTGGCATGATTCATGTACATGGCATGATTCGTATACGTGGCATGATTCGTATACTTAACATATTTCATATACATAGCATGGTTTATATTCATGACATGTTTCATATACGTAACATGATTCATTTACATGATATGATTCATTTACGTGACATGATTCCTTTATCATTGCCAAAGTATGCTATATGATATCGAGGTATGCGAGTCAACTTGAAATGACACCGTAGTGTCAAACGTGAATGTGAAGATGAGTATGTACTCGGGGACGCTCTTTGCTCCCCATAAACATGAAGCACCTCGACAGTGCACTCGGGTACAGTGGGCGTGGATCCCCAAGGTGCATGTGACACAAATATTTTGTCACAATATATGTTTGATAACTTGAACATGAGGGTGCAACTGCTAAAGACTCTATGGCATGCAAACTATACCATGGACTCTCATACTCAATACTTGGACATTTCTTTTATCATCAATCATCATGAATCATATAGATAAGAAATTCATATTCATATTTCATCGTAATTGTTCATGGTAATCATAAATCATCATAATTAATCATATAAATAGACATTTCATGTTCACACGTCATCATAAATAGTCATAGCAAACATAGATCATCACCATTTCTCAAAATAATAATTCATACCTCGTATTCCATTTAATCGACCTTTATTGCAACATGAAGTAGCTTAACATATATATATATATATATATATATATGGCAATGTTATTTTTAAATTAAGGTTGACTATTCACTAGTCTTCCTAACTGTAATTTAAAACATATAAATGCACTTACCTAGGCCATGAATAGTATGCCTCACTAAGCTTACTCAGCGAAACTGTTTGGGTTTCCAGTCATTCTTTTCTAGTGGAGCAGATCTTCCACATCTAGGTGGAAAATCTCGAACAGCTAAAACCTTTCGTTTCTTGAATTCTGGAAAAAGACGTGATAGTGTCTGAATAACACTGAGAGCTTTTACATTAGTCGGTGTAAGAGCATTTGTCTCATCTTTATTGTTGTTACCTATCTCAGGACTATTAGAAAGATTATCCCAAGAAGATATCTGACTTGATTCTAGAGGCTTAGACTCCGGTTCCATACTTGCTTTGCACTTCATTTTCCATTCATGTAGCAAATACCATGTAAAAAGTTCACATTAGAAATTTATTCAATCTTTATTTGCACAAACACAAATAATATACTTATTTGTATCTTTCTTGAATAATTAAGCTTCCACTTGAACAATTCAAGTTATCTAATCATTCAACATAAAATTTCCCAAAAATTTCTTGCCTTCTTTATACTTTCTCCAAAATTTCTTTTTGGTCTTTAATGACCATTTTGAACCTTAAACAATTGTTCAAGCCAATTTGAACAATTTTCACAATTAATTACTAATTTTGGACTATTACTTTTTTAGTCCTCAAACTTTATAAAAGTGACATTTTAGTCACTACTTCACTTTTCTACATAAATTCATGTACAATTAAACCATTTATTTATTTTCTAACATTCTTGAAATTTTTCCTTCAACTTTCAACTTTATTCAACTTGGTCCTTCACTAATTCTTTATTTCTAAATAAGTCCCTTATCTTTCCTTTCTTGACATTTCAATCCTTTCAACTTCCTATCATGCTTGAATCTTCAACTCTATCAATTATTCATCAATTCATGATCAATCCTTTATTTTTCTAAAATTACCAAAATAGTCCCCTTAATTCCACAATTTTTCATTTTGGTCCCTAATCACAATTTCAAGCCAATTTCAACATAAATCAATAATTCCAATGCTAAAAAAAGTTCAATAATTTCCTTTAATTTCTTAAAAATTCTGAAATAGTCCGTAAAATCTCATCTTGGGAAATTATTCAATTTAACATCAAAATTAAGCTTCTTGAATCACAATTACTTCAATTTCATCATCAATTCTATAACCCTAATTAAAACCCTAAATTTCAAGATTAGGGTTTATAACTTCCAACATGAAATTGACTTGATTTCAAGCTTGTTTTCATCAAAACTAAGCTTAATTCATCATCCACTACATCAATTCTAATAAAATTTCATGAAACCCTAATTTCTCTCTCTTTAAACCCTAACTTAAAAAATTCATAATTCCATGCAATTTTACTATCAAAATATAGAGAATGAAGATTAGATCACCTTAACTCAAACATCTTTGCTTGAATTCTTGATCAAAAGCCTTGAAAATGGCTAGCAAAAATTTTTGGTATTTTTCTCCTAGTTTCGAACAACCCCTTGCAATATAAGATGATTTTTTTCATCTTTTATTCCATTTAATCCATGTGTAAAGGTTAAATGAATTTAAATTCATTTAACTAGTGAAATTACTAATTTGCCCTTTTATTATAATGGCCAAGATTCAATCTCATCAAAATCAATGCCCATGATTTAATCCATGTGTATTTGACCTTTCAAAATTGCCCTCAAAGTTACAAAATATTTCAAAAATGCCATCCATGACAAATGACCAATTTACCCTCCAACTAGACTTTATTTACTAACAAGACTTGAAAATTGCCATTCCATCACCATCTAACTAAATCTCATTAGAATCCAACCAAATGTAATAAAATATTCATAAAATAATATTTTATGAATTTTCCATAGTCTTTGGAACTGTCTTTAAAATTTCAATTCGATCCAACATACCTATATCCATAAAATACTTCTACTGCGATTGTACCTCTTCCGAACTATTGGATTTATTCCAGAAATTCTATATTTCCATATTCAGAAAAATAAACTCTATTTTCCCATAAAACTCCATTTTCCAAGGACTTGGACTAAATTTTCCTAACTCAGTCTATTATTCCGATAATTATCAAAAATCTTCATAGAATAAAATTTCTCTTAGAATTCTTTTACCGATAATCCATACGAATCTTCTCTACTCTTAATGAGTCCAAAATTTCTCTTAGAATTCGTTTACGGGATTAACTTACATAACTTTTGGAAATTATATTTTTGGTCCTGAACTTTTCCAAAGTTTACACTTTAATCCCTAAAGTTTCAAAAATTACATTTTAGTCACTAAGCAAGAATTGGGATATTACAATTCCTCCCCCTTAAGAAAATTCGTCCTCAAATTTTCAACGTTTACCCGTTTCAAACAACTTCGTATTTTTCTTACTCATTCTTTCTTCAATTTCCCAAATGACTTTTTTACTTTATGATCTTTCCAGAGAACCTTAATCAGTAGAATTTTCTTATCCCTTAATTCTTCAACTTTGTATGCTAGGATTTTCACTAGTTCTTCTTTATACATCGAAGCTGGTTGCAGATCAATCTCCTAAGAAGTAATTACATGTGAAAAATTTGATCAATACCTCCGAAGCATAAATACATGAAACACATAATGAGTCTTGTTCTTATTCGGAGGTAAAGCCAATTGATAAGCCATTGGTTCCTTTCTTTTTTTAAAAATCTCATATGGCTCTATGAATCTGGGACTAATCTTTCCATTTCAACCAAAACGTAATACCTTCTTCCAAGGTGAAATCTTTAAAAATACTTTTTCTCTAACTTCGTATTCAATATCCTTTTTCTTTTTATTTACATAGGTCTTTTGTCAATCCACGTCGGCTTTAAAATTTTGTTGAATAATCTTTACTTTATCCTTCATGTCTTGTATTAAATCACTCTTCCAACGTTTGAGTTATTCTGAACATTTCAATCTTGCCTCATATAGTTCCATCTGTATACTCGCTTGATAACTATTGTTATACGCAAACTCAACCAAAGGTAAATGCTTCTCCCAGTTTCCTTGGAACTCCATGATGCAACATCTCAGCATATCCTCCAAAACCTAGATAACACGCTCAGACTGACTATCCGATGGAGGCTGATACGCGGTGCTAAAACTTAACCTTGCGCCCAAAGCCCGATGCAAACATTCCCAAAACCGGGCGTTACAAATTATACAGGGCCTCATGAACGGGTCATGCATATAAACAACTCTTGATCCATTTGACTATCTAACAGCAATGCTATAACCTAGGAATCTTGTTGGAGATGACTCTTCCCGTCTTATGGTTCTCAAATTAAACTTGGTTCTGGCAAAACTTCATCATGTTCAGAAATTTCTTGTACATCTTTGCATTAATGACACCTAGCCTCCACGGATATTGTCTTCATTCTTGTATTGAGTCCTCTCGAATCAGGTCTACAGTGACATATTGTCCTTCACTTGTCTATCAGACCCTTCAACTCTTTTGACCATTGCCTATTCGACTGATCCTCGAACCGATACCTCTCAAGAATGCAATGTGATGTGACATATATAAGAGATATACAAAAAACACAAAAAAAAACAAAAAAAACTTCGTCAGTATAGCGAATTAATATTGTAATCGAAAATAATTGTTACGAAAAAAAATTACATTGTGTAAAAAACAACCAGAGAATAGTTTATATTGTGCAGAAAAATAACCAGAAAAGTGAATTTAAATCAACAATACCCTATCCTAGGTCCCTGTTTGGCTCTAGTGGGGTGGGCTTCTATTAAAACATGTGAGTTTTGATCTAAACTCTGGGTACCTGAACTGTCGTTACCGTCTACTGCGATAGTAAGACATCGATTCGAGAGTATACGACACCCTATAACGGAGGCGTGACCTCACAATATATAAGTTGGTATACCGGAAGGAGGGCAAAATTCTAATCACGGAGCTGAATAACTCAAGTAGGATCATGCCTCACTCCCACTCAAGGGTGAAAAGCCCAGATAAAAGGCTTATGCATGAATGACAGTTTATATCACTCAAGAAAATGCTATCTCCATTCTTTCTAAAAATACATCCAATAATTATAGAAAAAATTAAATTCAAATTACTATCCTAAAATGCCAAATTGCCACATAAAGTTAATTAGCCTAACTCTCAGTTTCTTTTAAAAAAGGTCCCCAACAGAGTCTTCAAGTTGTCGCGACCATTTTTGAAATCGTGTGTAAAAATAGCCTGACGATTAACTTTTGTAAAATTAGGGTTTTGACCCTTTTTAATCCATTTTTAATTAAACATTCTTTTTTTTCCTTTTGAAAAACAATTAGAGTCGCCATCGATCACTTTGGGGTAGACTGGACACCGTAAAATAAACCAGAGATTTTGGGTTCGATCCTAGTGGAGTTGCCAAGCTGTCGCGACCATTTTTTATATCATGTGTAAAAATAGCATGACGATTGATCCTTTGAAAAAAATTAAGGTTTTGAGCCTTTTTAATCATTTTATTTTTATTTTGGAAAATCGATTAATTCATTTTTAAATCAAATTTTACCTTTTATTTCCTTAAAAACAATTGGAGCCACCACTGATCACTTCGAGGTAGACCAGACACCGTAAAAACAAACCATAGATTCATTTCTTAAAAGTTGGGTTCGGGAGTCAGTTATATGTGGGGAAGGATTAGCACCCCACAAACGCCCGTTATTGGAACTTTAATTTTACGTGGCATTTTGGCATTTCGGATAATTATTTGAATTTAATTTATCCCATAGTTATTAAATGAATTTAAAATTCCAAATGGTGATATCCTTTTATAAGGAAATTCATTTTATTCGAACATGAGATTAAAAGCACCCTGTTAAGTGGCACTCCTATTCATATTTAAAAAATGAATTTCTAACATAAAAGGTTTAAATGCATGATTTATTATTGTCTTGTTCATTTTAAGTGCAAACTTAAAGGGCTCTAATTAATTGAATTACTTAAACTAAGAATATTATTAAATTTAAAGGCCATTATGTGACAGTACCAATTTGGCATTTCAGATAATTATTTGAATTTAATTTATCCCATAGTTATTAAATGAATTTAAAATTCCAAATGGAGATATCCTTTTATAAGGAAATCATTTTATTCGAATATGAGATTAAAAACACCCCGTTAAGTGGCACTATAACACCCTTAACGTATACTCATAGTACGAATACACATTAAGGTTGTCACAATATTATTTAACATATTTCTAGACTTGTAAATTTTTTTAAAACATCTGGCATAAAAGTAGTTTATAAAATAACCCTTCCACGACTTTCGAAGTATTCATAGCCTATTTGCAGATTGCTAGTTTTGACCCTAAATTAGTTTATAAATCATATTAGTCAGTTATTAAAATAAGTATATATCTCAGGGTAAAAACTAGGTACACTGCCTAGGCTTTTCTTGAATTTAAAATCGTTACACCATAAACGATAAATAAAATTTTACCCGATTAAATATCTTTACCGATAATTCTTTAACCATACGAAGACGCTCAGTAATATCTGTATTTCTTTGTTTGATATACAGAGAGTACGTACTCGAGGACGCTCTTTACTCCTCATAAAAGTACCTCGTTAGTGCCATTAGCACTATGGACGTGGATTCCCAGGGTGCACACCAAGGGCTTAGGTCCCCAAGGTGTATGTGACACCATCGTAGTCACAAAAACATGTAATCATATCATAACTTGAGTGATGCAGCTGCTGAGTACTCTATAGCATGCCAACTATAGCAAGGACTCCCAGTTTGTACTACTTGGGCTTACAGATACATGTATATCATGATCAAAAGTTATCATATCAGATGTCATCGATAAATCATAATGGCAGTTCATAACCCTGATAATATCAGATATACTATAACAAAGATATATATCGGAGCGTTGGCAATGCATTATACATATTACCTGCTCTTACCATATTCAAATAACATATAAGTTATAGTGACTATCATAATATTTCACATATAAGTTCTAATACTTGAAACAATATGCTATTCAAGCCATATTATCTTATTAATTAAGAATAATTTTCCAGTCAGTGATCATGTATCATGCACATCACTTATTCTTAATTTTTTATGAACATAACATATCATAAATAATTCTTTAGTCATATGTTAGGAACATTGTCCCCACGTAGCTCGCCATATTACTTACCACATTTAAATAGTAGAACATAACGTCAACATATATCATATCATGCATTCATAAATAAGGTTGGCTTATCGCAAGTCTCCCTTTATCACATGCATAATTAAGTAACAATTAAGGCACTCACCTTGGCCACTTAACATAATGTCTCACTAAGTCCTAGTTTGATCCTTTCTTTCATAGTACCTCGAACCTTCTTTGATTCGGACTTGACTTCATTAATCACATGAATACAATAAAATATTTGTTAGATTCAAATCTAACAATACCTTAAACATGTTGTTTAATGTAATCATTCGAATATAAATTTCCAATTATTTTCCTTTCTTCCTTGTACTGTTCAAAAACTCATTATGGTCCTTAGTGACCAATTTGAACTTCCAATAATTCTTCCGAGCTTGCTAACTAACATTTAAATACAAAATGTTTCAAATTCCATTTTCTGACAGCTTGCGCTACCTTCAAAGATTTACTTATACAAAGCATAATACATACTGTATCTTAATTTCCTTTATACCGTAGAAACTATATTTGATAACAGTTCTAACGGTATAAGCCACATAAATTAATAAAATCTACAAAAATTATGAAAATTCCAGACATTCACGTCACAGAGTTGTCCAGGCAGAAACTGCTCTGTAATTTTGTTTTACCTTCATTCGATTAAAATTCATATCTTTTAACTCAGAACTCAAAAATCAGTTTTCGTTTGTTGGTAGCGAAGCTAGACTAACAAATCTTTACAATGGTATAAAATTCATAATATCACAATTTTGTAGAATTTATGGCAAATTTTTAAACTTACTGTCATAATTCAAATTCCAACATAACTTTCCATAAATAACATCTAATTACACTAACTTCTCCCCATTTCTCTACTTGTCAATTTAGTTCATCACTTTACTTCAAATAACCAGAATAAAGGTTGTATTCATATGTTCTCTTTACATCCCTCATCAAAATAGGCTTAAACCTTTACTTCTCTAATTTTTTTATTTGTCAAGATAGTCACTGAATTTCAAGTATAAGGATTCAAGCGTCTTAATTTTGCAAATTAGTCCTCAAATCAACATTACTACCTTAATTCCATCATTTTAACTAAAAAAATCAGATTTACTCCTACATATCCACTTTGCCAAGTAGACCATTCAAGTTTGACAAATTGTCAAAATGATCACTAATGCGATTAATCGTCGGTTTAGCATTCTAACTTCATTTTCATGTCTCTAACATCATTAATAACATAAATACACATCAAATTCATAAAAATTAGATCTTTTCCCTTAATTTGAAGCTTTCCGAAATGGTCCCTATGTATTTAACTTAGGGTTTTGCTTCCAAGCAACAAATCAAGCTTACTAGATCATTAATCCAACATCACAAACCCTAAGTTAGACTTGAATCAATAAACCCTAATCTTCTCTATACAACCGAAATATGTAGGGTTTAAATCCCAACTCAATAACATGATTCTAACATCATACAAGCATGATTCTAACTTAAAACCAACCATGGATTCATAAAATCATAAAAGCCCCAATTTGTTCACAAACCCTAATTTCTTCCTCATATCAATTCTCATCAACCAATCAAGTATTCTATGAATTATTTACATCAAAAGATAGAGCTCGAAGAGTAGAACAACTTTGTTTTCAAAAGATTACGTAAAAATTGAGATTTGGGGCTTAAATCGAGCTTGGAAGTTTTTTTCTTCTTTCCTCTTCTTCTTCACTTCACCAGGGTTTTGGAGAGTATTTTTCTGATAATTCATTCATATTTCATGTATTTAAGACACTTGTTTTATGAAAAAAAATGAATTTTTAATTCAATAAATTTCACTTTCCAAAAATACCCTCCAACTAGATTTATATTTCTAATTTTCCATTTTTTAACATTCCAACTAGACTTATTTGGATTCTAATCAGCCAATATTCATCAATAAAAGAAATCTCAAAATTCCTTCCATGTCCCTTTTGGGCAAAATGACCAAAATGCCCTTTACCGATCAACTTATTCACAAAATTGCCATTCCATGTCATTTCAATTGATTTAAATCTTTCCCAACCTTTTTAGCATCCAAATATTCATAAATTGATATTTTATGACTCTTCTAAGGTTCACAGAACTATCTCTAAAATTTTAGCTCGATCTGATTTGCCGATAATTACTTAGGACTTTTACTACGATTTCTCGATAATCAAATTATCAAATTGAATCCGTGACTTCATATTTATAAATTTTAGAATCTGATATTAATATATTATTCCATCATCTAATAAATTTTCATGTATTTCCACTCATCCATACAGATATGGGACCTTCCCAAATGGTCATCCATCCTAAGGCTTAAGCACACTTAACTACGAAGTTCGATCAAAATTCAGTATCTTGAACTACATTTTTCTTCCTGAAACTTCTATCAACTTCTGTATCATATCATATCCTATCTTATCCATATACATAATAAAAATAATGATCGAATAATTTTCTTTATTCGAGGCATATATCCGGGCATCACCTAATTCTTCGACTAAGAATAAATTTTTACATAATGCTCGTACTAAAATCTGGGTGATGCCAAAATATATAGTCTAACCCGGTCTATCCATCCATGGAATAAAAATTCTTAATGGTAAAATTCTTCATTAGAGGCTTATACTTTTCCTATTTTTATATTCTAGACACCAACTTTTGAAAAGCTATGATTTTGGTCACTAAATTTTAAACTTCAATTCCCATTCCAATTTTCCTCGGATTTCAACCAAACATTGCAAGTACCCTTTTCCATAACCCATAATCGAAGGAATACTAACTTTTGCATTTTTTGTCATTTGGTCACTATGCTTTTAAGCTACTAACTTAGCAACAAATGACCTTAATACTGTTTAACGAATTTTTGGGGTGTTACAATTCTCTCCCCCTTTAAGAAAATTTGTCCTCGAATTTTCAACTCATACATGATCCATTGTTACAATTTCTACTTCAATTTTCCTTGATCCTTCTAATAACTTCTTTTATCTTTCATTTCCTTGAGAAAACCACTATTAATGAAATCTTCTGATTTCTTAATTCTTGGTCTCTATTAACCAAGTTTGCTATCCATTCAGAGAAGGTTTGATTTTCTTTCTCACTTGTACAAAATATCCTGATAGATACCCTCTTATTACTTGAGTACTCTTAGTATCGTATGTCAATTTAGCCATTGGTAAATATTTCTAATCTGTCTTCCAAAGTTTGAGTAATCCATTCCAACTGTCCACCAGTTTTTTGAGGAAGACGATACTGAATCTTAATTCAATATTCCAAACCTCATGTAAATACTTCATAATTCTTGAAATAATCTTTAGACCTTTATTGGGTACAATAAGTACCATGACACCATGTAGTTCTGACTATCTCTTCTTAAAATACATGTCTATACACTTATTTAGCTTTACAAGCTAAGATGAAACGTGCAGATTTAATCTAACTGTCCACAATCACCCAGATTGAATTATTTCAGTTCAGATTTACTAGCAATCCTCTTACGAAATCCATTGTACTTATTTATGTATTCCTACAAATCCAAGAACTACTTGTACCTCGTGCTGTCTCTTTCTAATTAAATTTGCAACTCTTGATACTCTTGGTTATTTCCATGATGTATAATTAACAGACTACATTGATCTTCTGTGAATAACTTTCCTTTCAAGTCGCTATCAATAGAAATATAAATTCTTCTTTACTAATATAAGTAACCATCAATCTCAATCTCAATCTCATGTCCTGATTTTTATCTTAATCAGTTTGCTTTTCATCAAACATTATTTCTTTACCGGGTTGAGTATAATTCCAGCCTAATAACTTCTACTACTAAGTTTTCCAACTTTCTTTCTCATAACTCAATCAATGTTATTCTACGCTTAGATAAACATCAATACAAACTATATTTTTCTGGCCTAGAAGAATTCCTAACACTTGTCCATAAATATTTCTAGAAAAATCTCAGATAGTTGAAACGTCTTCTATTAAATGCACTTCACCTTTACTACATAGCTTTCTTTGACTAAACTTGAGCAATTAATTCTTCAAAAAAAAAACAAACAGGTCTTCTTATATTCACATCCATCTCATGTACAAATAACCAATTCATCTTGAATATAATATCGGATTCTCAAAATGGTAACTTTATAGAAATTTCCAGAATTCAATCACTTAGTTCATTAAAGAACATCTCCTATCAATTCGTGTCGCCTAATGCTTATGATTCTCATCACTTTATTCTTGCTGATTGTTTCTATCAAAATTTCCCTGAAAAGAAGTCTTATCTTATCCAAGATATCTCAGTCCTATCTTTATCAGGCTCTGCTGCCAATTATTCAAAAATAATTAACCTTTTATTTAACTTATTTAGTTCCAACTTATGTGTACAAATAGTACGGATATCTTGAAATCAGATACTACTGAACTATTTCCATCATACACTAATTATTCATATATTCAGTTTTTTTTTAAAAAACTACCAGATTACATATGCAGCCACTACTACCATTACCATAATTAACCCTCAAGCATATATATATATATATATATATTTCCCAAGTAAATATACTACTTCTTCTTCTTCTTACTTCTTCATATCTGAATATCTTAATTTATCAAAGATATTCTTAACATCATTTAGTCACAAACTTACAGTCATACGACTGTCTTTTACCTTGAAATGTGAGCCCTTACTATCTAAATTTCTTTGTAACTTATGTTGTTATAAACATAAGTGCATATATAGATGTTAAGGACTAACATCTTATAATTACTGCATCAGCTCCTTACAATGCATATAACCCAACCCAAACTGAAGTTGATTACAATACTTATTTCACTTCATTGTACTCACTATGGGTCATTTATTGACCTCTGAGATTTGTCGATTGACGAAATCCGATAGCGTCTTACTTTTCTTACTATAATCTTATTCTATCTTATGCTAATGAGGAGCAGCTTCAATTCATACAATCAACCCATCAATAATATGCATCCTAGGGGCATGTATTTATTGACAAACTTATAACAAACTCGATTTAGCATCTAGAACCGGCTAAACCTGTAGCTCTAATACCACTAAATGTAACACCCTTAACGTATACTCGTAGTACGAATACACATTAAGGATGTCACAATATTATTTAACAAAGTTCTAGACTTGTAATTTTTTTAAAACATTTGACATAAAACTAGTTTATAAAATAACCCTTTCTCGACTTTCGAAGTATTCATAGCCTATTTTCACATTGCTAGTTTTGACCCTGAATTGGTTTATAAATCATATTAGTCAGTTATTAAAATAAGTATATAACTCAGGGTGAAAACTAGGTACACTGCCTATGCTCTTTCTTGAATTTAAAATCGTTACACTATATACGATAAATAAAATTTTACCCGATTAAATATCTTTACTGATAATTCTTTAACCATACGAATAGTTCATATTTCCATGGTTAATCCTCTATACTATCTTAAACTAATTTATCACATTACTAGTACCTTATCATGTTCTTATTTTATTTACGATTTGTTTTTGAAACTAACTATTTATCTGACTCTTAATCAAACTCATGCTTTTAAAACAACTAACGAATAAATAGATACATGCCCACTAGAGAATATCATAAATTAGAATGTCTTACTGATGTTTGGCAAATTGCAGCTTGACTAACATGCTTGTCTCCTCTTCGGGTAAGCTTCTAATAACCTACGTGTGAAACAACATATGCTAAGTATTCACTTAGTGAGGCAAAG
This sequence comes from Hibiscus mutabilis, assembly GCA_019671005.1. Taxonomy (NCBI): domain Eukaryota; kingdom Viridiplantae; phylum Streptophyta; class Magnoliopsida; order Malvales; family Malvaceae; genus Hibiscus; species Hibiscus mutabilis. The sequence goes on from CM033746.1 coordinate 27,574,183, forward strand.
CATATAAGGTTATCAAGTAACTGACATGAACATAATTCAAGGCTTATTTTTATTTCTAGCTTATCTAAGTATAACTGACAAATTACTTGTATTAAGTTTATCTTGTTTACTTGACATACTTCAACATGCTTCTCATAGCATAATGTAACCCGTTTCTATGGTATTTCATGGCAAACTTTATCATAATTCTAATTCTTTGCCTAACATATCAAACAAAGAAATACAAATATTACTGAGCTTAACATAATCGGAAAAATATTGATCTTACAAAAAATACAGAGATATACAGAGAGTACGGAGAACATGTTATTTCTCGTACTTCAAACCAAAACTTTGCAGAAAACTTAGAACATAACGAAATTTGCCAAGCTCACTAGCTTGATAACCTGCACTTTTATTAATCTTTTAAATTTGCCTAAAGTATACTTTATGAGACCTTAGGTACGCGAGTCATCTGAAGTATGACACCATAGTGCCAAACGGAACAGACATATGAGTACATACTCGAGGACGCTCTTTGCATCTCATAAAAGCACCTCGTTAGTGCCATTAGCACTATAGGCTGGATCCCAGGGTGTACACCAAGTTCTTGGGTCCCCAAGGTGTATGTGACACCATCGTAGTCTCAAAAACATGTAATCATATCATAACTTGAGTGATGCAGCAGCTAAGGACTCTATGGCATGCCAACTATACCAAGGACGCCCACTTTGTAATACATGAGCATACAGATATATGTATATCATGGTCAGAAGTTATCACATCTGATGTCATCAGTAAATCATAATGGCAGTTCATAACCCGGATAATACCAGGTATACTATAACAAAGATATCTATTAGAGCATTGATAATGTCTTATACATATTACTTGCTCTTACCATATTCACATAACATATCAGTTATAGTGACTATCATAACATTTCACAGATAAGTTCTCAAACTTGAAACAGTATGTTATTCAAGCCATATTAGCTTATTTATTAAGAATAATTTGCCCAAAGTATACTTTATGAGACCTGTATTAATATTTGCAAAGCTCACTAGCTTGATTACTTGTACTTTTATTAATCTTTTAAATTTGCCCAAAGTATACTTTATGAGACCTTAGTACGCGAGTCTTTTGAAATATGACACCGTAGTGCCAAATAGAACAGACAGATGAGTACGTACTCGAGGACGCTCTTTACTCCTCATAAAAGTACCTCGTTAGTGCCATTAGCACTATGGGCGTGGATCCCCAGGGTGCACACCAAGGGCTTAGGTCCCCAAGGTGTATGTGACACCATCGTAGCCACAAAAACATGTAATCATATCATAACTTGAGTGATGTAGCTGCTAAGTACTCTATAGCATGCCAACTATACCAAGGACTCCCACTTTGAACTACTTGGGCTTACAGATACATGTATATCATGATCAGAAGTTATCATATCAGATGTCATCAATAAATCATAGGGTCTGTTTGATTCATGTAAAACAGACTTCGGAAAATAAATTCTGTAAAATGAATTATATTTTTTGGAAAACAGATTCTGGAAAGTATTTTCTGGTGTTTGGATGATGCTGTGTAATTCATTTTTCGTTGTTTGGTAATTTTTTTCTAAAATCATTTTCTAAAATCTGTTTTCAGTGAAACAAACTCATAAATTTTATTGATTTTTTCACATTATAAATTTCTATGTTTTACAAATTTAAATATATAATATGATGTTTTATTTTTTATAAATACATCAAAAAATTAAACAAATTAAAATAGAATACTCAACAAGTTAATAAAGATAACTATGAATTTGTTCTTTTCCACGATATGCAAGCACAACTATCCATTTGTCTTGGTCAACAAAATGCAATTGAATACTAAGAAACTACAAAGAATTTAAAAGAAAATATATGTGATATTTTATTGATATAAGCTATAATGATCTTAAAAAATGAAGACCAACTCAAATTTTATACAAGAATTGTTAGAAACTATCCGATTGAGTTAGTACTAACAAGAATCTTAACTAACTCTTTCCAACAAACCTCAATGGAAATCAAAACATATTACATCATGTAACCGGGCCTCTTGTTCCCTGATATCTTTGGCTTGTTGAGCAATTTTTTATGCACAGATCTACATCTCTTTGTTCTTGTCCCAAAGAAGAATATACAGTCCGAGGATGACAACTACCGAACCCAATGAACTGGTCATTGGAGTGGTGGAAAGTTGCTTGTAAGTATATAAGCAAATGTATTCATTAGGTAGGACATAGTATAAGAAATATTTTCACACCCAACAAGAATCTCTCTATCTATTGAATGAAAAAAAAATCATTTCCCAGCAAACACAAAAGTGCCTAAGAATGAACACAGTAGAAGAAATATTTTCATACCCAAGCATATATACAAGATGGAAACAATACATATCTAGTTTCTTTGTGTGGTAGCCAATACTCATACGCGAGAATCACCTGCTTGCTTGAACTAGAAAAGTATAACCTAAACATATAGCTGAAGAGTTGTGAAAGACTACATTCTCAATGTCAAGGTCGTAGCCAGCCAGAAACCATTCTTAGGGTCGACAATTATGGCCTTGGACAACAGGCTATCATTACAATACGAGTCTCCTTAGTTTAGACCAAGAGTTCAAAAAATTAAAAATATTGGGTCATTTGGACTTTGCCTATATATTAACCTTTCCTCAACAAGGTTTATTACCTGGAAAATGATTTTAATATTCCAATAAAAGGTTTAATCTAACTTGTGACAACATTTGAAAGCAACTATGATACAAAGTAAATAAGTTAAATGCAATGAAAATCAACCATTCTTGTACCATATCAGATCATTTGAAGAATCTATCCCTATTGATCTGCCATATTGTGAACTATGATCATCTTCCATTTTCAAACATCTAAATCATAATTTGAAAGGCATTAAACTCACATCTTGCAAAATGAAAAAGAAGACAACAGAGAACCATCAACTAATCTTCCACATATTCACTTACATTACTAAGATGCCACACAAACCTCAAAAAATAGTACTGCAACCAAAATGAAAATAAGACCAAGAACAACACCATATGGGATCTCCAATATGATCGAAATGGCTCCACCAAAACATAGAGTTGACACCATTGCTCTCGGTTTCTTTGTGTGGTCAATTTTAAGTGAAATAGAGAAAGAAAAAAAAAGAAATACAAGAGTTACAACAAAATCTAAAGATGTAAGCAGCAAATTATAAAAGACAGGAAGAGGACAAATTAGGGCAAAAAATTGGGGATTTTAAAAAATTATTGAGAATATAAACGAAAGGAAAAGAGCAACAAAAATAGAGGCGATGAACGAATGTTACCTAAGTTATCGTCGTCGTGTCACCATCGCCGTTGAAGGAGAGATGTTGGCGTCGGTGCCAACAAAGGAGAGATACCAACTACAAGAGATAAATGTTGTTTTGAGTTGAAGAGGGTAGTTTGTTTTACCGAAAATGAGACGGTAAAACCAACTACAAAAATTGTAAAGAGAAAAATATTGACCCGTAAATTAAATTGCATTGACCAAGTAGTTTTACGCGAATCAAACACCGTAAAACATGGAAAATGAATTATGAAATTAGTTTTATGCGAACCAAACACAGCCATAATGGCAGTTCATATTCCTGATAATATCAGATATACTATAACAAAGATATCTATCGGAGCATTGACAATGCATTATACCTATTACTTTCTCTTACCATATTCAAATAACATATAAGTTATAGTGACTATCATAATATTTCACATATAAGTTCTAATACTTGAAACGATATGTTATTCAAGCCATATTAGCTTATTAATTAAGAATAATTTTCCAGTCAGTGATCATGTATCAAGCACATCACTTATTCTTAATTTTTTTATGAACATAACTTATCATAAATAATTCTTTAGTCATATGTTTGGAACATTGTCCCCACATTGCTCGCCATAATACATACCACATTTAAATAGTAGAACATAACGTCAACATATATCATATCATGCATTAATAAATAAGGTTAGCTTATTGCAAGCCTCCCTTTATCACATGCATAATTAAGTAACAATTAAGGCACTCACCTTGGCCACTTAACACAATGCCTTACTAAGTCCTAGTTCGTTCCTTTCTTTCATAGTACCTCAAACCTTCTTTGATTCGGGCTTGACTTCATTAATCACATGAATACAATAAAAACTCATTATGACCCTTAGTGACCAATTTGAACTTCCAATAATTCATTCGAGCTTGCTAACTAACATTTAAAAATACAAAATGTTTCAAATTCCATTTTTTGACAGCTTGTGCTACCTTCAAAGATTTACTTATACAAATCAAAATACATACTGGATCTTAATTTCCTTTATACCGTAAAAACTAGATTTGATAACGGTTCTAAGGGTATAATACACATAAATAAATAAAATCTACAAAAATTATGAAAATTCCTGACATTCACGTCACAGAGCTGTTCAGGCAGAAACTGCTCTGTAATTTTTTTTACCTTCATTCGATTAAAAATTCATATCTTTTAACTCGGAACTCGAAATCAATTTTCGTCTGTTGGAAACGAAACTAGACTAACAAATCTTTGCAACGGTATAAAATTCATCATCTAACCATTTTTGTAGAATGTATGGCGAATTTTTAAACTTACTGCTATAATTCAAATTCCAACATAACTTTCCATAAATAACTTCTAATTTACACTAACTTCTCCCTATTTCTGTACATGTCAATTTAGTCCCATCACTTTACTTCAAATGACCAGAATAAAGGTTGTATTCATATGTTATCTTTACATCCTTCATCAAAATAGGCTTAAACCTTTACTTCTCTAATTTTTTTATTTGTCGAGATGGTCACCAAATTTCAAGTATAAGGATTCAAGCTTCTTAATTTTGCAAATTAGTCCTCAAATCAACATTACAACCTTAATTCCACCATTTTAACTAAAAAATCAGATTTACTCCTTCTACATATCCTCTTTGCAAAATAGACCATTCAAGTTTGACAAATTGTCAAAATGGTCACTAATGCGATTAATCGTCGGTTTAGCATTCTAACTTCATTTTGCATGCCTCTAACATCATTAATAACATAAATACACATCAAATTCATAAAAATCAGTTCTGGTCCCTTAATTTGAAGCTTGCCGAAATGGTCCCTATGTATTTAACTTAGGGTTTTGCTTCCAAACAGCAAATCAAGCTTACTAGATCATTAATCCAACATCATAAACCCTAAATTAGGCTTGAATCCATAAAATCTAATCTTCTCTATACAAACCAAAATATGTAAGGTTTAAATCCCAACTCAATAACATGATTCTAACATCATACATGCATGATTCTAACTTAAAATCAACCATGGATTCATAAAATCATAAAAGCCCCAATTTGTTCATAAACCCTAATTTCTTCCTCATATCAAATCTCATAACCAAGAAAGTATTATATGAATTATTTACATCAAAAGATAGAGCTCGAAGAGTAGAACAACTTTGTAGTTCGAAAGATTACCTAAAAACTAAGATTCGGGACTTAAATCGAGCTTGGATTTTTTTTTCTTTTTTCCTCTTCTTCTCTTCACTAGGGTTTTGGAGAGATTTTTTTTATAATTACTTCATATTTCATGTATTTAAGAGACATGTATTATGAAAAAATGAATTTTTAACTCAATAAATTCCACTTTCCAAAAGTACCCTCTAACTAGATCTACATTTCGAATTTGCCATTTTGTAACATTCCAACTGGACTTAGTTAGATTCTAATCAGCCACTATTCATCAAAAAAAGAAATCTCAAAATTCCTTCCATGTCCCTTTTGGGCAAAATGACCACAATGCCTTTTACTGGTCAACTTATTCAATAAATTGCCATTCCATGTCATTTCAATCGATTTAAATTTTTCCCATCCTTTTTAACATCCAAATATCCGTAAAATAATATTTTATGACTCTTCTAAGGTTCATGGAACTATCTTTGAAATTTTAGCTGTAATATCCCAATTTTTGGATAGTGACCAAAATGTAAATTTTGAAAGTTTTGTGGCTAAAGTATAAACTTTGGAAAAGTTTAGGAATCAAAGTGTAATTTTCAAAAGTTATGTAGTTTAACCCCCATGAATGACGTTTTTGTATTACTCATATTTTTCATACGGAGTTTGTATTAATGGCTATAAAGTGATAAAGTTCGAAAAAATATTTTGATAATCGGAACGAGCTAAAATTTCAGAGATAGTTCCATGGACCTTAGAAGAGTCATAAAATATCGTTTTATGGATATTTGGATGTTAAAAAGGTCGAAAAAAATTTAAATCGATTGAAATGACATAAAATGGCAATTTTGTGAACAAGTTGATCGGTAAAGGGCATTTTGGTCATTTTTCCCAAAAGGGACATGGAAGGAATTTTGAGAATTTTTTATTGATGAATAGTGGCTTGTATCAAAATCAATTTAAATCGATTAGAAATATAGATCTAGTTGGAGGGTATTTTTGGAAAGTGGAATTTATCGAATTAAAAATTCATTCTTTTTCATAATACAAGTGTCTTAAATACAAGAAATATGAAGGAATTATCAGCCAAATACCCTCCTAAACCGTGGTGAAGAGAAAAAGAAGATAAACATTTTTCAAGCTCGATTTAAGCCCTGAATCTCGGTTTTTAGGTAATCTTTTGAACTACAAAGTTGTTGTAATATCCCAATTTTTTGGCTATTGACCAAAATGTAAATTTTGAAAGTTTTGGGGTTAAAGTATAAATTTTGGAAAAGTTTGGGACTAAAGTGTAAATTTCCCCAATAAGTAATTTTATTCTGTATAATAGTGAATTGGATGAAAATAAGTAACTTGATATCGGTTTTAAGAATTAAGATGCAATAAAAGGTACCAAATTTGGATCGAATAAAATTGTTAAGCGTGCTTAGGCCAGGGAAATATTGGGACGGGTGACCTCCGGGAAGGTCCCATAAAAGTGTTTATGATCGATATTTTGGACTCAGTAAGAGTAGAGAGTATTCGTATGGATTATCGATAAAGGAATTCTAAGAGAAATTTTATTCTGTGAAGATTTTTGATAAGTATCGGGAAAATATAATGAGCTAAGAAAATTCAGTCTAAGATCTTAGGAAAGGAAAATTTTATGAGATGATATTGTGGATTTCTCGAATATGGAAATATATAATTATTGGAATAAATCCGACAGCTCGATAAAGGTAAAATTGCAGTAGAAGTATTTTATGAATATCGAGAAATCGGATCGAACTAAAATTTCAGAGGCTGATCCAAAAGCCATGGAAAACTCATAAAATACTATTTTATGAATATTTTATTACAGTTGGTTGGATTCCAACTAGACTTAGTTGAATTTTTACAAGAATGGCAAACTAGTAAATAAAATCTAGTTGGAGGGAAAATTGGTCATTTGGCCCCAATGGCAAAATTTGAAATTTTTAAAAAGTTATAAGGGAAATTTTGCAAAGAGGAAATGGAATATTAAATCTTGGCCCTTGATTGATGATAAAATCAATCTCAACCATTGGATAAAAAGGGTAAAATTGTAATTCCACTATTAAATGAATTTAATATTCATTTAATAGTTATATGTGTAAAATAATGGTGAAAAGATGAACAAATCTTTTCCATCCAAAAACATGAGAGCTAGGGAAAGAAAGAGAAAATTTTTCCAAGCTCGATTCAAGCCCCAAAACTCAGTTTTCAGGTAATCTCTTCAACTGCAAAGTTATTCTACTCTTCAAGCTCTATCTTTTGATATCAATAATTCAAGGAATTCATGCTTGATTGATGATAATTTACATGAGAAAGAAATTATGGTTTATGGATCAATTGGGGCTTTTGAGATTTTATGATTCCATGATTGAATTCAAGTTGAAATCAAGTTAGTATGATGTTAAAATCATGATATTGAGTTGGGATTTAAGTTCTACATGTTTTGATTTTTATAAAGATGATTAGGGTTTATGGATTCAAGTTTAATTTAGGGTTTGTAATGTTGAATTAATGATCTAGTAAGCTTGAATTGTTATTTGGATACAAAACCCTAAGTTAAAGGTATAAGGACCATTTTGGCAAGTTTAAAAGTTAGAGGACCAAATCTGATTTTTATGATTCTGGTGTGTATTTAAGTTATTAATGATGTTAGAGACATGAAATTGAAGTTAGAATGTTAAATTGACGTTGAATCGAATTAGTGACCATTTTGACAAATTGTCAAAGTTAAGGGAACAAATCGAAAATAAAGTTTTGTATGGGGGCTAAATTTGATTTTTAGTTGTAATGATGGAGTTAAGGTAGTAATGTTGAATTGAGGACTAATTTGCAAAGTTAAGAAGCTTGAATCCTTACCTTTGCATTTTAGTGACTATTTTGCCAAAGAATGAAAAATAAGGGAGAATTATTTTGAATAATTATTTGGTGAAGAAGGTGATGAGTTGGTGGTTTAAAGCAAGCAATTGGACTAAATCGAAAAGTAGAGAAGTAAGGAGAAGTTAGTATAAAAATTTGAAGTTTATTTATGGAAGTTGTGTAGAGAACTGGATTATGGCAGTAAGTTTGAAAATTCACCATAAATTTTACAGAAATGGCTAGATGGTGAATTTCATACCGATGTAAATATTTGTTCGTCTAGTTTCTTTTCCAACAAACGCAAACTGATTTCGAGTTCCGAGTCAAAAGATATGAATTTTTAAGTGACGAAAGGTCAGAAAACAAAGCACCAGTCTGTTCCGAATTCTAGCTCTGTAATTGACTTTGAAAATTCGCTATAAATCGTACAAGTTGAATTCGAACTATTAATTTATATGGGTGAAAATCTTGTTGAATATAGTTTCTTTCAGAACAAATGGAGTCGAATTCCGAGTTGTAAATTATTTTATAGAAATATTTCTTTGAAGGTAGTGCAATCTGCCAGAAAATGAGAATTGATATATTTTTGTATCTAAGGTTAATTAGTAAGCTTGAAAGGGGTTAATGGAAGTTCAAATTTGTCACTAAGGACCATAATGAGTTTTCGAACAATTCAAGGAAGGAAGGAAATTTTGGAAATTCTGTATATTCGAATGATTAGATTTGATAGCATGTTTGAGAAATTGTTAGATTTGAATCTAACAAATTGTTGTTTACATTCATGTGATTAATGAAGTTTGATCCGAATCAAAAGAGGGTTCGAGGTACTATGAAAGAAAGGATCGAATAGAGCTTAGTGAGGCAAGCTAATAAATGGCCCAGATGAGTGCATTTATATGTTTTGAAATGTATTTTAGTAGACTTTTAAGAATTTTATTTACTTGATTTCATTGAAATGATAACATGGTTTTTGTATAAGTTATATGATATTTTACAAGCAAAGAAAAAGGTTACTATATGATAGAGTATGAACTGCCCTATTATGTTCTATTATGGCAAGTTATTATGGAATAATGGTGATATATGAATCATTTACAAAATGATAATTTACAAGTTATTGATATGGATTTATTGCCCAAGTTTATGATAGAGAGTTACAGTATAGTGGCATGCCATTAGAGGTCTAGCAGTCTGAGACTGCATGTAGCTACACACCGATCTTCGGATCTATATGTTTACTGGCACTTTATGTGTCTATATGTTTTCGACACTTTACGTGTCTACAAGCTATTGTCACTCCAGTGACTAGTACTCAAGGAGTACTGACCTTGCATACTTAAGTTTCTCTCTATACATAAAATTATATTATAGAGAGTTATAGTATAGTGGCATACCATTAGAGGTCTAGCAGTCTGGGACTACGTGTAGCTACACACCGATCTTCGGATCTATATGTTTACCGACACTTATGTGTCTATATGATATCGACACTCATATGTCTATATGATGTCGACACTTATGTGTCTATATGATATCGACACTTATGTGTCTATATGATGCCGACACTTATGTGTCTATATGTTACCGACACTTTATGTGTCTATATGTTTATCGTCACTTCGGTGACTAGTACTCTGGGAGTACCGATCTCGCATACTTAAGTTTCTCTCTATATAAAATTATTGGGCTAAAGGTATAAAGAATTGGTATAAGTAATCTTAATATGATTCAAAAGGGAAACAAGAGATTTTTTAAGAATATTGAATTGACTTACCATGCCTAACATATGTATATGGGATGTTGATTTTTACAGGTTACATGACAAAGGAAAAATTTTGATATATGTTAGTACATGTGAGGTAACTTATGTTATTAGGCATGAAAATGGTAAGTAATTTAAACTTAAAAGTTTAAAATTAATGGTAAGTAGCGATATGATGTTAAAAGAATAGAACAAGCACATTCATTAGCTTGTAGCATGATATATATGTTCATGCATTGAGGTATAAATGACATATTCTGATAAATGAACAAACAAGAAAATATTATGATATTAGCATATAGTAAGTTATCACTAATGCAGCATAAAAGTTAATGCATTGGCATATATCATGCTATATAAATGTAGCCATAAAGTTTAATAAGTTTAAATTATTATTAATTTTGTTTATTGCCTCACTAAGTGAAAACTTAGCGTGTGTTTGATTCACACGTAGGTTAAGATGGAGTACTTGAAGAGGAGTTGAGTATATTGATCAAGCTTCAATCTGCAAAACATCAGTAAGATATTCTAGCTTATGATAATCTCTAGTGGGCATGTAATTATTTATCCGCTGGTAGTATACGATGCATTAAATTAGATTAAACGATAGATGATTGATCAGTTTTAATGATGAATCATATATAGATAAAGCAATATAAGGTATTAGTAATATGAAAGAATAAACTAAAGTAGAATGGAAGCTTACTTTGTTAATATGAATAATCGGTAAGCTTAAAAAGGTAGTAAATCATGTTTAATCAGTTTAAATTTTTATTTATTAGTAATCACATAAGGATTTTAAAATCAAGAAAGGGCTTAGGCCGTGAACCTATTTTCACCCCGAATTGCATTATCGTTTTAATAACTGACTAATATGTTTTACAAACTCATTCAGGGTCGAAATTAGTCAACTACACATAAGTTATGATTTTAAGAAAATCGAGAAAATGGTTAGATTAATAAAGACAAGATTTATATGTATAAAAATTATTATAAGTCAGGATTCCTTTAAACGACTCCGTAACATCTTTAATGTATATTCGGTCTACGAGTATACGTTAAGGGTGTTACAGTTATTCTACTCTCCGAGCTCTATCTTTTGATGTAACTAATTCATAGAATACTTACTTGATTGATGAAATTTGATACGAGGAAGAAATTAGGGTTTATGAACAAATTGGGGCTTTTATGATTTTATGAATCCATGGTTGATTTTAAGTTAGAATGATGCTTGTATGATGTTAGAATCATGTTATTGAGTTGGGATTTAAAACCTACATATTTTAGTTTGTATAGAGAAGATTAGGGTTTATGGATTCAAGTCTAACTCAGGGTTTGTGATGTTGGATTAATGATCTAGTAAGCTTGATTTGTTGTTTGGAAGCAAAACCCTAAGTTAAATACATAGGTATCATTTCGGCAAGATTCAAAATTTAAGGGACCAGATCTGATTTTTATGAATCTGAAGTGTATTTATATTATTAATGGTGTTAGAGACATGAAAATGAAGGTAGAATGCTAAACCGATGATTAATCGCATTAGTGACCATTTTGACAATTTGTCAAACTTGAATGGTCTATTCGGCAAAGAGGATATGTAAAAGGAGTAAATCTGATTTTTAGTTAAAATGATGGAATTAAGGTAGTAATGTTGGTTTGAGGACTAATTTGCAAAGTTAAGAAGCTTGAACCCTTATATTAGAAATTTGGTGACCATTTTGACAAATTAAGAGATATTAGAGGAGTAAAGGTTTAAGCTTATTTTAATAAAGAATGTAAAGAGAACATATAAATACAAGCTTTACTCTAGCCATTTGAAGTAAAGTGATGGGACTAAATTGATAAGTAGAGAAACAAGGAGAAGTTGGTGTAAATTAGAAGTTATTCATGGAAAGTTATGTTGGAATGTGAATTATGGTAGTAAGTTTTAAAATTCGCCATAAATTCTACAAAAATGGTTTGATGATGAATTTTATAGCTTTGTAAAGATTGTTAGTCTAGTTTCTTTTCCACAAATGGAAACTGATTTCGAGTTCTGAGTTAAAAGATGTCAATTTTTAATCGAATGAAGGTCAGAAAAAATTACAGAGCAATTTCTGCTTGGACAACTCTGTGACGTGAATGTAAGGAATTTTCATATTTTTTTATAGATTTTATTAATTTATGTGGCTTATACCGTTACAACCGTTATCGAATCTAGTTTCTACAGTATAAAGGAAATTAAGATCCAATTTGTATTATGCCCTGTATAAGTAAATCTTTGAAGGTAGCAATTTGTCAGAAAATGGAATTTGAAACATTTTGTATTTAAATGTTAGTTAGCAAGCTCGGAAGAATTATTGGAAGTTCATATTGGTCACTAAGGACCATAATGAGTTTTTGAACAGTACAAGAAAGAAAGGAAAAATATTTGGAAATTTTATGTTTGAATGATTATATTAGACATCATGTTTAAGGTATTGTTAGATTTGAATCTAACAAATATTTTATTTTATTAATGTGATTAATGAAGTCAAGTCTGAATCTAAGAAGGTTCGAGGTACTGTGAAAGAAAGGATCGAACTAGGACTTAGTGAGACATTGTGTTAAGTGTCCAAGGTGAGTGCAATGCATACATATCATGATACATGGATGTTTTATCCATCATTAGGAAGACTCGCGATGAGTCTACCTTGTTTATTTTGGCACGATATTTATGTCATAATCATATATTTGACATGTTCTAAATATGTCAAAAGTTGAACATAAATGCATGGATCACTAGTTATATATGATGTTATATTATGAATTTTATTTCGGGTATGAACTGCCCAATGCTAAATTATGTTGATATACATTGCCATAGATGAAATAAATATGGAAAACATGCCCAAGTAAGTCATTGAGGGACAAGGTATAGTTGGCATGCCATAGAGTCCAGCGGTTTAGCACATTGTGCGGTCACTATAGTGTATATAAAAAAACACTTAGTGCATATGGTTAGCACGTCCTTATGTGTAGATAAGGACGACCTTATGTCTATTATAGTTAGCACGACCTTATGTGCAGTTTTGACTCACATACTCAGGGTCCTCATAGGCTTATATTTGGGCTATGGTTTATTGGTTAATAAAAGATAAACAGGTGCATAAGCTTATGGGATTTTGGAATAAATGGCAAGTATACTGGTAAGAAATTTATATCCGATTTATTTTATGTTAATATATGACTAACATGATGGTAATACATACCTAGTGATCATGATGCATTTATGCATATATGGCATGTTATGACAAATGGACAAGCATGAAAGTTTGATGGCACTGGCTTGTAGTAAATCATTACCAATGCAATATAAAGGTTAGTATATTGGCATATGGCATGTTATATATATATATATATATATATATATATATATATATATATATATATATATATATATATATATATATATATATATATATATATATATGCATTTTTGACTTTTAATAAGTCATGAAATTGAATAAGCCTATTTAGTTGTTTTTAATCTTGATTAATGCCTCACTAAGTTCGTACTTAGCGTGTGTTTGATTGTGCACACGTAGGTGATTTGAGATATTGGAGTAAGCAAGGCGTTGCATCAAGTTCAGAGAATTTCATCAAGCTACCACAATAACGACATCCTACTTAAGGTTTTTAATTAATTTTAGTGTCATGCATAAATGTAATAAAATTGTCTATTTTAGTTCAGAGTCTATTATTTATTGAATATCCATTTTGTTATTTTTAAAATGTAAAAGAGCTCCGATTTTGTGTTTTAAGTCAGTATAAATATTTTTTACGGTTTTAAATTTTATAGTATTTTTAAAAAAGTCATTGTTAACATTGTATTTTTTTTGACATTTTCGACTTAGCTCTAATGATCGGAGTCGAGAAGGGGGTGTTACATTTATTGGTATCAGAGCAACGGGTTTAGCTGGTTCTAGATCCAAACTGAGCTTGTTATCAGTCAGTAAGTGTATACATGCCACTAGGATGTCATTATTACTGTTTGGATGCTTGAGTGACTTGATGCAACTGCTTGTTGGTTTGATTGAATAAAGTTATAGATGTCCGAAGTTGAGAAATCGCGTAGAGCAATCAAACAGTTGGGTAAGAATGAGGCCTATAAAAGTAGTATCAAGGTTAATCATTTTTCGCTCAATGTGATGTTAAACTGTTGGTGAAGTTGAAAATGCCTAATTAAACCAATGTTTATTATTTCGAATCCTGGATATGCTTTTAGAGAAAATTCAACCCCAAGTTCCTTAGACTTTTGTTACTAGAGAGATGGGAACTCTTGAAGTGTTAGACTTCAGGTATGATATTGATGGAAAACCAATGTCGATAGACTATTGGTTTAATAAATATAAAGATGATGCTAGAAGGGCTTCGTTGTGGTGATCAGGAAAAGCTTGATATGATAGTAACTTATCCTTAGGGATATAGAAGATGGGTAAGTCAAACTTATAAGAGTTACTCGATAGTAATTCGACAAAATCAAATTTTTAGTAACTTAATAGAGATGCCTCTTTATGAATTGCGATTTCGCTGGGCATGGAATGATTATGGGCCTATTATGTCATTATGAATTTATGCTCGAAATGAATAAATTTGAAAGGAACTAGAAAGTTCGTAGATTGTAATGATGAGGAAAAAAATTTAGATTTTTCTGATCAATGTGATTTAGTAGTATTTTTAAAGAAACTGTTATCTTAAGGATGTAAGAACTTTCTAGCTTATGTTGAAAGCATACAAGTATTCAAAGGTGAACACAAAAAGTATCCCAACTGCTAATGAATATCAAGATGAATTACTTCAGGAACTGCCAGAGTTACCATCTGATCGTGAAGTGAAATTCAGGATTTAGGTTTTCTCTGGCAATGAATTTATATCAAAGGGTACGGTATAAAATGACTTATAGAGATAAGAGAGTTAAAGGTTCAGCTATGTGAACTATTGGATTGAGGTTTTATACAACTTAATATATTACCTAGGGGAGTTACAATATTGTTTGTGAAAAAAATGGTTTGATGAAATTTCTTACAGTAATAGCTATCAATCGAGTATAAGATGACTTTATCAAAAGTGTAGTATGAAAGAAGATTATGATAAACATTTATAAATAGTGCTACAAGCCTTGTAGGAAGGGTAATTGTATGCAAAGTTACCTAAATGTGAATTTGATTAATTCAAGTTGCATCTCCAGGTCACATTGTCTCAACAAAGAGAATCTGAGTATATCCCAAGAAAAGTACCAACTATAGTTGAATGGAACCTCTGAAGAATATTTCTGAGGTTCGAAGTTTCTTGGGACTTGTTGGTTATTATTGAAAGTTTGTAAAGAATTTCTCGATGATTGCCCCCCACTGACCAAGCTATCGAGGAAAGATATGTTATTATGTTGGACAGATAAGTGACAATAAAACTTTGAGACATTAAAGAAGACATTAATCGAATCCCTGATATTAGTACTACCATAATCGGGCAAAAATTATGTGGTTTATAACTATGCTTCTCATAAAGGTTTGGGAAGTGTACTTAAGTAAGAAGGAAAAGTAGTGGCCTATGCTTCGAGACAACTTAAGACGCATGAGAGGAATATCCTACTCATGATTTGGAGCTGGCAATGGTTGTATTTGCTTTAAAGATATAGTGTCATTATTTATATGGTAAATGATTCTATATTTACAAAGATTATAGAAGCTTAAAGTATCTGTTAACTAAAAAGGAGTTGAACATGAGGCAAAGAAGGTGGATCGAGCTTCTCAAGGATGATGATGTGATCATTGACTATCATTCAAGAAAAGATAATGTGGTAGCTAACGCTTTCAGTCGAAAGTCATTTGTTGCCTTAAGAGCTATGAATGCGAGACTGGCATTAAAAGAAGATGGCGCTTTGATTTCCAAGTTAAGAATAAAGTCTACTTTATTAGTTTGAATAAAAGATTTTTAGAGAAAAGATGAGAACTTTTTGTTAAGGTTAAAATAAGTGGAAGAAGGTGAAACCGAATACTTTGAAGTTAATCTGATGGATGCTTGTATTATTGAGGAAAAATATATATTTTTCAAACGATGAAGAATTGAAGAAATAACTTATCTTCGAGGTAAGTTATAGTCCTTTGATTGTACATCCATGTGGAAACTAGATGTATCAAGATTTAAAGAGTCGATATTGGTGGCCAGTCATGAAAAGAGTTATAACTGAGTTTGTTTCTAAATATCTGACATGTCAACAAGTAAAAGCAGAACTTCAAGTACCTTATGAATTATCGTAACTGATTTCCATTTGTCAATGGAAATGAGAACGAGTGATGATGGATTTTGTATTAGGACTATATTTTACATCGAATAAGAAGGATTCAATTTGGGTGATTGTTAATAGATTGACCAAGTTAGCACACTTTATCCCTGTTCGAACAAATTACTCTAGGGATAAGTATGCTAAGTTGTATATTAAGGAAATAGTTCGACTACATGGAGTACCAGCCTCGATAGTATCTAATAGAGATCCGAGGTTTGCTTTAAAATTTTGGAAGTCTTTACATAGAGCCTTGGATATTTGACTCAATGTTAGCACAACTTTTCATCCTCAAACAGATGGACAATCAGAGCAAACTATTTAGATTTTGGAGGATATGTTAAAGGCATGTGTGATTGAATTCAAAGGATTGAGATGTA
Organism: Hibiscus mutabilis; assembly: GCA_019671005.1. NCBI lineage: Eukaryota > Viridiplantae > Streptophyta > Magnoliopsida > Malvales > Malvaceae > Hibiscus > Hibiscus mutabilis. Next base: position 27,590,996 of record CM033746.1, read on the forward strand.
GTTCGCCCTGAGCAAATTAAATAAGTTAAAGATAAGGTAAAGATGATAAAACATGGAGTCAAAGAACTAAGAAAATAAGTCAATTTCGCTTGTTAAAGTTCTTTGACGAAATCGTAAAGTTGAGGAAATGACTTGGGAAAGAAAAGAAGATATGGGAAAGCAGTTTCCTCACCTTTTTGAACCAGGTACATGTTGAAAATTCGAGGAAGAATTTTCTTAAGGGGGAGAGAATTGTAATATCCCAATTTTTGGATAGTGACCAAAATGTAAATTTTGAAAGTTTTGTGGCTAAAGCATAAACTTTGGAAAAGTTTAGGGATCAAAGTATAATTTTCAAATGTTATGTATTTTAACCCCTTAAATGAATAGTTTACCCCCAAGAATGACATTTTCGTATTACCCAGATTTTTCGTACGGAGTTTGTATTAATGGCTATAAAGTTCAAAAAAAATATTCTAATAATTGGATCGAGCTAAAATTTTAGAGATAGTTCCATGAACCTTAGAAGAGTCATAAAATATCATTTTATGAATATTTGGATGTTAAAAATATCAAAAAAATTTAAATTGATTGAAATGACATAGAATGGAAATTTTGTGAATAAGTTGATCGGTAAAGGGCATTTTGGTCATTTTGCCCAAAAGGACATGGAAGGAATTTTGAGATTTTTTCTATTGATGAATAGTGGCTGATTATAATCCAACTAAGACCAGTAGGAATGTTACAAAATGACAAATTAGAAATATAGATCTAGTTGGAGGATATTTTTGGAAAGTGGAATTTATTGAATTAAAAATTCATTTTTTATAATACAAGTGTCTTAAATACATGAAATATGAAGGAATTATCAGCCAAATACCCTCCAAAACCGTGGTGAAGAGAAAAAGAAGGGAAAAATTTTACAAGCTCGGTTTAAGCCCCGAATCTCGATTTTTAGGTAATCTTTCAAACTTCAAAGTTTTCTACTCTTTGAGCTCTATCTTTTGATTTAAATAATTCATAGAATACTTGCTTGATTGATGAGATTTGATATGAGGAAGAAATTAGGGTTTATGAACAAATTGGGGATTTTATGATTTTATGAATCTATGGTTGATTTTAAGTTAGAATCATGCTTGTATGATGTTGAATCATGTTATTGAGTTGGGATTTAAAACCTACATATTTCAGTTTGTATAGAGAAGAATAGGGTTTATGGATTCAAGTCTAACTTAGGGTTTGTGATGTTGGATTAATGATCTACTAAGCTTGATTTGTTGTTTGGAAGCAAAACCCTATGTTAAATAGATAAGGACCATTTTGGCAACTTCAAAATTTAAGGGACCAGATCTGATTTTTAGGAATTTGATGTGTATTTAAATTATTGATGATGTTAGAGACATGAAAATGAAGTTAGAATGCTAAACCGATGATTAATCACATTAGTGACATTTTGACAATTTGTCAAACTTGAATTTTCTATTCAGCAAAGAGGATATGTAGAAGGAGTAAATCTGATTTTTAGTTAAAATGATGGAATTAAGGTAGTAATGTTGATTTGAGGACTAATTTGCATCCTTATATTAGAAATTTGGTGACCATTTTGACAAATTAAGATATATTAGAGGACTAAAGGTATAAGCTTTTTTTAATAAAGGATGTAAAGAGAACATATGAATACAAGCTTTACTCTAGCCATTTGAAGTAAAGTGATGTGACAAAATTGATAAGTAGAGAAATATGGAGAAGTTGGTGTAAAATAGAAGTTATTCATGGAAAGTTATGTGGGAATTTGAATTATGGTTGTAATTTTTAAAATTCGCCATAAATTCTAAAAAAATGGTTAGATGATGAATTTTATACTGTTGTAAAGATTTGTTAGTCTAGTTTATTTTCCAACAAACAAAAACTGATTTCAAATTCTGAGTTAAAAGATATGAATTTTTAATCGAATGAAGGTCAGAAAAAATTACAGAGCAGTTTCTACTTGGACAACTCTGTGACGTGAATGTAAGGAATTTTCATAATTTTTGTAGATTTTATTAATTTATGTGGCTTATACCATTACAACCTTTATTGAATCTAGCTTCTACAGTATAAAGGAAATTAAGATCCAGTATGTATTTTGTCCTATATAAGTAAATATTTGAAGGTAACGCAATTTGTCAAAAAATGGAATTTGAAACATTTTGTATTTAAATGTTAGTTAGCAAGCTCAGAAGAATTATTGGAAGTTCATATTGGTCACTAAAGACCATAATGAGTTTTTGAATAGTACAAGGAAGAAAGGAAAAATATTTGGAAATTTTATTTTCGAATGATTATATTAGACATCATGTTTATGGTATTGTTAGATTTGAATCTAACAAATATTTTATTTTATTCATGTGATTAATGAAGTCATGTCTGAATCAAAGAAGGTTTGAGGTACCATGAAAGAAAGGATCGAACTAGGACTTAGTGAGGCATTGTGTTAAGTGGCCAAGATGAGTGCAATGCATACATATCATGATACATGGATGTTTTATCCATCATTAGGAAGACTCGCGATGAGTCTACCTTGTTTATTTTGGCACGATATTTATGTCATAATCATATATTTGACATGTTCTAAATATGTCAAAAGTTTAACATAAATGCATGGATCACTAGTTATATATGATGTTATATTATGAATTTTATTTCGGGTATGAACTGCCCAATGCTAAATTATGTTGATATACATTGCCATAGATGAAATAAATATGGAAAATATGCCCAAGTAAGTCATTGAGGGATAGGGTATAGTTGGCATGCCATAGAGTCCAGCGGTTTAGCACTTTGTGCGGGCACTATAGTGTATATAAAAGACACTTAGTGCATGTGGTTAGCACGACCTTATGTGCAGATAAGGACGAACTTATGCCTATTATGGTTAGCACAACCTTATGTGCAGATAAGGACGACCTTATTTCTATTATGGTTAGCACGACCTTATGTGCAGTTTTGACTCGCGTACTTAGGGTCTTCACAGACTTATATTTAGGCTATGGTTTATTGGTTAATAAAAGATAAACATGTGAATAAGCGTATGGGCTTTTGGAATAAATGGCAACTATATTGGTAAGAAATTTATATCTGGTTTATTTTATGTTTATATATGATTAACATGATGGAAATACATACGTAGTGATCATGATGCATTTATGCATATATGGCATGTTATGACAAATGGACAAGCATGAAAGTTTGATGGCAATGGCATGTTGTAAATCATTACCAATGCAATATAAAGGTTACTATATTGGCATATAGCATGTTATATATATATATATATATATGCAACATTGAGGTTTAGTAAGTCATGAAATTGAATAAGCCTATTTAGTTGTTTTTAATCTTGATTATTGCCTCACTAAGTTCGTACTTGGCGTGTGTTTGATTGTGCACACGTAGGTGATTTGAGATATTGGAGTAAGCAAGGCGTTGCATCAAGTTCAGAGAATTTCATCAAGCTACCACAGTAATGACATCCTACTTGAGGTTTTTAATTAATTTTAGTGGCATGTATAAATGTAATAAAATTGTCTATTTTAGTTTAGAGTCTATTATTTATTGAATAGTTATTTTGTTATTTTTGAAAGATAAAGGAGCTCCGATTTTTTGTTTTAAGTCAGTACAAATATTTTTTACGGTTTTAAATTTTATAGTATTTTTAAAAAAGTCATTGCCAATATTGTATTTGTTTTGTGACATTTCTAACTTAGCTCTAATGATCGGAGTCGTGAAGGGGGTGTTACATTAGCTCGATTCGATTTACCGATAATTACTTAGAACTTTTACTACGATTTCTCGATAATCGAATTATCGAATTGAATCCGTGACTTCATATTTATAAATTTTTGGATCCGATATTAATATATTATTCCATCATCTAATAAAATTTCATGTATTTTCACTCATCCATATAGATATGGGACCTTCCTATATGGTCATCCATCTTAAGGCCTAAGCACGCTTAACTACGAAGTTCGATCAAAATTCAGTATCTCAAACTGCATTTTTCTTCCTGAAACTTTTATCAAATTTCATATCATATCCTCTCTTATCCATATACAGAATAAAAATAATGATCAAATAATTTTCTTTATTTGAGTCATATATCCGGGCATCACCTAATTATTCGACTAAGAATAACTTTTTACGTAATTCTCGTACCAGAATCTGGGTGATGCCAGAATACGCAGTTTAACCCGGCCTATCCATCCATGGAATAAAATTTCTTAATGGTAAAATTCTTCATTAGGGCCTCATACTTTCCCATCTTTATACTCTAGGCACCAACTTTTGAAAAGCTATCATTTTTGTCACTAAATTTTAAACTTCAATTCCCATTCCAATTTTCCTCGGATTTCAACTAAACTTTGCAAGTGCCCTAATTAGCTTGCCCTCTATCACTTGATGCATTTTTTGTCATTTTGGTCACTAAGTTAGCTTTTAAGCTACTAACTTAGTAACAAATGACCTTAATACTGTTTAACAAAATTTTGGGGTATTACAGGCACTCCTATTCATATTTAAAGATGAATTTCCAACATAAAAGGTTTGAATGCATGATTTATTATTGCCTTGTTCATTTTAAGTGCAAACTTATAGGGTTCTAATTAATTGAATTATTTAAACTATGAATACTATTAAATGTAAAGGCCATTATGTGACAGTACCAATTGCTCAAATATTGTCCATATTAGAACCTCTAAATTTCTTATAATATTCCTTAATTAATTTGTTATTATAATTTTTTAGAGTTATGGTCCTATTTAGGCTTTAATTGAACTATGTCAATTATAATTATTTAGAGTTATGGTCATATTTATCGTGTGGGAAGGAATGATACCGATGTGATTGTAGGTACATTTACTTTGCAGTCTATACCAATGCTTTCTTTGATAGATTTTGGTTCTATATATTCATACATCTTGCGAGAACATGCATGGTTGCTTTATATACCTGTAGAGGTGTTAAAAGTTGGTATGAGGGTAACTAATTATTTTGGTGAGACAAAAGTTGCTAGGAAGTTGTATATGATATGTCCTTTGATGGTTTAAGGACATGTGTTTGAGGCTGATTTGATGGAGCTACCATTTTATGGTTTTGATGTAATCTTGGGAATGGATTGGTTGTCTGAACATAGGGTTGTGGTTGATTTTGAGACCAAGCTGGTTTCGTTGAAACTTGCTGAGGTTTATGAACTGGTAGTTGTGGGTGAGAATGTTAAATTCTTGTCCAAAGTTGTTTCAGCTTTGAAAGCGCGGAAGATGTTAGAATTTGAGGGTCAAGCATACCTAGTTTATGTTATGAACCATAATATAAAGGAAGTGTGTGCCCATGATATTCACATAGTTTGTGATTTTCTAGGAGTGTTTTTGGAAGAGTTACCTGGTTTTCCGCCAGATAGGGAGGTAGAGTTTTGCATTGAGACGTACGCATATACGGCTCTGGTGTCGATTGCATTATATTGTATGGCACCGAAGGAGTTGAAGACGTAGCTAGAAGAGTTATGGATTGTGGTTTCATTCGGCCTAGTATATCATCGTTGGGAGCACCAGTGTTGTTTGTGAAAAAAAGATGGCACGAAGAGAATGTCTGAACAACTTGACGATTAAGAACAAGTATTCTTTGTCGAGGATCGATGATTTGTTTGATCAGTTTTAGGGTGCTACGGTGTTTTCCAAGATTGATCGAGGTATAGGTATTATCAGTTGAAGGAGAAGGATAAAGACGTGCCGAAGATAGCTTTTCGCATGCGTTACGGGCGTTATGGGTTCTTAGTGATGCCGTTTGGGTTGACAAATGCACCGGAAGCATTCATGGATATGATGAATTGAGTGTTCCATGAATTCTTGGATGAATTTGTGGTAGTGTTCATCGATGATATCCTTGTGTACTCTCGTACCGAGGAAGATCACGATAGACACATACGGATTGTGTTGCAAGTTTTGTTGGACAATAAGTTGTATGCCAAGTTGAGTAAGTGTGAGTTTTGAATCAAGCAAATGGTTTTTCTTGGTCATGTGGTTTCAGCCGAGGGTATTCGTGTGGATCTACAGAAAATTGAAGTTGTTGTGAATTGGAAGCAACCTAAGTCGGTGTCAAAAGTTCATAGTTTCTTGGGGTTGGCAGGATATTATTGTAACACCTATTTCCCGTATTCATTGCTGAATAAGAGTTAAGGATGTCACATGATACTTGTAAAATAATTCTTTAATATTAAGAAAAGTTTATCTTTGACTGTAAAAAATAGTTAATCGCGTAAAATTTAAACTTAATAATTTCGCATTTAATTTTGAACCCAGATTCAGGCAGCAACTTAACAGTTTGATCCATTAGCATATCAATAATAAAACTGCCTGAAAACTGCCTAATTTAAAATCATTCGGATTCTGAATAAACTACGATTCTTATCAGAGCAGGCTTCACATTTTACTATACATGCCAACTAGTAAATATCAAACAACATAAAAATTTTATTACTGATACTGATGTACCGGTTTTCGATTGATGATGTTCGCTAATGCTCCTTACTCCCAAAGCTTCTCTTTTCCTACGCGTGAAACAATCACAAGCTAAGTACAACTTAGTGAGGTATTATAAATAATCATAAAATAAGTATCAAAATAAATGAAAACATGGTTAAGCAAAATCATATCAAATATTTCATATACTTATAAACAATCACATATAGCAAATGGTGAATTTCATATGCATTTACTTTATAATTAGCCCAAGAATTTGTATAAAGAGAAACTAAAGTATGCAAGGTCGGTACTCCTTGAGTACTAGTCACCGATGTGACGATAACATATAGACACATAAAGTGCCGAAAACATATAGATCCTAAGATCGGTGTATAGCTATACTACAGTCCTTAACTAGTAGACCTCTAATGGCATGCCACTATACTGTAACTCTCTATCATAAACTTGGGCAAATAATTTCATATATTTGACTTGTAAATTATCATTTGATAAATGATTCATATATCACCATTATTCAATAATAACTTATCAAAATAAAACATGATAGGGCAATTCATACCCTAACATGTACTAACTTTTTTCCTTTGCTTGTGAATCATCATATAACTTATAGAAAAACCATGTTATCATTTTAATAAAATCAAATAAATAGAATTTATAAAAGTTTACTAAAATACATTTCAAAACATATAAATGCACTCACTTGGGCCATTTATTGTCTTGCCTCACTAAGCTTACTCATTAATCTTTTCATTTCCTTGAATACTTGTACCTTCCCCGGTATTTCTTGCAACTCAAAGAACCTTGCTTGAATTCTTGATCAAAAGCCTTGAAAATGGCTAGGAAATATTTTTCCTATTTTCCCCTTCTTTTTCCTTATTTTCGAATGGCATGAAGAAGATGAACAAATTGTTCATCTTTTTTAATATTATAATTATCCATTTTTAATAATAATTTGCCACTTGTAAAGATAAAAATGAATTTTTTATTCATTTTTCACCTTTTCCAAATTTGCCCCCTTAACTAAATAAAAATTACAACTACTTCAAAATTATGCCATCCCATTACATTTGAACTAGTTTAATTCCATTTCAACCGGCCATAACTATCTTAAATCATAAAATATCATTTTATGATTTTTGTTCGATCCAATTATCCGATTTTCACCTTCTACGATTTTTCTTCTATCGAACTATCAACTCTAATTCGAGAATCGCATATTTCTCTAATTCCATGAATAAATTCATATTTTCATATAAAATCCTCCATTAAATAAATTCAAACTTAGAAATTTGACTCGATCCAAAAATACCGATAATTAGCCGAAATCTTTATCGGGTAGCATCTTTCTTGAAAATCCTTCATTAAGCATTTATACGAATCTTTCCCACTTCTTCTGAGTCCTTTTTACTAATCAAAATAATGTTATGTGACACTTCCCAAAAGGTCACCCAAAACTTTTCTCTAATCTGAGCACGCTTAACAATTTTATTCGATCAAAATTTTATATTTTTACTGCATCCTAACCTCCAAAACTATTACCCAAATCCTTATTCTGATTGAATTTATCCTCATACTTAATAAAAATAATCTTTGGGAAAAATTACACTTGGGTCCCTAAACTTTTACCAACTTTTCATTTTGGTCACTAACTCTTATCTTTTGTCATTTTAGTCACTAAGTTAGCCTTATTCCAAAACCTTAGTACTAAATGACCCTTATATAACTTAGTAAAATTTTCGGGGTATTACAATTATTACCGCTTTATAGATGGTTTCTCGAGGATTGATGATCTTTCGACGAAGTTGTTGCAAAAGGATGTAAGTTTTGAGTGGACGGAGAGTAGACAACAAGCTTTTGATAAGTTGAAGGAAACTTTGACGCAAGCTCCAATCTTGATTCAACCTGAGTCAGGGAAGGAGTTTGTGGTTTATAGCGATGCATCCTACGTGGGTTTGGGGTGTGTGTTGATGCAAGAAGGTAGTGTTGTGGCTTATGCATCTAGACGGTTGAAGATGCACAAGTGCAACTATCCTACGTACGATATTGAGCTTGTTGCGGTGGTGTTTACGTTGAAGATTTGGCGACATTACCTTTATGGTGAGAAGTATATTGTATACACAGATCACAAGAGTTTGAAATATCTGATGTCCTAGAAAGAGTTGAATCTTAGGCAAAGAAGATGGTTGGAGTTGCTTAAGGATTATGATTGTACGATAGAGTATCATCCGAGAAAGGCTAATGTTGTAGCCGATGCCTTCAGTAGAAAGGTCGTGGTTGAGTTGAGGGCGATGTTTTCTCTGTTGAGTGTAACGCACGATGGTGGTTTGTTGGATGAGTTGTAAGTGGAGCCATCATTGTTGCAGTTGATTAAGGAGAAGTAGTCGTATGATGATTATTTGGTACCGCATGTCAAGGATATAATGGATGGCAATCAAACTGATTTTTGTTCCAGCGATGAAGGAGTTTTGTGTTTCAAAATTCTAGTAATGGTGCCGAAAGATGAGGAGTTAAGGCATACTATCTTGGCTGAGGCACATTCAAGTCCTTTTGCTATACATCCAGGGAGTAAAAAGATGTATTAGGATTTTAAAAGGGAGTATTTCTGGGTTGGTTTGAAAAAGGATACCGCGGATTTTATTGCTTCGTTGTATGGTTTGTCAGGGCGTTAAGGCTGAGCATCAGTTTCCTTCGGGGTTGTTACAACCGTTAAGGATTTCAGAATGGAAGTGGGAGAGAAATACCATGGATTTTGTATTAGGTTTGCCTTTAACGCTATCAAAGAAGAATTATGGGTGGGTGATTGTAGATAGGTTTACGAAGTGTGCATATGAGGTTGCACGGGGTGCCAAAGTTGTATATTGCCAAGATCCGTTGAACTTCTCAAATTCTGGGATTTTGAACTTTTGAGGTATCACCAGATCAGGGACTAGACTTAATTTTCTTACATCTCCTTCTGCAGCTTTGGATTTCTCTTCAACTCGCTTGCACAAATCTTTAATTAGCTCGACCACCTGGATCCCTATTTAACCCATCTTGTTGATGATGCTCGGATCAGGGATGACATGCTTACTAGGGTTATTTTGGGTATTAGTACCCTATATGATAAAGACTCGGCTTGAGGACCTTGTTGATTTTTAACTGAAATCGGCACTTGCAGAGGTGTCTGGTCATATGTACTTTCTTCCTTTTCTAGAGTACTAGGGTCTATGACTAATCCTTTTCTTCTTTTGGGATCCTCACCGGCCAGCATAGCAGCTATCTGAGCTAGCAAATCCATATGTGATTGCACGATATGATCGCGAGTTGCTTGTTGTGCCTTTTCGAACTTCTTATTTATGTCACTTTTCAGGTCTTCGCATGCTTGCTCCACTCTTTCTAAACGACTCTCTATTACTTTAGCTTTTCTTGAATGAAAGACAGATACAGATGTAGCTGACTCGGATGCCCCAAAATGGTTGCGATCGGAATTTATAAAATCAGACCCCTTGATTTGCAAATGATGATGCACTATGATGAAATGCGAATATGAAAATGTATGAGGTATAACTGCACTGCACAAACAAAATAAACAGGTTAGTACCGATAAAAATAGTTTTCAAAAAAACAAACAGTATAAAACCTACAGATAAGCATGCTTTATTTGAAAAAGGTAATCCTACCCGTCATGCTTTCTACCTAGATATTGTATTTACAAAAATATCCTACCCGACATGATATCTACCCGACATAATAAAGTATAAACAGATTCCTACCCGGCATGATATCTACCCGGCATGCTTTTATTTACAAAAAGAAATATCCTACCCTGCATGGTTTCTACCAAGTATATTATTATTTATAGAAAAACCTACCCGGCATGATTTCTACCTGGCATATTATTCATGAAATAACTCTATAGAGTAGACAAAAGGTTAGAAGTGTTTCTCCTTTGAACTTTTAACGGGTTCCATTTCTAAAGCAAGGCTCCTATGGTCCATTACATGTAGTTCGGTTCTAGGGAAGGGTACCCTAATTGTCCTCGCTATCCCTTACTAAATGTAGCAAGGCCCTTGATCCTCACCAATTATAGGCTTCAAACGGATCAAGTTCAATTTAGGGGGACACATCCCTTATGCCTATAATGAGGTAACCCACACGAAAACATAAGAAATATATCTTGAAAGCGATTCACCAACCTATACAGTGGTAACCCATACGAAGGCGGTATCACACTTCCACTTAAAAAGGACGGAAACTCGGGTAGAAAGCTCATGAAATGTAATGCAAGTGCACGGTGTGTGAGGAGAAACTCTCAAACCTCTTGACACCCTATGCCTATATTCACTTATACTAAGCAGTAAAAGTAAAGCAGATATATTTACAGAAAAAATAAAATGCATGACTCGTGGTAAAATAAGACATAATCATATTTTAAATTTTAATCGAATTCGTCAATTTCCAACGACCAAGACTAAAAGATAATCGACTTGTGTCTTGACTCTTTTTATTTTAAAAGGTCCCCAACGGAGTCGCCAGCTGTAATCACCGAAATTCGTCTGGCGCTCCTTTTATTCGGGTTTTAAAATTTTCTTTTCGTTTGATTTTAGAAAACCCCTTTGCCCAGTTTTGAACTTAAAATGTGGAGTCGCCACCGATCGTTTTAAAAATGGTAGACTAGACACCAAATAAAACTAGAGATAAAAAAATTACGGGTCCGAGAGACGGTTACGAATGGGGAAGGATTAGCACCCCCACACCGCCCAAAATTGGTACCTAGTTGATCATTTAATGTCTTGGTATTGGAAATTACGAATTTGATTGAAATTTAAAATACGATTCTTAAATGCATGAAAATGTTCTAAATATTTAAAGAAACGTTCCGTTATTTAGAATAATCGAGAAATTCACTTCCCTTTACGCCCGGGAAATGGTTCCTCGATCTTCTATATAAAAGAAAATTCCCTTAAATATCGTATCCTAAAATGGTAAGGATATTCTTTTATTTAAGAATATCGAGAAGGTCGCATCCCTTTACGCCTGGGACACTAATTCTCGAACTTCCTAAAAAAAGAATATTACCTTAATCTTCTAACTTCTCTAATTATTATAATGCCATTTAATGTGTTTTATGAGTATATATATATATATATACCTAAAAATATATTACTTATGATAAAAATATATTTAATAATTACATTTATTAAAAAACTATATATATATTTGAAGTTAGTAGCTTTTATATATTAATTTTATTTCCAAAAAGTTATTTTCTATTATTTTATACATACTAAAAATATAAAATTTTAAAGTAAAATACTTATATGTATTATTTATTAAAATACACCTATACATATATTAAATTAGTAGTTTATATATATATATTATTTCCAAAAATAAGTATGTATCACTACTTTATATACATAGTAATTAAACAAAAATACTATACAATATATATATATATATTGAAATATACATAAACTATTATATATAATATACAAAAAATATAAAATATACAAAAACTATTATACATAAAAAAATAAGCTATAGGTAAAAACTTATATACATACATATATTTTATATATTATATTAATATATATACAAAATAAGGTACTTTATAATAATAATAATAATAATAATAATAATGAAGCATGATTAAATTAATGTACATAAAACATCTTAAAACTAAACATCAAGGACTATAATGCATTAATATCTAATTACATGGCATGGAATAACATAAGATATGACTAAAATGAACAACATGTGAAACTTAAAGAAATTAACATAAACTAACAGAAATAAAAGGCTGTAATTAAATACTGAAGGCAGTGACTAAATTAAAATAAAGCATAAATTAAAAGCTTAAAAAATAGTAATAAAAATAATAAAAGGACGACATCGAATGCACACAAAAACCAGAAGGACTAAAGGCAAAATTAGACCATAGATTTAAGTTAAGGCGGGAAAGAATTAGAGGACCCGTGTGGTAATTTACCCATTAAACAAAAACGCGGATCCTCCCCGGGTATTCGGGTCACCGCGGGTCAGGGAAGCTTAAATGACGCCGTTTTGTGTGTTAAAACAAATATAATTTTTTTTGTTTTAAAATAGATTTAAAATTAAAAACAAAACCTTAAATTTTCTTTATCCCTCTCATCCTCTCTTCTCCTTCCTCGCATCAAAGAAGCAGACGGCAGCCGCTCCCTTCAATCCTCGTCGTTCACCAGCAGTGAGGCCTTGCGGTGGCTACGACGGCGTAACCAGTCAGGTAAGCTTGGATCTCTTGCTAATTTTTTATGTTCGAACTAAAAACAAAACAACAATTTTTTTAAAAAAAGAACAAGATTTTTGTTTTCAACCGAATAACCTTTTATGAGATTATTTTTATTCAAAATGTAAAACTCAACATGAAAAAAGAAAACTCAGATTACCTTTGAAAATTTTCTTTTTATTCGAATAGATTTCAGAAATACTCCATTTTTTACAAATTTTTTCAGAACCAAAAGACTCTAAAAACTCCCAAACTCTATTTTTTTAGATCTCCCCTAAAATTCTCTCTGAAAATCGACCCCTTCGATTACAAATTTCATGGGTTATATAAACCCATTTTTTACAATAAAAGAGTAACTACTCCCCTGTTGAAATTTGCAGATCTGGATTTTTTGATGGTTTGCCCAAATTTTGTGGGATTGTTGCAGGATATGGGTGTAGGAGTGGTTGATGGCAGATTGGATATGGGTAGATGACGAGTTAGGGTGATGTCGGGTAGATTAGGTTTTGGTTTAATTTATTTTTAGGGTTTTGTTTGGGGTTAGGGATTGTTTTGGGTGGCTAGAGCTAGTAGTTGACGGCGGCAACGGTGGCTCATAGAAGTGGCGGCGGCTCAAAGAGGGTGTTAAGGTTAGATGAATTTTTAGGGTTTTTATTTGGACCGGGTTGGGTTAGGGTAATGGTTTGGGCCTGGATCCGAGTTTAGTTTACCCAGTTGAAACGGGTTATTACACGTAGGATTCCCATCCATGATATGCTTCACATGTGGCACCAAACTCCCATCATGCGGTTGCTTCTCTTTAATCAATTGTGACAAGGACGGTTTCACTTGCAGCTTTCCCAATAGCCCACCATCACCCATCACACTCAATCGAGCAAACATAGCTCTCAACTCCACAGCCGCTTTCCTACTCAAAGCATCTGGTACAATGTTAGCTTTACCCGGATGGTACTCTATGGTCAAATCATAATCCTTAAGTAACTCCAACCATCTACGTTGCCTAAGATTCAGCTCTTTCTGCGACATCAGATACTTCAAACTCTTATGATCTGTATAAACCACACATTTCTCACTATAAAGGTAATGCCTCCCGATTTTCAAGGTAAACACAACTGCAACGAGCTCAAGATCATGAGTAGGGTAATTACGTTTATGCACCTTCAATTGTCTAGATGCATACGCAACTACCTTAAACTTCTGCATTAACACGCAACCAAGCCGAACATAGGACACATCACTATAGACAACGAACTTTTTCCCCAATTCAGGCTAAACGAAGGCCGGAGCTCGTATCAAAGCTTCATTCAACCTTTCAAAAGCTCGTTGCCTATCCTCTGTCCACTCAAAATGAACATTATTCTGCAACAACTTGGTCAAAGGAGCAACCAAAATGGAGAACGCTTCCACGAACCTACAACAATAACCGGCCAACCCAAGGAAACTCCAAACTTCTGTCATCGATTTAGGCACTTTCCAACTCATCACAGCCTCAATCTTGTGCGGATCAACACGAATTCCCTCGGCCGACACCACATGCCCAAGGAAAATAACTTCCCTAAGCCAAAACTTACACTTGCTTAGCTTGGCATAAAGCTGATTAACCAACAACGTCTAAAGCACAATCCGTAAATGTTTATCATGGTCCTCTTCTGTACGAGAGTACACAAGAATATCATCGATAAACACGACCACAAACTGATCTAAAAACTTATGGAACACCCGGTTCATCATGTTCATGAAAGTAGCTAGTGCATTGGTCAAACCAAACGACATCACTAAAAACTCATAATGCCCGTACCTCGCACGAAAAGCTGTCTTGGGCACATCCATTTCCTTCACCTTCAACTGATAGTACCCAAACCTCAAATCTATCTTAGAAAACACCGAGACACCCTTGAACTGATCAAACAAGTCATCTATCTGCGGTAAAGGATACTTATTCTTTACTGTCAACTTATTTAACAGACGATAATCTATACACATCCGTAATGTACCATCCTTTTTTCACAAGTAGCACCGGAGCTCCCCACGGTGACATACTTGGTCTAATGAACCCTCGATCAAGCAACTCTTGCAGTTGCATTTTCAACGCCTTCAATTCTTTCAGGGCAATGCAATACGGAGCAATTGACATAGGTGATGTATCCACAAAGACCTCAATGCCAAAGTCCACTTCAGGATCTGGTGGCAACCCCAATAACTCTTCCAGAAAAACACCCGAAAACTCGCATACCATGCGAATATCCTGCACCCTCAACTCCTTTGAACCAGGATTCATCATATAGGCAAAGAAAGCCTAACATCCGGAATCCATCATCCGACTCGCTTCAAGATCCGAAACTACAACCATCACTTCAAAATCATCACCCCAATAACTTAACATTCTCGCCTACAACCATCACTTCAAAATCATCAGGCAACTTCAAGGATATCTGTTTGGTTTCAAAATCAACTACAACCCTGTGCTCGGTCAACCAATCCATGCCCAAAATAACATCAAAGCCATAGAATTGCAACTCCATCAGATCCATATCAAACACGTGACCCTGAACCATCACCGGACACCTACGATACAACTTTCTAACCACAACCATCTCTCTAAGAGAACTAGTCACTCTAACACCCACATTGAGAATTTCAACAGGTATATCAAGCAACTGTGCATTCTCACTCAAGATATATAAATGGGTAGAACCAAAATCAACCAACGAATACAACGCAATGACTGTAAAGAGAAAGTACCTGCAATCACATCAATCATTGCGACCTTTGCGGAGTGCGTACACTCTCGCCGGTCTACCTCTCTCTTGCTAGATAGCGGTGTGAGCCACAGTCCTCTACCCACCATCTCTGCGCTGAAAAGGCCCACGGCCACGACCTCAACCTCTCTGCAGAGCAACAATAAGTGCAGCACCCTGCCCACCTCCAGCCAACAAAGGACAATCACATCTTAAATGGTCGCCAGACCCGTAACTCCAACAAGTATTGGCCACAACAGTCGTATGTGTCTGACCCTCTCTAACGAAACGCGGGCAATCACACATCAAATGATTACATGATCCCAAACCCAACAGGCACTAAACTGAGCTCTAGCCTAGGTACTGTTAAGTGTCTAAAAGTACTATTCTATTCACCCTTTTTATTCATATTATTGCTAGACTTAGGCTCATATTAGCTGCAGTATTAGCCATTCATGCATGTTTGCATTGTTTCCTTGGTGGACGAGCTTGATTTCATATTTTTCTTAATTTTGTGGAAAAAGATACTGCTTTGGTGTGTTTTTGTGTGTGTGCAAAATTACTTGCCAAAGAAAGGCTGGAACCAGTTGCTAGGGCAATGCATGAAGGAGATGTTGAGCTAGTTGCCAGGGCAATGCATGAAGGAGATGCCGAGCTAGTTGCCAGGGTAATTTTTGATAAGGGATGGGATGATATGGTAGTCGAAATTGATGACTAGATAAGCCTAAGATGATGTGGAGCAAAGTTAAATCCCAAAGGATTTTGATTTCCATGAAGAGGTTAAAGATAAATTAAATCCCAAGAAGATAGGAGAAGTTCTAGAAGGAATTTAAATATGATAAAGAATTATATTCTTTAAAGATATTTAATTCCAACTTAAGTTCCTCCTCAAAAAAGACTTTAACCTAGCCCTATAAATTGAGGACCAAGCCGTCAACTCCATAGGGAGAGAGGGGAGAAATTTTGACAAGAGCAAGGAGGGAAAGATTTTGACAAAAGCTTCAACCATTCTTCATATTTTTCCTTCTTGTTCAATTAGGTTTATGTTAGGAATTCTTTGTCTTGTGTTTCTTTGGAACCTAGCCATAAACTAAATCTATTTGGCTGAGGTTATTGTGTTTTGTGATTGTGAGAAACAATTGGATTTTGTTTAGGCAATAAGAGTTTGCACTTTCAATTCAATGTTCACTCATTCTTGGTTCTTATTCTTGTTTGCGAGTGAATTGGGAGAGGATCTCATAACTTCATCTATTTATCTAATATCAGGAGAGTTAGATTCAAGAAACGAATGAGTATGGTCTTTATTCAATCTATTGATGGTGAAGATTAATCCGGCTTAGGAATAAATTAAGGATTTCAACGGCTAAGAGGAGCGCAAGATTGGTTGTTGTTCACCCTTGATTCACACAGGGATGTATTATCAAGGCATGCACAAATAGCTAGAGTTTCAACTTAGGGATAAGAAGAAATCATTGAAGAAGCTCCGCCGAACCTTGAAGTTGTTGCCCAACCGCCCAAGTAGTTGCCCAGAAAACCATCAATTAGTTGCCAATGCAACCCCGCTGCGCAAGTTGCCACGGCAACTGAGTTGCCCTTGCACTCTTTTACCAAGACGATCTAATCGGCTACCACGCCTCAACTCACGATAACCTGGCCTATTCTCTCTCATTTGATTACATCTTCTTTTACTTTATTGCTTTCTAGTTTAGTTGTTACTTAAACTCCTAAAATTTTCTACTTGTGTTCTTTTACTTTTTATAGTGCAAGATATTAGATTCTTGAAGTGGCACCAATCCCTGTGGAGATGATATCTTTTATACTATAACTTGCGACGTGTAAACTTGCACAATTGCGGAGCACTTATTACGTGCAACAAGTTTTTGGCGCCGTTGCCAGGGATTGGCAATAACAACTTTGTTTTTATTTTCTTGTACTTTTTATTTTTCTTGTTTAAGATTCAAAGGGCTAACAAACTTTGGTTTTGCATTGGTATATGACCAGGGCGAGACCGATTACACCAGAATATCCATTTGATCCGAAAATCGAACGAACCTTGCAAAGACTTATATGAAGGCTAAGAATAGCAATGGCTAATCAAGACGGCAATATAAATCAGGATGTTCCAGCAGGAGGAGTGATTCTTGCATGAAACAGAGCTATTCGAGACTATCTTGAAGAAGATCTTGAAGGACTTAATCCATGAGTTGTTACAGCTGAAATTAAAGCCGACCACTTTGAGTTGAAACCAGTGATTTTCAATATGATCAACACAATTGGTCAATTTAGCGGCTTAACAACTGAAGATGCATGACAACATCTTAAATCTTTCCTCGAGATTTGTAATTCATTCAAAATACAAGGAGTCACCCCCGATGTTTTACGACTAAGATTATTCCCCTATTCACTGAGGGATAGGGCGAAAGCATGGTTGAATAGTATTCCTACCGGATCAATAGGATCTTGAACCGATCTTTATTGTGATTTCCTTGCTCGATTTAATCCTACAAATTTGACTGATAAGCTTCGTAACGAAATTACTTCTTTTCGGTAGGTAGATGATGAATCCATTACGAGGCTTGGGAGCGATATAGAGAACTTCTAGACAAATGCCCCCTACACGGATTCCAGTGTGGACACAAGTAACAATGTTTTACAATGCTGTGAATACACCAAAAAGGATGATGCTAGATGCCTCGACAAACAACATACTCCTAGATAAGTCACCAGAGGAAGCAATGCAAATTCTAAACAGGGTTGCTTAGAATGATTATCAATTCCCATCAGCTAGAAGAGGAAGAGTTAGACGCCAAGCCATAATACATGAACTGGGATTATCAGACTCAATTTCGGCACAATTGGCCGCTCTAACCAAGATGGTCCAGAACATGCAGAAACCAAACAACACACAGGAGGTCAAGGTAATGGATTCCTTTTGTGAGTTATGTGGTGGTAACCATGATTCTTCTGAATGTATGTAGAATCTGGAATCCAGCTTCTATGTGGGGAATTACAACTGGAACAACAATGTGATGTCCAATACATACAATCCAGCTTGGAAGAAGCACCCAAATTTCTCATGGAGTTATCCCAACAATGCTCTAAACCAGAAAAATCAAAATGCACAAGCATCGGGATTCCAACAGAATATGCCATGGCAACAATTGTCGCAGCAACAACCGACAACATCTAGTTCTTTGGAAAATTCTCTCAATGCTTTTATGTTGAAAACTAAATCTTATATGGCTGATAATAGTAACTTCATAAAAAGAACTGATGCTTTTATTAACAAGACCTAGATGAGATTGCAAAACCAAGAGGCGACAATCAAATCATTGGAAAACCAAGTCGGACAATTTGCTCAAAACCTGAATGCTAGACCGCAAGGAGGCTTACCTAGCGATACTGAAGTCGCAAGAGGAACTGGCCATGAGAAATGTAAGGCGATCACCATTAAAAGTGGCCAACAACTTAAAGAGGCTCAAGTTCGCTCATCAAACAAAACTTCACAAAAAGAACAAGACGAACTCAGCGGCAAAGCCCCAGATGCTGAACCAGGAATTGCCTCGGTAACCAACGATAAAGATGTCGTGGCAACCAACGATAGGCATGCCACAGCAACCCCAGTTGATAATGCCTCGGCGACTCCAGTTGTCTCGGCAATACCGTCAATCAGGTTCCAGACCAACGAAAGGATTAAAGATATCCGACTTCCACCACCATTCCCACAAAGGTTGAAGCAACAAAAGCAAGAATATCAATTGAAGAAGTTTCTTGATATCCTTAAGCAAGTCCACATCAACTTGCCATTGGTTGAAGCAGTTGAACAAATGTCAAACTATGCCAAGTTTCTTAAACACATTGTGTCCAAGAGAACAAGTCTAGGAGAGTTTGAAATAGTTGCCGTAACAGAGGGATGCATGGCCATGTTGCACAATCGCATGCCACCTAAGTTGAAGGATCCCGAAAGTTTCACAATACCTTGTTCCATTGAAAACCACTATGTCGGGAAAGCATTATGTGACCTTGGAGCAAGCATAAGCTCGATGCCTAAATCGGTTTTCCATAAACTAGGAATCGAGAAGGCAAGACCTACAACAGTTATGCTACAGCTAGCCGACAAATCCTATGTGCATCCAGAGGGAAAAATCAAAGACATACTGGTAAAAGTTGATAAATTTATTTTTCCTGCTGACTTTATTGTTTTGGATTGTAAAGCAGATAAACATGCACCTATCATTCTCAAGAGACCCTTCCTAGCAACAGGGAGAATCTTGATCGATGTTGAAAAGGGAGAACTCACAATGAGGGTGAATGACCAGCAAGTTAAAGTAAATGTGTTCCAAACACTAAGGCATGCCGATGATCTGAAAGAATGCCAGCTTCTTCATGCCACGACAGAGTTTAACTTCGATGAGGAATTTAGTTGCCTCGTAAACTACATTGCCGATCAAGAGGAACCTGAGGAGTATGAAGAACCGATTGATGAGGAACAACAAGAAGAGGCAAATTGGTTAGTCAATCGACTAGGTACATACTTTGAACCACTGGATTACTCAGGTAACGAAGGTAAACTCGAAAAGCCATCCATTGAACAACCACCGATTCTTGAGTTGAAACAATTGCCAGGGTAACTAAAATATGCTTACTTGGGAACCGATAATACATTGCCTATAATTATTTCCTCTAAGTTACAGCCTGAGCAGGAAAAGAAGCTAATCAAAATGTTGATGCTACACAAGAAGGCAATAGGGTGGACACTTGCCGACTTGAAGGGAATTAGCCCGGCAGTGTGCATGCACAAGATTTTGTTGGAAGATGATCACAAACCTTCGATTGAGGCCCAGAGGAGACTGAATCACGCCATGAAATGGGTTGTAGTGAAAGAAATCATCAAGTGGCTTGACATCGGCATCATATACCTATCTCTGATAGTACATGGGTAAGTCTGGTACAATGTGTACCAAAAAATGAAGGTATAACGGTGGTACGTAATGAAAACAATGAACTCATTCCAACCAGGACCGTGACTGGTTAGAGGGTTTGTATGGATTATCGAAAGCTAAACAAAGACACAATGAAAGATCACTTCCCATTACCCTTTATTGATCAAATGCTTGACCGTCTTGCGGGTAAACCCTTTTATTGTTTTCTTGATGGTTATTCAGGTTACAATCAAATTGCCATAGCACCAGAAGATCAAGAAAAGACAACCTTCACATGCCCATACGGTACTTATGCTTTACGAAGGATGCCGTTCAGATTGTGTAATGCCCCGACAACCTTCCAAAGATGCATGATGGCACTCTTTTCAGACCTGGTCGAAGACTTCCTTGAGATCTTCATGGATGATTTTTCCGTTTTTTGGTAATGACTTTGACAGTTGCCTCACCAATTTAGAGAAGGTGTTGGCAAGATGTGAAGAAACCGATTTAGTCCTTAATTGGGAGAAGTGCCATTTTATGGTAGATGAAGGAATAGTGCACGACCACAAGATTTCATCCAAGGGAATTGAAGTAGAAAAAGCCAAGGTGGACGTGATCGAGAGATTACCCCCACCAAGTTCGGTTAAAGGAATCCGAAGCTTTCTTGGACATACAGGTTTTTACAGGAGGTTCATTCATAATTTTTCTAAAATTACTAAACCCTTGTGCAATTTGCTTGAATAGGATAAAGTCTTCAATTTTGATGATTCTTGCACCCAAGCATTCGAAACCCTAAAGGAAAAGCTTGCCTTGGCACCCATTATCGTTCCACCAGATTGGACGCTACCTTTTGAGCTCATGTATGATGCAAGTGATTTCGCGGTAGGAGCAGTCCTAGGCCAACGCATAGGTAAGATCTTTCATGTGATATACTACGCTAGTAAAACTCTTAATAGTGCTCAAGTGAATTACACAACAACGAAGAAAGAGTTACTATCCGTAGTTTTCGCATTTGACAAGTTTTGATCCTATTTGATTGGTACAAAGGTAATTGTCCATACGAACCATTCGACAATTAAGTATCTATTTGCTAAAAAGGATGCCAAACCTCGTTTGATTCGTTGGATATTGCTTTTACAAGAGTTTGACATTGAAATTAAGGATAAAAAATGAACAAAAAATCAAGTGGCCGATCACTTATCACGTTTAGAACGTAATAGGGAGGAGGACACGGATTTAGAGATATGTGATGCATTCCCAGATGAGCAACTGTTAGTTGCCTCGACAACCATGGATGCGCATGCCCCGGTAACCCTTGACGCGCACGCCTCGACAACCCTTGACGCACATGCCGCAGCAACTCTAGACGTACACGCCTTAGCAACCATGGAAGCAGTTACCACGGCAACACATGCCTCGGCAATACCCTGGTACGCAGATTTAGTTAATTTCCTTGTTTGTGGTATTTTACCTTATGGCCTTACTCACCAAGGGAAGCAATGGTTACGCCATGATGCTAAGCATTACTTTTGGGGCGAGCCTCTTTTGTTTAAACAATGTTCAAATCAGGTTATATGTCGTTGTGTCCCTAAAGAGGAGCAGCAAAATGTGCTCCGACAATGCCATTCTTCACCCTATGGAGGACATTTTGGAGGAACACGTACCGCGGCCAAAGTTTTGCAATCCGATTTGTATTGGCCAACACTGTACAAAGATGCCCAACAGTTTTACAAGCCATGTGATCGTTGCCAGAGGACGGGCAATATCTCTAGACGACATGAGATGCCGCTCCAAAACATCATCAAGGTGGAATTGTTCGATGTATGAGGGATTGATTTTATGGGACCTTTCCCATCTTTATTCAGCAACCTCTACATTCTACTTGTCGTTGACTACGTGTCTAAATGGGTGAGGCAGCTGCAGTTCCCACGAACGATTCCAAGATCGTGCAACGATTCTTGCAGGAAAACATATTTACACAGTTTGGGATATCGAGAGAAATTATCAGTGATGAACGTAAGCACTTCGACAACAAACTCATCGCCAAGATGTTACAGCGCTTTGGTGTATCACACAAAATTGCCACGGCATATCACCCACAAACCAATGGGCAAGCAAAAATTTCTAACCGAGAATTGAAGGGTATACTCGAGAAAGTTGTAAATCCCTCTAGGAAGGATTGGTCAGTAAGACTAGATGACGCACTTTGGGCATATTGCACTGCATTCAAAACACCCTTAGGTATGTCTCCCTTCCGACTTGTCTATGGCAAAACATGCCATCTACCGGTGGAAATTGAACATAAGGCATATTGGGTAATCAAGACCGTGAATATGGATTGGGAAAGTGCCGAACAAAAGCGTTTGTTGGACCTCAACGAGATAGAAGAATTCCGTGCACTCGTCTATAACAATGTACGAATCTACAAGGAGAAAATAAAGCATTGGCATGACAAGAAACTATTTCCGCGGCAATTCATGTCGGGGCAACTAGTTCTCTTATTCAATTCTCGGCTAAAACTTTTCCCGGGAAAACTAAAATCAAGATGGTCGGGACCATTCGAAGTTGTCAAACCATTCTCCCATGGTGTTGTGATAATCAAGTCCATCACTGACGAACATGAATTCAAAGTCAACGGACAAAGATTGAAGCACTACAACGGTGCCCATGTGGAACGTAACAAAGAAATGGTCACCTTAGGAGATGCATGAGCATGCTCTCCTTTCGATATTTTCTTTTTTTTATTTTTTTGAACTATTTATTTTTTTTTATTTATGAATTTCAGTTATTTTTTCTTTTTAGGATAGATTTATTTATTTTCTTTTATTAGTTTATCTTTAATTTTAATCCTTATTTTATTTGTTTTTGAATTGTAGGAAAAAAGTTCATGATAAAAAGGAATTTGATTCAAGAAGGAAACTTCTTCAACAAGGAAATTAATGGGCTAAATCTAAGGCTTATATTAAGCCTCCAACTTACCCTAGATAAACCCTATCCATCAGACGGCAGCCCTTTCGGGGGTTTCTTAGGGACCGATTCACTCTGCGTAGATTGACTGAATGCAAAAAGCCTTCCACTGGCAGGCGATCATGTTTTTCACAGGATTTCTCGTTACTCATGTCAGCATTCTCACTTCTGATATCTCCAGGTGTTGTCACCAAAAACCTTCACCGATTGACAGAATGTCCATCCAAACACTTCCCCTTCCCCAAATCCCCTAGACGTCACCCACCTTCCCCCAATAAAAACCCTCGTTTTCTTTCTTTCCAGTTAATCCCACCCACCATATTTACTACCTATCTTTTATATTTAACCCATCACCCTTAACTTCCAAGAATCCTATTCCTACTTTTCATCTTGCAACTCTTTAGTTTCTTTTGCTTTAGTTTCTTTGTTTTTACCAAACTCACAACCAAGATCATCCATGGCATCCAAAATCAAATTTTTGGTTCATCCAAGTTCCTCCAAAGAACCAAGATACAAGAAGTTTGCTACACCTATGGTTCAAGAAAGATTTCACTCCAAGTTTGAAAGCCGAAAGATTTGCGAAGAACAAGGCTTTGAATACTCCAACTCTCATCAAGATTTCGGCCTTGAACCATTCATCTTCGAAAGGATTGCACATCAAAAGTGGCAAATCTTTTGCCATCAATCAGAACCGGGTAACATCTCATGGGTAAGAGAATTCTATGCTCACTCACCTAACCCGGATAATCCTTATGTTTTTGTTCGTGACAAGGCTATACTCATAAGCCCCGAAAACATCAACACCTTTTACGGGCTCTACATTGAGAATGACGAGCATCAAGCCTTTGTTGATCAGCTCACGCCCAAGCAACTCGACAAGGTGCTTCAAGAACTCACTCTACCAGGAACTCATTGGAACGACGGTAAATACAAGGGCACGGTAAATCACCTTCGACTTAAACCCGAGGCAAAATTATGGAATAAGTTTGTTAAAACTTCTTTAATGCCCACAACACACAATACCACCGTTGATACACCTCGTCTTTTGCTTATACATTCTATCTTGCATAATCGCATCATTAACATTGAAAAATTATTTGTGATGATATTTTTGTATGTAGCACAAATGAAAAGGGTTCTCTTTTCTTCCCTTGCTTAATTTCCAATCTTTGCAAGGAGATGCATGACCCAAGTGAGTCTACTAATGAAAAGGCCCTACCAAAGTCTGGTTGGAATCCAGCACAAATCTGAAAGCTAATGGGAGAGACTCCGGTAAAATCTCCAACGCCTTCAGTTGCTGCGGCAACTCCTGCCGCCTCGGCAACCCCTAATGCCCAAGCAACTGATGCCCGGGCAACTCGGCCAGCAACCTCAGGACAACTTAAAGCACTCTTACAACCGTTGGCGAACCGCCTTAGGCAAATTGAAGACCGGCAACTAATGTTCATGCGGTACATGAAGGATCACAACAATGCCATCACCCAAGTCATCTTGGAAAAGTACCCGGACAGTCGCGTGCCATTCCCCATCTTTCCTGCCAAAATCCTTGCCACAGCAACCGCAACAGATGATGCCGCAACAACCTACACCGCGCCTGCCTAAGCAGTTTCCACAAAAACCAACACTGAAGATGTCACGACAACCAAAGCTAAAGAAGCCTCGGCAACCACTGCAAAAGCCAAAGGTAAAACACCTATGCTCGAATCAACTCGTATTGAATCATTGTCTGATTTTTTAGATTCAGACAAGTCCTCTAGTGCACCAACAAAGACTGCACCAATCGAATCCTCTAAGCCCAAGCGAAAAGCCAATGACAATGATGAAGAGGACGATGAGGACAACCCCGTACGAGGATCGATTCCACCATCGGCAAGAAGGAAGCAACCACCGCGCTCAAACAAAAGAACCAAGACACCGATGAAAAGGAAACTAATAATCTACAACGATGAACTCTCAGAGTAAGTCCTCGTTTGCATTTTACTTTTCTTTATTTTTATTTTTCTTTGTGCATGCATTGAGGACAATGCCTCACTCGAGTTTGGGGGGATTGTTATTAGTTAGTTACCATGTTTAGATGCATTCATCTTAAGTATTGCATTTAGGACACATAAATTGCTTGCCATGCCTTTAGTTGGAACAATAATTGCCTAGATTTAAGGAATATCCGATGATGACTTTGCCAATGTACTTAATTAATTGATAGAACTTTTTATTCTAGGATAAACATGGAAACACTTAGAATCGTACTATGATGCTAAACTTGATGAAACACTGTATGGCTTGATTGATTTAAGGAATTCTAGCGAACTTAGCTTGATAGTTAAAAGTTAGGGGATTAAAATAAAAATTGGATGAATGCTAGAGGTGCCCGAAATTGGCTCTAGTATGTGCTAAAAAATTGATCGCTAGAGGTGCCCGAAATTGGCTCTAGTATGTGCTAAAAAAATTAATTGCTAGAGGTGCCCGAAACTGGCTCTAGTCGAATAAATTAATTAACTTAAGAAAACTAAAAACAAAACACTAGAGGTGCCCGAAACCGACTCTAGTTAAAACATGTTAAAAAAACCCAATGAAGTAATTTGAAAACCTCTTGTTTGCATAGAATCCGAAAAATCAACTTGCACACAACTCTGCACACACTCACAAGCATTATAGTTTGATTCCGGGTAACTCCTAAGTTTTTTGAAAAATAAAAAGCCAAGCATACTTTGTGTCACGGTTCTGAGAATTGAAATTAAGTTCAAAGCTAAGTTTGTGAAAATTTAAGTCTTGGTAGGTAATTATTAGTTTGCATTGCTTGAGGACAAGCAATAGTTTGAGTTTGGGGGGTGTTAAGTGTCTAAAAGTACTATTTTATTCATCCTTTTTTTCATATTATTGCTAGACTTAGGCTCATATTAGTTGTAGTATTAGCCATTCATGCATGTTTGCATTGTTTCTTTGGTGGACAAGCTTGATTTCATATTTTGTTTAATTTTGTGGAGAAAGATACTGCATTGGTGTGTTTTTGTGTGTGTGCAGAATCACTTGCCAAAGCAAGGCTGGAACCAGTTGCTAGGGCAATGCATGAAGGAGATGCCGAGCTAGTTGCCAGGGTAATGCATGAAGGAAATGCCAAGCTAGTTGCCGGGGCAATTTTCGATAAGGGATAAGATGATATGGTAGTCGAAATTGATGACTAGATAAGCCCAAGATGACGTGGAGCAAAGTTAAATCCCAAAGGAGTTTGATTTCCGTGAAGAGGTTAAAGAGAAATTAAATCCCAAGAAGATAGGAGAAGTTCCAAAAGGAATTTAAATATAATAAAGAATTATATTCTTTAAAGATATTTAATTCCAACTTAACTTCCTCCTCAAAAAAGACTTTGACCTAGCCCTATAAATTAATGACCAAGCCGTCAACTCCATAGGGAGAGAGGGGAGAAATTTCGACAAGAGCAAGAAGGGAGAGATTTCGACAAAAGCTTCAACCATTCTTCATCTTTTTCCTTCTTGTTCAATTAGGTTTATGTTAGGAATTCTTTATCTTGTGTTTCTTTGGAACTTAGCCATGAACTAAATCTATTTGGCTAAGGTTATTGTGTTTTGTGGCTGTGAGAAACAATTGGATTTTGTTTAGGTAATAAGAGTTTGTACTTTCAATTCATTGTTTACTCATTCTTGGTTCTTATTCTTGTTTGCGAGTGAATTGGAAGATGATCTCGTAACTTCATCTATTTATCTAATATCGGGAGAGTTAGATTCAAGAAACGAATGAGTATGGTCTTTATTCAATCTATTGATGGTGAAGATTAATCTGACTTAGGAATAAGTTAAGGATTTCAACGGCTAAGAGGAGCGCAAGATTGGTTGTTGTTCACCCTTGATTCACGCAGGGATGTATTATCAAGGCATGCACAATTAGCTAGAGTTTCGATTTAGGGATAAGAAGAAACCATTGAAGAATGCTCTGCAGAACCTTGAAGTTGCTGCCCAGCAACCCAAGTAATTGCCCAGCTAGTTTCCTAGGCAACCATCGATTAGTTGCCAAGGCAACCCCGCTGCGCAAGTTGCCACGACAACTGAGTTGCCCTTGCACTCTTTTACCAAGACGATCCAATCAGCTATCACACCTCAACTCACGATAACCTGGCCTATTCTCTCTCATTTGATTACATCTTCTTTTACTTTATTGCTTTCTAGTTTAGTTGTTAGTTAAACTCCTACATTTTTCTACTTGTGTTCTTTTACTTTTTACAGTGCAAGAGATTAGATTCTTGAAGTGGCACCAATCGTTGTGGAGATGATATCTTTTATACTATAACTTGTGACGTGTACACTTGCACAATTGCGGAACACTTATTACGCGCAACAGGTACCATACCCCTGGACACCACGACCAACAACACCTCTGCCACTCCTTGACTCAAGACGAAATCTCCTATCACTGAGTCTCTTAGTCTGACCATCGCTGAAACTAGAAATCTATCGTTCTCTTGCCCGAGCTAAAGCCTCGAGACCCAAATGCCAAACTAAGATTCTACTCAATATCCTTGGCTCGCATGACCAACACATCAAAATCTGTATAATTAGCATTAAGGATGTATGTCTTAACGTCCTGAACCAGCCCATAGAAAAACCGATCATATCGCTACCGCTCGTCAGAAACCAACTCAGGTGCGTATTGAATCAACCTCACAAACTGCACCTCGTACTTAGAAATAGACATACTGCCCTGCACCAGAGCCATGAACTCTCGATTCTTTTCGTCCTGATACCAGACTCCTAGATACTTCCTCTGAAAAGCTGTACAAAAAAACTCCCAGGTTACATCCCCGAGTACCATCCCAGCTATCGTGGTCGTCCACCAACTATAAGACTCACCTTGCAACAAGGACACAACACAGCCTAGCTTACGAGCATCCGGACAATCCATCTGACCTAATATCCTCTTAGTACTGGCCAACCAATCCTTAGAAGCCTTAAGTGCCAAACCACGAAACTCAACTCCATCTAGATGCTCTAATGGAAAACCTTGCCCAACCATTAGTGCCGGCAAATGAACACCCGCAACAACTGCCTGGAAAGCCCCAGTCGTGGCATGAATCAATGGTGCCATATCACCCATCTTGGCCCAACTGGCGTAGGTGGTACTTGCTCCACTCCCTCAGGTGGAATAGGTGGGGGCGGTGGCAACCCTCCAAGAGGTACGACATCCTCCTCAACTCCTTGCCCAGCGACAGCAGCAATCGTACCCAATCGCAACTCTCTCCTCGGTCCCATCGTGCTAAAAATATATCTAACGCATGATAATCATTTAAAAACAAAAACAGTCAGGCCAGCTTCAAGTAAGGATCCAAGACTTCCATTTCAAAACAAAACATTCCAGACTATAATAATAAGGCAATGGTTTCCTGAATTTCCCCCAACATGGCATAAAGCAATCAACGTGCATATTACAATCACCGGGAATATTAAACAACAGATTACAACTCGTAACAACATCACAACAATCATACCAACTCCCAATTATTGCAAACCTGGCTCTGTACCACCAAATATAACCCTATCAACCCGGCCTAGTCGCAAGACCAAATTGAGCGAGCTACATTAGGTTTACCAAAGTAAACCATGAAGATGAGACTCAAAACACAACCATTTTTTTCTTTTATCTTGTCTAGATGTTTAATTATTATCCTACATGTACATACTAACTGTAGATGAAAACCCAACTCAATCGGGCAGTAATTTGACATCAAATTGAGCACAATTGTAATTTAGGGACCAAATTAACTTTTTTTAGAAAAATTTAAAGAATTAGCTCATTTTTATGTTACCAACCTTTAATTAAGTAGGTTTCATGCTTACACGTCAAAAATCAGCTCAAAAGAATCATCCATACTCATTTAATTGCATCCACAACATTCAGGGACTAAAACGTAAGAAAACAAAACTTCAAAATCTTCCAAATAACTAATTTAACTGTCACCGTATCGGTACAGACAAGGGGTGTTTCAATACGCCTTCATTATTTCAACCTCTAGAATTTCAGTAGCCAATTTTTGTTCTGATACACCTATGCGTATCGAAATGCCCTTCAAAAAGTCATTATATCGTATCGAAACGCCTCCCGAGCACCAAAACACTGGCCAATTTTGCCTTGGCCTATAACGAAACAGTTGCCTACAAACTGGTACGCTAAGCCTGGAATGGCTTATTCGTACCAAAATAGGGACACCCGTATCGGTATGCTTGGACCTGTAATGTCCAATTTTGCTGGTTTAACATACCTTCGAACATACCAAATCACCCCAACATGCTTCTAACATACATCCAACATATTCTAGGATCAAACCACATCACATCAACTCAGCTTAAACAACAATTCATGGCATTATACTTCAAATGTAAATCTATAGGCATGCCTCCTATAATACCAATCAAGCAAAACATGAAGCTTCAAACCATCACCACAAACAATCTATAATGGCCATTTACAATCCAAGAGCATCGAAATAAACTTGATCAACCAGGGAGTTCAGCAAAATACCTCCCAAAACAACATTAGAAACCCCATTGCCCTTATTACTTATAGACTAATTCAAAAGCATGCTTTGTATACCAAGTCTTGCGAGATCCCTTGCTTCCCGCTGCCTTCCAAGTCTTTAATTCTCTGCATTGATGGACAAAGAGAGCGTAAGCACACTACGCTTAGTGAGGAGTGCTCAAAAACAAAACACCATCAATGCATTAAAAGTCATTTCTCAACTATACATTGAAATCCTATTTCAATTCATAATTAAACAACCCTTAAACCATTATACCTTGGAAACCATGCACTTAACACTTTAAAAAATTAGCATACTAAACCATATGCAACATGTATCATTAACCAACAACAAATCCCTTGTTAAACCTTAATTTAAACCTTCTCATGCATAACGACCATATGCAAAGCTTAAAGAGTAAGCATATATAAATCTCATTATACAACATAAACCATTTCAATGATACATCAACAATTATATTGGCTTACAAGTGATCATTAACCAAGTTCCATTAACCAAAAGAGTTCATCGGATACACAGATTCAACAAGTGCCCTCTCAACACTTCAAGCCATCTCAATCAGAATAGCGATACAATCACAATCGTAGTACAATAACAACCGGGTACTATCACAACCCATCATCGGTTAGATGCTTAACCCACTAACGGGAGTTTTTGGTACCATATAACCCCTAGATCATTAGGGTACTTGGATGGAGTATTCGGTACACCGTATAAACCCCTCGACATCCAAGGTGACTTATTATAGTGCACTATCAATCCTATGGCTGGCCAATTATATCCGATAATAATTTTAGAACAACATCACTTGCCAATATAATTAACCATTTTCCAATTACCTCATTGTTTTTACAAGCATTATACCAAACCATTTTCTAAGCAATGTAACATGCTTTAAACTCAAGTATAACCCATATAATTACATGGATCACTTACCTCGTGCATCCATCATCATTTCATTATCAAAAATAGTATCTCATATACTTTAAAACATGCTTAAACAGGGGGTACAATGTAAATCAAAACAAGTGCTTAAAACTGTTTCCTTAAAGCACGACCGAGTGAGAAAACCTCATTATACTTACTTTCGAGTTTAAACCAGTTGGAATCCACGTTATATATTCCAAAGCTGGAATCAACGTTCTCACTCACTGATACTCGAAACCTCAATTTGCCAACATGAATTCAAGCATTCGAAGCCTCCAAAGCTTCACCAATCACTTTCGGATCAACCTCCCCCTGTTTTAACCACATAACAACAGAGGATTAATGCATCTCAATGCATTCAAAGCACTGCAACTATAATGACTCAGGTTTTAGAACTCGAGGTTCGAGTTAACTCAAGGTATGGGCTTAGTGTTTGGGTTGAGATATTGGGCCTTGAGGGTCTTGAAAGAAATATTTTAGGCTTGGTTTGTTGGTTTGTTTATGGGCTAGGTGAAAGTAAGAAGGGCAAATGGGTAAAAGCATAATTAAGACAAGGGAGAGCTGGTGGGAGTTTAATTTTCTGCAAAAAAATGGGAGATTATTAGATTATTCTTGTCCCCTTGTCTCATCTTTCTCGTACCCTCATTTTATTCCTTCAAATCTTAATAGTTCAAGGTCCAATGTTTGGAATTTTGAGAGCGAATCTCGGATAGGGTGTGAAGAGAAAGTTCTTCAACATTAAAGGATCTTTATTTTGAGGTAAGCTTTGCTTGGAATGAAGGTTGAAGAGGTTATGTTGGGGTTTGAAGATGAAGAACGTGAATGAGTCTTCTTCACCAGCTTTAATCCAAGGTTAGTACACTTCTAACTTCTATGTGTTCATGTGCATCATCATTTTGGTGTGTGTTGCTTGATATATGATTTTTGATAAATTAGGGCTTGGATGGTCATTAAATCTTGTAATTGTTGATGTTTTAAGGGTAAAAGTGGTTAGAAACTCACCTAATGACTCTAAATAACTTGTAGGAAGGTTTTAAGACTTAACCATGGGGGTTAAGGGAGGGTTTGGTACAATCTCGAGCTCTAGGCTTTGAAATCAGGGCTCGAGTACTGGTACAGGGTGGTTGTGTATCCATACTCCTTCGTATCTTAGGGAACAAACTGTGAGAGGCGTACCAGTATGCCTCTCTATGTATCGATGCCCATCTTTAGAGCAAAATTCCAGAGAGGCTTTGGTGTACCGGTACACTCATGGCGTATCGGTACCCACTACTGCATTGCCTAAAAAGGCTTTGTATACTGGTATGCTTGGGTAGGCATATCGGTATGGGTAAGGATCGGTACGGTGTGATCCCAGTACCGATATGGAGTACCGATATGGCACGGAGCGTATCGATATAGGGTAAAGGTTGATTTCTTTCAAATCTAAATGGCATATCGGTACGGGTAAGGATCGATACGGGGCGATCCCAGTACCGATATTGAGTATTAGTATGACACAGAGCGTATTGGTACTCATTAGGGAGTACCAAAACCTAGAGAGGAGTACCGATACTCACCCTGGAGTATTGATACTAGCTGGGCAATTTGCCTAGGTTTTTATGTTTTGAGTTCGGGGGCTCTATAAATTGTGGTCAAGGTTCTAATGGGTCTCGTATGATATAAAATGACCGGTAAAACCAATAATGAGTGTTTTTTCTTGACTATGTGGATTGATTGAAATAATTGATGAGAATGAATCGTGCACTCTTTCATAAAACGTAACAACTCGATAATGCTTGATTGTTGGTAATAGCAATAATAGGGACCCGTGGTGGGTCGTGTAATCGTTGTGTACCATGTAGGGCACTTGTATGGATCCGTGGTGAATCATGTATGGTTACAGGCCAGGTAGGGCACTTGTTTAGTTATGAGTCTTTGTTTGGTGGGATCCGGATACCCAGTGAGTGAGTGTTGCAACACATGAAGGCTATCTGATGTGAGATTTCGGGTGATGAATGAAGGCCATCTGATGTGAGATTCCAGGTGATGCTATTTGCTCAATGCGAGATTTTGAGGCCCGCTCGATGGGAGATTCTGAGCGAAGACTCGATGTGAGATTTTGAGTATACCGTTCGATGCTAGATTCTGAGCAGCTCGATGTGAGATTTCGAACATGGATAGGTCCTCTAGTGTCGGATGACATTGGGCCTCACCCCTAGTTTGTTTACCTTTATGTTTATATTGTTAAGGTTCTGCTTGTTCTTAACATGTGTTTAGACGGTTATGGTAGCATCATTGTTTTATCTTGTCATTACATCATCTTTCATAGCATGCTCTTAATTATGATTCACCTGAAGCATGGTCGAGTGGTCGTGTATTCCCTGAGCTTTGTTAGCTCGGCATGCGGAATCGTTGTTTGCGTTCGCAAGTTAGTAGGTTTGGCTTGTTCTTGGAGGAGCACCATCAAGGAAGGATTCTAGCACCTCGTCTCATCAGCGTATAGTATTTAGGTCCTTGGGCTATGTATTCGTAGGAACCTATTGTAATTATAAATCGTATTTGGATTTTCAAACAGTCAAGTCAAAGGTTTATAATGTACTTTTAAAATGAGCTCTATTGTATATGTTTTCAAATATTTATTATGTTTATTGGGTTGTAATTAAATGGATTTCCATAATGGATTTGTGGATTGGGCTAATCTAGGTCAAAATTTCATGGTAACGGTTTGGGTTTGAGGCCCAAATGTGACATCTGGGTCGAGGGTGTTACATTTAGTGGTATCAGAGCCTAGGTTTAATCGGTTCTAGGAAAACCCTAGGGTGGTTAGGAGTCAAGAATAGGTGTCTACCGAATACGAACCTGTGTGTCTAAGTTGTACTCTTCAAGACTAGAATCTGAATGGTGTACCCTGTGTTCGCGTGTGTCGATGGTTGCAACATTAAGATAGATTCGATTGCGGTTGTGGGGACCATGATCTTGGTTGATTTCCTTTGAGGATGATTCTGAGATTAGAGTTATCTCAGATCTTAAGCTAGGGTTGTGCCCTCTTCCCATTGCTTGAGAAAGTAATCATGGTTATGTTCCGTAAGTTACCCTAAGGCCTTGGGTTCATGGTGAGAACCTCTAGTGGTGAGATTGTACGTGTTGGTAGACAACCCTTATAGATCGGATAAGAGGGCTTGGTTTTGATTGACCAATGATAGAGTGACGATCGGAGGCCATCGTTATTCGTAGTAAGTGAACCTTAATTATGGGTACCATGTGATGGGGATGTAGCACGCCTGGCAGATATGCATTTTCATCAGAAGTAATGAAGTATATGATGGTTGTGAGAGTCTCGAAGGGAGCCATGTTCCTTTAAAGGGATGAGCATTATTGTTGCGAATCTAAGTATAGAAAAAAGGGGTTAAAAAAGGATGACCTGATCAATCAGATTGATGGTTAAGGAACACTCAGATGGATCTAAGGATAACGTGGAATAGGCTTAAGGGAATTTTGACTATATCTTCTCTTCTTAAAGGTACGGCATACGAATGGTAAGAGACCGTAGATTTAGGTCTACAGCCTTCGCTCCCGACATGGGATATCCTTAGAGTTTCGAAAGAAATACATCAGTAAGGTACACATGGATAAAGTGAGGACCAGTTTCTGCATCTGGTTCAAGGAAGTCGAACGGTGTTTGCTTATAAGCAATAATTTTTTGCGTTTGAGCCGTTATGCCCCAAAGTTGTTGCCACGAAAAATTTGAGGTGCAATAGGTTCAGACAAGGCTTGAATGTTGACTTTCAGTTGCATATAACTGCGAGTTCGCTTGGGACGTCCTCCGAGTTAGCTAATAGTGCGAAGGCACTTGAGCGACTTTAGAGTTCAACATCTAATATGTTTAAAGATTCTAGAGGTCATGATGTGGAGACCCAGGATATCGTGGATTCCTCTCCTATCTGCATGAGGGGTTTTGTGTTTCGAGGAGTTCAAAGGAGTTGCTTTAGATCAGTTACCGAGAGCCGATTTGGGACCTAGATTAAGGGTTCGTAGAGGCTCTTTGATTCCTACTCTAGAAGGGGGCACTGCTGGTTCTGTTGGAGCATCGCTTTCATCAGTATGCGAGCATTATGGTCGACGTCACCTTGGGGTATGCTTTTCGCTTTAGAGGGTTGCTATCGGTGCCGGACACCAGGGCATATGGTAAGAGACTGCCCAATTGTGGATAAGGATACATCAGTTCAGTCTTAGAGGTTGGCTACTTCCTAACATGATCAGAGTTTTGCTAAGGCGAAGCTAGGGCACTGTCAGGTCATCGAGGTAGAGGTCTTGTGAGATCCACTGCTAGGTCTGGCGTGAGAGGTGTTCTAGGCAGTCTACTGCACATATTAGAGTTGACAGCGTTGCAAACGAGGATATGTCAGGTAATTAAGTTTTGTGTTGGTTTTAGCTGTTGTGTTAGCCATTTAGCTCTTCGGTGGTGTAATAAACCGGTTCTTGTGGGGTACATCTTGGTAAATCTTGGGTTGTTGTTGCTTTAGATTAGTTGAGGGTTGATTAAAAATATAAATTAAAGGTTTTGTAGGGGGCTTGTCAATTTCGTCTCTATAGGAGAGTGTTGATGGCTCGGCCTTAACGTCTTTTCCACTAGTTCATGAGCCTTGTGGTTGACATCGCGTGGAGGTATGTTTATCGCTTGAGGGAAATCTATTATGAGTGTCAGACATCGGGTCACATGGTAAGGGCTACTAAATCGTGGATTGGTAATTACAGGTTTAGTCTTTGAGGTTGACTTCTTCGGGGCATAGTCAAGCTTCTTCGAGAAGCGGTGTTGGGTAGTTGTCAAAGTATCACGATGGATGTTAGGTAAGATTTACAGTTAGAGTCATCGCACGAGCTTTTGTTAGATGATATGTTGATCATACCAGAAATGACAAGCTTATTATCGAGAGTGTGTTAAATGATTTGGTCCCATTGTGATTTTCAGTTTCTTGATGGCAGTTTGATTTCTTGTTCTTACCTTGGCGGAGATTTTATTGAGCGGGTTCTGTGATAAGTTTCTCAAGGTTGATATTGGTTTAGTAAATTAATGGGTTGGTAAGTGTTGGTAAGTAAAGGTTCCACTATGGGTGGTGTGTATGGTTTAGAGTAACGGTCCCTATAGATTTGTTAGACTCACCCTTGGTACGGGTTGGTCAAGTGAGTGCGAGGAGTGCCTTGGTTTTCAAGCAAGAATCTCAAAGTAAGGTTTGGAATGAACCAGTTTGTCGGTATTGTGCATGAATGAATCCTATCTCCTCAACTTATGTCTCGTGCTCATGTAATGCTAGTTGAAGAGGACCATGTAGGTCACACGACGTTCTTAGTTTGCGTAGTTGACGCAAGAGTGATAGTCTGCGGTTTAGAGCGGTGGACATTCCAGTAGTTATCGAGGTGCTCTTCGAGGGTTGAGCAGGATAACCTCTTGGTCGTAGAGTAGTACCCATGATAAGGGATGTGTTGAGTTTGGTATTAAGCGGTCATCACCTTGTGGTCTGACATTTACCAAAGCCTTCTTGTGAGAACTCCTTGGTAGAGGAGGGAGTGCGAGCGATGTCGTCAAGGGGTTCACCTTGGGACATGCTTACGCTGGTATAGCAAGATATAGTGGTATTGTAACGCCCCGATTTTAGGGCTTAGTGGTTTGGTGGTTTATTAGATGGTCTGGTAGACCAGAGTAGAGATTTGAGTCAGTTTTGGGATTGAGTATTTTTGGTGTTGGAAAATTTATGGAAAATGCTTAAAAATCATTATTAATTATTTATTTAATAATGGTGGAATCAATTTTGAAAAATGGGTTTTGGAAGATGGACATTTTGGTTGGTGACCAAAATGAAAGTTTTGAAAACTGTGATTTTCTAGTGACTAAAATGAAAAGGGTCAAATACTTACAATCTTTAAGTAGCTTTTTTACCAATTGGTTTCTGATGATTTCTCCCTTGATTTTGTTAAAATGTTAGTTATTTTTTTCCAAAACAAAAATCACGTCATTTTCTCTCAACTTTTTCTATCCATTCTATCCTCAGCCAAACACTCAGTTTTTCATCAAATTTCTAGAGGTGAGGTGATTTCTAACTTGATTTTATTGTTTCAAATTGTTTTATAAAGGTTGTTTATGCAAAATCTCATTGAAATCTTGTGTTTTCTTAGCTTTTCACAAATCAATTGAGGGAGAAACTTCACAATAGGGGTAAGGTCCGAGATCTCCTCTATTGTATGGCTCTTTATTGAAATTCCCAAGCATTTGATCCTTGTTTTTGTGTTTCTAATCTGATTTTGATGGTTTTTTAATGTTTAATTCAGTTATTTGGGGAAAATGAGCTGTTTCACGAATTGGATCTGATTTCCAGTAAGTAAGATTGCTTTGATTCATATTTTGGATTTTTAATAATGTTGATAAGTGATTTTTATCAATGGAATCCCGAAACTTAAGAATCTCTATTTGTTTAGGTTGTTAGTTTTGAGGTTTTGTGGTGTTCTTGTGGTTGTAAGCTTGCTGGACGTGGTAGGTTGTTTTCGATCTTTTTTTAGATGTGTTTTGATGTTGAAAGTGATGTTAGATTGATAGATGTTGCCTGGGTTGTGAATCGAAGTGTTTTGGTTATGTTTTCAGTTGTTGTGGAGGGTTAATTGTGAAGGTTTTGTGGGAATCCGAAAAGGATTGTGGTTGTTGTGTTTGGAATGCATTATGATGCATTAATCCTCTGTTGTTTTGTGGTAAAAATAGGGGAGGTTGATCCGGAAGTGATTGGAAAAGCGTTGGAGACTTCAGATACTTGATTTCGCGTCAGTGAATTGAGGTTTCGCGTATTGGTGAGTGCAAACGTGGTTTAAAGCATTTTGATGTTTTGGAACAGAGTTTTGGGAGTTAAGGTAGAGCTTGAAATGCTTACCTAGAATCGGAAGTAAGTATCAAGTGGTTTTACTCTCTCGGTCGTACTTTTACGAAACGGTTAATGCACTTGTTTTAATTGCAAAGATTGCTCGTGCATACACGTACACATTGGATAAGTTGGCAGAGTTGTATGTTGTTGAAATTATGAGATTGCACGGAGTACCTAAATCAATTGATTCGAATAGAGATTCGTGATTTACAGCGAGGTTTTGGAGTGTTTGCACCGAGCTCTAGGTACTCATTTAAATTTTAGTACATCGTATCATCCTCAGACGAATGGCCAGTTTAAACTCCTGGGATGATCAATCAATATCGAAAGTGGCTAAGAGGGGGTGAATTGGCAATTTTAAATTGTAGGAAGCAAATGTAAAGAGTTAGACAATTGGACACAAAGATTTATAGTGGTTCAACCTTCTAACAAGGTTTACGTCCACTACCTTAGCTTCCTACTAAGGATTTTCAACCAATTTCACTACGAAAATTTCCCCTTTTCTAGGCTAAGGAGGCAACCGTTACAACCGATCAAAGCTTTCTACCCAAAGCTTGATTAATGATCACTCTTTTACAAGAAGGAAAATGGCAAATGGAAAATGACCTCACAAGGCAAATATTTGCCCAAATTACAAGAACACTAAAACTGAAACTTGAAATGAAAGATTACAATGAAATACACAAGTTGGGTACAAGGATTTGACTTTAAAAGCACAAAGGATTGGATTTTAGCTTGGATGCTTGAATGTTGATCAATGTAGGTTCAATAGTTGTTGTATTTGCACTTGAGGCTTGTATTTATGCCCTTTCATTGAATTCTAGCCGTTTGGGTGGTTGGAGAATTGAATATAGCCGTTGGAGAGCAAGCTTTCCCACAATAAATGATGTCTGCCAACCCCAGGTATCGGTACACGTATATGAGTATCAGTACCTGCCCAATATAGAAATAGCCGTTACAAAGCGGGATATACTGGCACTCGAAGTTGAGTATCGGTACGCAGAAAAGGGGTACCGGTATGCCAAAGCTATATCGGTATGTGAATTGCTCACTGGAAAATCTTGAGGCCATTTGGTATATGTACGCATATAGCTGTATCGGTACATATTTGAAAAAATTAGTTTTTGCCTCAAGGAATATCGGTACGGGTATCCCGTACCGGTACTCATTTTGCATTCGATGTGTGAATAAAATCATAGCGTATCGGTACGCGTTTGACATTCATCTTTTTGAAATCAAATACAAGTATCAGTACGCATGTTTCCGTACCGGTACTAATTTTACATTCGATGTTTTAAAATCAAGTACGCGTATCGGTATGCCTATTGCTGTACCGGTACCGGTTTTACATTCAATGTTTGAAATTAAGTACGCGCATCGGTACGCATATTGTCGTACGGTACTGGTTTTACATTCAAAGTAATTTGGAAACAAAGAGCGTATCTGTACTCATAGTACCGTATCGGTACGCATAGACTTTTAAGGCCATTTTGACTTAGAAAAATTCATCGAATGTATTTTAAAGTTCATCAAATGTTTGGTTAAGTTAAAGACCAGAATAATTTTGTTCGAATGCATAGTGAGTAATTTATATGAGTTGTGTAAAATTTATTTTAAAAGAATTTAATAGTTAAAAACATTTGTTATATCAATATGAGTTAAAGCCATTTGTTATATCAAAATCAATATAAGTTCTACAATCTCCCCCTTTTTGATAAAACAAAAACTTAAAATAAATTTTACAAAAATTTCTCTTTTGATTAACCCAAATATTTCTCCCCCTTTCTGTTAGATCAAAAGAAATATATGCAATAGGAGAAGATAAACAATTTAAAGCCAAAGTAACGACTCAAAACATAGTATAGATCAAATGTTCAAACATAAACAAAGTTCCAAATCCAAACATAATAGTCAAAGCGAGATGGAAACAATAGAAACAATTCAAAGAAAACAATCCAAACATCAAGTCCAAAAGTATAGTCTAGGATCAATGTAATATGAGATGATAAAACAAAAGATGTAACCCTCTCGACCCGGCCTAGCATCAAAACCGAATCGAGAGAGCTACATTAGGTTTATGAAGTAAATCGAAAAGAAGAACTTGGAAAAAATGCAACCATTTTTTTCCTTTATCTTATCTAGATGCTGGTTGTTACCCTACATGTACATACAAACAACGAGTGGAAACCCATCTCAATCGGCCATCGAATTGATATCCAATTGGCCACATTATAAGAATACGGACCAAAACATAAATCTGCAAATCTATAAGCGTCAACTTGTAATTTGCTTTACCAATATTCAATTAGTCAGGTTACAAGCATACATGCCAAATTTCAACTTAAAATGATCATCCGAACTCATCCAATTGCATACATAACACCTAGGGACCAAAATGTAAATTCCATTATTTTGAAGGGTCAATTCTGTAATTAGAGTTTCCAATCCTCAATTAAACCAATTACATGCATACTGGTGAAATTTCGGGTCAAAACAATCATTCAAACTAATTTAATTGCAAGTAAAACAATAAGGGACTAAAATGGGAGAAAATAGAAACCTTAAAACATACTTTCAACTAACTTAACCAATGCCCGTATCGATACGCGGGCAAGTGTATCGATATGCCTGAGCATTCACAAAAAACTCTGGATTCCAGTAGCTCAAAACCGTATTGATACACCTCCTCGAGTATCGATACACTATGCTTAAAACCGTAGACCCGTATCGATACGGTAACTCGTGTACCTATACGTTAAGCCACATTGCCTTTATTACTACTTAAAACTCAAACATACTGTGGTAATTCAAGTCTTGAGTATTCCCTCCATGCTTGCTAGGCCATTTACACTTAATCAATCTACATTGATGATAAAAGAGAGCGTAAGCAATCATTGCTTAGTGAGGAGCGCTCAAAATGCAAAACATTATCGAATGCAATTTCAAACCATTTTAGAACAATCATGCCACTCTTTCAAAACATGCAATTAATCTTTACAAAACCAGCATATTAAACCATATGCAATATGTATCATGGATTTCCACAGCAGATTCCCATATGCAATTCCCTCCACTTAAGCCTACCCAAGCATAACATCCCATATGCAAAGCTTAAGGAGTATAACTCGTATAAATCACATCATTCAAACCAATCTATCAACATAATACAATTTAAAACATTATATTGGCTTCCAACTGATCTGTTACCATATACATCCTTTCCATAAATCATCATTAACATCGGATACACGGATTTCCCAAGAGATTTCGCAATCTCTTGCAGCCCATTGGCATGGAGTTGTGTAACACATACACAACCTCTACACTACCAAGGCCAATCCTCCAACGTGGAGTTCACACACTCAACACATTAACCTCTACAACTCATGGCTGGAGTAAAAGCAATCTAAGTGTTACCTCAACAACATTGGGGTTCACATGATCAGAGTAAGTACCTCTCGTACTACCTCTACAACCACGGGCAACTTATTGTAGTGCACTTTAAATTCTATGGCCGGCCAATTATATCCGGTAACATTTTCATAATAGTTTCAATTCATCACTTGCCAATATAATCCACTTTTATAAACATACTTCACTATTTTCATATGCATCATTCAAATCATTTCATTTTGCATTAAACCATGCATAAGCCATGTTCATAAACATTCTTTAAAATCATGCATTACTTTCCAAATCATCTAGCATCATTTCATATCAATTCCCAGCATTGAACCATGCTCATTTCATGCATAAAACAAGAGGTAAACAATCATTTAACAAGGGCATTCATAAATCATTTGCCAACCGAAGTCGAGAGAGAAATCCACTTTACTTACTTCCGAGCCTTAGACCAGCATATCAAGTCTAGTCTAGACTCCCATTAAACCTTTTCAAATCTTTGAAAAGCCATTATTATCCGTTTCACTCACCAACAAAGCAACGCCTCCCTTGCCGATGTCAAATTAAGCTTTTGGCAACTATTCAACACCAAGGTTCACTTCCGGATTAACTTCCCCTATTTCAAACACATCACAACAGAGGATCCAATACATTATAATGCATCCAAACTCACAGCAACCATCAATTAACATTTATCTAACTATAATCCCCCACAACACCACAACCTATAAACCGAAAACATCATCGATTCACCAAAAACCTCAACCCAGCCCACAACTACGAATCTCAACCTTCAAAAAATCAATTAACATCAAAACAACAACCTAAAACAACCTTATACCTCCAGCAACCAATAATTAACCTCAACATCTCAAAATCTCTTAACTACCAATCTAAAATACTAGAGATTCAATAGATTCCAGGATTCCATCATCAAAACTCACTTCATTATCATATTAAACATCAAAATCAAGGTATAAACCAAACCTCAACTCAGCAAAAATAGATAACTACGAATTTCTTCAATTTTTCATCATAAACCATCAATTAAACCATAAGTCTGAGTTTAATTAATCAAAACCCAATGAAAATCATATAAAATGGATCAAGAACTTAGGAATTTCAATAAAGAACCTTTCATTAGAGGAGAAGAACGAGTCCTTACCTCCAATACTGATTTCTCCCCTCAATTGCTTCATAAACCATGAAAATCAAGGTAGAAACAATAAGTATTTGATGTAAAAACTTTATAAATTAATTGGACATCAAAAACTCTTTGAAATCCTAATTTTACCTGAAGAAATTGAAGCTGGAAATGTGTTTGGCTGAAGAGAATTTGAGAGAAAGAAGTTACAAAGTTAGTTACGTGAAATTCTTTTAAAAAGCTTAATTGTGTTTAATTAATTCTTTTCACTATTTATACCTCTTAAAAACTTAATTAAAAATAGTTAATTAAAGGGAGAAATCTCATAAAACCCTTTTGGATTATTAGCTCCTTAAAGATTCAAAGTTTTGACCCATTTTCAAAATAGACAATAAAAACAGTTTTGCAAACTTTGCGTTTTAGTCACCAACTCAAAATGTCCCATTTTCGAATTTATTTTTCCAAAATTGTTTTCAACAAAATCATATATAAGTAATAAAGATTTTAGACTATTTTCCCATATTTTTATCCCTTTTAGAAAAATTCAAATCCAATTTAATTCCTGAATCCGACTTGAATCTCTAATTTCGCTTCACCGGACCGACTAAACCATCCCAAAACCCCTAGGCCCAAAACTAGGGTTTTACAACTCTCCCCCACTTAAGAAATTTTGTCCGTGAAATTTACCTGGAGGAAAAAGATGCAGAAATTGCTCTTTCATGTCCGACTTACTCTCCTATATGGCCTCCTCAACTCTCCGATGTCGCCACAATACCTTAACAAGCTCTATCGTCTTCCCACGTAGAACCTTACTACTGGTATCAAGAATCTCTAACGGTTCCTCATCGTAGGACAAATCCGGCCTCAACTCAACATCCTCCACCAGCATAACTTGCGATGGATCAGATCGATATCTCCT
The DNA here is from genome assembly GCA_019671005.1 of Hibiscus mutabilis. Classification (NCBI taxonomy): domain Eukaryota; kingdom Viridiplantae; phylum Streptophyta; class Magnoliopsida; order Malvales; family Malvaceae; genus Hibiscus; species Hibiscus mutabilis. Next base: position 27,634,199 of record CM033746.1, read on the forward strand.
CAACATCGAAACATGGAACACATCATGATTTTTCTCCAACTTAGGAGGCCACCTCAACCGATATGCTACAGGACCCACACGTTCAATAACCTTGTATGGTCCAATGGACCTCGAACTAAGCTTACCTTTATGTCTGAATCTCATCACCTTTTTCCATGGTGACACATTCAAGAATACGCGATCAACCACCGCATATTCAACCTCCTTACGCTTCAGATCCACGTAAGATTTCTGCCGATCCGCAGCCGCTTTTAACTGGTCGCATACAAGCTTAACCTTCTCATCTATATCTTTCAATACATCCGATAGGGTAACATGCTTTTCCCCTACCTCAGCCCAACATAAGGGCGTATTACACCTCCGGCCATATAACGCCTCATAAGGTGCCATCTGCATACTCGCCTGATAACTGTTGTTGTAAGAAAACTCAACTAAAGGCAATTACTTCTCCTAGGTTCCTTGGAACTCAATAATGCAACATCTCAGCATATCCTCCAAAACCTGGATAACCCGCTCAAACTGCCCAGCCGACTGAGGATGATACGCCGTCCTAAAACTCAACCTTGAATCCAAAGCCTGGTGCAAACTTCTCCAAAACCTTGTCGTAAACCTTGGATTCCTAACCGAAACAATGGATTTAGGTACTCCATGCTAGCGCACAATCTCAACTATATACAAATCCGCTAGCTTGTCTAAGGTATACGTTGTATGCACTGGCAGGAAATGTGCACACTTTGTGAACCGGTCAACAATCACCCAAACAAAATCCTTTTTAGCCGATGTCAACGGCAAACCTGTTACAAAATCTATGGTGATTCTCTCCCATTTCCACTCCAAAATTTTCAGCGGTTGCAACAACCCGGATGGAAATTGTGTTCAACCTTGATCCGCTGACATACCATGCACTTGGAAACAAACTCAGCCACATCTTTTTTCAACCCAACCCAGTAGTATACCTCCCTCAAATCACGATACATCTTAACACTAGCAGGATGCATAGCAAAAGGACTAGAGTGTGCCTCCGCCAAGATAGTGTGCCTCAACTCTAGATCATTTGGTACCACTATTCGACCCTTGAAACACAAAACTTCGTCATCATTAAAATGAAAATCTGACAGATTTCTATTCGCTATGTCCTTAACATGCCCAACCAACGAATCATCGTACGGTTGCTTAGCTTTAATCAAATTTGATAATGTAGGCTTAACTTACAACTCGGCTAAGATGCCCCCATCACGAGTTACACTCAACAGAGCAAACATAACTCTCAACTCAACCACAGCTTTTTTACTCAAAGCATCCGCCACCATATTTGCTTTACCCAGATGATACTCAATGGTCAAATCGTAATCCTTAAGCATCTCTAACCATCTTTGTTGCCTAAGGTTCAACTCCTTCTGGGACATCAGATATTTCAGGCTCTTATGATCCGTAAAAACCACACACTTCTCACCATAGAGGTAATGTCGCCAAATTTTCAAAGCGAACACTACAGCCGCAAGCTCCAAATCATGAGTTGGATAATTGCACTTATGAACTTGCAACTGTCTCGATGCATAGGCCACAACCTTCCCGCCCTGCATCAGCATACAACCCAAGCCAACATACGATGCATCACCATAAACCACAAACTCCTTCCCAGATTCAAGCTGAATTAACACAGGAGCGTGTGTCAAAACCTCTTTCAACTTTTCAAAACCCTGTTGTTGCTTCTCTGTCCACACAAAAGGAACATTCTTTTGCAATAACTTGGTCAACGGTGCTGCAATACTCGAGAACCCCTCAAAAAAACGGTGATAATAACTAGCCAACCCAAGAAAACTACGCACCTCCAATACAGACTTAGGTTGCTTTCAATTGAGAATAGCCTCAATATTTTGTGGATCAACTCGAATACCCCCGTGGAAACCACATGACCAAGGAACATCACCTCCTTAAGCCAAAACTCGAACTTGATCAACTTAGCATATAACTGATTATCCTTCACTACCATTAATAAAATGAAATTCGCTCTTTCAAATAGATTTTTCATTAATGGATCGGTAAGGGGGCAAGCAATATCATAAGAGGTGTCTATGTTTTCTTTGTAAAAAATGTGGCTCAAGACACAACCGTAGGTAAAAGATTTAACTTGAGATTTATGACGGTTTTGGACAAGATAAACAATTTCAGCAAAAATGATTTGAGGGAGGTTAAGGAGAATGTTATTTTGGAAGCAATGCAACCAAAAGGAATCTACCCTGTGAATAGTAGACCACTCCCCCCCGGAAGGACGAAAGAACCAAGTCACTAATAGATGAAAAAACCTATCATGTGCATTAAGGATGGATGCAGAAGTGCCCGAGGCATAAACAAAAGGCATAAGCTTGGTTTCATCATCTTCCCCGATATCTTCTAATCTTAGATGAGAAGCGATAATAGAGGAGTCTAATCTAAAGACTTTTCCCATAACATAGGAATCTATAGCAAGGAACTCTTTTTCGCCTTCACTAAGAATAGCTCTAGCATTAGAATAAAATACTCTAACTAGAGTTTTAAATACTACCCGGGTAAATGAATAAAAGGTAGAACTTTCCATTCCCTAAGATTCTCAAGATAAGGGAACTTAAACCTTTTAGATACCATAAACTCATAATCAACAACCCTTTCTCTTCGAATAAGAAAATTTTCATATAACCGAAAATATTCTAATTGACCTTGACGACCCGGTTCATTAAAACAAGAGTTGAAGATTGAGGAAAAATTCAAAGGATTAGAATTTTGATTAGAGAGACCGGATCTAGGGCGTTTAGTTTTAGGGGCCAATAAAGCAAATTTGATGCGAAAGAGCGAAAATCACCCTGCAAAAATTTAAACAAACCACAATGTATGCACTAATCAATTACTCAATCCAATATTTCTAGCAGATTCTTTCAAGATAATATGTATAATAATATTTTTTATTTAAATTAAAACAAGTGAAAATAGATAATTTCAATAAATCATATACTTATACTATTCTCAAATAAACCTAAATCTAAGTTCCATATGAGAAACAAAATTCTAAAAAATAGAATGAAAAATACCTTAAAAATTGTTGGAATGGATGAGAGTGTTGATGGAAGTGCACAAACTTGATTAAATATTGATGGGTTGTTGAAGAAGTACAAGAAACTTCAAAAATTTGTGGAAATTTTGAGTGAAAAACAAGAGAAATTGAGAGAACTTTTGAGGGGGTTTCGGTTAGGGTTGATAGAGAGTGAATTTGGGGGGAAAATCTAATTTAACAACCCTAAGAAGAGCTTCCATGTTTCACATACCGATACCGTAAACTGCTTTCCAGTACTATTACGTCATGTTTTGTGTACCGGTACAGTAAGCCGTGTATCGGTACCGTTAATTGGTACCTTACATCGGTACCCATTATAGAGGCCATGTATCGATATTGGTATACCAGTACCGATACCCTATGCACCAAATGGTCAAATTTGGCTGCAAAGAAGGTTATGGGAATAAAGGACTACCTCTATTATGCATGATGTATGAGCATTAAAGATAAAGCATAGGCCAGACATTAACATGCAAAAACTCCCCCTAGCAACAAGCGTTGATGCATATAGGAGCAAAATCATATAAGCAATGTAGTCAATCAAATTTAAGCAAATTTTAAACACCAAAAAAGCTCTAAGGGTCAATGAAGGCTGTTAAACCTAACTCTCTCCTAATAGACCAAAAACGCTCTTTGTTTAATGGTTTGGTGAAGATATCCGCTAATTGATTTGAGGTGCCTATATATTCTAGAAATACATCATTTTTTAAGACATGATCTCTAATGAAATGATGCTTTATTTCTATGTGTTTGGTTCTAGAATGTTGGATGAGATTCTTAATGAGACAAATGGCACTAGTATTGTCACACCTAATGGGATGGTACCTATAAGAATTACATAATCTAAGAGTTGTTGCTTCATCCAAAGGATTTGAGCACAACAACTTCCTACGGATATGAATTCAGCTACAGTGGTAGATAATGAAACGCTATTTTGTTTCTTAGAAAACCAAGATATGAGCATACTACATAGGAATTGACATGTGTCGGATGTTCTCTTTTTATCTATCTTACAACCTCTATAATCCACATCCGAGAAAGCATGTAAACTACAGGAAGAGTCTCTAGGATACCAAAGGCCTAAACAATGAGTATCTCTAAGGTATCTAAAGATTCTCTTAACGGCTAAAAGTTGTGATTCTCTAGGATTAGCTTGAAATCTAGCACACAAGCAAACACTAAACATGATATCCGGTCTACTTGCGGTAAGATAAAGCAAAGATCCTATCATAGAACGATAAAGCTTTGAATCTACACACTTACCTCCTTCATCTTTGACAAGCTTTGTAGAAGAACTCATTGGTGTGGCTTGAGGTTTCACATTCTCCAAGCCAAATTTCTTGAGCATGTCCTTAATGTACTTAGCTTGATTGATAAAGATGTCGTCCTTCCTTTGTTTAATTTGGAGCCCCAATAAGAATGAAAGCCCCCCCATCATGCTCATCTCAAACTCACCTTGCATCAACTTAGCAAAATCTTGGCAAAACAATTCATTAGTATAACCAAAAATTATATCATCAACGTATATTTAAACTACTAAAATGTTTTTTCCATTTCTTTTAATAAAGAGTGTAGTGTCCACCTTTCCTTTTTCAAAGCCTTTTTCAATTAGAAAACTTGATAATCTTTCATACCAAGCTCTAGGAGCTTGTTTCAAACCATATAAAGCTTTTGAAAGTTTAAAAACATGGTTTGGGTAATTTGGATCTTCAAAACTGGGTGGTTGTTCTACATACACTTCTTCATTAATAAAACCATTTAAAAATGCACTTTTTACATCCATTTGAAAAAGCTTAAATTCGTGATAACATGCAAATGCTAAAAGCATCCTAATGGCTTCCATTCTAGCTACGAGTGCATAGGTTTCATCAAAATCGATTCCTTCTTCTTGAGGTAACCTTGAGCAACAAGTTTAGCCTTGTTCCTCACTATGTTACCACTCTCATCTAGTTTGTTTCTAAAGACCCATTTAATTCCTATAGTAGATTTATTACTAGGCCTATCAACTAATGTCCAAACTTGACTTCTCTCAAATTGGTTTAATTCCTCTTGCATGGCTATAATCCAATAATCATCATTTAATGTCTCTTTAACATTCTTAGGCTTTATGCATGAGATAAATGGTACATTACATGCATTTTTAAGAGAAAGTCTAGTGGTTACCCCTTTGGATGGATCACCCAAAATCTCACAACCTTTGACATAGTTGTACTCTCTTGGGTAGCTCACTTCATTTTCCTCAAGGCTTATATCCTTCAAGGCTTCTAGAGGTGGATCTTCTGTTTCTTCTTCTTTGGTTGGAACTTCATTCACCTTTGATGATTGGCCACCATCATCGGCTTCAAAAATCCCTATATCATCATCATCACAAGAATCCTTCCTCGGAATGAGGTTATCATCGAAAATCACATGTATAAACTCTTCAACAACTAAGGTTCTTTTATTAAATACTTGATAAGCTTTAGAGTTCAAAGAATATCCTAAGAAAATAGCTTCATCACTTTTAGAGTCAAATTTGCAAAAATTATCTTTTCCATTATTTAAAACAAAACATTTACAACCAAATGGATGAGAATAGCTAATGTTAGGCTTTTTGGATTTTAAAATCTCATAAGGAGTTTTTTTTAAAATAGGCCTAATCATTACTCTATTTATTATATAGCAAGCCGTATTAGTGGCTTCCGTCCAAAAATATTTTGGCAAATTGTTTTCACAAAGCATGGTTCTAGCCATTTCCTCTAAAGTTCTATTTTTCCTTTCAACAACCCCATTTTGTTGATGTGTTCCGGGAGCTGAAAAATTGTGGCTTATACCATTTGAGTTACAAAAATCCTCAAAACCTAGATTTTGAAATTCGGTGCCATGGTCACTTCGAATGTGAGAAATATTTTGACCACGGTCATTTTGAGTAATTTTTGAAAAGTGATGCATTTTTCTAAAGCCTCATCTTTGGTACTTAAGAATAAAACCCAAGTGTATCTAGAGTAATCATCAACTAAAACATATGCATATGATTTTCCACCCAAGCTAGTAGTTCTAATAGGACCAAAGAGATCCATATGGATCAATTGTAAAACTTTACTAGTTGAAACATCATTAATAGGTTTGAAAGAAACTCTTTTATGTTTGCCTTTTGCACAAGCATCACAAATTTTATCATTTGAAAACTTTATTTCAGGCAAACCTCTAACTAGATCTTTTTAAATCAATTTTTCTAAAACACTCATGCTTGCATGCCCTAATTTTCTATGCCATAACCATGAATCATGCTCATCATTTGCAACAAAACATGTATGAGAAATGTGTATGTCATCTAGATGCACCATGTATATGTTTCCTATGCGATGACCAAAAAGCACAATTTTATTTGTTTCAATGTTTAAAAGCTTGCAACCATTAGAATAAAAAAGAACATTGAAACCTTTGTCACATAATTGACTAATACTTAAATGATTGTGATTTAGACCGTTGACATACAAAACATTATAAATGGGAATGGATGAGTGATTACCAACGGAAACAATTCCTTCAATGTGTCCCTTGGAGTCTTCACCGAAAGTTACTACTCCTCCACTTTTTGGCTTTAGTTCCAAGAATAGACTCTTGTCTTCGGTCATGTGTCTTGAGCATCCACTATCAAGGTACCATGAGTTTGCACTTGTAGCCTTGGCTCTGAAGCAATGCTCCCTCTACAAACACGGAATCAATTTTTGATTTTTGGTACCCAAATCTTTTTGGGTCCATAAACATTAGTTCTCAAAATCTTGGTTCCCTTAGGAATCCAAGAAGCAATCTCATTAACATTGTTAGAAGCAATAACATTCTTAGGAATCCGCGCACTTCTAACTGTCTTACCATAATAGGGCCTTGAGTACCCTCCATGTTTGTACCCACCAAAGTTCCTTTTTACATGATTGGGTTTTGAGGATTGCCCTTTTTCAAAACTTGGTTTCCCAACCTTGTTCATGGAAGCATTGAGATCAGTTACCTCTTTGAGGTAATGATCCTTTAATTCGGAAAGAAGGTTATTTAAATCAACATTTTCTTGTTCAAAATACTTTTGATTATCTTTTAAATCACTAACTTTCTTTTTGAGTTTCGAATTGGTTTTAGATAAGGACTCGTTTTGGTTTTTCAAATCAATGATAGTTTTCTTATTTTTCAAAATGGATTCCTTATATTTTTCAACCAATTCGTCATAAGCCTCTTGTAACTCATTAAAATCATCAAATAATTCATCATATGTAAGATCATTTAATGAGTTAGTCGTTACCTTTGGATCCTCCTCAAAGGCCATGAGACAAAGATTGGCAACTTCGTGCTCCTCATCACTTGAAGACTCTTCATCGCTCCAAGTGGCTACATGGGCCTTGTGTTTTTTTTTTCTTCTTGAAGCCCTTTTTCTTGAGCTGGGGACAATCGATTTTGATGTGCCCCGGATTCTTGCATTTGTAGCACACAATAGGATCCTTCTCTTCCTCTTTGTTCTTGTTCTTGAGATCCTATCTTCGGTTGAACTTTCTTTTTCATTTGGATCTCATGAGCCAAGTGAATCGTTTGGCTATCATAGCCAACTATTTATCTTCCTCCTCACTTTAATCACTCTCTTCTTGTGAAGCTTTGAGAGCGATTCCTATCTTCCTCTTCTCCACTTCCTTCTTCTCGATCCTTATTTCCTCTTTCTTATTTTCTTATTCTCTTTTTTTCTTCATTATCTCATGGGTAAGAAGAGACCCCATGAGAGTGTCGAGCTTTAGCGTCTTGAGATTCTTTGCTTCTATGATGGCCATTCTTTTACCATTCCAAGACTCAGAAAGTGAGCAGAGTAGTTTTCGAACAAGCTTATCCTCTAGAATGACTTCTCCAAGACTCTTGAGGCCATTTGCAATAACGGAGAACCGTTCGAACATTTTGGAGATGTCTTCATCTGGCTCCATCTTGAAATTTTCGTAGCTCAAATTAAGAAGCCCAATCTTGGACTCCTTAACTTTATTAGTGCATTCGTATGTGATCTCTAGCTTATCCCAAATTTCTTTGGAACTTAACCAAGATGACATCTTGGAGTACTCGTCCAGTCCAAGTGAGCAAAACAGCATGTACATTGCTTTATCGTTGATTTGGAGCTTCTTCCTATCTTCATCGGTCATCTCGTGCTTGGACTTCGGATCTAACCGATCACCTTCTCTCATCATCAGGATTGTTGGTCCATCTTCCACTACATCCCATAGAAAGTAGTCATGGGATTTGATGAAGAACTTCATACGGTTTTTCCAATAGGGATAGTTATCCCCATTGAAGTATGGGGGTTTGGTGATGGATTGAGAATCGTACAAGTTGTTACTGGAGGTGGATGCCATAGCTATGTCTTCGATTGATTGAATCACCTTCTAGGATTGCCTCAACGATTGTTAGACCTTCGATTGAGTGTGGCTCTGATACCAATTGTTGGGATGATCAATCAATACCGAAAGTGGCCAAGAGGGAGTGAATTGGCAATTTAAAATTTTAGGAAGCAAATGGAAAGAGTTAGACAATGGGACACAAAGATTTATAGTGGTTCAACCTTCTAACAAGGTCTACGTCCACTACCTTAGCTTCCTACTAAAGATTTTCAACCAATTTCACTATGAAATTCTTCCCATTTTCTAGGCTAAGGAGGCAACCGTTACAACCGATCAAAGCTTTCTACCCAAAGCTTGATCAATGATCACTCTTTTACAAGAAGGAAAATGGAAAATGCAAAATGACCTCACAAGGTAAATATTTGCCCAAATTACAAGAACACTCAACCCTAAACTTGAAATGAAAGATTACAATGAAATACACAAGTTGGGTACAAGGATTTGACTCTAAAAGTACAAAGGATTGGATTTTAGCTTGGATGCTTGAATGTTGATCAATGTAGGTTTAATAGTTGTTGTAGCTGCACTTGAGGTTTGTATTTATACCCTTTCATTGAATTCTAGCCATTTGGGTGGTTGGAGAATTGAATATAGTCGTTGGAGAGCAAGTTTTCTTGCAATAAATGATGTCTGCCAACCCCAGGTATCGGTACGCGTATCTGAGTATCGGTACCTGCCCAATATAGAAATAGTCGTTACAAAGAAGGGTGTACGGTACTCAAAGTTGAGTATCGGTACGTAGAAAGGGGTACCAGTACGCCAAAACCGTATCAGTACGTGAATTGCTCACTGGAAAATCTTGAGGCCATTCGGTATTGGTACGCATATAGTTGTACCAGTACGCATTTGAAAAAAATCAATTTTTGCCTTAAGGAGTACCGGTACGGGTATCACGTACATGTACTCATTTTGCATTCGATGTGTGAATAAAATCATAGCGTATCGGTACGCATTTTAGCTTACTGGTACACGTTTGACATTCATCTTTTTGAAATCAAATACAAGTATCGGTACACATGTTGCCGTGCCGGTACTAATTTTACATTTGATGTTTTAAAATCAAGTACGCGTATCGGTACGCCTATTACCGTACCGGTACCAGTTTTACATTCAATGTTTGAAATCAAGTACGTGTATCGGTGCGCATATTGCCGTACCGGTATTGGTTTTACATTCGAAGTAATTTGGAAAGAAAGGCGTATTGGTACTCATAGTATCGTATCTGTACGCATAGACTTTTAAGGCCATTTTGACTTAGAAAAATTCATCGAATGTATTTTTAAAGTTCATCAAATGTTTGGTTAAGTTTAAAACTAGAATAATTTTTTTCGAATGCATAGTGAGTAATTTATATGAGTTGTGTACAATTTATTTTAAAAGAATTTAATAGTTAAAAACATTTGTTATATCAATATGAGTTAAAGCCATTAGTTATATCAAAATCAATATGAGTTCTACAGGAACGGGTGATTCATATCTTGGAGGATATGTTGAGATATTGTATCATTGAGTTCCAAGGAACTTGAGAAAGGCAGTTACCTTTGGTAGAGTTTGCATACAATAACAGTTATCAAGCAAGCATAAAGATGGCACCGTATAAAGCCTTGTATGGTAAGAGGTGTCGTACGCCCTTGTATTAGGCTGAGGTTGGGGAAAGTATGTTTCCATGCCTGATGTGTTGAAGGACACAAATGAGAAAGTAAAGATAATTTGTGATCATTTAAAAAAGGCTTCGGATAGGCAGAAATCTTATGCGGGTTTAAAGCATAAAGAGGTTGAGTACGTTATTGGTGAAAAAGTGTTCTTGAATGTTTTTCCTTGGAAGAAGGTGATGCGTTTTGGGCGTAAAGGGAAGTTGAGCCCAAGGTTTATTGGACTGTATGAGGTATTGAAATGTATTGGTCATGTGGCTTATCGGTTGAGGTTACCTCCTGAGTTGGAGAAGATTCATGATGTGTTTCATGTGTCCATGTTGTGAAGGTATCGCTCAGATCCGTTGCATGTTATGCCAGTTGAGGATATTGAGCTGCGATTGGATTTACCTTATGATGAAGAACCAGTGGAGATTCTTGACTCCAGTAGTAAAGTTCTTTGTGGAAAGACGATTGAACTTGTTAAGGTGTTGTGGCAACATCGCGGTGTTGAGGAGGCCACATGGGAGAGAACGTCGGATATGGTTGCTTAGTTTCCTCATCTGTTTTCGTCAGGTAAATTTCGAGGATGAAACTTCTTAAGGGGGAGAGTTGTAACGCCCCGGTTTTGGGCCTAAAAGTTTTCCTATGGTTTAGACGGTCCAGTGGATAGGGATTAGAGATTCGAGTCAGATTTAGGATTTAAAATTAGAATAAATAATTTGGCACGATAAAAAATATAGGAAAATATCTAAAAATCCTTATTTAATATATATATATTTTTGGTAAAGTCAATTTTGGAAAATGGAATTTGGAAATTGGACATTTTGGCTAGTGACCAAAATATAAAGATTGAAAACTGTTTTCATTGATTGTTTTGAAAAAGGGTCAAAATTAGAATGTAACCCCCTCGACCCGGCCTAGACGCCTAATCGAATCGAACGGGTCACACGGGGAAATCTGAAGTAAACCGGGTAGGTTTACCCCAGAAAACAACCCTTCTTTTTTTTATCTTGTCTAGATGCCAATTAATCCTACATGTTCAAGATGACATTATGTGTAACCTCAACTCAATCGAGCATCGATTTGACATTCAATTGCACTCAATTGCAATTTAGAGACCAAATTGCAATTACAGTAGATTATAGGACCAAAACCAATTTTTAAGTTACCAGACATTAATTATTTAGGTTTCAATCATACATCTCAAAGTTTAGCTCAATTTGATCACTCAAACACATTTAATTGCACAAACAAGATTCAGGGACTGAAATGCAAGAAGTCAGAACTGCTTCAAGTTGACTTAATAGCTTTAACGGTCATCTGTACCGATACGGGTACACCCGTATCGATACGGATTGAAACATTTCGTTTCGATACACCGTTGTGTCGTGCCGTGCCGATATGCCTAACTAAAATACCGAACTTTTGAAAATCCTATAGACCGTACCAATATGGTACCATGAGTTTTGGTACACGGGTTTGGGTTGAAAAAGCAAATTCTAGAAGCTAATACCCGTACCTGAACACCCATTGCCATAACGATAAGTTGAGGCCAAAATGGCCTAGGCGTATCGAAACACCCTTAGCCTTTACCAATCCCTCAAGCCTATAAATGCCCAGTCGTACCGATACGGTCCCATGCGTATCGGTACGCCTGGACCTGCAATGCCACGTTTTCCTAGTTTCTCAACCAATTAACACTCTCAAATCATTCCAACATGCTTGCAACACAACACCAACATACCAAACATAGAAACATATGAAATTCCAAACCATCAACATAAATAATCCACAATTGTCACTTACAAGCCATGAACAGCAAACTAAACTTGCTCAACCAGGGAGTTTAACAAAACGTATCCCAAAACGAATAAGGAAACCCCCATTGCCCTTATTATCTATAGTCTAATCCAAAAACATACTTTGAATTCCAAGTCTTGCAAGATTCCTTGCTTCCCGCTGCCTTCCAAGCCTTTAATAATCTGCATTGATGGACAAAGAGAGCGTAAGCACACTAGGCTTAGTGAGGAGCGCTCAAAAACCAAAAGCACCATCAATGCATTTTAAACCATGTTCAAACCACATTTTAAACTACATCATGCCTTGTTAACCATGCACTTTACCCTTTTAAAACCAGCATATTAAACCATATGCAACATGTATCATTTTACAACAGCAAATCCCATTGCTCAACCTCAATTTAAGCCTTCCCATGCATAACTACCATATGCAAAGCTTAAAGAGTAAACATGTATAAATCGCATTAGACAACGTAAACCTTACAATGATACATTAACAATTATATTGGCTTACAAGTGATCATTAAACAAGTCCAATAACAAAAAGAGTTCATCGGATAAACGGATTCGACAAGTGTTCAACCAACACTTCAGGCCATCTCAACCGGAATAGCAATACAATAACAATCGCGATATATTACCAACCGGGTACTTAGACAACCCTTGGGGACACCAACCCTTTCATCGGTTAGACGCTTAATACACTAACGGAAGTTTTCGGTACTGTTTAACCCCTTTACTGTTAGGGTACTCGAATGGAGTTTTCGGTACATGGATCTAAACCCCTCAACATCCAAGGCGACTTATTATAGTGCACTCAATCCTATGGCCGGCCAACTATATCCGATAACAATTTTAAAACCACATCACATGCCAATATAATTAACCATTTTAACATTTACCTCACTGTTTTTAATCAAGCATTAACCAATCCTCTTTCCAAAGCAACAACCATGCTTTAAACCACACGTATAGACCACTTACTTACAAGGATCACTTACCATGTGCATCATTCAGCATTTAATTCTCAAATATAGTATTTCAAATACTTTAAAACATGCTCAAACAGTAGGTAACATGTGAATTAAAACAAGTGCATGAAATCATTACAATATATCACGATCGAGAGAGAAAATCCATTTTACTTACTTCCGAGTTTAAACCAGCGTATCAAGCTAAGTTTAAACTCCCGTAAACCACCTTTAAAACATTCCAAAGCTGGAATCCACGTTCTCACTTACCGATACATGAAACCTTGGTTTGCCGACACGAAAACAAGTGTCTGAAGCCTCCAAAGCTTCACCGATCACTTCCGGATCAACCTCCCCTATTTTAACCACAATACCATAGAGGATTAATGAATCTCAATGCATTCAAAACACTGCAACATCAATCCTCCACGGATTCCTATTATCACCTCACAATTACCCAACCACAACAACTAAAAACATCACTTAAACTCTTAACACACACATGGCTTCCCCGACACTGCGGTGTTTTAACAACACATTAACAAGCTCAATCGTCTTTCCACGCAGAACCCTATTATTGGCATTAAAGATCCCCACCAGACCTTATTACAAGAATAATCTGATCCCAACACAATGTCTTCCATCAGCACAACACGCGAGGAATCCAACTGTTACCTGCGCAACCTCGTCACATGAGACACATTATGGACCCCTCCAACACAGGCGGTAACCTCGAACAAAAAGCAACATGACCTACACTCTCAACACCCTCGTATGGTTAACAAAACCTTCGGCTAAGCTTTCCTTCCTATCCAAAACACATCACCTTCTTCCAAGGCGACAACTACATGATCACCTGATCATCAACAACACACACTGTATTATTACGCTTCAAACCTGCGTAGAATTTCTGACCATACAAAGCTTCTCTCAAGCACTCACACATCAACTTCACCTTTTCACTGGTGCCTTTCAACATATCAAACATGGGAACATACCTTCTCTCATTTAGCCCAACTCACGACGTACAACACTTCCCACCATAGAACGCCTCTTACAGTGCCATCCACACACTCATCTGACAACTGCTATTAAAGCAACTCTACCAAAGCCAACTGCTTTTCCCATGTTCCATGGAACACAGTGGTACAACAACTCAACATATCTTTCAAAACTTGAATTTCACACTCGGATCCACCATCCATCCATAAATAATACAAGGCACTAAAACTCAACCACACACTAAATGCTCAAAATAACATCCCCAAAACCTCGTTATAAACCATAGATTTCTGTCTACACATGGACTCGGGCACGCTATATAAACATACCAACCCAGTAATATACAAACCTGCCAGCTTATACAAAGCACATAACGCAAGCATAGCCACAAAGGTGCGCACACCCCGCAACTTGATCAACAACCACCCAAATGGAATCATTTTTGGTCAATGTCAAAGACAACCCAGACACAAGATCCATGGTGATTCTTTCCTACCTCCATTCCGGCATCCACAACTGATACAACAATTCGAAAAGTAATTGATGCCCAGCTTTCACTTGTTGTCATATCATGCATCGATCCACACAATCAGTCACATTTTCCTTTAAACCAACCCAACAACAATTTGCATGCGCCTCTATCAAAACAATACACCTCAATTCAACATCAAGAGACACGACTCTCTGATCCTTAAAACACAACACCCTATCATTATTAATGAGAAATCCATCAGGTTTCCTTCACCGATAACCAAAACATGCAGTAACAACACAACATCGTAAGGTTGCCCTTACCTATCCAACTACGATCCGAATAACATCACTTACAATTCGCTCATCAAGCCTCCATCACGCATTATATTCAACCGCATAAACAACATCCTCAACTCCACCACAACTCACACATATGAGGCATCGGCTACATCTTGAGCTCGGACGATAATCAATCATCAAACTATAACTCTTAAATAACTTTAACCATCCAAACTGTCAAGAACCCAACCCATCATTAATTCATTTTCTTTTAACCATGCATGAACCTTGTACACAACACACTCCTCATCATAAAACTGGTGTCTCTAACCAACACAACCACAGTAAGCTCCGCATCCTGCGTAGAGCTGATGCGCTCTTGCACCCTTGACTATCCAGATGCATAAACTGCAATTTCCATTACAAGATACAATCTCAACAAACCTTATTGTTAATCAAATGGATCTAAAAAACCCACAAACTGCTATTTCCAACCTTGGTTGTTCAAAAACTAGCATAAGCCAGACCTTCACAAACCACATTACCAAAACTACTTACACCACTACCCCATTGATTTCTGGACAATCATCCATAAGTGTGAACATATGTATGCATGATTATTTATATGTCCTCATAGATGTCTATGTGTATGTATGCAAAACCTCTAATGCCATGCTCAAATTTATGCATGCTCTGACATATTTACATATACATATAAGTGCTTATGCACTATGCATGTTTTTCTGTTCACACTTACTAATAACTTTCTCAGAACTAAATCTCTTTACAACATGCTCAAAATTCAAACTTCCCAACAGAGGAGAAACATTCACTTCTCCCCAAGAAACCACTCGACCATCCACACTTATCGATCTAAACGCTTCTTGATGCTTTCACGCACGAAAAAACCATCAACAAACACAACCAACTAACTCACAACACATAGGCTACCTGGTTCAGCATACCCGAACCTCAAACCAACCTTACAAAACACTAAAGCATCCCTAAACTAATCAGCAGATCACCAACTTATTCAACCACCAAAACCCATTGCACTCCCGCAACGTGCCATTCTTCTTTCCACAACCATACCGGCGAAACACTAAGCCTAATAAAGCCTTACACAAGCAACTCCTAAAGTTGCGTCTTAAACCCCTTCACCTCTATCGAGCCCTGCACAGAGAGCGATAGAAATTAAAACTGTGTTTTCACATAATTCAATGCTGCACTTAACCTTTCAATCCAATGGCAAGCCCGGATATTCCCTCAAACACCCAGAAGCCTACATACCATATGCATATCGTACACCCACACTTCATTTGACTTTGGAGTCATAACATAAGCTAGGAATACCTTGCCACCAAAAATCCATCAAACAACTCGCTTTCAACACCAAAATAGTATTAAACAAGAATTTAACATTCCCTCCCGGGATTACCACCCATAAACATTAGCAAGTTCCAAGACAACTCGCTAGGATACAAAAATCAACCACAACTCTGGTCCAGCCACAAATCCCACCCAGGATTACATTTAAAAATCGTGGAGCGACAACTCCAATAAAACAACCACAACCTCAGGACCTTAAATCATCAAAGAACACTTACAAATATCCTTCCCGCAACAATCGTTTTTCCAGAAGAACCAGCCACTTACATTCTTACTTTTAACACTTACGGGATGATCGTTCAACCAAAACTCTCATAACATTAATGCTAACAAGCACAAGAGTTCATACTCCACGTCTCAAATGCGGTTAATCCCACCTCATGAGATCACTCAATCCACAGGCTCAACAAGTATTAAATATTGTTCACATCTGGATACACTAACCCCTCGGTCCTCACCCAGCACTATCATTACCTCGCCTCAACACAGAGCGATATTTTTATCACACTTCTTTTCAAACTGAGCACTGCCGAAACTAGATTTCGCAATTCTTATGCCGAAGCCAAAACCTCCCACACAGAACCAATAAACCCAGGTTCTGCTCAATGTACCTTTCCCATGTACCAATACATCAAAAATGGTGTAGTTAGAAACCAACATGTACACCCAAACATTATTTACCAATTCATAACAGAATCGATCATAATGATACCTTTTTACCGATAGCAGTTCAGAGCATACTGACTCAATTGAACAAACTTTACTCTAAACTCGGCCACATACACACAACCCTAAACCCAATCCATGAGCTCTCACTCCTTTCTATCCAAGTATCTAAACCCTAGATAGTTCTTCCAAAAGACAGCATGGAAAAGCTCCCAATTCACAACATTGAGTCCCCACGCTAATAGATACAGTTGTCCACCAACTAAAACATCATCTTGCAACAGGGATTCAACACATCCCAACCTACGAGTACCAAACACCCCATTCAACCCATAACCTAAACAACATTGGTCATACAAGCCTCAAATGCCTCAGGTGATAACCACGGTACTGAACTCCTCCCAAACCATAGGGATATTTCAACGTCAACCTCGTTTGCCCAACAGCCGGTGCAACCACATGCACTCCAGCAACAACAGTTTAAAAGCTCCAAACATCGCCTATACCTAGGCATCATAACACCCAACACTGACCCAACCGATATAGGTGGTACATACTTTGGGATAACTAACCCCCATGAGACACAACACTCTTCTCAACCCCCTGCCCTAAGGCAACAGCATCACGCTATTCTCATTTCTCCTCTCGGTCAAAACATACCACATTATCTAAGGCATGATAATCATTTTAAAACAAAAATAGTCAGGCCAGCTTCAAGCAAGAATCCAAGACTTCCATTTCAAAATCATAACATTTCAGACTATGACAATAAGGCAATGGTTTCCATATTTCCCCCCCCCCAACATGGCATAAAGCAACCAACGTGCATATTACAATCACCATGCATAGCAAACAACGGAGTATAACTCACAACAACATTACAAAAGCCATACCAACTCCCAATTATTGCAAACCTAGCTATGATACCACCAAATGTAACCCCCTCGACCTGGCCTAGATGCCTAACAGAATCGAATGGGTCACACGGGGAAATTTGAAATAAACCCAATAGGTATACCCCAGAAAACAACCTTTCCTTTTTTTATCTTGTCTAGATGCCAATTAATCCTACATGTTCATGCTGACATCAAGTGTAACCTCAACTCAATCGGGCATCGATTTGACATTCAATTGCACTCAATTGTAATTTAGGAACCAATTTGCAATTACAGTAGATTATAGGACCAAAATAAATTTTTAAGTTACCAAACCTTAATTATTTAGGTTTCAATCATACATCTCAAAGTTTAGCTCAATCCGATCACTCAAACACATTTAATTGCACAAACAAGATTCAGAGACTGAAATGCAAGAAATCAGAACTGCTTCAAGTTGACTTAGCAACTTTAATGGTCATCCGTACTGATATGGTACCATGTGTTTCAGTACACGGGTTTGGGTAGAAAAAGCAAATTCCAGAAGTTAAGACTCGTACCCGAACACCCCTTGCCGTATCGATACGCTGAGGCCAAAATGGCTTGGGCGTATCGAAACACCCTTAGCCTGTACCGATCCCTCAAGCATAGAAATGTCTAGTCGTACCAATATGGTCCCCTGCGTATCGGTACGCCTGGACCTGCAATGCCACTTTTTCCTGGTTTCTCATCCAATTAACACTTTCAATTCATTCCAACATGCTTGCAACACAACACTAACATACCAAACATACCACAAGCATTCAAAACTTCACAACCTTAACATCATAACATGGAATTTTGCATCAAAGAAGATCTATAGGCATGCACCTTATAAAACCATTCAAGCAACATATGAAATTCCAAACCATCACCATAAACGATCCACAATTGTCACTTATAAGCCATGGACAGCAAACCAAACTTGCTCAACCAGGGAGTTTAACAAAATGTATCCCAAAACGAATAAGGAAACCCCTATTGCCCTTATCATCTATATTCTAATCCAAAAACATACTTTGAATACCAAGTCTTGCTATATTCCTTACTTCCCGCTGCCTTCCAAGCCTTTAATAATCTGCATTGATGGACAAAGAAAGCGTAAGCACACTAGGCTTAGTAAGGAGCGCTCAAAAACCAAAAGCACCATCAATGCATTTTAAACCATTTTACAACATCACATTAAAATCCCATTTCAATCATGTTCAAACAACATTTTAAACTACATCATGCCTTGTTAACCATGCACTTTACCCTTTTAAAACTAGCATATTAAACCATATGCAACATGTATCATTTTACAACAGCAAATCCTATTGCTCAACCTCAATTTAAGCCTTCTCATGCATAACTACCATATGCAAAGCTTAAAGAGTAAACATTTATAAATCGCATTATACAACGTAAACCTTCCAATGATACTTTAACAATTATATTGGCTTACAAGTGATCATTAAACAAGTCCAATAACAAAAAGAGTTCATCGGATACTCGGATTCGACAAGTGTTTAACCAACACTTCAAGCCATCTCAATCGGAATAGCGATACAATAACAATCGCGGTACATTACCAACTGGGTACTTACACAACCCTTGGGGACACCAACCCCTTTCATCAGTTAGAGACTTAATCCACTAACGGGAGTTTTTGGTACTGTTTAACCCCTCTACCGTCAGGGTACTCGGATGGTGTTTTTGGTACACAGATCTAAACCCCTCAACATCCAAGGTGACTTTATTATAGTGCACTCAATCCTACGGCCAGCCAACTATATCCGATAACAATTTTAAAACCACATCACTTGCCAATATAATTAACCATTTTAACATTTACCTTACTATTTTTAATCAAGCATTAACCAATCCTTTTATCCAAATGCTTTAAACCACACGTATAAACCACTTACAAGGATCACTTACCATGAGCATCCTTCTGCACTTAATGCTCAAATACAGTATTTCAAATACTTTAAAACATGCTTAAACAGTAGGTAACATGTGAATTAAAACAAGTGCATGAAACCATTACAACATAGCACGACCGAGAGAGAAAATCCATTTTACTTACTTCCAAGTTTAAACCAGCGTATCAAGCTAAGTTTAAACTCCCATAAACCACCTTTAAAACATTCCAAAGCTGGAATCCACGTTCTCACTCACTGATACACTAAACCATGGTTCGTCGACATGAAAATAAGTGTCTGAAGCCTCCAAAGCTTTACTGATCACTTCCGAATAAACCTCCCCTATTTTAACCACAATGCCACAGAGGATTAATGCATCTCAATGCATTCAAAACACTGCAACATCAATCCTCCACGGATTCCTATTATCACCTCACAATTAGCCAACCACAACAACCGAAAACATCACTTAAACTCTTCCAAACACAACCCAGCCACAACCTATCAATCTAACAGCATTTCTATCATCAATCAACATCTAAAAACAAGATCAAAGCAACCTAACACCTCCTGCAATCATTCAGCCACCACAATACCTCAAGAACACCATTCTAACAACTTAATCAATTAGAGATTCAAGAGTTTCAGGATTCCTTTGATAAAATCAACTTAATAGCATCATTCAACATCCAAAATGTGATCAACTCAATTCATATTACTGGAAATCAGATTCAATGCGAATCTCTCAATATTTCATCAATTTTACCCAAATAATCCATTAAATCAATAGAAAAACATGTAAATCAGATTGTAAACCACAAATCAAGGAATAAATACTTGGAAATATCAATAAAGAACCATACAATAGAGGAGATCTCGGACCTTACCCCTATTGTGAAGTTTCTCCCTCAATTATGTGATAAAAGCTAAGAAAACATAAGATTAATGTAAGATTTTGTATAAACAACCTTTATCAATCAACTAGAAATCATAAAACCAAGTTAAAACCATCTCACCTCCAAAATTTGATGAAGACTTGAGTGTTTGGCTGAGGAGAGAATGAAGAGAAAGGTGGAGAGAAAAAAGTGAGTGATTTCTTTTCCAAAACTAATAACCAACTTTTAACTAAAATCCTTTTTATTTAAATGAAAAAACACATGTTAAAATAAGTCTAATTAAGGGAGAAACTATCAGAAATAAATTGGTAAAATAGCTCCTTAAAGATTCTAAGGATTTGATCCTTTTCATTTTGGTCACTTTAAAAACAGTTTTCAAAAATTGCATTTTGGTCACCAACCAAAATGACACATTTCCAAATCACATTTTCCAAAATTAATTCCACCAATATTAATCATATATTAAAAGATGATTTTTAACCATTTTCCATATTTTTCTCTTACTGAAAAATATACTGTCCCAAATCCGACTCAAATCTCTAACCCGGTCCGTCGAACCGTCTAATATGCCTCAAAACCGCTAGGCCCAAAACTGGGGTGTTACATAGAATCTTTAAGGAGCTATTTTACCAAACTTTAATATCAGATTTTTCCTCTCATTTACGGTTATTTTAAAGGAGTTTTAAGTGGTTAATTAAAAGGGAATTAACTAAAAGGTAGTTATTTTTTTAAAATCAAAAAGTTACGTAACTTTTTTCCCAAACTTTTCTCTTAAAGTTCTTCAGCCAAACACTCACTTTTCCATCAAAAATATGAGGTAACACTCTTGATTTCTTAGGTTTTTGTTTCTTAATTGATTCTTTAATTTTGCTTTGTAAAACCTCATTGATTTTCTTTGTTTTCAAGATCTAAAACATCCAATTGAGAGAGAAATCACTCATTAGAGGTAAGTTTCGTTCTTCTCCTCTAATGAATGGTTCTTTAATGAAATTCTCAAGTATTTGATCATTGTTTAATGTTTTCTAACGAGTTTTGAGGAATTAATTGTGGAAATTGATTAAATCAAGGTTTAATTAATGAGATTAAGTGATTTTCGTTTTGGATCTATTTTGTTGGGTTCTTGATGGATTATAATCATAATTTTGATGTTTTATAATGTTGATGGGTTGGTTTTAATATTGGAATCCCGAAACTATATGAATCTCTAATTTTCTAGTGATGGGAATTTTGAGGAGTTGTGGTGGTTAATTGAATGCTGGAGATATAAGGATGTTTGAGAAGTGTTTTTAGACGATAATTGATGTTAATTGAAATTTTAAAATGTTTGATTGTGGCTGGTTTAAGTTTGGAAGAGGTTTGTTGTTAGTTTTGGGTAAATGATGTTGGGGTTTGGTGTTGTTGTGATATTGATTGCATTTTGATGCAATGTACCTTTGTTTTGTGTGATTAAAAGCATGGGAGTCTGATCCGCAAGATTGAACGTGAGTTTCAGAAGCTTTGGAGGTGTGTTTGTCACATCGGCAAGCGAGGTGTTGTGAGTTTGTGGGTGGAAACGTGTTTTCAACTTTGCAAAGGTTTGAAAGTTTTGTTTGGGAGTTTAGATTGAGATTGAAACGCTAATCTAAGCTTAGAAGTAAGCAAAGAATGAATTTTCTCTTGAACTCAGTTTTGGCAATAGTTTGATGCACTTGTTTTACATGATTTGATTAGTCACTGTTTATGCATATATTAAGCATGGTTTAATGTTGCAAATTGGTTTTGAAATGATGTTATGCATATGAGAGTAATGCACGATTTGTTAATGGTTATGAACATTGTTTAATGCAAAGGTTGATGCATTAGTTTAATGGTTTTGGTTGATGCATATGAAAACAATGAGATGAAGTTAAAATGAATTATATTGGCAAGTGATGTTATGAAATGGTTTGAAAATGAAATCGGATGTAGTTGGCTGGCCATAGGATTGATATTGCACTATAAAAGGTGCCTTGGATGTTGAGGGGTTTATATGGTGTACTGAATACTCCATCCAAGTACCCTAACGATTGAGGGGTTGTACGGTACCGCAGACTCCCGTTAGTGGATTAAACATTGCACCGATAAGTGGTGTTAAGGTGTTTATGAGTACTGAATACTCCACCACGGGTTTTAGAGTGGTGGAGGAGTTTATTTGTATCGAATACTCTCATGTGTGAACCTTGTGTTACCGGTAGATTGTTTGTTAAGTGTTGTGGGAACACTTGTTGAATCTGTGTATCCAATGTTACGTTTTGGTAAATGGAATTTGGTAAATGATCACTTGGAAGCCAATATAATTGTTTATGTATCATGAGATGGATTATGTTGTTTAATGTGATTTAAACATGTTTTACTCTTTAAGCCTTGCATTGGTAGTATGCATGGGAAAGCTTAAATTGAGGGTAGCAAATGGGATTTTGGTGTGGGATCCATGATACATGTTGCATATGGTTTAATATGTTGTTTTGAAATGTTAAGTGCATGGTTTTGATAAGGCATGATAATGTGATGATGTCAAAAGAGTTTTGAAACTTATTTTGTAAGCGAAAAGTTAATATGGTTTAAAATGCATTGATGATGGTTGTTGTTTGAGCATCCCTCACTAAGCCTAGTGTGCTTACGCTCTCTTTTCCATCAATGCAGAAAACTAAGGTTTGAGGTAGCAAAGAGGTAAGGAAGGAAATTCCAAGACTCGAATTCAAAGTATGGTTTGGACATTAAAGAGTAATAATAATGGTAATGTGTTAGTTGAGGTTTTGGGAGGGTTTGCTTGAAGAACTCCATGTTGTTGCAAGTTGTATTTGTTGTTTTAATATGTTTTAAAAGTTTGGATTATGGTTGGATTGATGCTTTGGATGTGGACTAGGAAGCATGCCTCTAGATTTTTTTGCTTGAGTATGCTAGATAAGTTAGGATGGCTTTTGGTGATGATATAATGTTGATTAAACACGTTGATGATGTTTGGAGATGATTGGCTAAGTGTTAAGCTTGATTAAAGTGAGCCAAAGTGTCATATTTTGGACCTAGAGGTCATTACAGGCCTCTGTGTACCGGTACAAGTACCTCAGGATCGGTACGCGGGGTCTGTACAAGGCTTAAAGAGTTAAAATAAAGCTATGGGTACCGGTACGTCTAGCCACCGTATTGGTACGCCTTAAGAAAATTGTATGGTTGTTTCAGTACACGGGTTTGAGGATCGGTACGCCCCTTTGATTTTAGCTACCCGTATCGATATGCGTGGTACCGTATTGGTACGCATTTTGGTTACTGAAACTTGAGTTTTGAAAATATAAGAAGGAGATCGGTACATGTCAAAGGCATACCAATACGGGGGTGGTCAACACACCGTATCGGTACGGGACATAGTGTATCGATACGCCAAGCCATTATATCTGTTAACCCGTATTGGTACAGCCTTGCCAGTATCGGTACGCTACACTATTTTTATGCTATTTGATGATGCTGAAGTTTAGAAATCATGCAATTTGGTCCCTATGTGACGTGAATGTAATTAATTGGGTTTGAGTAATTTTTTTGTAATGTAATTGACCTATGAGCATGAAATTGGATCTAATCAAAGGTTGGTAACTGTGAACATGAAAATTGGCGATAACTTAAGAGTTTTACATTTTGGTCCTTAAAGTGTTGCGTTGTGCAATTGAGTCATGTTCTGTAATTTGATGATTGTGAAATGTTGCTGCTGAGTTGTGTACACATAGACATTAATAAAGCGCATCTGATAAGATAAAAAGAAAAAAATGGGTTTGGTTTAGGGTTTTCGCTCAAGTTTGCTTCGATAAACCTAATGTGGCCCTTTTAGTCCGGTTTTAGCTAGGCCAGGTTAAGGGGGTTACAATGTAACTGCAAGGTAATTGCCCTAAATGCAGAGGTATTAATTTAGATATGGTTTCTGAGGAACAACACTCACGAATTTATGAGAGAAATTTGCAACTTTTAAATATTGCACTTAATTGACGTTTAGGATACTAGATTTTCTCTCGATTCATGAACGATCTCCACTGTGTCCACCATTCTTGGGTCGACACCTCATGATGATGTAATGCAGATAAAATTATAATGATGTTATGCAATATAATGCGAATGAATATTATATGTAAATTACAAAGAAACACTGGATGAAAGATAAAAATATACCCGACATGTTTTACCATAAGATGAACCATATTTGCATGATATTCTAATTTTCTAGGGTTATCGCATGGATCAAAAGGGGTGGGCTTCTTAGATTCTACATGCAGTTGTGGTGCTAAAAGGGTACTCGAATTGTCCTTACTATCCATTTCTAAGGGTAGCAGGGCCCCCGATCATCACCCATTATAGGCTCATTTAAATGGAGTTCAATTCAAAGGGAACCATTCACTATGTCTATACGGGGAAAAAGTATTCCCAAGAAAACATAGGGTACTCGAGCCTGAAAGGTACTTACTAGGCCCATACGAAGAAACAATATCCTCACGAAAAGCACTAGCGTTTCCCCCCACTTAGACGAACGGTTTATGTGTCAAATTTTAAAATACGTTAAAATGAACTCGCATTTCTAAAAATAAACTCGCAATTTCCAATTTAAAATCCCCGTTATTCGAGAATAAACGAAAGAGCCACCACCACTACGACTAGTACTGGCTATGTTTACTATCGAATAAAAAGGCGTCGCATTAACAGTGAATATAAGTTGAATGTGAAAAAATTAAGCAAAGCAAATATATATATGTAACACCTTGAAATTGAGCCTAGATGTGGACCGGATCAAGTAAAGGGTTCGAGAGAACCGGTTTAGGTAATTCAAATAGTTTCGGGAAAATAAATTTATAAAATTTATTTTCGGATAAAATAAAATATGGAAAAATGTTTTAAATTACTTAATTAATTTTCAAGTAATTTGTTGAAGCCAATTTGAGGTAATTAAATCTGATTTTAAGACACTTTGGTCTAGTGACTAAATTGGAAGTTTTCAAAACTGTTATTGGTGACTAAATCGAAAAAGGGTCAAAACTTAGAATCTGTAAGAAGTTATTTATCCAATATTTTTCAACAAATTTATCTTTTAATTCAGGCCATTTTTAAAGTATTTTTAAAAGGTTTAATAATTAGATAAATGAGGATTTATTAAAAGATCTTTAATTTGCCAAACATATTTTCTTACGTAACTACTTTTCTCCAAACCTTTTCTCTCAACTTTCTCAGCAATCAAACTAGGATTTCTACTTCAAAATCTCCAAGAATCGATCTCCATTGATTCCCTTTTTGATTCCTTATTGATTTCTCTAAATTCCTTTTAAAAATCTCCTTGTATTTCATCAAATCTTGGCCAATTAAGGCAGAAATCAGCAATTAGAGGTGATTTTTGTTTCTCTCCTTTGATTAAAGGTTCTTTATTGAAATTCCCAAGTTCTTGATCCTTTGTTGTTGATTTATGTTAAGAAATTATGATTTTAATATGGATTTATTGGTTAAATTGAATTTTCTTGGAAAATTGTTGAGAATTAAATTGGATCTGTTTTGGTGATGGATTTAATTGATTTATATCCCAATTTGGATGTATTTTAATGTTGAAAGAATTGATTAATCAATGTAATCTCGAAACTATGTGAGTTGCTAGTTTTCTAGGTTGTGTATAGCTGGTTTTTTGCTTGATCTTGTTTGTTGTGGTGTTGCTGGAGGTATAAGGATGTGTTTAAAGTGTTTTTGGATATTAATTGATGTTGTTAATGTGTTAGAATCATTAGATGTTTGCTGGGATTTGTTTAGGTATGGTTTGGTGGTATTCTTGATGGTTTTTTGGAGGGTGTTGAGTAGTTTCTTGTGAGGCGATGTTGTGTTTTTTGGTTGCTGGAGGTTTGAGGTACAGAGATGTGTATTAATCCTCTATTTTTTATTGGGTAAAGCAAGGGAGTTGAATCTTTTGGCTTTTGAAAAAGGCACGGAATCTGTGGAAGCTTGATTCGCGCATCGGCAAGTGAGCGTTTGATTGTTGGTGAGTGGAAAAGTGTTTTTACGGCTATTAAAAGGTTTGAAAAGGAGTTTTGGGAGTTTAGATAAAGTTTGATACACTTTATCTAAGCTCGAAAGTAAGTATCGGTTGAGCTTTCTCTCAATTTCGGTTTTACAAAATGAAATCTCATGCACACGTTGGTTTTAATTACTCACTGTATTGTGCATATTTTGAAAGCGAAAGATGTGGTAAATGATCATAGATAATGATTCATGAGAATAGCATATGGTTTATAAATGTGATTTTGAGATTGATAAGATACATGGTTTAATGTATTTGTGTTAGATTGATTTGATGCAACAGTGAGGTGATGTTGTTTATTGAATATATTGACAAGTGGTTGTGTTTAAAATGATATCAGATATAGTTGGCATGCCATAGATTTTAGAGTGCACTATAAAAAGTTGTCCCATGTTTGTCGAGAGGTGTTAAGTGTCATTAATCTCCAACATGAGAATCGCAATGGTTGAGGTGGGTAAATGTTCTGTATACTCACGCTGGTGGATTTATACATCCAAACCGTAGAGGTGGGCAAGTGTGTCGTTACTCCAGTTTGAACCATTGAGGTGGGCAAGTGTGCCATTACTCCGGTTGAGGTATGTATGTGAAGTGGTTGTGGGAACCACTTGAGAAATCCATGTATCCGATAAGTTTTGTGAAAGGAAAGGTTGTTGGTTTTGAGTCAATTGAAAGCCAATATTTGAGATAATGTATCATATGAAATGGATTATGTTTGTATGATTAGATTTATACATGTGTTACTCTTTAAGCTTGTATTAAAGGTGTTGTGGTGTGAAGCTTAAATTGAGGTAGAGATTGAATCCATGATACATGTGTTGAAAATGATTTAAATGTACACTTTTGAGATGATATGAAAAGCATAAGATGTTTTGCCATGAGATAATTACATGGGATTTGATAGAAATGGTTTTAATGCATTGACATCAATGCAGAGAAATAGCTTTCTCGGACAGCACGTGAGCAAGGGAGGATCCAAGGAACATTTCGAAACAAAGTATGGTTTTATATACGTTAAGTAGAAATAAGAAGGCAATATGACCGGTTGTTTGGGAGATGTATTTTGAGAGACTCCATGTTGTAATAGTTTGGATTGATGTTTTGGTTTGGTATGATGCTTTTATATTTGGTTTCGAGTGGTTGGGAGACATTGTAGCGATATCCTTTTTACGCTCAACAAACGAGGTTTTAAGGTATTTGGAGGTTTTTCTGGTATTTGAATATTTATTCTGTGGGGTTTTATAAAAAATCATATTTTACTTTAAAAATGGAGTCGTCACCGGCCACTAAGGTAGGCCGGACACCATAAAACCAGAGATTTTTAAAATGTTGGGATCGGGAGTCGGTTATGGATGGGGAAGGATTAGCACCCCCACATTGCCCAAAATTGGTACTTTAATAATTACCGCTTTATTAATATTAAACTTTTCGGATTAAAGTGATGATTAAATTAAAATTTGGTTATAATTGCGAGTATATTTTAAGGGGCCCGTTATTTGAGAGTAAACTGATAGACCACCATCACTGCATTTGATATTGGCCATGTTTACGCTCGGATAAAAGGGCACCGCATTGACAATTAATATATCTGTTATGCAACTCAAAACATGGCAAATATAAATAAGTAAATACAATGCGATAAAAATATAAATAAATACTAACATAATAAAATATTAATCTAACATAAATAAAATACTAATCTGAAACATACATACATAAATATTAATCTAACACGTAAATAAAAACAAATCTAACATAAATAAAATACTAATCTAAAACATAAATAAATACTAATATAAAACATAAATAAACATAAAAAACTAAAAAAGAATACAATTTTAAATTAACTAATACTTCATTAAATCATAAAAATTACAACATAAATAAAAAGGGAAGAAAATATACCTAACTAGGAGCTCGAATGACGAACCCCGACTAAACCCCACCTAGATCTACCACGACCTCTCCAAAAATTAACTAGATCGGATCCAAAATAGGACCCTGATCGAATGTTGGATCGAACCAACTAGGGCCGCGGGCACTGCCCCCGACCCTGGCCAGCCATGTTTTGCCGACCATAACTCCCAAATTATTTGGGAGCCGATTGCTTCTACCAATTTCATGGCAATTTTTGTGTGAATTGAAAGCCCTCCCCTAAGCCTTTATATAGGCTAGGGGGGGTGGGTGGAGACGTAGAGCTCTAGGCTCCACGCAATTTCCCTCTCTTTTTTTTCTTTTTTAATTTTTTCTTTTTTTAATATTATATATATTATTTTATTATTTTTTGTTGATTTTTATATTAATAATAGTACTAATAAAATAATACTACAACCCGGACAAAAATGAGTGATTACAGTTGCCCCTCTTTGCTTGTTCTTGTGAAACGAGAACAAAGCAAAGATCGAAAGCACTCATTTTTGTTCTTCTTCCTTGTCTTTGGCTTCGGAATCACAGGTTCTTCTGGAACTTTCTGCTCTTCCTTGGCCAACTCTTCAAGCTTGTAAGTTCTTCATATATAGAACTTTTTCTCCTTCTGATCTTGGAGCTACAGGTCCTTCCTATATAGAACCTTTCGCTTTCTTGGGTGGATCTTTCGGAATAAAAGTTCTTCCCATATAGAACTTTTTACCTTGAAATCCTGGAGTTAGGGCTCTTCCTATATAGAACCTTTCACTCTGAAGCCTCGAGTTACGAGTCCCTCCTATATAGAACTTTTCACTCTGAGATGGTAAAGCTTGGAGTCCTTCCTATATAGAACTCTTCGCCTTCAACATGACGAGTTTTTCCTATATAAAGCTTTCTGTGTCACGGATGGATTTCTCCGGCTGGGAATTCTTCCTATATAGAACTGCTAGTCTTCAAACCCTGGAGCCGGAAGCCCTTCCTATATAGAACTTTTAGCTTTTGAAATCTCGGAATTACGAGTTCTTCCTATATAGAACCTTTCACTGTGATGGCTCAAAATTATAGGCCCTTCCTATATAAAAACCTTTATCTTCGAATTAGGGGTTAAGGCCAAACTGGCTACCGATCTTCCTGGACTCACGCTACTAAGGCAGCTGAAATCTTTCTTCAAATTTAGGGATTCACACCGAAAATGGCTACCTATCTTTCTAGACTCACGCTACTATAGCTGTCAAACTTTCTGGCCTTACGATACTGAGGCTGCTAAAATATTTCTCCAAATTTTGGGATTCACGCGAAAAATGGCCACCGATCTTTCTGGACTCACGCTACTATGGATTCTGAACTTTATGGACTCACGCTACTAAGGCTGACGATGTTTCTGGACTTACGCTACTGAGGCTGCTGATCTTTCTGGACTCACGCTACTAAGGCTACCGATCTTTCTGGACTCACGCTACTAAGGCTACTAATCTTTCTGGACTCACGCTACTAAGGCTGGCGATCTTTCTAGACTCACGCTACTAAGGCTGGCGATCTTTATGGACTCACCCTACTAGGGCTGCCGATCTTTCTAGACTCACGCTACTAAGGCTGCCGCATCATGCCCGAAGGACTTATTGATGGCCCGAAGGACTTATCACCATGCTCGAAAGACTTACTGGTGGCCCGAAGGTCTTACCATCATGCCCAAAGGTCTTATTGATGGCCCGAAGGACTTAATATCTGGCTTTACGCTACTTTGGCTATCGTCATCTGGCCTCACGCTACTATGGCTGGCGATCTTTCTTGACTCATGCTACTATGGTTGTCGTCTCTTTCTTTCTTTAATAAAATCTACTTCTTCAAACTTTTTGACAATCTTCAAATACCTGTCTAAAAAACAAAAATTGACATGCCTTTATCTATATGATGCATGCAATGTAATACTTTCTTTTTCTTCTTCTTCTTCTTCTTCTTCTTCTTCTTCTTCTTCTTCTTCTTCTTCTTCTCCTTTTTTCTTTCTCTTTTTTTCCTCTCTTTTCTCTCTTTTTCTTTTCTTTTCTCATTTCTTTCTTTCTTCTTTTTTTCTTCTCTCTTTTTTTTCTTGCTTCTCTCACTCTCTTCTCTGTCTTTTTCTTTTCTTTTTTCTTCTCTTTTTCTTTCAATCTTTTTTTGTTCTAAAGTCTTACACCCTGAAAGGCCGTTCCTCAAATTTCTTCATCTCTTTACTTCTTCACTGTGTGCTCTAAAATCCTCATTTGATCAATCACTTCGAATCTGAATTAACATGCTTTCAAATCTTTCGTGCGGAAAGCTTTCTTGTCTTTAGGGTTATCACCTGTCTTCATAAATGATCTTCTGGTCCTTATATTATTCTTACAAGAAACCTTGTCATCTTCTTCGCTTGGCGTTGCCCCATTCAATCACGGGCTCCACTGCTTCAAATTTCCTGACCCATCATACAAAGCCTTGATCTATTTCTAATCACTAAGGTGAGCAAAAATGCTTCCATCCCCTGAGCTCATCCTTGATCTTCTCGTAGCATTTTGACGGGAACTAACTCTCGGTCCCTATGCTTTAAATCTCATCATCATTCATTTTTAAAGTGATGCAAAAGCCAATTTACTTGTGTATATTTCAATACAAAAAAAATAATGATTGTTTGAAAAGATAACACTCATTTTGAAAATCACAACTTGGAGGGAATAGCAAACATTTTAAAAACATTGTTTGGAACAAATGGTAAACATCTTTTTTTTTCTCTCTTTTCTCTTTTTTTAAAAGCCAAACATTTTTGAAAATTAATGTTTGGAGAATAGTAAACAAAATTAGAAGTATATTGTCACACATTTTAAAAACTAATGTTTAGGGGAAATGGTAAACATCAAAACTTTGGGAGAAAATGTCAAACCTTTTAAAACATGTTTGCCCCAGGATATCAAACACCATAGCACATTTGCCTCGAATTGCCAGAGATCAACTCTAATACAGTGCATATTTAGAAGATCTTGACTATTGTGGAGATATACGCAAATGTATAGTTTCTTCTAGTCTATTAGGCTTTCAAGAGGCACAATTCCATGCCTAATTTCTAACCCATTTAAGATGGCCCTCTTAATCTCACTAACTCACCATGCCTCATTCTTCCCTCATTTGGTGTCGATCAAGCACTTCGAAGTTTGACGTTCCTTGAAGCAATGTTAACCCTTATAGACAGAATAAAATCTGAAGACATTCTCATTCAACTTGGATATCTATGGATTATCAGAATAGTCTTTGGAGCCTTGTAATGTAGGCCTTTGATTCATGGTTAGACGAAGCCATATCTCTGTGCTCGTATGATCTGGATATGCTCACTTGGAGTATTCTTTTTTTCTTTTTCGGGATCACTCTAGACTGCCCGTTTTCGGGTTTTCACCCTAGAGTTCATTTCCTCACTCTCTTTCTTTTGGTCTGTCTTGCATTCTGGCTGTGTATTGATGCTTATTTTCCGTAAAAAATGATTGATCCTCCAAAGCTCCTTGAATGAAGGATTATGTACATTTATGGGAGTTCTTGTGATTGGTATGCCCGGATGAAATGTTCCTCTTTCTTTCTTTCTTCTTATTATTTTTTTCTTTTTTTCCTCTTTTTTTATTTGGATTGCTCTAGACTGCCCATGTTTGGGTTTTCACCCTAGAGTTCACTTCCTTCTTTTGTATCTTCAGATCAGTGTATTTTGGTTGGATGTTGATGCCAACATGCTTAGGTAGACTACTCTTTCCTCTTCATTTTCGGGATCGCTCTAGACTGCCCATTTTTGGGTTTTCACCCTAAAGGTCATTTCCCTTTTTTGAAATTGGCATTCTTCGGGCTAACTTGTCTTGACTTGGCTTCAATTCAAGCTTCTATACAAATCTTCAAAATTGTGGATTCTTTATGTATCTCTTGCTCATTTCTTACAGTTGAAGTCTTGATCTTGTATTGTTTGATCTCTGTGTGAAGTATATACATTATTTTCTTTTTATTCTTTTTGTCTTTTTTCTCTCTTTCTTTTTCTTTTTCTTTTTCTTTTCTCTCTTCTTCTTCTTCTTTTTTTTCTTCTAAGGGAATTCAACTCATCACAGTCCTTTGTATCGAGGATAATGATGGAGCATACAATCGAACCCCGAGTTACTCGGCATAGTCATGATTTGAATATGT
The DNA here is from genome assembly GCA_019671005.1 of Hibiscus mutabilis. Classification (NCBI taxonomy): domain Eukaryota; kingdom Viridiplantae; phylum Streptophyta; class Magnoliopsida; order Malvales; family Malvaceae; genus Hibiscus; species Hibiscus mutabilis. Next base: position 27,666,735 of record CM033746.1, read on the forward strand.
CACTCATGTAGCTACTCCACTTTTGACTTAAAAGATGGATGGAGCATACAACCACCTTCTGAGCTTTTCACTATAGCGGAGTGCCCCAAAAAATTTTACTCATTTCTCTCTTTTTAAACACTCTTATCTAGGAATACCTTTTAGTAAACCCAAATAGTGGAGTGTAATCTCTCTTTTTCTTTCTTTTCTTTTCCTTTTTTTCTTTTTCTGTCTCTTTCTTTTCTTTCTTTCCTCTCTTTGTTTAGACTGCCCATTTTGGGTTTTCAGCCTAGAGTCTCTTTCCTTTTGTTCGAGTCTGTGGATGTATTCTCGAATCAAACTGTATTTATACTGGACATTATCACTTGTTCCCGCTTGATCGTAATTAATTCTACCCAGCTGTTCTAAACTGGTGCCTATCAAACGGTAGAGTCTTCATGTATCTTCTTCTTACACTATTTAACTTAGTGTACTCGCTCTTGATTGCTTCGGCCTTCTGATTGCCATTTCTTATGTTGCTTGGTTTACTTTCTGAGCATAAACTTGTCTTCATCTATTTTCCTCTGGTAGTTCTATGGCCTTCATGTCCAATCTATCTGGTTTCATCTCTTTCTCTTAGCAAAGTGAAAGAATACCATTCGTCCTTCCATTCATAGATGTCCTGAGAAAGCCTTCAGGGGGTAAAGGTTTAGGGTCAACTCTTGATTCAAGGATCTTAAACGACAAGTGCTTGAGAAGGAAAATTCCTAAAATGGGAACTGCCCATTGTCTAAACACTGGTTTTGTTCCTCTATTATCCTAAGTGGATTAACAGATACTCACATTTGCAATATCCTCACAACTTTCAATTTCTTCTAAATATAAGCAACTTAGAGTTGATTTCCAAATTTGAACCATAGGTATTCTTGCATTTGAGATTCAAGGACCTGGTATAAATATGATATATACATATGTCCATTCAAAAAAATGTGTATATGTGTATGGAAAATCAAAAACTACCTCATAACAATGAATGAAATGTTTAAAGAATCAAAGAATGCAAAATGCTTTCTAAATGGAAATGTGAAAAAATATATGTTTGAGATTTTTTTTTCTTTTTTAAAAACATTGAGAATTTCTTTGTGAACTGATGGGAAAACCATAGGGACCTTCGGACTACCTCCCAGGTACTAACTCATTCTGGCCCTTTCAATGTAGTATAGGCTTGCCATTTCTCTTGTGTTTCCTTGCTGGATCAATTCTTGTGTTAGGACTCCCTCGCCAACCAGCTTCTGGATTTTTGGGTGCCATGCTCCAATGCCCCCACCTAAAACTCATATGCACTATTTAGGTCAAAGTTGTGGGCAAATGTGTCAAGTGTAATATTCATCGGCCTAGGGGTGAGCTGCTAACCTTCGACCAAATGAGAAAATATGTCTAAAATGAGTACCCCAAATATTTTCAGACTTGCTCGATGAATTTCCCTTGGTAAGTCGGAGGGATTATCAGACCTCCTTCTCTTACCGTTATGAGAATCTTGAAAGTGGTACCCATTTATCTCTTTCTTTTCTTCTACTCCTAGGTAGGTCTAGTCTTTAAACTTAGGTCCCGGAGTGCATGTTCGATTCTCTCTCCGAAAGGTCATGAAGTCCTTAAAGCTGACCTTTATTTTCCCGAGCATCTTATCAAAGAAGAAATATGAAAGGTGGCATGAAACATAGAAGTCACTTTCCTCTTCGTCTACGGGAGGCTGCACCTGGGTCACTAAACACAACCACCTCCACGCACATTACTTGAAGCTTTTATCAGGTTTCATCTTCGTACCCTAGAGATACTGACGACTTGGTGCTAGGCCCAAAGCATATTTATATTGGCCAAAAAGGCATCGGCTAAGTCTCCCCACGACTGAACTTGGTCTCTACTCAAACAATTATACCATATCAAGGTGGGTCCTGCTAGACTGTCGTGGAAGCAGTGGAACAATAATTTTTCTTTCTCAATGCAGCCCTTCTTCTTTTTGCAGAACATGGTCAGGTGAATCTTGGGGCATCTTGTTCCGTCATCATGCGCAAATCTGGGAATCTTTGGAATTCAGAGGAACGACCAAATCAGGGTTCAAACAGAGTTTTCTTGCATCGAAGGCATCAAACTTCTTCTCTTTTTTTCTTTTTTCTTTTCTTTTTTTCGATCCCATCTTCTAACTGCTCGAATCTTGATTTTTGAGTGTGTTCAATTCTTTTATTCACGATAAAACTCGAATTGGTCTTTGGATTACTCCCCAAAAATTTTATGCAAGGTAATGATAATGTTATGTAAAATATGGCATAACTATACAATATGATGCAATGCATAAATGCAAATGCGGTGTTGATTCTCGAATAGTCCTTAAAAGACTTTCGTTGAATAGAAAAATGTCTGGTTGAAACTAATAATGAATTATAGGTAACAGTTAGCTCTCTTCTAGAGATCTTGACTTCGAGAAGCAAAGCTCGTGCTCCACGTCTCGACGTCGTCTTTAGAATGATGGGTGACCTCGTCTTCTCCTCTTATGCTACTCCATAGACTTGTGACGTCATGATCTTCATGCTTTGGCTTCTAAAAAACATTGACAAGTGTAGGCATAATGCAGACAAGAGTTTCTTCTTTGGTGGATCTGGGTGCAAACAAACCGATCTTCGAATAATGCGTCTAAATATGGTTGGATCCTAGTGGTCCAAAGGGGGTCTACTTAAAGTCCTTAAAACTTTTGGGCTTACATTAAAATTCTCAAAGATCATTTGGTTTAAAGATTTCCCTTTTTTATTATCAAAAAGTTTTAACTTACTTAAAAAATGAAACTTTTAGGGTTTTTTTGAAAGTTTTAGGAGGGAAAATAATTCAAAACAAAATAATAATATTTTCAAAATTTTTTGAAGGAGTTAAATTAAAATCTTTGAGATTTTTACAAAGGGTTAAATGTGAAGATTTTAAAATTAGTGTTCTGTAGTCCTCACTGGATCCTCTGCGCTGCACGTGCCTTACTATCGGACCGTCTTCTTTCTCGATTGGTCTTTGCTCGGCCTAACTTAATACTGTAATATTATCATTTTCGGCAAAGCAGACTTTTTTCTATTTTGAAAGCCTTTTAAATTAACCGTTCTTGAATCAACACCATGTCATGATATGCAAAATGAATGCAAATAAAGGCGTTGATTCCACTGGTAATCACCCTTTCGAACGACTTTCATAGGAATTAAAGGGTCCAGATTCTGGAGCCAGAAAAGAATACTTCTATAGATATGCACATCTACATGTTTTTGGGTCGCACTCAAGGAAATGAAAGTCTCGGTTAAAATTGCTGGTACCAGGTTTGCCTTCTGCTTCATTCGTTCAAACAGATCCAAGATGGCTACGTCGATGTTTCCAAGAACCTTCGAGAAGATGATCAAACCCTATATCCCTAAAGAGAACATGTCCCTATTCATCGCCTCATCCGGGTGTGGGGGAATGATGTCTCGGATACACTCCCATACACAGGCTATGTTGTCTCCTCGACTTTGAATCAGGCCGTTGACCCAATCGTCACTCATCCTGGCAATGGTTTTGAGCTTCAATGGATAATTCTAGTTCCTTGGCGGCTTTGTATAGATCCAATATTTTTGAACATTCTTCTTGTTGAGCAAGGCTGTGTACTCTTCTACCGTGGGTATCATGTCATGTCCGTTGAAAGTGAAGCAGCAAGGTTCCAAAACTGAAAAATGGCTCGACGCAAAGGCTGATTAACCCAGACATACATTAAATGTGTTATGTCACCATAAGTATCAGAATATAGGTCTTGTAGTTGTCGATCCCATCCTTCCCAATTTTCTTTAAGCTCCTATAGGTCATTCTGTTGTAGGGTCTTGTATGTATATTCTGGCATTATGCGCTCACTCGACAAACTGTTACCTTGGGCCCACTGGTTGACTTCTTACCAATGTCTGACGGCTGAGTTGATATCATCCTTCTTGAGATACCTTTTATCCATGATGAAAGATTTCTGATGGGGCAAACCACTTGACCAACACCTTTATGTCATGCAATGCTAATGCAACAAAAGTATATGTAAAGTAAAAATAAAATAAAACAAAAAATAAATGAGTTAGTACTGAATAAAATCAATAGATACATAAATAAAAAGCAAAGTAGATAAGGCAACAAGTAGAGCAATCCTATTTATCCCGTTTAAAACACCTAAGTTATTCGCATGGCTCTAGAATGGTGGGCTTTCTATATTCTCTACATGCAGTGTTGGTGCTAGGAGGTACCCGAATTGTCCTTGTTATCCCCTACTAAGGGTAGCAAGGCCCCGATCATTAACCATTATAGGCTCCTTTCAACCAGGTTCAATTCAGGGGGACCCATTCACTTATGCCCCTATGCATGAACGATATCCTCACGAAAGCATAAGGTACTCGAGCCCCGAAGGTACTTGCTAGGCCCATTCGAAGGAACGATATCCTCACGAAAGCATTAGGTTTTCCCCCACTTAAAAAGACGGGTTTATATGCCAAGTTTTAAATGCGTTAAAACAAACGTGCAATTATAACCGAAAGTTAATTTGATAGTCACTTTAATTTGGAACTTCCGATATTAGTAAAGCGGTAATTATTTAAAAAGCTTGAGTCTCATTTGTTTTTGAAAAATAAAAATTGGATCCCCAGCAGAGTCGCCATCTGTAGCAATATCCTTTTTACGCTCAAAAAATGAGGTTTTAAGGTATTTGGATGTCTTTCGGGTATTTGAATATTTATTCTGCGGGATTTTATAAAAACCGTATTTTATTTTAAAAATGAAGTCGCCACCGGCCACTAAGGTAGGCCGAACGCCATAAAATCAGAGATTTTTAAAATGTTGGTTCTGGAGTCGGTTACGGATGGGGAAGGATTACTACCCCCACACCGCCCAAAATTGGTACTTTAATAATTATCGCTTTATTAATATTAAGCTTTCCGGATTAAAGTGACGATTAAATTAAAATTTGTTATAATTGCGAGTATATTTTAAGGGCCCCGCTATTCGAGAGTAAACTGATAGACCACCATCACTGCGTTTTATACTGGCCACGTTTACGCTCGGATAAAAGGGCAAAGCATTGACAATTAATATATCCGTTATGCAACTTAAAACATGGCAAATATAAATAAATAAATACAATGCGATAAAAATATATATAAATGCTAACATAATAAAATATTAATCTAACATAAATAAAATACTAATCTGAAACATACATACATACATAAATATTAATCTAACACATAAATAAAAACAAATCTAACATAAATAAAATACTAATCTAAAACATAAATAAATACTAATCTAAAACATAAATAAACATACAAACTAAAAAGGAATACAATTTTAAATTAACTAATACTTCATTAAATCATAAAAATTACAACACAAATAAAAAGGGAAGAAAATATACCTAACTAGGAGCTCGAATGACAAACCTTGACTGAACCCCACTGAGATCTACCACGACCTCTCCAAAAATTAACTAGATCGGATCCAAAATAGGACCCCGATCGAATGTTGGATTGAACCAATTGGGGCTAAGGGCACTGCCCCCGACCCCGGCCAGCCATGTTTGGCCGGCCATAGCTCCCAAATTATTTGGGAATCGATTGCTTCTGCCAATTTCATGGCAATTTTTGTGTGAATTGGCTGCCCTCCCCCAAGCCTTTATATAGGCTAAGGGGTGGGTAGGGTGGAGACGTGGAGCTCTAGGCTCCACGCAATTTTCCTCTCTTTTTTTTGCTTTTTTTTCTTTTTTTAATATTATATATATTATTTTATTACTTTTTGTTGATTTTTATATTAATAATAGTACTAATAAAATAATACTATAACCTGGACCAAAATGAGCGATTACAGACATTAAGCATGCTTGGGTAGAAATCATGATCATAGGTGTTTGCTTGAGTATGCCATGCTTAATATAGCCCCTAACTATGTTGCTATGTTGGATGATTGAATGTTTATGATGTCATATGATGATTAGAGGTTGATTGGATAGTGTTAGATTGAGCCAAAGTGTCATATGTTGGACTTAGGGGTCAATACAGGTCGCCCCGTACCGTACAGGCCCCTCAGGTTTCGGTACGCGGGGACTCGTCCAGGCACAGAATGTTTAAAATAGCCTAGGCATATCGATACGCCTGTTAACTGTATCAGTACGTATAGTGATGAAACAGTGTTTATTTCGGTACACAGGTTACCGTACCAATATGGTGTCTAGCTACTGGAATTTGGATTTTCAAAGTATACAAGCCCGTACCGATACGCCTAGGGACCGTGTCGGTACGCCTTTTTTTTTGCCGTATCGAAACACAAGACACATGTACCGATACACAGACCGTTAATTCTGTTGAGATGCTATCTGAAGTTTGGAATCTTTGCATTTTGGTCCCTGTTTCTTAAATGTGCAATTAAATGTGTATGAATGATTATTTTGGGTTGAGACTTAACATGAAGGCATGTAACATGACTAATTGAGGATTGGTAACTTTAATCTTATGAAATTCCTTGTAAATATTTGAAATCACGTTTTAGTTCCTGTAAAGTGTTTTCAAGCAATTGGATGTCGAAATGACGCCCGATTGAGTTGTAATTTTAAAATTGATTCATATGAACACCTTAAGACCTAATAATGCATTTAGATAAGATAAAAGAAAAAATGGACCATTTTAGTTATAATTTTTTCGGGGTTTATTTCGGTAAATCCTAGTGTAACTCGCTCGGTTTGGTCTTTCGGCTAGATCGGGTCAAGGGGGTTATATTTGGTGGTATCAGAGCCAGGTTATGATTGTGTAATACCCAGAAATTTACTGTACTATTTAAGGGTCATTTAGTACTAGGATAAAGGCTTAAAAGCTAACTTAGTGACTAAAATGACAAAAATGCAAAAGTTAGGATTTCGTTAATTATGGATTCTAGAGAAGGAATTTTTGAGAATTAAGAGTACCATGAGATAGAGGATAAGAAAATTAGGGCACTCGCAATGTTTGGTAATAATCCAAGGAAAATGGGAATTCAAGGTTAAAGTTTAGTGACCAAAATGATAAGATTTCAAAACTTGTATGACACAAGTCGAAATATGAAAAGTTGAAGGACCAGAGTTGTGATTTCCCAAAATTTAGATGTTTTATTTCATAAATAGATAGAGCACCTATTGGTGTGGGCCGAATGTGGAATTACTGGTTTGATCCTATATTTCGAATATTGGGAAATCACAGTCAAAGTTTCAGTGGAATTTGGATACACGGATCGAACTGAAAAATTATGAAATTTTACCATATGATAGAGAAAGGTTTTAAGAAAAACTCTCGAAATGTGAGTTTGGTTATCGTAAGTGGTTTTCTTGGGTCACATTGTTTTAACCGAAGGGATCCACGTCGACCCTAAAAAAGATACAATCCATTCTGGAAGGGAAGGTCCCATGTCAGTACTTTAGATTGATAAAAAAGAATCAATCCGAGTTAATATTATTCATATGGATAGTCGATTAAGAAATATTAAGAGAAATTGTATCCGATAAAGATTTCGGGTAATTATCGGTATATTTAGAACGAGTCAAAATTTTAAGTTTGATTTCATAAATATGGAATATTATATTTGATAACATTATTTATTTTTTAGATATGGAAATAAGGAATTTTTATAATTTATTTGATAGCCCGGTGAAGGGGAAATCGCAGTAGAAGTAGTAAGTGAATATCCATATCGAATTGAAATTTTAGAGGTTGTTCCATAAGTCACAAAAAATTCATAAAATATTATTTTATGAATAAATTATTAATTGGTTGATTGTGATCTAACTAGAATAGTTGGATTTTTACAAAATGGCGAAATTAGTGATTTAAATGACTAGTTTTGCTAACTTGGTAATTTGGTGACAATGGCAATTTTGAAATATTTTGAAAGTACCATGGGCAATATGGTAATTTCCCATGTGAAAACATTACTCTAGTTTGGTTAGAGTTGAATGGAATTTGGTTGGAATTGAACTAGAATGGTAACTTGTAAATTATGATTCAGTTGGAGATTAATTTTGGAATAAGGATTAAATTGAATAAATAATTCAATTTATCAATACATGTGAAATAAATTAATAAAAGACGAACAAACATATGTTCATCCTTCTCCTTCATTTCTAAAACACCATGGGAGAAAGGGGAATTTTTACAAAATTTTCCTAGGCAATTTTGAAGGCTCCCGAACAAGGCTCAAGGTATGTTTTTGGTAGAAAGTTGATCTATTTTCAATTCTCTTTCATTTGATAGTAATTTTATCAAGAGTTATGAAGATTTTATTATGTTCTTGAAGAGAGGGAAAATAGGGTTTCATGTTCCATGTTTAGATTGAAGTTTGATTTATGCAAATTTAGTATTGTAGAGATGAAATCAAGCTTAGATTGTGATTAATTTCATGTTTAAGGTTTAAAACCCTAACCCTAGAATTTGGGATTTTATTTAGGATTTTGAAATTGATGATGAAAATGAAATATTGATGATATTAGAAGCTTGGTTTTGATGTTAGAATGAAAAATCCTCAACTAGTCCTTTAAGTGACCATTTCGGCATACATGAGGAAATTTGGAGAAATATTGTGAAAATTATCCTAGTGATGGATTTGAAGAGATTATGAACTTAGAAGCTTGATTATGGCTTTTAGACTAAAATAAAGTCCTTGAAAAGTTTAGACACCCAATTCGGCTTGAAGGAAGAAATTGGGGGTTTAAGTGTTAATTCTTCAAAATGAAGAATATATGATGAAAAAAATTAATTTGAGCATGTTAGAATGTTGTTTGAATGAAAAATGAGCCTAGAGAAGGTAAGTGACCAATTCGGCCACATGGAAGAATAATGGGAAAATTTTATGAAAATCATGATTATGAGATTTTATGATTCGAATATGTTGTATGAAGTTAGAATTGAAATTAGAATCCAAGGGACTAAATTGACAAGAAAGAAATGGCAAGGGACCATTTCAATAACCTTGGTTAGTTCAAGCTAATTCAGTTTGGGTCTAAAAGTGGGGGAAATGTGAGAAAAATTATAGAAATATTGGATTAATTATTTGATACAAGTTTGCAAGTTTATGTGTAAAATTAGTGACTAAAATGTCACTTTGGTAAAAGTTAGTGGATGAAGGGTATTGAATAAAAATTAATGAAAAATGATGGAATTATTGAATAACTGTGATTCGAGCTTGAATAAATTGTAAAATGTGCAAAATGGTCACTAGGGACCATAATGAACAATTCAACATTTTTAAAGGAAAAAGTGAAAATTTTTGGAAATATTTTATATTCCGGATAATTATACTAGTATAGTATAGTTAAGCAATGTTAGATTAAAAATATAACATGAATATTGTTATGTATGTTCAAATGGTATTGTACAGCTATTAACGAGGCTAAGGGTACCAGATCAAAGAAAAGCAAGGAAAGAGTATCGAAATGGCTTAGTGAGGCTAATATCATGCTTGGCCCAGGTGAGTGCATTTTTACTTATTTATTATATATGTGATATGAGTGATTGCATTATATGTATTTATGACATGTTGATAAATAGGACAACTCGCGATGAACCGGCATTGGTATAAATAAAAATGTATGATGACTTATTTATTCAAATAGCATGAAATATTAAATGGCATATTGATACAATGATTGTAGCATAATGATTTACTCAAGGTAAATCGAATTTTAGATATTTGGATATGAACTGTCCATTAACGAATTATGAATAACAATATTGAAGGATTGGATATTAAATATGAAAATATTATATTGTTATGCCCAAGTACTAGTTTGAGAGTCTTTGGTATAATTGGATATCCAAAGAGTTATAGCAACTGCAATCCAGCACTACGGTGTGATCCAGACACTTTGGTGTTGATAACAGACGCTACCGCGTTGCAGTCACTTCGGTGATGATTAGACACTACGGTGTCAACAAGCACAAAAAGATGCTATAATGAGAAGCAAAGGGCGTCCTCGAGTAAGTACTCACCATAAGACGCTACGGCGTCGCAGACACTACGGTGTCGTTATGGTGACTCGTATACCATAGGTTTACATGAGAATCCTTGGTATAGTTGGATATCCATAGGGTCTTAGCAGCTGCGTCCTAGCACTATGGTGTGTTCAATCACTTCGGTGAAGTTTAGACACTTCGGTGTTGACTTAGATGTTACGGTGTTGTTTAGACACTTCGGTGTTGTTAGCACAAAAAGTGTGATAATAAGGAGCAAAGAGCGTCCTTGATTATGATGAGCAAAAAGCGTCCTCGAGTACGTACTCATCTCAGTCGCTTCGGCAATGCAGACGTTATGGCGTCGTAGACACTACGGTGTCGTGATGACTCCCATACCATTGCATCACATGATTTTGTACTTTGGGCTATAAAACTTGAAATGTATTTATGCAGGTAATTAAGCTAAAAAGCTTATCGTACACAAGACTTGTAAGACGGATCGAATCCTATGATTTGAATATTATATTAGTTTAATGAACTATAAATGTAAGTTAGTTCTATGCATGATAAAATGTTATCAACTGCAATTGGAAATCGCTTGCCATTTTGCAGGAACAGTATTACACTGTTATATGATTTGATATTTACTTTGGGCCATAAGATTTTACAATATAGTACATGACTTTACATACAGAATTATTGCAGTACAAATTTCTTACATGATTATTCTGCATTAAAGATTAATAATCATTGTTTACATTGTTATGGTTATGCCTCACTAAGTTATACTTAGCGTGTGTTTTGTATCACACGTAGGTACCTCGGACTAGATAGCAGAGGAGAAGCTGCACATCGTTGGATCAAGTTAGCCTGCATTATCAGTAAGTATCGATGTTGTGCATAATAAGTGCTCCGCAATTGTGCAAGTGTTCACGTCACAAGTTATAGTATAAAAGATATCGTCTCCACAGGGATTAGTGCCACTTCAAGAATCTAATCTCTTGCACTGTAAAAAGTAAAAGAACACAAGTAGAAGATTGTAGGAGTTTTAACTAACAACTAAACTAGAAAGCAATAAAGTAAAAGAATACGTAATCAAATGAGAGAGAATCGGCCAGGTTATCATGAGTTGAGGTGTGATAGCCGATTGGATAGTCTAGGTAAAAGAGTGCAAGGGCAACTCAATTGTCGTGGCAACTTGCACAGCGGGGTTGCCTTGGCAACTAATCGATGGTTGCCTAGGCGACTAGCTGGACAACTACTTGGGCGGCTGGGCAGCAACTTCAAGGTTCGGCGGAGCATTCTTCAATGGTTTCTTCTTATCCCTAAGTTGAAACTCTAGCTATTTGTACATGCCTTGATAATACATCCCTGCGTTAATCAATGGTGAACAACAACCAATCTTACGTTATTCTTAGCCGTTGAAATCCTTAACTTATTCCTAAGCTGGATTAATCTTCACCATCAATAGATTGAATAAAGACCATACTCATTCGTTTCTTGAATCTAACTCTCCCGATATTAGATAAATAGATGAAGTTACGAGATCCTCTCCCAATTCACTCGCAAACAAGAATAAGAACCAAGAATGAGTAAACCTTGAATTGAAAGTGCAAACTCTTATTACCTAAACAAAATCCAATTGTTTCTCACAACCACAAGACACAATAACCTTAGCCAAATAGATTTAGTTCATGGCTAGGTTCCAAAGAAACACAAAACAAAGAATTCCTAGCATAAACCTAATGGAACAAGAAAGAAAAAGATGAAGAATGGTTGAAGCCTCCTTGTCGAAATCTCCCCCTTTGATCTTGTCGAAATTTCTCTCTTCTCTCCCCTTTGGAGTTGATGGCATGGTCTTGAATTTATAGGGCTAGGTCAAAGTCTTTTTTGAGGAGGAAGTTAAGTTGGAATTAAATTATCTTTAAAGAATATAATTCTTTATTATATTTAAATTCCTTCTAGAACTTCCCCTATCTTTTTGGGATTTAATTTCTATTTGACCTCTTCATGGAAATCAAACTCCTTTGGGATTTAGCTTTGCTCCGCGTCATCTTGGGCTTATCTAGTCATCGATTTTGACTACCATATCATCTTATTCCTTGTCGAAAATTTCCCTGGCAACTAGCTCGGCATCTCCTTCATGCATTGCCCTGGCAACTAGCTCAGCATCTCCTTCATGCATTGCCCTGGCAACTGGTTTCAGCCTTGCTTAGGCAAGTGATTCTGCACACACACCAAAGCAGCATCTTTTTCCACAAAAATCACCAAGTTATGTAATCAAGCTCAACGATGGAAAGAAACATGAATTAATGCATGAATGACTAATTATGCAACTAATATGAGCCTAAGTCTAACAATAATATGAGTAAAAAGAGTAATAAAATAGTACTTTTCAACACTTATCACACCCCCAAACTCGAACTATTGCTTGTCCTCAAGCAATGCAGACTAAAAATTACCTACCAAGACTTTAATCATCAAAGACATGCTTCAAACTTGAATTCAACCCTCGGAACCGTGGCACAAAGCATGATCACCTTTTAATTTTTCGAATAGCACAAAAATTACCCGGAATCGAACTATAATGCTTGTGACAACGTGTGTATATAGTTGTGTACAAGTTGATTTTCAAGATTCTATGTGAACAATAGGCTTTTATCAATTTAATTACCGGGGCATTTATTTTTATTTTCACTAGAGTCAATTTCAGGCACCTCTAGCAAAGTAAGCAATTTCTCGTTTTATTTTAGTCGACTAGAGCCAATTTTGGGCACCTCTAGCGATTCTTTAATGTGCGTTAACTACTAGAGCCAGTTTCGGGCACCTCTAGCAAGAAATTAACTTTTAATTTTCAATTTTAAATTTACCCAAATTTTAAGCAACCTAGGTTCACTAAGTTTCTTTCAATCAACAAGCCACAACCGTGTAAAAAAATCAGCGTCATAGTAAAATTCTAAGTTCTTTTCATGCAATCCTAAAATTAAAGGTTCTTTCAATTAAGTGCAGTGGCAAAAATTCATCATTGGATTTTCAACAAGTCTTAAGCAATTAAATCCAATTAAAGGCATGGCAAGTAACATATGCAACCTATATATGATTTCTAAAGATGAATGGAACTAAATATGAAACTAACTAGAAACCAACACCCCCCAACTCGAGAGAAGCATTGTCCTCAATGCATGTAAAAGTGAAACAAAATTTAAAAGAAACTAAACGAAATGAGTTAATCGGAGAGGTCGTCACCTCGAGTGATAAGTTTCCTTCATGTCGTTTGCTTGATTCATATTCCGGTCGGTGGTTGAATGCTTATGGTTGGTACCGCGTGAATAGCATTGCTTTGATTTGATCCATATTTGCCGAGGCAGGTTCACTTGCCTGGGTATCAGTAGTTGCCGAAGCCATTGTTGTTTCCTGGGCATCGCTAGTTTCTGTTGCCATGGCAACTGCTGAGGTAGTTGCTGGGGCATTCTCTGTTGCGGTTGCCATGGCTAGTAGTCGGCAGTGAATTTCCTTAGCATGGTGGTTGTGAGCCTTGTTGTGGAAAAGAAAAGAAAACAAAGAAAACCTAGAAACTAAAGATAATAAAGAAAAATAAAATAAAATATCTCCTAAAAAATGAAAATAAAAAGAAAAAGAAAATATTGAAAGGAGAGCATGTTCATGCATCTCCTAAGGTGACCACTTCTTTGTTACGTTCCACATGGGCACCGTTGTAGTGCTTCAATCTTTGTCCGTTAACTTTGAATTCATGTTCGTCAGTGATGCACTTGACTATCACGGCACCATGGGAGAATGGTTTCACAACTTTGAACGGTCCCGACCATTTTGATTTCAGTTTTCCCGGGAAAAGTTTTAGCCACGAATTGAATAAGAGAACTAGTTGCCCTGGCATGAATTGTCGTGGCAATAGTCTCTTGTCATGCCATTGCTTTGTTTTCTCCTTGTAGATTTGTACATTGTTATAGGCGAGTGCACGAAATTCTTCTATCTCGTTAAGGTCTAATAAACGCTTTTGTCCGGCACTTTCCCAATCCATATTCACGGTCTTGATTGCCCAATATGCATTGTGTTCGATTTCCACCGGTAGATGGCATGTTTTTCCATAGACAAGTCAGAAGGGAGTCATACCTAAGGGTGTTTTGAATGCAGTGCGATATGCCCAAAGTGCGTCAACTAGTCTTACTGACCAATCCATTCTAGAGGGATTTACAGCTTTCTTGAGTATACCCTTCAATTCCCGGTTGGAAATTTCTGCTTGCCCATTGGTTTGTGGGTGATATGTCGTGGCAATCTTGTGAGATACACCAAAGCGTTGTAACATCTTGGCGATGAGTTTGTTGTCGAAGTGCTTGCCTTCATCACTGATAATTGCTCTCGCCATCCCAAACCGTGTAAATATATTTTTCTGCAAGAATCGTTGCACGGTCTTAGAATCGGTAGTGGGAACTGCAGCTGTCTCAACCCATTTAGACACGTAGTCAATGGCAAGTAGAATGTAGAGGTTACCGAATGAAGATGGGAAAGGTCCTATAAAATCAATCCCCCATACATTAAACAATTCCACCTCGATGATGTTTTGGAGTGGCATCTCATGTCGTCTAGAGATATTACCCATCCTCTGGCGGCAATCACATTGCTTGTAAAACTCTTGGGCATCTTTGTACAGTGTTGGCCAATACAAACCGAATTGCAAAACTTTGGCCACGGCACGTATTCCTCCAAAGTGTCCTTTATAGGGTGAAGAATGGCATTGTCGGAGTACGTTCTGTTGCTCCTCTTCAGGGACACATCAGCGTATAACCTGATCTGCACATTATTTAAACAAAAGAGGCTCATCCCAAAAGTAATGCTTAGCATCATGGCGGAACCGCTTCTTCCCTTGGTGAGTAAGGCCATAATGTAAAATACCACAAACAAGGAAATTAACTAAATCTACATACCAGGGTATTGCCGAAGCATGTGTTTCCGTGGCAACTGCTTCCATGGTTGCCAAGGCGTGCGCATCAGTGGTTGCCGCAGCGTGCGTATCTGGAGTTGCCGAGGTATGCGCGTCAAGAGTTGCTGAGGCGTCGAGGGTTGCTGAGGCATGCGCATCCATGGTTGCCGAGGCGTCAGGGGTTGCCGAGGCGTTCGTATCAGTTGTTGCCGCGGTGTGCACTTCGAGAGTTGTTGAATCATCAAGGGTTGTCGAGGCATGCGCATCCATGGTTGTCGAGGTGTCAGGGGTTACCGAGGCGTACGCATCCATGGTTGCCGAGGCAACTAACAATTGCTCATTCGGGAATGCATCACATATCTCTAAATCCGCGTCCTCCTCCCTATTGCGTTCTAAGCTTGATAAGTGATCAGCCACTTGATTTTCTATTCCTTTCTTGTCCTTAATTTCAATTTCAAACTCTTGTAAAAGAAATATCCTACAAATCAAACGAGGTTTGGCATCCTTTTTAGCAAATAGATACTTAATTGCCGAATGGACCGTATGAACAATTACCTTTGTACCAATCAAATAGGATTAGAACTTGTCAAATGCAAAAACTACGGCTAGTAACTCTTTCTTCGTTGTTGTGTAATTCACTTGAGCACTATTAAGAGTTTTACTAGCGTAGTATATCACATGAAAGGTCTTACCTGTGCGTTGGCCTAGGACTGCTCCTACCGCGAAATCACTTGCGTCACACATGAAATCAAAAGGTAGTGTCCAATCTGGTGGAACGATAATGGGTGCTGAGGTAAGCTTTTCCTTTAGGGTTTCGAATGCTTAGGTGCAAGAATCGTCAAAATTGAAGGTTTTATCCTGTTCAAGCAAATTACACAAGGGTTTAGTAATCTTAGAAAAATTATAAATGAACCTCTTGTAAAAACATGCATGTCCAAGAAAGCTTCAGATTCCTTTAACCGAACTTGGTGGGGTAATCTCTCGATCACGTCCACCTTGGCTTTGTCTACTTCAATTCCCTTGGATGAAATCTTGTGGCTGAGCACTATTCCTTCATGTACCATAAAATGGCACTTCTCCCAATTAAGGACTAAATCGGTTTCTTCACATCTTGCCAACACCTTCTCTAAATTGTCGAGGCAGCTGTCGAAGTCATTACCAAAAATGGAAAAATCATCCATGAAGATCTCAAGGAAGTCTTCGACCATGTCTGAAAAGAGTGCCATCATGCATCTTTGGAAGGTTGCCGGGTCGCTACACAATCCGAACGGCATCCTTAGGAAAGCATAAGTATCGTATGGGCATGTGAAGGTTGTCTTTTCTTGATCTTCTGGTGCTATGGCAATTTGATTGTAACCTAAATAACCATCAAGAAAATAATAAAAGGGTTTACCTGCAAGACGGTCAAGCATTTGATCAATAAAGGGTAATGGGAAGTGATCTTTCCTAGTGGCTTTGTTTAGCTTTCAATAATCCATACAAACCTTCCAACCAATCACAGTCCTGGTTTGAATAAGTTCATTGTTTTCATTATTTACCATCTTTATACCTCCTTTTTCGGTACACATTATGCAGGACTTACCCATGTACTATATGAGATAGGGTATATGATGCCGGCGTCAAGCCACTTGATGATTTCTTTCATTACAACCCCTTTCATGGTATGATTCAGTATCCTCTAGGCCTCAATTGAAGGTTTGTGATCATCTTCCAACAAAATCTTATGCATGCACATTGCCGGGCTAATCCTTATCAAGTTGGCAATTGTCCACCCTATTGCCTTCTTGTGTAGCATCAACATTTTGATCAGCTTCTTTTCCTGCTCAAGCTGTAACTTAGAGGAAATAATTATAGGTAATGTTTTATCGGTTCCCAAGTAAGCATATTTTAGTTTATCTGGCAACTGTTTCAACTCAAGAATCGACGGTTGTTCAATAGAGGGCTTTTCTATTTTACCTTCCTTACCTGAGTAATCTAGTGGTTCAAAGTATGTACCTGGTCTATTGACTAACCAATTTGCCTCTTCTTGTTGTTCCTCATCGATCGGTTCTTCATACTCCTCAGGTTCCTCTTGATTGGCAATGTAGTTGCCAAGGCAACTAAATTCCTCGTCAAAGTTAAACTCTGCCGTGGCATGAAGAAGTTGGCATTCTTTCGGATCATCGGCATGCCTTAGTGTTTGGAACACATTTAGTTTAACTTGTTGGTCATTCACCCTCATTATGAGTTCTCCCTTTTCAACATCGATTAAGGTTATCCCTGTTGCTAGGAAGGGTCTCCCGATAATGATAGGTGTATGTTCATCTGCTTTACAATCCAAAACAATAAAGTCAGCAGGAAAAATAAATTTATCAACTTTTACCAGTATGTCTTCGATTTTTCCCTCTGGATGCACATAGGATCTATCGGCTAACTGTAGCATAATTGTTGTAGGTCTTGCCTTCCCGATTCCTAGTTTTTGGAAAACTGGTTTAGGCATCAAGTTTATGCTTGCTCCAAGGTCACATAATGCTTTCCCGACATAGTGGTTTCCAATGGAACAGGGTCTTGTGAAACTTCTGGGATCCTTCAACTTGGGTGGTATGCGATTGTGTAAAATGGCCATGCATCCCTCTATTGCGGTAACTGTTTCAAACTCTCCTAGCCTTGTTCTCTTGGACACAATGTCTTTCAGAAACTTGGCATAGTACGGCATTTGTTCAATTGCTTTAACCAATGGCAAGTTGATGTGGACTTGCTTGAGGATATCAAGAAAATTTTTGAATTGATATTCTTGCTTTTGTCGCTTCAACCTTTGTGGGAATGGTGGTGGAAGTCGGATATCTTCGATCCTTTCATTAGTCTAGAACCTGATTGATGGCATTGCTGGGGCAACTGGAGTTGCCGAGGCATTGTCAACTGGGTTGTTGTGGCGTGCCTATCGTTGGTTGCTGAGGCATCCTTATCATTGGTTGTCGAGGCATGCTTATCACTGGTTGCCGTGGCAATTCCTGGTTCAGCATCTGAGGCTTTGCCGCTGAGTTCGTCTTGTTCTTTTTGTGGAGTTTTGTTTGATGAGCAAGCTTGAGCCTCTTTACTTTGTTGGCCACTTCTAGTGGTGATCGCCTTACACTGCTCATGGCCAGTTCCTCTTGCGACTTCAGTATCACTAGGTAAACCTCCTTGCAGTCTAGTATTCAGGTTTTGAGCAAATTGCCCGACTTGATTTTCCAATGATTTGATTACCGCCTCTTGGTTTTGCAATCTCATCTCGGCCCTGTTAATAAAAGTATCAGTTCTTTTTATGAAGTTACTATTCTCAGCCATATAAGATTCAGTTTTCAACATAAAAGCATTGAGAGAATTTTCCAAAGAACTAGATGTTGTCGGTTGTTGCTGAGGCAACTATTTCCGTGGCATGTTTTGCTGAAATCCCAATGCTTGTGCATTCTGATTGTTCTGGTTTAGAGCATTGTTGGGATTACTCCATGAAAAATTCAGGTGCTTCTTCCAAGCTGGATTGTATGTATTGGACATCACATTGTTGTTCCGGTTGTAATTCCCCACATAAAAGCTGGATTCTGGATTTGCATACATTTAGAAGAATCATGGTTACCACCACATAACTTACAAAAGTAATCCATTACCTTGACTTCCTGTGTGTTGTTAGTTTCTGCATGTTCTGGACCATCTTAGTTAGAGTGGCCAATTGTGCCGAAATTGAGTCTGATGATCCCAGTTCATGTATAGTGGCTTAGCGTCTAACTCCTCCTCTTCTAGCAAAGGGGAATTGATAATCATTCTTGGCAAGCCTGTTTAGAATTTGCATTTCTTCCTCCAGCAACTTATCTAGGAGTATGCCGTTTGCCGAGGCATCTAGCATCATCCTTGTTGGTGTATTCACAGCGTTGTAAAACATTGTTACTTGTGTCCACACTGGGAATCCATGTAGGGGGCATTTGTGTATAAGTTCTCTATATCGATCCCAAGCCTCGTACATGGATTCATCATCTGCCTGCCGAAAAGAAGTAATTTCGTTACGAAGCCTATCAGTCAAATTTGTAGGATTAAATCAAGCAAGGAAATCACGACAAAGATCGGTCTAAGATCCTATTGATCCTGTAGGAATACTATTCAACCATGCTTTTGCCCTATCCCTCAGTGAATAGGGGAATAATCTTAGTCGTAAAACATCGGGGGTGACTCCTTGTATTTTGAATGAATTGCAAATCTAAAGGAAAGAATTAAGATGCTGTCGTGCATCTTCAGTTGCTGAGCCGCCAAATTGACCAATTGTGTTGATCATATTAAACATCACCGGTTTCAACTCAAAGTGGTCGGCTTCAATTTCAGGTCTGACAACTCTTGGATTAAGTCCTTCAAGATCTTCTTCAAGATAGTCTCGAATAGTTCTGTTTTGTGCAAGAATCACTCCTCATGCTGCTGGAACATCTTCATTCATATTGCCGTCTTGATTAGCCATTGCTACTCTTAACCTTCGTCTAAGTCTTTGCAAGGTTCGTTCGATTTCGAGATCAAAGGGATATTCTGGTGTAATCGGTCTCACCCTGGTCATATACCAATGCAAAACCAAAGTTTGTTAGCCCTTTGAATCTTAAACAAGAAAAATAAAAAGTGCAAGAAAATAAAAACAAAGTCGCTATTGCCAATCCCCGGTAACGGCGCCAAAAACTTGTTGTGTGTAATAAGTGCTCCGCAATTGTGCAAGTGTACACGTCGCAAGTTATAGTATAAAAGATATCGTCTCCACAGGGATTGGTTCCACTTCAAGAATCTAATCTCTTGCACTGTAAAAAGTAAAAGAACACAAGTAGAAGATTGTAGGAGTTTTAACTAACAACTAAACTAGAAAGCAATAAAGTAAAAGAAGATGTAATCAAATGAGAGAGAATAGGTCAGGTTATCGTGAGTTGAGGTGTGATAGCCGATTGGATCGTCTAGGTAAAAGAGTGCAAGGGCAACTCAGTTGATGTGGAAACTTGCACAGCGGGGTTACCTTGGCAACTAATCGATTGTTGCCTGGGCGACTAGCTGGGCGGCTGGGCAGCAACTTCAAGGTTCGGCAGAGCGTTCTTCAATAGTTTCTTCTTATCCCTAAGTCCAAACTCTAGCTATTTGTGCATGCCTTGATAATACATCCCTGAGTGAATCAAGGGTGAACAACAACCAATCTTGAGCTCCTCTTAGCTGTTGAAATCCTTAACTTATTCCTAAGATGGATTAATCTTCACCATCAATAGATTGAATAAAGACCATACTCATTCGTTTCTTGAATCTAACTCTCCTGATATTAGACAAATAGATGAAGTTACGAGATCCTCTCCCAATTCACTCGCAAACAATAATAAGAACCAAGAATGAGTAAACCTTGAATTGAAAGTGCAAACTCTTATTACCTAAACAAAATCCAATTGTTTCTCACAACCACAAGACACAATAACCTTAGCCATATAGATTTAGTTCATGGGTAGGTTCCAAAGAAACACAAAACAAAAAATTCCTAGCATAAACCTAATGGAACAAGAAAGAAAAAGATGAAGAATGGTTGAAGCCTCATTATCGAAATCTCCCCCTTTGATCTTGTCGAAATTTCTCTCATCTCTCCCCTTTGGAGTTGACGGCATGGTCTTGAATTTATAGGGCCAGGTCAAAGTCTTTTTTGAGGAGGAAGTTAAGTTGGAATTAAATTATCTTATAGAATAATTCTTTATTATATTTAAATTCCTTCTAGAACTTCTCCAATCTTTTTGGGATTTAATTTCTCTTTGACCTCTTCATGGAAATCAAACTCCTTTGGGATTTAGCTTTGCTCCACGTCATCTTGGGCTCATCCAGTCATCGATTTTGACTACCATATCATCTTATTCCTTGTCGAAAATTGCCCTGGCAACTAGCTCGGCATCTCCTTCATGCATTGCCCTAGCAACTAGTTCCAGCCTTGCTTAGGCAAGTGATTCTGCACACACACCAAAGCAGCATCTTTTTCCACAAAAATCACCAAGTTATGTAATCAAGCTCAACGGTGGAAAGAAACATGAATTAATGCATGAATGACTAATTATGCAACTAATATGAGCCTAAGTCTAACAATAATATGGGTAAAAAGGGTAATAAAAATAGTACTTTTGAACACTTATCAATCACCGCATCCTAGTCTAGTGGGGCATGTATAGATATTAAATAAGTAGCTATTTTTAATGATCTAGAAACATGATTTAGATTGAGGAATTAAGAATATTATAAAAGATGCTGCAAATGATTTTTGAACTTAGTTTTTTGTTTATCGCGTAGCGATTTTAAAATCAAGAAAGGGTCTAGGCAGCTCACATAGTTTTCACCCTGAATTATATTTTAATTTTAATAACTGCTTAAAGTATATTATAAACCAATTCACGGTCAAAACTATGTAACTCTAGACAGATTTGTAATTTAATAGAAACGGAGAAAGGGCCAACCACTAGACTAGCTAAGCAAGAATAGTATAAAAAATTACAAGTCTGAAAATCAGTATAAATTAGTTAGTAACATCTTTAATGTGTATTCGAATATCGAATATACGTTGAGGGTGTTACATTTAGTGGTATCTGAGCAAAGGTTTAGCCGATTCTGGAGGGTAAAGAGAGTCCAATATGATTTTGCTAAAGTGTACATGCCCCTAGGATGTGATGTTACTGATGTATTGCTTGCATAACTTGATGTAGCTCCTCAATAGTATGAATAAGACTCTAATGGCTATAAGAAAAATAAGATATTGTCAGATTTCGCCAGTTGACGAAATTTGAGGGTTAAGAAAAGACCCATAGTGGATACAACACAGTGAAATAAATATGGTAGTTAACACCTATCCAGGATGAGTTATTTGTATAATAGAGAACTGATACAGTAATTATAAGATGTTAGTCTCTAACATATGTATTTGCACTTACACTTATAATAGCATAAGTTATAAGAAATTTAGAGAGTAAGGGCTCATACGCACATTTCAAGGTAAAAGGGTAGTCAGATATGAAAAGCTAGAAAAAGAAGAAGTATTCTTATTCTAGAAATACGTATTTGTTAAATAGCTAAACATGAAATTTTTGGAATTTACTACATATGTAATCTAACAGCCTGCTTAAGATAAGCTAGAGGCTGAAAATATGAAAATTTAGAGTATGACGGGAATAAGTTAAAAGATGAAGAATGCCTTGAAAAGAGAAAGTAAGTTGAATCTAGGGAAGCCTAAGATTATGAAAATAAATCTGATGGATTGCTATTAAGGAAAAGTTTATAATATTGAAATGAAAAAAGAAATTTTAATTAGAAGGACATTCCGTTGGACTATTCTAATCTTTGAAGATAAGTTACGAGCCTATATTATTGAAAACACGGGATTGTGGGAAAGGATTGTAATGTTTGGAATAATCCAAAAGTGGATGGAGTTGATTGACTTGAGAAATAGAAGACAAAGTGAGGATTATTTAAAATAATCCTAAAACAGCTGCAAATCGACAATAGGCATATGCGGATAAAAAAGAAAAAGAATACTGAGTTTAAATTTAGAAACAAGGTATGTATGAAAGTTTCACCTTGAAAAAAAAAGTATTATGCTTTGGTCAAAAGGAAAGCTTGGTCTCAGATTCATTGGACCGTATGAGACTCTTAAAAGAGATGGACAAATGACTTATTAATTGACTTTACCTTCGGAGGTGAGCAAGACTCACGATATATTTCACGTGAATTTGCTTCAAAGGTATCGATTAGATCCTTTTTACATTATAAACCCAAAGGAAGTTAAATTACAACCCGGTATTTGACATATGAAGAAGAACCGATGAAAATCTTAGCATATGGAATGGAAGGTTCCCAATAATGTTAACAAGGTTTGCAGTTTCTTGAGACTTGCTGGATATTATCGAAGGTTTGTGAACAACTTTACGATGATAGCTGCTCTACTTACAAAGCTATTGAGAAAGAATGTTCCATTAGTATGGACTGAGAAGTGTCAAGAAAGCTTTGATCAGTTAAAGAAAATTTTAACAGAAGCTTCAGTTTTGGTACAATCAGGGTCATAAAAAGAGTTTACTCTGTACTGTAACGCATCCTATAATGGAATAGGGTGCGTGTTGATGCAAGATGGGAAGGTGATCACGTATGCTTTCTGACAACTAAATCCACATGAAAGAAATTATCTGACTCGTGATCTAGATCTTGTGGCTATAGTTTTTACTCTAGAAATATGGCAACATTATCTCTATGGTGAATGCTACCACGTGTATATTGATCATAATAGTTTAAAATATTCGATGACACAGTAAGGGTTAAATCTATGGCAACAAGATGAAGACTATATAGCAAAGGTGAAACAAGTGGAGCGTCAATATCTGTAGTATCAGATCGAAATCCAAAGTTCACATCAAGATTTTGGGAAATGTACTACACAGAGCTTTGGGGATACGACTGAACTTCAGTTCTATGTTTCATCCTCAAACAGATGATCAATCTAAAAGAGTAATTTGAATACTAAAAAATATGCTAAGAGCTTGCTTGATTGAGTTTGAGGGATCATGGGAAAAGTATTTACCACTAGCAGAATTTGCCTATGATAACAGTTATCAGACAAGTATATAGATGGCACCCTATGAAACCCTCTATGGTCGAAAGTGCAAACCGCCGTTAAATTGGTTTGAGTTATATGATTGCAATCTGATTAAGCTAGATTTGTTGCAAGAAATGAAAGAAAATAATATGTTTCGGGAACAAAAAAACTAAGTCCTAAGTGTATTGGACCTTATGAAATCCTAAAGAAAGTTGGCACTTTGGTGTATCAACTAGCTCTTCCACTAGAGATGATTAAAATCCATAATGTTTTCTAGGTCTTGGTACTCTGAAGATACAGATCGGATCCTTCACATGTGATTATACTGAAGGAGATAGATTTGCAATCAGATTTGACTTACGAAGATAAACCAGTAAAGATACTGGCTTATGGTGTCAAAGAATTAAGGAACAAGCAGATACCGTTGGTGAAGGTTCTTTGGCACAACCACCAAGTTTAAGAGGCAACATGGGAAGCTAAGGATACAATGGAAAAGTAATACCCACTTTTATTTGAAACAAGTATATCTTGAAAATTCGAGGATGAATTTTCTTAAGGGGAAAGAATTGTAATACCCCAAAATTTACAGTATTGTTTAAGGTGTCATTTAGTACTAAGATAAGGGCTTGAAAGCTAACTCAGTGACTAAAATGACAAAAATGCAAAAGTTAGGGTTTCTTTAATTATGGATTCTAGAGAAGGAATTTCTGAGAATTAAGAGTACCATGAGATAGAGGATAAGCAAATTTGGGTGCTCGCAAAGTTTGGTAATAATCCAAGGAAAATTGGAATGGGAATTCAAGGGTAAAGTTTAGTGACCAAAATGATAAGTTTTCAAAACTTGTATGGTACAAGTCGAAATATGAAAACTTGAAGGACCAAAGTTGTAATTTCCCAAAAGTTAGATGTTTTATTTCATAAATAGATAGAGCACCTATTGGTGTGGACCGAATGTAGAATTACTGTTTTGATCCGATATTTTGAATATTGGGAAATCACAGTTAAAGTTTAAGTGGAATTTGGATACCCAGATCGAACTGAAAAATTATGAAATTTTACCATATGATAGAGAAAGGTTTTATGCAAAACTCTCGAAATGTGAGTTTGGTTATCAGAAGTGGTTTTCTTGGGTCACATTGTTTTAATCGAAAGGGATCCACGTCGACCCTAAAAAGATACAATCATTGTGGAAGGGAAGGTCCCATGTCAGTACTTTAGACTGATAAAAAGGAATCAGTCTGAGTTAATATTATTCATACGGATAGTTGATTAATAAATATTAAGAGAAATTGTATCCGATAAAGATTTTGGGTAATTATCGGTATATTTGGACTGAGTCAAAATTCTAAGTTTGACTTCATAAATATGGAATATTTTATTTGATAATATGATTTATTTTTCAGATATGGAAATGAGGAATTTTTAGAATTTATTTGATAGCCCGGTGAAGGGGAAATCGCAGTAGAAGTAGTAAGTGAATATCGGGAAATTGGATTGAATCAAAATTTCAGAGGCTATTCCATAAGTCACGGAAAATTCATAAAATATTATTTTATGAATAAATTATTAATTGGTTGATTTTGATCTAACTAGAATGGTTGGATTTTTACAAAATGGCAAAATTAGTGATTTAAGTGACTAGTTTTGCTAATTTGGTCACAATGGCAATTGTGAAATATTTTGAAAGTACCATGGGCAATATGGTAATTTCCCATGTGAAAACATTACTCTAGTTTGGTTAGAGTTGAATGGAATTTGGTTGGAATTGAACTAGAATGGTAACTTGTAAATTATGATTCAGTTGGAGGTTAATTTTGGAAAAGGATTAAATTGAATAAAAAACTTCAATTTATCAATACATGTGGCATAAATTAATAAAAGACGAACAAACATATGTTCATATTTTCTCTTTCATTGCAAAAACACCATCGGAGAAAGGGGAAATTTTACAAAATTTTCCTAGGCAATTTTGAAGGCTACCGAACAAGGCTCAAGGTATGTTTTTGGTAGAAAGTTGATCTATTTTCAATTCTCTTTCATTTGATAGTAATTTTATCAAGAGTTATGAAGATTTTATTATGTTCTTGAAGATAGAGAAAATAGGGTTTCATGTTCCATGTTTAGATTGAAGCTTGATTTATGCAAATCTAGTGTTGTAGAGATGAAATCAAGCTTAGATTGTGATTAATTTCATGTTTAATGTTAAAAACCCTAACCCTAGAATTTGGGATTTTATTTAGGGTTTTGAAATTGATGATGAAAATGAAAGATTGATGATATTAGAAGCTTGATTTTGATGTTAAAATGAAAATTCCTCAACTAGTCCTCTAAGTGACCATTTCGGCATACATAAGGAAATTTGGGGAAATATTGTGAAAATTATCCTAGTGATGGATTTGAAGAGATTATGAACTTAGAAGCTTGATTATCGCTTTTGGACTAAAATAAAGTCCTTGAAAAATTTAGACACCTAATTCGGCTTGAAGGAAGAAATTGGGGTTTTAAGTGTTAATTCTTTGAAATGATGAATATATGTTGGAAAAAAATTAATTTGAGCATGTTAGAATGTTGTTTGGATGAAAAATGAGCCTAGAGAAGCTAAGTGACCAATTCGGCCACATGGAAGAATAATGGGAAAATTTTATGAAAATTATGATTATGAGATTTTATGACTCGAATATGTTGTATGAAGTTAGAATTCAAATTATAATCCAAGGGACTAAATTGAGAAGAAAAGAAATAGTAAGGGACCATTTCAAGAGCCCTGGTTAGTTCAAGGACCAATTTAGTTTGGGTCTAAAAGTAGGGGAAATGTGAGAAAAATTATCAAAATGTTGGATTAATTATTCGATACAAGTTTGCAAGTTTATATGTAAAATTAGTGACTAAAATGTCACTTTGGGAAAAGTTAGTGGATGAAGGGTATTGAATAAAAGTTAGTGAAAATGATGGAATTATTGAATAACTGTGATTCGAGCTTGAATAAATTGTAAAATGTGCAAAATGGTCACTAGGGACCATAATGAAAAATTTAGCATTATTAAAGGAAAAAGTGAAAAAAATTGGAAATATTTTATATTCAGATAATTATACTAGTATAGTATAGTTAAACAATGTTAGATTAAAAAAACTAACATGAATATTGTTATGTATGTTCAAATGGTACTGTACAGCTATTAACGAGGCTAAGGGTATCAGATCAAAGAAAAGCAAGGAAAAAGTATCGAAATAGCTTAGTCAGGCTAATATCATGCATGGCCCAGGTGAGTGCATTTTTACTTATTTATTATATATGTGATATGAGTGATTGCATTATATGTATTTATGACATGTTGATAAATAGGACAACTTGCAATGAACCGGCATTGGTATAAATAAAAATGTATGATGGCTTATTTATGCAAACAACATGAAATATTAAATGGCATATTGATACAATGATTTTAGCATAATGATTTACTCAAGGTAAATCGAATTTTAGATATTTGGATATGAACTGTCCATTAACCAATTATGGATAACAGTATTGAAAGATTGGATATTAAATATGAAAATATTACATTATTATGCCCAAGTACTAGTGTGAGAGTCTTTGGTATAATTGGATATCCGTAGAGTTATAGCAGCTGCAATCCAGCACTACGGTGCGATCCAGACACTTGATGGTGATAACAGACGCTACGGCGTTGTAGTCACTTCGGTGATTATTAGACACTACGGTGTCGACTAGCACAAAAAGATGCTATAATGAGGAGCAAAGGGCGTCCTCGAGTACGTACTCACCATCAGACTTTACGGCATTACAGACACTACGGTGTCGTTATGATGACTCATATACCATAGGTTCACATGAGAATCCTTGGTATAGTTGGATATCCATAGGGTCTTAACAGCTGCGTCCTAGCACTACGGTGCGTTCAGTCACTTCGGTGATGTTTAGACACTTCGGTGTTGACTTAGACGCTACGGCATTGTTCAGACACTTTGGTGTTGTTAGCACAAAAAGTGTGATAATAAGGAGCAAAAAGCGTCCTTGATTATGAGGAGCAAAGAGCGTCCTCGAGTACGTACTCATCTCAGTTGCTTCGATGATGCAAACGTTACGGTATCGTGGACACTACGATGTCGTGATGACTTGCGTACCATGGCATCACATGATTTTGTACTTTAGGCTATAAAACTTGAAATGCATTTATGTAGGTAGTTAAGCTAAAAAACTTATCGTACACAAGACTGGTAAGACGAATCGAATCCTATGATTTGAATATTATATTGGTTTAATGAACTATACATGTAAGGTAGTTCTATGCATGATAAAATGTTATCAACTGCAATTGGAAATCGCTTGCCATTTTGCAAGAACAGTGTTGCACTGTTATATGATTTGATATTTACTTTGGGATATAAGATTTTACAGTACAGTACATGACTTTACAGTACAGATTTATTGCAGTACAAATTTCTTACTTGATTATTCCTTCATTAAAGATTAATAATCAGTGTAAATCAGTTAGTAACATCTTTAATGTGTATTCGAATATCGAATACACGTTGAGAGTGTTACATATTGTTTGGAGGTCGGTTATGGTTGGTTGGTTGGTTGATGTTGTTTAAATATGTTGTTTAACATGTACGGTGATTGAATATGTGAAGTTGTATTCGATATGTGGTATGTTTGGGGTGTTTAAACTTGGGACACATTGCCTTATTACTATTTAAGTTAAATAATTTTGTTTTTAAATAAGAGTGACTTAGATTCTTACTACGAGCTGGCCTAATTGTTGTGTTTTGTTACATTATCATGTTTAGACTCATATTTTTGCGTATGGACCGAGACGAGATACTATAGCTCACATGGGTAGTGTGGTGGATACACAAGATGATAAGTTGCCTCCTCCTCCACCGAATCCTCCTACTGGTGTTAGAGTAGAGGGAGGTGCGCCTCAGGCACCCCAATCACCTATTTTTGGTGATATGGCACCATTAGTCCAGGCGGTGATGGGAGCTTTTCAGACAGCCATAGCTGGAGTGCATGTACCTGCACCGATGCTTGAAGTTGTTAATAGTGGGTTACCTTTAGAGTGTCTGTATAGCCTGAGTGGTGATGAGTTTAGAGGTTTGATTCCTAAAGCAGCCGAGAAGTGGTTTGCTTGTACTGAAAGAATCCTTGGCCAGATAGAGTGTACAGATGTATGCAAGTTGGGGTGTAATGTGTCATTGCTTTAGTGCGATGCTTATAGTTGGTGGAAAACTGTGATTGCGGGGATGGAACCTGTCAATGTTACATGGGAATTCTTTTATGAGGCTTCGGGAAGAATTATTTGGGAACTCGATATAGAGATGAAAAAAAGAGAGTTTATGGCTTTGGAGTAAGGAAACATATATGTTTTCGAGTATGAGATCCAGTTTGTACGGTTGAGTAAGTATGCTCATGAGTTGGTTCTGGATGAGTGACAGAGGTGTGATCAGTTTTGTTACAGGTTGATCAAGGAGGTAAAGACTTACATACTGGCCACTGACTATATAGAGTTTGAAGTCATAGTTTCTCGAGCAAAGGGACAGGAGGTGCTGTCTTGATCGAAGGCGGGGAGGAAATGGTGTTGGGCGTGGTTTTCAGTGTCATAATACCTTTGCTAGAGTTCTTAAGTGTATGAGGTGTGGTAGGAAGCATTCAGGGGAATGTTGGGGTGCTATAGGCACATGTTGGAGTTGTGGATCAAGGGATCATCTTAGAAGGGATTGTTCGTAATTGGCCAGAGAGGGTCAGGCTCATGTACCAGTTGATGTTGTGTAGAGGGGTCGTGGGCACAGTCGTAGACATTTTCAACGCATGGATGATGGCCAGAGAGTGGTAGCGCATACTACGGCGGTTCAGCCAGATGATGGTGGACCGATGAGGGTCTTTGCTCACCGTGTAGGGAGGAATGATACCGATGTGATCGCAGGTACCTTTACCTTGCAATCTATTCCTTTGTTTTCTTTGATTGATTTTGGTTTTACATATTCTTGCATTTTGCACAAGCATGCGTGTTTGTTGGATTTACCTGTAGAGTTGTTAGATGTTGGTATACGGGTAACAAGTTCTTTTAGTGAGACAGTTGTAGCTAGGAAGTTGTATAGGAGTTGTTCCTTGATGGTTCAAGGGCATGTGTTGGAGGCTGATCTTATGGAATTACCATTTCACTATTTAGATGTGATTTTGGGTATGATTGGTTGTCTCGACACAAAGCTGTAATGGATTTTGAAGCCAAGTGGGTTTCTTTGAAACTTGCTGAAGATTATGAAGTTGTGGTTGTGGGTGAGAATGTAAAGTTCGTGTTAAACATGGTTTCTACTTTGGAGGCGCGCAGGTTGTTGGAGTTTAGAGGTCAACCATACCTAGCTTATGTTATGAACCCAAATATGAAGGAAGCGAATGCCCAGGATATTCACCCAATTTGTAATTTTCCAAGAGTGTTTTCGGAAGAGTTGCATGGTTTGCCACCGGATAGGGAGGTAGAGTTCTGAATTGAGATGTACGCGGATACGGCTCCGGTGTCTATTGCTCTATATTGTATGGAACCGAAAGAGCTGAAGGAGTTGAAGATGCAGTTGCAAGAGTTGTTGGATCATGGGTTCATTCGGCCAAGTGTGTCACCGTAGGGAGCAACGGTGTTGTTTGTGAGAAAAAAATGTGGCATAATAAGATTGTGCATTGATTATCAGCAACTAAACAAGTTGACGATTAAGAACAAGTACCCTTTGCCGAGGATTGATGATCTGTTTGATCAGTTCAGGGGTGCCACGTTGTTTTCCAAGTTTGATATGCGGTCGGAGTATTATCAGTTGAAGGTGAAGGATAAAGATGTGCCGATTACAGCTTTTCACACATGTTATGGGCATTACGAATTCTTAGTAATGTCGTTTGGTTTGACAAATGCACCGGCAGCGTTCATGGATGTGATAAATAGGTTTCCATGAGATTTTGGACCAATTTGTGGTAGTGTTCATCGATGACATCCTAGTGTACTTGCATACCGAGGAAGATCATGATCGACATCTCCGAATTGTGTTACAAGTTATGTTGGACAACAAGCTTTATGCCAAGCTAAGTAAATGCGAGTTCTGGATCAAGCAGGTGGTTTTCCTTGTACATGTTGTTTCAGCCGAGGGTATTCGTGTAGATTCGTAGAAAGTTGAGGCCATTGTGAATTGGAAGCAACTGAAGTCTGTTTTAGAAGTTTGTAGTTTCTTGGGGTTGGCAGGATACTACCGACGCTTCGTAGATGGGTTTTCAAAGATTGTTACCCCTTTGACGAAGTTGTTGTAGAAGGATGTGAGTTTTGAGTGGACGAAAGCTAGGCAGCAAGCTTTTGACAAGTTGAAGGAAGCTTTGACGCAAGCTCCAATCTTGATTCAACATGATTCAGGGAAGGAGTTTGTTGTATATAGTGATGCATCCTATGTGAGTTTAGGGTGTTTGTTGATGCAGGAAGGAAGAGTAGTAGCTTATACATCTAGGTAGTTGAAGGTGCACGAGCGCAATTACCCTACGTATGACATTGAGTTGGCTGCGGTGGTATTTGCCTTGAAGATTTGACAACATTATCTAAACGGTGAGAAGTGTATCGTGTACATGAATCACAAAAGTTTGAAGTATTTGATGTCGCAGATGGAGTTAAATCTTAGGCAACGAAAATGGTTGGAATTTCTTAAAGATTATGATCTAACGATTGAGTATCGTCCAGGAAAAGCGAACGTGGTAGCGGATGCCTTGAATAGAAAGGTTAAGGTGGAGTTAAGGCCAATGTTTGCGCGGTTGAGCTTAACGCGAGATGGTGGGTTGTTAGCGGAGTTGCAAGTGAAGCCTTCGATGTTGCAGATGATAAAAGAAAAGTAACCATATGATAAGACGTTGGTGCCTCATGTTAAGGATATCTTGGATGGGAATCGGATTAATTTTAGTTTTAATGAGGACGGGGTTTTGTGCTTTAAGAGTCAAGTGGTGGTGCCAATGGATGAAGAGTTAAGGCACACTATCTTGACTAAGGCTCATTCGAGTCCTTTTGCTATGCATCTGAGGAGTACAAAGATGTACCAAGATCTGAAGAAATAGTATTTTTGGGTTGGTTTGAAGAAGGATGTTAAAGATTTTATAGCTCGTTGCATGGTTTGTTGCAGCCATTAAAGGTTCCCGAGTAGAAGTGGGAGAGGGTCATCATGGATTTTTGTATCCGGATTGCCTTTGACGCCGTCAAAGAAGAATTCTATTTGGGTGATCGTGGATAGGTTTACGAAGTGTGCACATTTTCTGGCTGTGCGTACAACGTATGCTTTGGATAAGTTGGCAGAGTTGTACATTGCTGGGGTTGTGAGGTTGTATGGTGTATCGAATTCCATCGTGTCAGATAGATATCCGCGTTTTACCGCGAGGTTTTGGGAGTGTTTGTATAGGGCCTTGGGTACACGGTTGAACTTCAGTACCTTGTATCATCCTCAAATGTATGGTCAATCTGAGCGTATTATCCAGGTGTTTGAGGATATGTTGCGGTTCAGCATCATAGATTTTCAAGGGTCGTGGGAAAATCAGTTGTCATTGATAGATTTTGCTTATAATAATAGTTACCAAGCTAGTATCCAGATGGCACCATACGAGGCTTTGTATGTTAGAAGATGTCGTATGCCACTTTGCTGGGCGGAGGCAGGCAAAAATAATTTTCTTTGCCGAATATGTTGAAGGATACCAATGAGAAAGTAAAGCTTATTAGTGATCATTTGAAAGCGTCTTTAGATCGGCAAAAGTCTTATGCTGACTTGAAGCGAAGGGAGATTGTATATGCAGTTGGTGATCGTGTGTTCTTGAAGGTTTCGCCTTGGAAAAAGGTGATGATATTTGGATGGAAGGGCAAGTTGTGCCCTAGTTTTATTGGACCGTATGAGGTGTTGGAGCGCATTGTTCCAGTTGCATATAGATTAAGGTTGCCGGCTGAGCTTGAAAAGATACATGATGTTTACCATGTGGCCATGCTTCAGAGGTATAGATCGGATCCTGCGCATGTAATACCTGATGAGGAGATTGAGTTGAATATGGATTTGACCTATGATGAGGAACCGATGAGAATTCTAGATTCGAGTAACAAAGTTCACCTCGGGAACACCATAGAGTTGGTAAATGTGTTGTGACGACACCGCGGTGTAGACGAAGCTACCTGGGAGAGCAAAACAGACATGTTGAAGCAGTTCCCTCATCTTTTCCCGTCAGGTAAACTTCGAGGACGTAATTTCTTAAAAGAGGTAGAGTTGTAACGCCCTAAAATTGGGCCTAGATATGGGTCAGATCGGGTAAGGGGTTCGAGATAACTAGTTTAGGCAATTCGAATAGTTTCGGGAAAATAAATTTATCAAATTGATTTTGGGATAAAATAAAATATGGGAAATATTTTAAATTACTTAATTAATATTTTAAGAAATTTGGTGAAGCCAATTTGAGGTAATTAAATTTGATTTTAAGATATTTTGGTCTAGTGACTAAATTGGAAGTTTTCAAAATTATTTTCAGTGACTAAATCGAAAAGTGGTTAAAACTTAGAATCTTTAAGGAGTTATTTATCCAATCTTTTTCAACGAATTTCTCTTTTAATTTAGGCCATTTTAAAGTATTTTTAAAAGGTTTAATAATTAGATAAATGAGGATTTATTAAAAGATCTTTAATTTGCCAAACATATTTTCTTATGTAATTACTGTTCTCCAAACCTTTTCTCTCAACTTTCTCAGCAACCAAACTAGGATTTCTACTTCAAAATCTCTAGAAAGCAATCTCTATTGATTTCCTTTTTGATTCCTTATTGATTTCTCTAAATTCCTTTGCAAATTCTCCTTAGATTTCATCAAAGCTTGGCCAATTAAGGGAGAAATCAGGAATTAGAGGTGATTTTTGTTTCTCTCCTCTAATTAAAGGTTCTTTATTGAAATTCCCAAGTTCTTGATCCTTTGTTGTTGATTTATGTTAAAAATTATGATTTTAATATGGATTTATTGGTTAAATTTAGTTTTCTTGGAAATTTGTTGAGAACTGAATTGGATCTATTTTGGTGATGGATTTAATTGATTTATATCCCAATATGGATTTATTTTAATGTTGAAAGAATTGATTAATCAATGTAATCTCAAAACTATGTGAGTTGCTAGTTTTCTAGGTTGTGTATAGTTGGTTTTTGACTTGATCTTGTTGTTGTGGTGTTGCTGGAGGTATAAGGACGTGTTTAAAGTGTTTTTGGATATTAATTGATGTTGTTAATGTGTTAGAATCATTAGATGCTGGCTGGCCTTTGTTTAGGTAAGGTTTGGTTGTGTTCTTGATGGTTTTAGGAGGGTGTTGAGTAGATTCTTGTGAGGCGATGTTGTGTTTGTTGGTTGCTAGAGGTTTGAGGTACAGAGATGTGTACTAATCCTCTGTTTTTGATTGGGTAAAGCAGGGGAGTTGAATCTTTGGCTTTTGAAGAAGGCGCGGAAGCTTCGGAAGCTTGATTCACGCATTGGCAAGAAAGCGTTGGATTGTTGGTGAGTGGAAAAGTCTTTTATTGCTATTAAAAGGTTTGAAAAGGAGTTGTGGGAGTTTAGATAAAGTTTGATACACTTATCTAAACTCGAAAGTAAGTATCGGTTGAGCTTTCTCTTGATTTCGGTTTTGCAAAATGAAATCTCATGCACATGGTGTTGGTTTTAATTACTTACTGCATTATGCATATTTTGAAAGCGAAAGATATGGTAAATGATCATAGATGATGACTCATGAGAATGGCATATGGTTTATAAATGTGATTTTGAGATTGATAAGATACATGGTTTAATGTATTTGTGTTAGATTGATTTGATGCATATGTAAAAAGTGGGGTAATGTTGTTTATTGAATATATTGGAAGTGGTTGTGTTTAAAATTATATTGGATATAGTTGGCATGCCATAGGGATTAGAGTGCACTATAAAAAGTCGCCTCATGTTTGTCGAAGGGTGTTAAGTGTCCTTAATCTCCAACATGAGAACTGCAGTAGTTGAGGTGGGTAAATATTCCATTTACTCCCGCTTGTGGATTTATACATCCAAACCGTAGAGGTGGGCAAGTGTGTCGTTACTCCGGTTTGAACCGTTGAGGTGGCAAGTGTGTCGTTACTCCGGTGGAGGTATTTATGTGAAGTTGTTGTGGGAACCACTTGAGAAATCCGTGTAACCAGTAAGTTTTGTGAAAGGAAAGGTTGCTAGTTTTGAGTCACTTGAAAGATGATATGAAAATGTATAATGTGAAATGGATTATGATTGTATGATGAGATTTATACATGTGTTACTCTTTAAGCTTGTATTAAAGGTGTTGTGGTGTGAAGCTTAAATTAAGGTAGAGATTGAATCAATGATACATGTGTTGAAAATGATATAAATGTGCACTTTTGAGATGATATGAAAATCATGAGATGTTTTGCCATGAGATAATTACATGAGATTTGATAGAAATGGTTTTAATACATTGATGAGTGTATTGTGATTTCCTTCACTAAGCTTATAGCTTACGCTCTCTTTTCCTTATCAATGCAGAGAAATAACTTTCTCGGATAGCACGTGAGCAAGGGAGGATCCAAGGAACATTTTGAAACAAAGTATAGTTTTATATACATTAATTAGTAATACGAATGCAATACCGGGCTATTTGGGATATGTATTTTGAGATACTCCCTGTTGTAATAGTTTGGATTGATGTTTTGGTTTGGTATGATGCTTTTATATTTGGTTTTGAGGGGTTGGGAGACATTAAGCATGCTTGGGTAGAAATCATGATCATAGGTGATTGCTTGAGTATGCCATGCTTAATATAGCCCCTAACTATGTTGCTATGTTGGATGATTGAATGTTTACGATGTCATATGATGACTAGAGGTTGATTGGATAGTGTTAGATTGAGCTAAAGTGTCATATGTTGGACTTAGAGGTCAATACAGGTCGCCCCGTACCACTATAGGTGAAACGCCCTAGTTTTAGGGTTAGCGGTTTAAAGGGTTTATTAGACGATTCGGTGGACCAGAGTAGAGATTCGAGTCAGTTTCGTGATCGTATATTTTTGGTGTTGGAAAAATTATGGAAAATGCTTAAAAATCATTATTAATTATGTATTTAATAATGGTGGAATCAATTTTGAAAAATGAGTTTTGGAAGATGGACATTTTGGTTAGTGACCAAAATGAGAGTTTTGAAAACTATGATTTTCTAGTGACTAAAATGAAAAGGGTCAAATACTTAGAATCTTTAAGGAGCTATTTTACCAATTGGTTTCTGATGATTTCTCCCTTGATTTGACTTATTTTAACATGTGGTTTAATTAATAATTAAAGAGGATTTTGTTAAAAAGTTAGTTATCTTTTCCAAAACAAAAATCACGTCATTTTCTCTCAACTTTTTTCTCTCCATTCTCTCCTCAGCCAAGCACTCAGTTTTTCATCAAATTTCCAGTGGTTAGGTGGTTTCTAACTTGATTTTATTATTTCAAATTGTTTTATAAGGATTGTTTATACAAAATCTTAAAATAATATTGTGTTTTCTTAGCTTTTCACAAATCAATTGAGGGATAAACTTTACAACAGGGGTAAGGTTGAAGATATCCTCTATTGTATGGTTCTTTATTGAAATTCCTAAGCATTTGATCCTTGTTTTGTGTTTCTAATCTGATTTTGATGATTTCCTAATGTTTAATCGAGTTATTTGGGGAAAATGAGTTGATTCTCGAATTGGATCTGATTTCTAGTAAATAAGGTTGATTTGATTCATATTTTGGATGTTTAATAATGTTGATAAGTGATTTTTATCAATGGTTATCAATGGAATCTCGAAACTTAAGAATCTCTATTTGTTTAGGTTGTTAGTTTTAAGGTTTGTGGATCCCGAGATCATTTGAGGCGAGATTGCCCACGTTTGGCCAGGGAGGGTCAGGCACCTGCGCCTGTGGTGGCTAATGCTTGTTTGAGTTGTGGGTCAGGTGACCATCAGAGGCGTGATTGTAATATCCCAATTTTTGGACTAGTGACTAAAATGTAATTTTTGAAAGTTTAGGGGTTAAAGTGTGAACTTTGGAAAAGTTTAGGGACCAAAGTGTAATTTCTAAAAGTTATGTAAGTTAACCCCGTAAATGAATAGTTCACCCCAGAGAGTGTCATTTCCATGTTACCCAGATTTTTCATACGAGTCATATATTATTAGAATTTTTGGATCGAAAGAAATTGTTATGTGTGCTCAAACTAGAGCAGTTCAGGGATGGGTGACCTAATGGAAAGGTCGCATATTCAATATTTTGATTGATAAAAAGGATTTATTTTAATTCAATAATATTAGATATGGATTGTGGAGATAATATTTCTAAGAGAAAATGTATCCGATAAAATTTCCCGGTAATTATTGGTATATCGGATCGAACTGAAATTTTAAAGACAGTTCCAAGAAATTATGGGAAATTCATAAAATATTATTTTATGAATATTTTATTACATTTGGTTGGATTCTAACTAGATTTAGTTAGATTTTTAAGGAATGGCAAATTTCAAGTCTTGTTAGTAAATAAAGTATAGTTGGAGGGCAAATTGGACATTTGCCGTGGATAGCATTTTTGAAATATTTTGAAACTTTGAGGGAAATTTTGAGAGGTGAAAAAAACATGGATTTGATCTTGGCCATTGGATAAAAAGGGTAAATTAGTAAATTCACTAATTAAATGAATTTAATATTCATTTAATTATGACATGTGGATTAATTAAAGGAGAGATGAAAAATATCATCTTTTCTCATCCTAAGGCTTTTCGAAACTATAGAAGAAAGGGGGAAAGAAAACTTCAAAACTTTCAAGCCAAAAATTGAAGAATCAAGGCAAGTTTCAAGCAAAATTAATTAAGGTAAAGTGATATATGCTTGATTATCTTCATTTTGATAGTATTTTTGCATGATAAAGGTCAAGTTGGTTCATGTACATGGATGAGGATGATTATGATTTTGATAGAATATGATGGAATTAGAGTAGTATTGTGTAGAATTGATGATATAGACATGAAATCAAGCTTGAATTTAGATTAATTTCTTGTTTGAAGTTATAAACCCTAACCCTAAGAATTTGGGATTTTGGTTACGGAATTAAATTGAGGATGGAATTGAATAGAATATGATGTTGTAAGCTTGATTATGATGTTAGATTAAATAATTTCCCAAAGTTGAAATTTTAGTGACTAATTCGAATTGTTGGAGAAACTAGAGGAAATTATTGAATATTTATTGTAGGATTTGAATTGATGAATTATGATCAAAATAACATGAATTGATGATTAGGGACCAAAATGGAAAATTTTGGAAGTAGAGAGATCAATTCGGCAATTTGAGAAAAATAAAGGATTGAATTTGAATTGATGATTATTTGATAGAAATGATGTTTCAAGCATGATAGGAAGTTAAAAGAATTAAAATGACAAGAAAAGAAATGTGATGGATCATTTTGAAATATTTTTAAATAAAAATTTTAGTGAAGGACTAAATTAGTCAGAGTTGGAAAGTCAAAGGAAAATTTCTAGAAAGGTTAGAACTAAATAAATAGTTGGTACATGAATTTAATGTACAAATGTGGGGTAGTGACCAAAATGTCACTTTTATAAAGTTTAAGAATTAAATAGATATTAGTCTAAAATGAGTTAATAGTAATGGAAATTGCTCTAAATTGAGCTTGAACAATTATTTAATGTTCAAAATGGTCACTAAGAACCATAATGAACAATTGGTAAATGTCTAGAAGAAGAGTAATAAGGGGATGTTAGAATTGTGGCAGTAAGTTTAATAAACTGCCATAAATTTTATTCAAAATGGTAGATGATGAATCTTATACCAATGTAAAGATATGGTTGTCTAGTTTCGTTTCCAACAAATGGAAGTTAATTTCAGAAGTTCCAAGTTAAAAGATATGGATATAAAATCTATGCCCAAATAAGTTATTGATGGGCAGGGTATGGTTGGAATGCTATCGAGTATATCGGTTTAGCATTTTGTGTGGGTATTACAGTGTTAAAAGTACATTTAGTGTATGGTAAGCACAGCCATATAAATGTGCGGGCATTATGGTAAGCACAACCTTATAAATGTGCGGGAAGCACTTCGGTGCATAATTATCTGGGATAGCCCTATAGTGTTAGTACTTAACACTTAGAGAATGGTCAGCACAACCTATTGTGCAGTATGGTCAGCACAACCTAATGTGCAGAATGGTTAGCACAACCTAATGTGCAGTGTGGTCAGCAAAACCTAATGTGCAGAATGGTTAGCACAACCTAATGTGCAGTGTGGTCAACACATCCTAATGTGCAGAATGGTCAGCACAACCTAATGTGCAGTATGGTCAGCACAACCTAATGTGCAGAATGGTTAGCACAACCTAAAGTGCAGTGTAGTCAGCACAACCTAATGTGCAGTATGGTTAGCACAGCCTAATGTGCAGAATGGTTAGCACATCCTAATGTGATGTGCAGAGGAGGACAGCCTTATATTTATTAGCACTTTGATGCAGTTTTATCTCGTGTACTCAAAGTCCTCAAGACTACTTTGGATAATAATTTATAGAATAAATGGTAAATAATTTAGAGAGTATATGAACTCTCAGAGTAAATGGCAAGCATGTTGGTAGGATTTTATATCCGGTTATATTATGTTAATACATGATTAACATAAGGAAATAAGAATATATGTATATAATGATCACAACGCACGGTTATTATTATCTTGACATGAGATTAAATCAGGTTGTATTGCATTAATTGTTATAATTGCTTCGCTAAGTATATACTTAGCGTATGATGATTTTCATGCGTAGGTAAGAACAAAGATCGGAGTAAGGAGTAACATGCATCATTATCAGGAAGAAAAATAAACAGCATTGGTCATGACATCCTTGAATGCGTTTTGATGTTGCTAGTTGGCATGTATAGGTTATTAGTAGCTCGTTTTGAACTAATTTAGATATGTTTGTAATAAATTATACCTAGATATGTGGTTAATGGTTGATGGATAGTTTTATTAATCTTGGTGATGGTTTAATAGATTTTCTAGTAATGAAAATCAGGTAAATATTAGAAAATGAATTTTTAGAATAGTCGAAAGAATTTTCTATTTCAGGCAGTTATGTTATTTATTGATTGTAGTAATAAACTGCTAAGTTGCTTCCAAGAATTGGAGTTAAATTAATTGGTGAAAAAAATTAGTAACTGTTGTTACACGTAAAAGGGAAAATGATAAATCGTCATTTCTATAGCATATAACTATTATGAATAATGGTTAAGAAATCATGTGACACTCTATATTAGTGTTGGCCTGAGGTGGGCAGGGTGCTGCACCTGTTGTTGCTCCGCAGAGTGGTCGTAGTCGTGGTCGCGAACCATTTCAGCGTCGAGATGGTGGACAGAGGACTGCAGCTCATACTGTTTCTATTCATCCTGAGGGAAGTTTCGCCCGAAGCCGAGGCATGGCGGAGGTGTTGTGGGACGTGGAGTCCAGGGGTAGGGTGCCCAGGTTAGAGCACCGTTTAGCACTTGTTGGGTTTGTGATGATAGCTGGCATGAGATAGTTTGACATGTTAATATTGTGTTTAAAGCATGTTAGAGTGGTTTGAGTATGCTTTTGGGATGAAAAACCAACCAAATGTGACATTACAAGCCCAGGCGTACCAATACGCGGGGGACCGTATCGGTAGAGCTAGGCAATTTCAGGCTATGGGATCAGTACAGGTATTGTGCGTTTCGATACGCCTAGGCAAATTTGGCATGGCGTACCAGTACGAGGATGGGCATTTCGATACAAGTTTTAGCCTCTGGAATTCACTTTTGCAACTTGAACTCATGTATTGAAACACCTGAGAAACCGTATCGGTACGGTTTAAAATATTTCAAAAGTTTGGTATTTCAGTTAGGCGTATCGATACGGCTTGGTGGTGTATCGAAATGGTGTGTTTCAAACCGTATCGGTACGAGAATACCCGTTTCGATACGGATGACTGTTTTTCCCGTGAATGTCACTTTTGGGCAGTTTTGCTTTCTTTGCATTTTAGTCCCTAAATCTTGCTCATGAAATTATATGTGGTAGAATGATCAGATTGAGCAAAAATTTTGAGATGAAAGTTCAGAATCTAACTAATTAAAGATTGGTAACTTAAAAGTGGGTTTAATGCTGAAATTTTCTGTATTTGCAATTTGGTCCCTAATTTGTAGATGTGATCAATTAGATGTCAAATTGATGCCCGATTCAGTTGGGGCTGCACCTGAAGTCTGTATAAACATGTAGGGTTAATAATTGGCATCTAGATAAGATAAAAAGGAAAAAATGGACTAGCTAGGGTGTATGCGCACCGTGAGGGTCGCAATGACACAAATGTGATTGCAGGTACTTTTACCCTACAGTCTTTGTCGTTGTATTCGTTGGTTGATTCTGGTTCTACTCATTCATACATTTTGAGTGAGCATGTTGAGCTGCTTGATATATCTGTTGAAATTCTTAATGTGGGTGTTAAAGTGACTAGTTCTCTTGGAGAGACAGTCGTGGTTAGGAGGTTGTATCGTAGGTGTCCGCTGATGGTCCAAGGACATGTGTTTGCCGTGGACTTAATGGAGTTACCATTCTATGGTTTTGATGTGATTCTGGGTATGGATTGGTTGATTGAACATCGGGCTGTGGTGGATTTTGAGACCAAACGGATATCTTTGAGGTTGTCGGATGATTATGACGTGGTGGTTGTTGGCAAGAATGCCAAGTTTTTGTCTGATATTGTTTTGGCTTTGGAAGCAAGACGAATGTTGGATTCGGGATGTCAGGCTTATCTGGCCTATGTTATGAATCTTGGATTGAAGGATTTGAGGGTGCAGGATGTTCGCACCGTATGTGAGTTTCTGGGTGTTTTTCCAGAGGAATTGCCAGGGTTGCCACCTGACCGTAAGGTAGAGTTTGGCACCGAGGTCTTTGCAGGTACAGTACCGGTATTTATTGCTCCGTACCACATGGCTCCGAAGGAATTGAATGAGCTAAAAACGCAGTTGCAGGAGCTGCTTGACCGTGGGTTCATTAGACCCAGTATTTCACCGTGGGGAGCGCCAGTGCTTTTTGCTAAAAAGAAAGATGGTACATTGTGGATGTGTATAGATTATCGGCAGCTGAATAAGTTGACAATAAAGAACAAGTATCCTTTATCGTGGATAGATGACATGTTTGATCAGTTCAGGGGAGCTTCGGTGTTTTCCAAGATAGATTTGAGGTCAGGGTACTATCAGTTAAAGGTGAAGGAGGTGGATGTGCCCAAAACAGCCTTTCGTATGAGGTGCGGGCATTACGAGTATCTTGTGATGCCGTTTGGTTTGACCAATGCTCCAACTGCTTTTATGGACATGATGAACCGTGTGTTTCATGAGTTTTTGGATCAGTTTGTGGTTGTGTTTATCAATGATATCCTTGTGTACCCTCGTACCGAGGAGGATCATGATAGACATT
This sequence comes from Hibiscus mutabilis, assembly GCA_019671005.1. Classification (NCBI taxonomy): domain Eukaryota; kingdom Viridiplantae; phylum Streptophyta; class Magnoliopsida; order Malvales; family Malvaceae; genus Hibiscus; species Hibiscus mutabilis. The sequence goes on from CM033746.1 coordinate 27,708,731, forward strand.
TGAGGATTGTTCTTCGGACGCTGTTGGCTAATCAGCTTTATGCTAAGTTAAGCAAATGTGAGTTTTGGCTCAAGGAAGTTGTGTTTCTCGGACATGTTGTGTTAGCCGAAGGAATTCGTGTTGATCCGCATAAGGTTGAGGTTATAATGAGTTGAAAGGAGCCCAAGTCTGTGACGGAGGTTAGGAGTTTCCTTGGTTTGGCAAATTACTACCGGAGGTTTGTGGAAGGGTTCTCCAGTTTGGCGGCTCTGTTAACAAAGTTGTTACAGAAAAATGTTCGGTTTGAGTGGACAGAGGATAGACAGCGAGCTTTTGAAAGGTTGAAGAAAGCTTTGACGCAAACTTTGATATTGGTTCAACCAGAATCGGGAAAGAAATTTGTTGTATATAGTGATGCGTTGTATGTTGGGCTCGGTTGTGTGTTGATGCAAGAGGGTAAGGTAGTGGCGTATGCATCTAGGCAATTGAAAGTGCATGAATGTAACTACCCTACTCACGATCTTGAGCTAGTTGCGGTTGTGTTTGCCTTGAAGATCTAGAGGCATTATCTTTATGGTGAGAAATGTGAGGTTTATACAGATCATAAGAGTTTGAAATATCTGATGTCGCAGAAGGAGCTGAATCTTAGGCAACGTAGATGGTTGGAGTTGCTTAAGGATTATGATTTGACCATTGAGTATCATCTGGGGAAAGCCAACGTTGTGGCGGATGCCTTGAGTAGGAAAGCGGCTATGGAGTTGAGAGCCATGTTTGCTCGGTTAAGTGTGACGAATGACTGAGGTTTGTTGGCCGAGTTGCAAGTGAAGCCATCCTTGTCACATATGATTAAGGAAAAGCAACTGCATGATGGGAGTTTGGTATCTCATGTGGAAGATATCAGGGATGAAAATCCTACAGATTCTCTTTCAATGATGATGAAGTGTTGTGTTCCAAAGGTCGAATAGTGGTGCCTGAGGACGAAGAGTTGAGGCGTACTATTTTGACTAAAGCACACGCTAGTCCTTTTTCTTTGCATCCCTGTAGTACTAAATTGTATCGAGGGTTGAAGGAGGAGTACTATTGGGTTGGACTTAAAAAGGGATGTGGCTGATTTCGTTGCACGGTGTATGGTTTGTTAGCGGGTAAAGGCTTAGCATCAGTTTCCTTCCGGGTTGTTGCAACCGTTGAGGATACCGAAATGGAAGTGGGAAAGAATCACCATGGATTTTGTGTCTGGGATGTCTTTGGGTGATTGTGGATTGGTTTACGAAGTGTGCGCATTTTGTGCCTGTGCATACTACATATACCTTGGTCAGGTTGGCTGAATTGTACATCTCTGAGATAGTGCGTTTGCATGGGGTGCCTAAATCTATAGTTTTGGATAGGGATCTGCGGTTCACCGCAAGGTTTTGGGTGAGTTTGCATCGTGCTTTGGGAACCCGATTGAGTTTTAGTACCTCGTACCATTCTCAGATGGATGGTTAGTCAGAGCGCGTGATTCAGGTTCTCGAGGATATGCTAAGGTGTTGTGTTATTGAGTACCAGGGAACGTGGGAGAAGTAGTTGTCATTAGTGGAGTTTTCTTACAATAACAATTATCATACTAGCATACAGATGGCACCTTATGAGGCGTTGGATGACAGAAAGTGTCGTACGCTGGTGTGTTAGGCAGAAGCGGGGGAAAAGTTTGTGTCTATGCCTAATGTTTTGAAAGGCACGACCGAAAAGGTAAAGTTAATATGTAAGCACTTAAAAGCGGTTGAGATCACCGAAAATCCTATGGGGATTTGAAGCGTAGGGATATAGAGTACGGTGTGGGTGATAAAGTGTTCTTGAAAATGTCGCCCTGGAAAAAGGTGTTGCGTTTTGGGCGGAAAGGGAAGCTTAGCCCGAGGTTCATTAGACCATACGAGGTTGTTGAGCGTGTGGGTCCTGTTGCGTACCGTTTGAGGTTACCTCCAGAGTTGGGAAAGATTCATGATGTGTTCCATGTTTCTGAGGTATAGGTTAGATCCATCGCATGTCATGCCGGTGGAGGAGATCGAGTTGAGACCAGACCTATCTTACGATGAAGAACCACTAGAGATTCTTGATACCAGCAGTAAGGTGCTACGTGGCAAAACAGTCGAGCTGGTTAAGGTGTTGTAGAAGAACCGCGATGTTGAGGAGGCCATGTGGGAACGCAAGTCGAATATGGTGAAACAGTTTCTGCACTTGTTTCCTCCAGGTAAGTTTTGGGGATGAAATTTCTTAAGTGGGGGTGAGTTGTAACGCCCCGTTTTTAGGGCTTAGTTGTTTAGAGGGTTTATTAGACAGTTCGATGGACCGAAGTAGAGATTCGAGTCTGTTTCGGGATCGTATATTTTTGGTGTTGGAAAATTATGGAAAATGCTTAAAAATCATTATTAATTATGTATTTAATAATGGTGGAATCAATTTTAAAAAATGAGTTTTGGAAGATGGACATTTTGGTTAGTGACCAAAATGAGAGTTTTGAAAACTGTGATTTTCTAGTGACTAAAATGAAAATGGTCAAATACTTAGAATCTTTAAGGAGCTATTTTACCAATTGGTTTCTGATAATTTCTCCCTTGATTTGACTTATTTTAACATGTGGTTTAATTAATAATTAAAGAGGAATTTGTTAAAAAGTTAGTTATCTTTTCCAAAACAAAAATCGCGTCATTTTCTCTCAACTATTTCTCTCCATTCTCTCCTCAACCAAGCACTCAGTTTTTCATCAAATTTCCAGAGGTGAGGTGGTTTCTAACTTGATTTTATTATTTCAAATTGTTTTATAAGGATTGTTTATACAAAATCTTAAATAATCTTGTGTTTTCTTAGCTTTTTACAAATTAATTGAGGGAGAAACTTTACAATAGGGGTAAGGTCCAAGATCTCCTCTATTGTATGGTTCTTTATTGAAATTCCCAAGCATTTGATCTTTGTTTTTGTGTTTCTAATCTGATTTTGATGATTTCCTAATGTTTAATTGAGTTATTTGGGGAAAATGAGTTGATTTGCGAATTGGATCTGATTTCCAGTAAGTAAGGTTTCTTTGATTCATATTTTGGATGTTTAATAATGTTGATAAGTGATTTTTATCAATGGTTATCAATGGAATCCCGAAACTTAAGAATCTCTATTTGTTTAGGTTGTTAGTTTTAAGGTTTGTGTATCCCGAGATCATTGCCCGCGTTTGGCCATGGAGGGTCAGGCACCTGCGCCTGTGGTGGCTAATGCTTGTTGGAGTTATGGTTTAGGTGACCATCAGAGGCGTGATTGTCCGTTGTTGGCCCGAGGTGGGTAGGGTACTGCACATGTTGTTGCTCCGCAACGTGGTCGTAGACGCAGACCGTTTCAGCATCGAGATGGTGGAAAGAGGAGAGTAGCTCATACTGTTGCTATCCAGCCTGAGGGAGGTTTCACCCGAAGCTGAGGCAGGGCGGAGGTGTTGTGAGACGTGTAGTCCAGGGGCAGGGTGCCCAGGTTAGAGCACCGTTTAGCACTTGTTGGGTTTGTGATGATTAGTTGGCATGAGATATGTTTGACATGTTAATATTGTGTTTAAAGCATGTTGGAGTGGTTTGAGTATGCTTTTGGGATGAAAATCAGCCAAATCTGACATTATAGGCCCAGGCGTACCGATACGCGGGGGACCGTACGGTACGGTTAGGCAATTTCAGGCTTATGGGATCGATACATGTATTGTGCATTTCGATACGCCTAGGCAAATTTGGCCTGGCGTACCGGTTGGGGATGGGCATTTCGATACGAGTTTTAGCCTCTGGAATTCACTTTTGCAACTTGAACCCGCGTATTGAAACACCTGAGAAATCGTATCGGTACGATTTAAAATATTTCAAAAGTTCGGTATTTCAGTTAGGCGTATTGATACGGCTTGGTGGTGTATTGAAACAGTGTGTTTCAAACCGTATCGGTACGGGATTACCCGTTTCGATACGGGTGACCGTTTTTCTTGTGAATGTCACTTTTGGGCAGTTTTGCTTTCTTTGCATTTTAGTCCCTAAATCTTGCTCATGAAATTATATGTGGTAGAATTATCTGATTGAGCTAAAATTTGAGATGAAAGTTCGGACTCTAACTAATTAAAGATTGGTAACTTAAAAGTGGGTTTAAATCCTGAAATTTTCTGTATTTGCAATTTGGTCCCTAATTTGCAAATGTGATCAATTGGATGGCAAATTGATGCTCGATTGAGTTAGGGTTGCACCTGATGTCTGTATAAACATGTAGGGTTAATAATTGGCATCTAGATAAGATAAAAAGGAAAATAAATGGACCGGGTTTGGTTGTATCTCTTTGGTTTGCTACGGCAAACCTAATGTAGCCTTCTTGGCTCGGTTGGGCGTCTAGGTCGGTCAAGGGGGTTACAACAGGCCCCTCAAGTTTCGGTACGCGGGGACTCGTCCAGTCTCAGAATGTTCAAAATAGCTTAGGCGTATCGATACGCCTAGTAACCATATCGGTATGCATAGTGATGAAATAGTGTTCGTTTTGGTACACGAGTTACCGTACCAATACGGTGTTTAGCTACTAGAATTTGGATTTTCAAAGTATACAAGCCCGTACCGATACACCTAGGGACCGAATTGGTATGCCTTTGTCTTTTTGTGTTGTATCGCAACGCAAGACACCCGTACCGGTACGTAGACCGTTAATTCTGTTGAGATGCTGTCTGAAGTTTGGAATCTTTGCATTTTGGTCCCTGTTTCTTAAATGTGCAATTAAATGTGTATGAATGATTATTTTAGGTTGAGACTTAACATGAAGGCATGTAACATGACTAATTGAAGATCGGTAACTTTAATCTTATGAAATTCGTCGTAATTATTTGAAATTATGTTTTAGTCCCTGTAAAGTGTTTTCGAGCAATTGGATGTTGAAATGACGCCGGATTGAGTTGTAAATTTAACCATGATTCGTATGAACACCTTATGACCTAATAATGCATTTAGATAATATAAAAGAAAAAATGGACCGTTTTAGTTATAATTTTTTTAAGGTTTATTTCGATAAACCCTAATGTAGCTCGCTCGGTTCGGTCTTTCGGCTAGACTGGGTCAAGGGGGTTACAATATATATGAAACAAAAACATGAATAAAAGGTAGAAATTAAAGTTCAGAAAAAGGACAGGATCGAACAAAAGATAAAAGCGTAAAAAAAATACGAAAATTAAAGAGCGAAATTTAATGCTAGAAAATAAATGCAGAAATTAAAAGCTACACTAAACGGGCCATAAATAATATGGATCATACCCCGTTGTGGGTCATCGTAAGGACGAATCGAACACAAAAGATAAATAGTCAAATATATAAATAATAATATATAATATGATTAATATAAAACTATAATATATATATATATATCAATACGTAACATTATATATAATATATAGTAATAATATATAGTATGTATAGCAAATAAAACATCTATCACATAAAACATATAATATATGGATACATATAACTACATATATAATATGTATAGTATTTAATATGTGAAATAATATAATATATATATATATGTAAGACATAATAATAAATAAATATAATATGTATAAATTAAGGACTGAAACGGGAAGAAAATCAAATAAGTAAACTGAAACAAAGGTGGATTGAGAGGCAAGGGACCTAGAGAGTAATTTACCCATTAACCAATCCTCAAGTCGGGTCACCAAGCAGGTCCAGGTCGCCTGATACGGCATCGTATGGGAAGCTGCCCAAGAGAACAAATAAAACTTGATTTTATTTTTTAAAAAAAGCTAATTAAAAAAACAACCTCTTGTTCTTCCTAAAATCTGACGACTCATTTTCCAAACCCTAGAATCGGACGACGCTCTACCAAGCGACATAGCCGTTCATCGGTGACCACCCCGTGCCGCTCACGACGTCCTCTTTCTTCCAACGACAGGTAAGTTTCAAAAAAACCTTTCTTTTCTTTGATTTTTTAAAAACAAGATTCAAATCCTTTGTTTGCTCTTGAAATCAACTCGAGTTTGAAAACTCCCTTTTGATTTTAAATGGTATTTTCTTTAAGGTTTGAGTTAAAAACAAGGGTTGAAAAGAAATCAAACACCTTTTTTGATTCTTAAAAAAACCCTCTTTAATTCGAAAATTTGTTTTTTTTTTGTAATATTTTTGCTTTGACTTCCAAAATCGTTATAAAAACTTCGATTTCTAATTGAAATGAAAAAAGAAGAATTTTAATTTTATCTAAAACAATGAAGAAGTGGATACCTAGAAACTCTTGATTCTTTCTTTTTTGATTTTTTTAATAGTCGAGAGAGAGCCCCCTTTTTACAATGTGTTTCCATCTTGGCTCTTATAGCCATGTTTACATGATTAAAAGGAAAAATTGAAATTAAAAAATGAATTGGTTGCCCTTTTTGTTGTTTTGCATTGCTGAAATTGTCCTTGTTCGCAGGACATGGAGCGATTGAGAGAGGGACCACTGGGTACGGTCTGCTGCTGGGATGTGAAGGGTGCCCAGGGGTGCTAAGGACGTGTGCACCAGGGGCTCAGTTCGGTAAAGGTGGTGTTGCTAGATGATGCTTAGGCACCAAGGCGTGGTGCTTGGTTGAGGGTGTTAGGGTATGCCGATCGTGGCTCGGGACCAAGGATGCAGCACGGTGCTAGGGGTGAGGTTTGGTTGGGGTTATTCGACCAGGCCTAGGAATAGAAGGGTTTGAACAGAACCAGATTGGATTGGTTTGATAGGTTATTTGGGTTTGTTTAATTTGGGTTAAGATGGTGTAATGGGTATAGGGTAGCGGGGCAGTTAATTTGGGTTATGGATAATGTAAATGGACATTGATAAAAATAATTTTTTTGGATTTTGGGTTTTTAATTGTTTTTATTATTTTTTGATTAAATTAATTATTTTAGTTTATTCGAATCCGAACGGAAATGGGTGATTGCAATGTACAAATTTATTGTACAAGAATTTAGTTATATTAATATATATTTGATATATATATTAACTATTGGATAAATATTAAAAGAAAATAATTATTTTAATTATGATACTTTTAATATATAAATAATTTAATTCTATTTAAATCAATATATATATTTTAAAATCCTAATTAAAGTTGAATTGGGATTATATATTAATATATATATATATATATATTAAAATCCTAGTTAAGTTGAATTGTATTTAATATATATTTAAATTCAAATTAAGTTGAATTGGGATTGTATATATTTAATATATATATATATATATATATATATATTGAAATCCTAATTAAGTTGAATTAGGATTATATATATTTAATATATATATATATATTGAAATTTTAATTAAAGTTAAATTAGGATTATACATATTAATATATATTGAAATCCAAATATGAGTTGAATTAGAATTACAAGGGCTACATCAAGGCATGAGATATCTAGCTGTCATAAATTCTATTAGAAAACCCCTCTAAATAGTTTAGAGAGTTTTATATGCCCGTTTCAACTGGGTGAACTAAGTAGAGGTTTTGAGTGTTATCGTTGCGGCTTAGGAATCAAGATTGGATATCTATCTTCTCCAAATTCAGAATTTCGAATTTTAAACATGTAATTTTTCACCCTTATTCACCCTAATTTGTTCCTCGTACATGGATCTCTGGTGGTGATCGCCAGATATTTTTTTCGCCGTGCCGTGAGGAACCCAACAAGTACACCCTTAACTCCTTTGTTTCATGCACATCCTAAGGATGATGATTTGTTTGCTTTTATTTGATGTGTATGGTCGTTTTGGTTGTTTGGGTGCTAGAGACCCTCTTAAATGGTATAACTCGGATTTGATGTTAGTAACCTGTAAAAACCATAGTAAATCACTTTAAATAACTTTCATAAAATGAAGGATCGAGCTAAGGGATTTTTGTGTATGATTTGGGGGCTTTGGGGATAATTTATCGAGCCTAGGAAGTCATTTCTAGGTTTTGGAACCGGTACACTAGGAGCCCGTACCGGTACTCGAGTATTCTGGGTTGAAGAACACAAATGAGAAAATGAACTATTAGAGGGGTACCAATATGGTGTTCAACCTATATCAGTACCATGAAAGACTGTATCGACGTGGGTCAACCCGTACCAGTACACAAAGGCTTGGAAAATTCCAGTGAGCCATTTTCGTATACGAATGAAATGTAAAACCCAGACTGATACAGATAGCCCAATCCAATCTGAGATGTCATATTCGGGTCACCAAAATGACCTACGATAAAATTCGAGATAAAGATAAATTTTATCAAACCATGCAAAACATAAAACAATTTATAAATTGAAATGTAAATTTTGAAATCATTCAAACAATAAAAAAGAGTAGGATACACGTTATAAAAATGAGTTTTAGACTCTAATATAAAAACAAGACATGACCTCCATGCCCTCTAATTATATTGACTGTATTCCACAAGCAATTACGAAAAAGCTCTTGTTACTGATGTCGATAACTGCACCATATTAAAACTCTTTTAGCCTGCAACGGTAAATAACAACATGAGCTTTGGAAAAATATCAGTAATACAGAACTACCAAAAGATCAGGAATACAGAAACTGACACGATGATCCTGGTATCAATAGAATTTAGTTATGATATGAAATTTCATATTATCGTTATACTGGAAGGTAACAGGGTTGTTCAATACTTGAACCTCCGAGTATCAGTCGAGAAGTCTATAGATAAGAGAATCAGAAGGGAGATAGATTATGGAAGTTGAAATAGGGAGTTTATTGTGTTCCATTAAGAGTAGATAATAACCATACCGAGAGTTTTAAACATTGGTAATTTATTTAGTAGGGTAGATTCAAATGAGGAAGGGAAGTTTTATTTGAAGCACCTAACTACCCTTCAATCATACACCGGTATATAATTCCCTAGAACTATATCTATAAGGGCTTACCCTAGGCTCATTGGGCGTAAGAGCCAACCTAAAGGATACCTTAGGTCCAAAAGGGATTACCCTAGCCGAAGCATAGAACCTACCTAAGTGTTACCTTAGGTATAGAAGGAATCACCCTAGTTGAAGCATAGGAACCTAGTCCAAAAGGAATCAGCGTAGTCGAAGCATAGAAACCTAGTCTAAAAGGAATCACCCTAGCCGACGCATATGAACCTAGTTTAGAAGGAATTACCAGCCTGATCAGGGCTGAACCTACAAAGTCTTCATTTCATAACCCAGATTATATACCCCAAATAAAATCTGTTTTAGACAGTAAATAATAGTAGTGAGTCAGAAGTCATGACGTAGACAAATATTTTTACCATTAGTACAATAATATTAAAAATTATAATTCAAGTACATTTTTTATTAAAAAAACCATAACTCGTGATTTCATTTAGATAACAATCATACTTTTGAATCAAAGCATATGGTCTTGGTTTCAAATATGAAAGAATATGGATAAATTGGGCCCAAGGCCCTAAACTGATTAAAAGTCATAAAACGGGCTCCTTATTTTAAGGTCTCGAGTCGAGTCAACTTGTGTCGAATATTGACCGAGTTTTGACCGAATCAAACTCGAACTGCTCAACTCCGTTAGCATCCCTAAGTCTAACATTCAAAATTCTCCGATTAACTAGTAAGGCAAGGTTACTAACCGGAATTATCAGAGTTCATATTTTTTAATATTTTAAAATTATAAATTCAGTATGTTGGTCAGTCAATAAATTTCTGACAAATTCAAATACTTAATTAAGGATGTTACATATTAAGTGCAAGTCTAATGAAACTATTGAAAGTACAACGAACGCCCTATAGCTAAAAGATATACTTTTTTCATCAAAAGAAGGAAAAATCATTACTAAAGAAAAAATAATAAAATCGAGACAAAAGTTTGAAAAAAGACGACACTTATATCGAAACAGACATGAGTTAAAAGGTATACTTAACAAGAAAGAACCGATGATAAAGTGATTTCCTCTCTTGTTGTGAGGTTTACCTTAGTACACTGGATTTTGGCCAAAGTAGCAAGTTTAGATTTGGAGTTACATCAAACGGATGTAACAACTACTTATCTGAACGAAAACCTGAAAGAGAAAACCGTTGGAAAATTAGGATAAATTAAAAATTTTGAGACATATTTCTTATGGGTAAATGTAGAGATTCGAATGATGAATTTGTTAATTTATATTCTACTCCATGACATCTTTAAAACGATATCTCATATGCTCAAAACGGTTGAGTGATAAATGAAAAATTGATGTTCAAAATAGGTTGCTTGTGAACTATGTAAGGAAAATGAGAAACTTGCAAAAGTAGAAAAAAATCATTTCGAATCTGAAAAATCAATTAAATATGCAACTTGAATGTATTTTTTTAGTTTTATTTTCCGGTATATAAACCCACAAGATCTACAATGTAATGGGAGTTTTTTTGGTTAAAAATATAGAAAAAAGGAGGATTCGAACAAAAAAAGGGTTTTCAGATATGTTAAATCAAGGTTCGAATGAAATAAAAAATATAGCAGCTCGAATTCAAAAAAAAATTCATACCTTTGTTTTCGATTAGATTTGCGCATATCGGAGTATTCTTGTAAAAATTCAACTTCGGATTCGAGTTCAGAGCGTCGAAAGGGATCGAAAAGTGCTGACTTTTCAACTTCCGACCGCCAGCGACGACCGGCAGTCCACGGCAGCTCTCGGCGGCCGGCCACCAAGCCCAGGCTGGACTGCGCAGAGAAGCTAAAGGCTCTCTCCCTTTATTTTTTTTGTTTGAAACAAATGAATATTGGGTGCTTTTTCTAAAATTTTTGACTTATATACTAGATTAAAATTAGGGGTAAATTGCACATTAAACCCCTCCGCCCCAGCCTATTTTTCATTCCTAGTCTGTCGCATGGGATTATTGCACTATAAGTCCCTGGAAGTTTTAATTTGTTTTTAATTTGGTCACTAAATTGAATTTAATCAGATTTTTAATGAAAAAATCATGCAACTAGTCCCTCCGCCCCTAAAGGATTTTCAAAATGAGCCTGCCACATGGCAAAATTGTTGCCCAAGTCCCTACCATTTTTAAATATTTTACATTTTCATCCTTTTTTAGTTTAAGATTTTTTATTGTTTTATTAATTTTCCTTTTTTATTAATATTTATATTATTATTATGTATATATATATATTCTTTTTATTTTCTTATTACATAGTATATTTTGTTATATATATTATTATCTTAATATTATGTATGTACATGTATATAATATAATATTATATTATATATTATATGTATATTATTATTATTAGTAGTAGTATAATTATTATTAGTATTACTATTTTTATTATTATTATATATATATTCTTTCTTATTATATATAGTATATTATGTATATATACATATTTTTATTTCTATATTATGTATGTTGCATTTATATACACATGTATATTATTATTATTATCTTAATAGTATATTTATATTATGTAGTATTATGTATATATATAGTACATATAGTATATTATTATTATATATATTATTTTGTATATATTATATAATTATTATTATTCTTATAATTATTTCATTAATATATATTATATATTATATTTATCATAATGTGTACATTACTTTATACTTAGCATATTATAAGACATATGTACATTATTTTTTATTATCATTTTTTATTTATTATATAATATATGTGTATTATATTTTATATGTATTATTTTAACTATATAATATGTTTTGTAATATTATATATGTAAAGTTTCTTTTTTTATATAATATATATTTGTGTATATGTATATTATAATAGATATTATACGTATATTATATTATTATATTATTTTATTTTTTTTGTATCTCATTTCGAATATTTTTTAACTCGGTTTATGTTAAGGAAATATTTTCCATTTTATTTCGAATAACTGGTTAGGAAGTGACATCCTGACTCATTCAGGTGTCATCCTCCTTGGTTTTCATAAATAAAGAAATATTCTCCTTAGACCGTTTTCTTTTTTTGAGGATTAAATTTTAAATTAAAATCAAAATTTTGTTTTCTTGCAATGACAACACCAAATCAACGCGGTACCAATTCTGGGCGTTGTGGGGGGTGCTAATTCTTCCCCAAACGTAACCGATTCTCGAACCCAACTTTTTGAATCTCTGGTTATTTTTACGGTGTCCGGCCTATCAAAGTGGCTGGTGGCAACTCCACCTCTTATTTTTTTAAAATTCTCCATTTTTTCATCCATTTCCCATTTTTTTAAAAAAATTTACAGTATTCTGCTGGGAGATTCATCCCGGTCTCCGGGTGACGTCTCTTTTGATATCGTAAAGAAACAAAATTTTTTAATATTATTTTCAAATGAGGGAAAAACCTTGTTATCACAGCTTGGCGACTCCGCTAGGGACATTTTTTTAAAGAAGATCAGGCCAATGTTGGTTTTGATTTGCCTTGCAAAAATTTGAATATTCGATTTGATTTAATTTTTAATCCTCCGACATTCATGCATGAGCTTTCTACCCGAGCTCCTCAACCCTTAAGTGGGAGAGGTTACTTCGCTCCATGGGGTTTTCACCCCCGTATAGTGTTGTAATGTGCTCCTGAAGTATTGGTCCTTATATTTTGTAGGGTTTTCACCCTTGTATGGTATAAGGGTCGTATTCCCCCGAATCGATATCCTCGCGACAGTTCGGTACCTTTTCCTTTAGATCTGAACCACATATAGTGAGCCGTAGAAGATACCCTTTTAAAGCCGTGCGAAACTCTGCCCATTTAGCGATCACCCTTTTAGGCTTTGATGCATTTATTTGATTTTTTATGTACAGTTTTTATTAATATTTTGATTCGGACTAACCTCATTTCCTGATTTTGATCACATCATATTAAATTCACTCATTTTGTATTAATTGCATGACACCATCATTTTAATTTTTTGCATTTCGCAAGCATGAAGTATTGATTCACGACTGGTTTCCAATTTGAAAATTCACTATCGAGAGAAAATCTAGTACTCTAGATATCAATGCAACATTCTATGTTGTGAATAAATCCCGTGAGTTTGGAAGTTGAGCCGCAGGAACCATTCTTGAATTTAGTACCTCCACATCTAGAACATGCACCTTGCATTTACATGCATACATTCAGAATTTTGAAATTGATCCTCGGGATGCCCAGTGCAAGAAATACCAAATAAAGCGGAAGTTGACCGATCTAGCACTATACCGAACCTATGCAAAAGCCCAGTTCAGAGGCATTCTTAAGAATGACCATTGCATATACCATGCCTCTACAAGGCCCCATGTCTAGGGAGCATTTCCTAACGAGTTCCAAAAGCGAGCCTCCGATGTCGAATCTGACTTTCGGTCCGAATAGGGGGCAACATAACACGTTCATCCTTAAAGAAAAGGCGAAAATAAACTCCAAGCTTCGAATTTGCTCCATTCCAGACGAAGTTCAATGAAAATAATTTTGGGGCATGCACCCGGCAAGATAGCGGAAGGTGATCAAAGCCAAGGAAGATTGGGGGCATTTCCGCGAAACAAGTTCAAGAACTTAATCCGACCAATATGAAGTCAGGGGGCATCCCTCCGAGGGGCAAAGAAAATCATTCACACATTCATTAAGATCATTTGGCATCAAGTGTATACATCATACATTCATACGAGTTACTGTGCATGCATATTAGACATAAAGTTGCATTCATCCATCAGGCATTCATTTTTTTGCTTGAACATATAAACAGGTCCAAGAAGGAGATCGAAGAACCTCAATCATGGGGGCAACAACATGATGATCAACCTCTAGCCCCGAAGAAGGCCGAATATGCAGAAAAGCTCAAATATCCAGCTCAATGGCAAAATTTTGAACAATTACTAATTAATGTTCTCCTTCATTTTCAGATCTCGCACTACTGTTGATGATGTAACAAATTAAAGTTTTCTCTGGATCTCGACTCTTCGCCAGTGATGTAGCAGATCCTACCTTTTCCCGATCTTGCCTCTCCGTCAGTGGTGTTGAAAGATCAAATTTTCCTCTAGATCTCATCTCTCCGTTAGTGGTGTAGTAGATCCTATATTTCCCAGATCTTGCCTCTCCGTCGGTGGTGTGGTAGACCAAGTTTCTAAAGATCTTGTTTCTCTGAGATGGTGCAGCATATTAAACATTTTATCAAAGTTTACCTCTGGATCTCATCTCCGTCAGTGGTGTAGTGGATCCCATTATTTCTAAATCCTATCTCTCCGTCAGTGGTGTAGCGGATAAACTCGTTCTAGATCTTGCATCTCTGTCGATGGTGTAGCAGATCAACCATTTCATGGATTATGCCTCCGTCAGTGGTTGTAAACCAACTTAGTTCAAATCATGTTTCTCCGTCAGTGGTTGTAAACCAACTTAGTTCAAATCCTGTCTCTCCGTCAGTGGTGTAGCAAATCAAACCTTATCCAGGTCTAGCTTCTTCGTTGGTGTTGTAGCTAGACCAAACTTCTTCCTCAGATATTATATCTTTCTTGTAGTTGTGATAAAAAAAGAAAAAAAATTCAAAATTCAAAAGATAAAAAATATAAAAAGAAAAAAAAGAAAAAAATCAAAAAAAAAATAAAAAAAATCAAAATTTAGGGAAAATAAAAAATCAAAGCTTCATTTTCCGATCTTGCTTCTTCGTCAGTGTTGCAGCTGATCAAAACTTTAAAGACCGTGCCTCTTCGTCAGTGTTGTAGCTCGGTCAAATTTAGGTCTCGCCTCTTCGTCAGTGTTGTAGCTGGACCAAATTTACTGACTTCCGATCCTGCCTCTTCGTCGATGTTGAAGCTGGATCAACCCTACTGACCTCAGACCCTGCCTCTTCGTCGGTGTTGTAGCTGAGTCAACCTTTACTGACTTCCGGTCCTGCCTCTTCGTCGGTGCTATAGCTGGACCAAATTTATTGACTTCCGATCCTGCCTCTTCGTTGGTGCTATAGTTGGATCAACCTTACTGACTTCAGACCCTGTCTCTTCGTCGGTGCTGGAGCTGGGTCAAACCTTTACTGACTTCAGGTCTTGCTCTTTGTCGGTGTTGTAGTTGGACCAAATTTACTCACTCCCGATCCTGCCTCTTCGTCAGTGCTGTAGCTGGATCAACCCTACTGACTTCAGACCCTACCTCTTCGTCAGTGTTGTAGCTAGGTCAAACCTTATCGAATTCGGTCCCGCCTCTTTGTCGGTGCTGTAGTTCAGCCAAATTTACTAACTTCTGATCCCGCCTCTTCGTCGGTGTCTTAGCTGGATCAACTTTACTAACTTCAAAACCTGCCTCTTCATCGATGCTTTAGCTGGGTCAAACCTTTACTGACTTCATATCTTGCCTCTTCGTCGGTATTATAGCTAGACCAAATTTACTGACTTCTGATCCTACCTCTTCGTGGGCACTGTAGCTCGATCAACCCCATTGACTTCAGACTTTGCCACTTCATCAGGTGTTTTAGCTTGGTCGAACCATACTATTCTTCGGTCTTGCCTCTTCGTCAAGTGTTGTAGCTGGGCCAAATTTACTCTTTCAGATCTCATCTCTTCGTTAGAGTTGTAGCTGGATCAGACATCAGAACCTCCATCTTTCGATCCCACCTCTCCGTCAGTGTTACAGCTGGATCAAACTATTTTGACAAGTCTAAAAAAAATGTTGGCACAACGTGCTTAAACACGGTAAAGTTTAAGACAATGGATAATTCAAATATCCATCAAAAATCTATTTTCACGAATGATAGAGGGAAAATAAATCCTTTGAAAAATCCAATGCCATGATTGGTATAAACTGATTGTACCCAGGGGAATGGTACAACTAGCCCGGAGCAAACGACTGCCGGTAAAGGCAACTCAAAACCGTTGATCCCTGTGCATTTGGGAAAAATGCAAAAGAAGCTCTGCATCAAAATTTACCAACTTCTGGTCCTGTCTCCTCGTCGGTGTTGTAGTTGGGCCAAACCTTCATCTTTTGATCTTGTACCTTCGTCAGTGTTGTAGTTGGATCAAGTTTTGCAGACATTGCCTCTTCGTCAGTGTTGTAGCTAGGTCAAATTTTCTCAAAGCATTGCGTCGTCATCAGAGTCGTAGCAAGCCGAACTCGTTTTGTCTCCTCCAACGGATCACCTCAGATTTTTGTCTTCCCCAATGAATCCTCTATTTTGAAGATTTGCTTACAAGAGCGGCCAAGAAGATCAAGAGAAGTCCGAGAAGAAGCAGTGGCCAGAGAAAGAACCTAGACCCGATCGAACAAAATGGTTACTCTTTTATCTTTTCCCTATTCCTGTTACACAGCAATGTGCAAAGAAGGGGCAACTGTTATAACCAATTTTGTCTGGGCCTAAGCCCAAACCCGGTTTTAATACCCATTACAATATTAAGCCCAATTAAATACCCATCAGACCCAAATTGAATACCCAATATTCATTAATTAAAAAATAACCCATTACCATATTACACAAATACCCAAAATACCCTTAAAATATCATAACCCTAAAATAACCTAAACCTAAAAAAACCCTAGACACCCACTTGCCTCTTAGTCGCCCCCTCATTGTTCGCGCGTGGTCGACACACACACCGGCCGTCGCTCCATCCAGCCCACTTGCCACCGACCTCTGCTTCGTCGCCTGACATGCCAGCCACCGCCCAAACCTGCAAAAGTAGGAAAAAATCATCTCGAATATGAAAAATCAATTAAATATACAACTTGCATATATTTTTTAGTTTTATTTTCGGGTATATAAACCCACAAGATCTACAATGTAATGGGGAGTTTTTTGGTTCGAAATATAAAAAAATGAGGATTTGAACAAAAAGAGAGGGTTTTCAGATTTGTTAAATCAAGGTTCGAATGAAATAAAAAATATAGCAGTTTGAATTCAAAAAAAATTCATACCTTTGTTTTTATTAGATCTACAGATATCAGAGCATCCTTGTGAAAATTAGCTTCGGATTCGAGTCTAGAGCGTCGAAAGGGATCGAAAAGTGCCAACTTTTCAACTTTCGACCATTGGCGATGGCGGCGACTGGCGGTCTACGACAGCTTTCGATGGTCGGACACCAAGCCTAGGCCGGACTGGGCAGAGAAGCTAAAGGCTCTCTCCCTTTTATTTTTTTTTGTTTGAAACA
This sequence comes from Hibiscus mutabilis, assembly GCA_019671005.1. NCBI lineage: Eukaryota > Viridiplantae > Streptophyta > Magnoliopsida > Malvales > Malvaceae > Hibiscus > Hibiscus mutabilis. The sequence continues at coordinate 27,725,793 of CM033746.1, forward strand.
AATGAATAGTGGGTGCTTTTTCTAAAATTTTTGACTTATATACTAGATTAAAATTAGGGGTAAATTGCACATTAAATCCCTCCGCCCCGGCCCATTTTCATTCCTAGTCTGTCGCATAGGATTATTGCACTATAAGTCCCTGGAAGTTTTAATTGGTTTTTAATTTGGTCACTAAATTAAATTTAATCAGATTTTTTAATGTAAAAACTCATGCGACTAGTCCCTCCGCCCCTAAAGGATTTTCAAAATGAGCCTGCCACATGGCAAAATTGTTGCCCAAGTCCCTACCATTTTTAAATATTTTACATTTTCGCCTTTTTTTTAGTTTAAGTTTTTTTTATTAATTTTCCTTTTTATTAATATTTATATTTATATTTATATTATTATGTATATATATATTCTTTTTATTTTCTTATTACATAGTATATTTTGTTATATATATTATTATCTTAATATTATGTATGTACATGTATATAATATAATATTATATTATATTTTATATGTATATTATTATTATTATTATTAGTAGTATAATTATTATCGGTATTTTTATTTTTATTATATATATATATATATATATATATTCTTTCTTATTATATATAATATATTATGTATATATACATATTTTATTTCTATATTATGCATGTTGTATTTATATACACATGTATATTATTATTATTATCTTAATAGTATATTTATATTATGTAGTAGTATGTATTAATATATAGTATATATATATAGTACATATAGTACATTATTATTAATATATATATTATTTTGTATATATTATATTATTATTATTATTATTATTATTATTTTATTAATATATATTATATTTATCATAATAGGTACATTACTTTATACTTAGCATATTATAAGACATATGTACATTATTATTTTTTATTATCATTTTTTATTTATTATATAATATATGTGTATTATATTTTATATGTATTATTTTAACTATATAATATGTTTTGTAATAATATATATGTAAAGTTTCTTCTTTTATATAATATATATTTGTGTATATGTATATTATAATAGATATTATACGTATATTATATTATTATATTTTTTGTTTTTTTATCTCATTTCGAATATTTTTTAAACTCGGTTTATATTAAGGGAATATTTTCCATTTTATTTCGAATAACCGGTTAGGAAGAGACATCTTGACTCATTCATGTGTCATCCTCCTCGGTTTTCGTAAATAAAGAAATGTTCTCCTTAAACCATTTTCTTTTTTTGGATTAAATTTTAAATTAAAATCGAATTTTTGTTTTTTTGCAATGACAACACCAAATCAACACGGTACCAATTTTGGGCGTTGTGGGGTGCTAATCATTCCCCAAATGTAACCGATTCCCGAACCCAACTTTTTGAATCTCTGGTTATTTTTTACGGTGTTCGGTGGCGACTCCATCTCTTATTTTTTAATTCTCCATCTTTTAAATTTTTACGGTATTCTGTTGGGAGTGTTATCCCAGTCTTCGGATAACGCCTTTTTTCATATCGTAAAGAAATAATTTTTTTTAATATTATTTTCAAAGGAGGGAAAATCCTTGTTATCACATTAACAGAACAACACCCTGCATAGTTTAAGGTATTGGATTTGTCTACAAGATCGTTTTGTCCTTTAGGCTGTGCTGTTTGTCACGGGCCGCCAGCCAAGGCCCGAGTCATTGGCACCACGGGGTGCACACCAGGGTTCTTAAGAGGTTCAGATAGAGATTTTGGGCCCAAAGAGACCACCAGACTTAGCCCGATCCGTGGGAGATTCTAGAAGGCATATCCATCCATTTTTACCTATGTAAACTTGCCTCGTATACATAGGATTTGTTACCATAGATAGATGGGAATATTCCAGGATTGTACCATTGTGGTTGGTGGGCTTTGATCTTAGCCGTCGATGTAAATTTGTATAGACCGTCAGATTATGGGGAACTCAACTATAAATAGAGGCTTTCCCCTCCTCATTTCATGTATCCAAGTTTCCAAGGAATAAAGGCATTTACTCTAAATCCTCTGAGTGCTCTTGTGTTCTTTTCTTTGTTCTTTAACGTTCTTTTGAAGTTCTTCTTCGCTCATCTCGTTTGATCCGTTTTCGCGTAGAACGCTTTGCGTTTGTCGGTGCTTGGGAAGTTTGATCTTTCGAGAGGGTTGAAAAGGCTTACTTAGGCATTTATCTTGAGTCACATCGCCTAAGGCCGCACGGTGGGCTGGTTGGAACTCTAGCCACGTGACAGTTGGTATTAGAGCCTTGTTCGAGCGACGTGAGCTAGTTCAAGGCACGAAGCATCGAGTTGAGATGGCACCAAAGAAGGGAGAGAATGCTGCTGCGAGCCAGAAGGGTATGGAGACCCAGACTGACAAAAGAAGTCGAGCAAACTCGAGGGACAAGTTGTTGGCGCTCGAGGAGAGGGTCACCAAGCTTGAGGGATCTATGAAGGATTCTGCAGAGCGACTCGACGTGGTGGATACACGGCTCGAGGAGCTGGATGACCAGGGTGATCAGTCAGAGGGAAAAAGAGATGCTCTCGAAGCCATGCTGAAGGCATTGAGGGTGGAAATGGTGGATCTAAAGGCGAAAGTGATGGTTTATCAGGCTGCCATGCGGAACGGTGTGTTAACCACGTGACACCTAGACCAATGAAGGATATTTTGAAGCCAAAAGAGTTCAAGGGGAACCGATCGACGAAAGATGTTGAGAACTTCATTTGGTGTATGAAGCGGTACTTCCGGGCGATGAGCATCACAGACGATGCCGAAAAGGTAAATACTGCTGTTGTTTACTTGACTGGCGTTGCTTTGTTATGGTGGCGACGTAGGTGTCTTGATAGGAATAGTGGGGGCACGGGCATTGAAACATGGGAGGAGTTCCAAGCGGAGTTCAAGCAGCAGTTTTGCCCGAGTAACACGGAGAAAGAAGCCATGACCAAGTTTAGGAGGCTTCGACACGATGGATCCACTGCAGATTACATCTAGAAGTTTAGTGAGCTACAACTCCTTATCCCTGGCTTGTGTGAGAATGATGCACTTTTCACGTTTATGGATGGATTGAAGCCATGGGCCAGGACTGAGTTAGAGCGAAGGGATGTGCAGGAACTTTCCAAAGCCCTAGCCATTGCGGAGTCCTTGACCGATTATAGTGCTTACAAGTCCATGGAGTCCAAGTCTTCCAAGCCCCATGGCAAGGGTATTGGTGGAAGAGACGAGGACGTGTCCGGAGATAGCAGCGATGATGGCAAGTAGAGCCCATCGACCAAGCCAAACCGGCATGCGAAACCAGATGATCGGAAGGATCGAGGATCCATAAGGTGCTACCATTGTGATGGTCCACACGTAGTGAAAGACTGTCCCAAGAAGAGGAGCCGTCTCAATGCCATTGTCCAGGAGGACGACGAGTCAGATGGAGAACCTGGTAGAGTTGGTGCAATCTCTAGCATCAAAGGAGGGAAGCCGAGGGTAGTAAAAGTACATCGAAAGTGTTACCGATGTAAAGGGCCGCATTTAGCGCGAGAGTGCCCGGATCGAGTCAAGAAGCCTAAGGAGGACGAGCCCGAGAGTGATGAGGTTGCGAAGCTTGGCTCGATGATATTGAATTATGCCAAGGCGAGGAAGGTCCAGAAGCAGAATGGGTTGATGTTTGTCGACATCAACATGGTGGGACGATCGAGGAGTGCTTTGGTAGACACCGGGGCAAGCGATCTGTTCATGTCCAAGAAGGTTGCCGATAAGGTTGGTCTTAAAGTTGTGGATTCAACCGGTAAGATCAAGGCTGTGAATTCAATGGAAGTTCCAGTTGTGGGAACAGTGCGGAAGATTGAGTTGCAGATCGGGGATTGGAAGGCTAAGGAGAATTTTGAGGTAATCGAGTTAGATGACTTTGATTTTATTTTGGGACTAAATTTCCTTGACCGTATTGAAGCTCTCATCATTCCGTTTGCCAACGTCGTGTGCATTTTGGATCCGAGATAACGGTGCGTTGTGCCTGTGTGCCGAGACAACGGGCGAGGAACCAAAAAGCTGACAGCCATTCAGCTTGTCGAAGATGCTCCAAGCCAAGGAGGCATCGAGTTGGAGGCGACAGTTGGGGACACTACCTTCGATGGGCTAGAGTTGCCCGAGGTAGTTGGCATGAAGGCCGTCGAGGAGCCATTCATGAGCGAGGTGGCTGAGGCATCGAACTTCAATGGGAGAGAAGTGTCGATGGGTTTTGCATTGCCGAGGAGTAGTGGGGCATCAAACTTCAGGGACGAAGGATTGATGTGTAGAGTAAATGCCGGGAAAAAGAGTGAGGTACGTCTTGAACACGATGTTAGTGTTTTACAGTTTGATTTACCAGATTTGTTGGGTGTAGGGCGCAGAAAACCTAACCCATCAGACGGAGTTGCCAAGACTTGGTGCGGGCCGAAGCAACCTTTCAGAGTTCCGAGGGTTCGTTCGGTGTTCAACGTGAAGGCATCCAAGTTTGTGCACAAGGATCGGGAGAGTCCAGATCGGGGCAAGTCACAGCTGGTAGGAAAGAGTTCCTACGATCAAGATGTGCCTGAGACGGGTAATTTTGCATGGCGGTGCGAGCCAAGGCGAGCAGTCCTTATGGGGGGACAACCGAATCAGAGTCCGGTGCTCTTTATGGGGAGAACGGTCCTTATGGGGGGACAATCAAGCCAGATTCCGAATTGGGAGTAAGCCAAGGTGTGTGGAAGGAAGCTCCAGGATCGATCTCAACTTTGTTCGAGAGGCGCGACGAGGGTGTCGCCAAGTTTGGTGGGGGAGATTGTCATGGGCCGCCAGCCAAGGCCCGAGTCATTGGCACCACGGGGTGCACACCAGGGTTCCCAAGAGGTTCAGATAGAGATTTTGGGCCCAAAGAGATCACCAGACTTAGCCCGATCCATGGGAGATTCTAGAAGACATATCCATCCACTTTGACCTATGTAAACTTGCCTTGTATACATAAGATTTGTTACCATAGATAGATGGGAATATTCCCAGAATTGTACCATTGTGGTTGGTGGGCTTTGATCTTAGCCGTCGATGTAAATTTGTATAGACCGTCGGATTAGGGGGAACTCAACTATAAATAGAGGTCTCCCCTCCTCATTTCATGTATCCAAGTTTCCAAGGAATAAAGGCATTTACTCTAAATCCTCTCAGTGTTCTTGTGTTCTTTTCTTTGTTCTTGAGCGTCTTTCGAAGTTCTTCTTCGCTCATCTCGTTTGATCCGTTTTCACGTAGAACGCTTTGCGTTTGTCGGTGCTCGGAAAGTTTGATCTTCCGAGAGAGTTGAAAATGCTTACTTAGGCGTTTGTCTTGAATCACATCGCCTAAGGCCGCACGGTGGGCTAATTGGTACTCTAGCCATGTGATAAGTTTCACACTATTTTCACCCCTTCTTTTAAAGAATGGATTTTTATTTAGAGTTAATATTCACCACCACACATTGATGATGACTGATGATTCACATCAATTGCCCACCAAAATCCAAAAACACCCACACCCTCAATCCCATATATAGCTTCCCACGCTTGTCTCTCAATTCGATCTCGAATACCTTCGTTTCTCTCCAATCCCTTCCTCCGTTTGCCCCCCAAATCCCTTCTCTCTTCCCGTTGTCCCATGTCCACCGTCGCCGACAATCCCCGCCGCCTTCGCAGTGTCGTTTTCGACATGGATGGCACCCTCACCGTCCCTGTCATCGACTTCGCCGCTATGTACAAGGCCGTCCTTGGAGACGACGAGTACAGGAGAATCAGAGCTGAAAACCCCTCCGGGATTGATATCTTGCACCACATTGAGAATTGGAGTCCCGATAAGCAGCGAGAAGCTTATCAGATTATTGCTGATTTTGAAAAACAGGGCCTTGATCGCTTCCAAATCATGCCTGGTTAGTGTTCAGTGGCTGCAAATGTTGAAGGAGAATGTTATAGGAGGGAAAGGGTTTTCAAAGCATGCTACTTTTTTATATACAATTATTATATGATTTTTCTTTCAAGATTTGAACCTGTCGCATTCAAGTTTAAGTTTCAAGTTATGTGCATGATTAAAATGTTAAGAGTAGCCTTTTGAATAAGGGGCCTGTTGTTTGGTCATGGATACACAAAAACATTTAAAAAATTGAATATATTTGTTGAACTTTATCCGTATCTAACTAAGTCCAGATAACATGGATCTGGTCAGTGGTTCCTGTGTTTTGTGGTTTCATTGTATTGGTTGAGATCATTATAGAACATGGCTATTTGCCCATTTTTATTCAGAAAATGTAGGTATTTTTGTGGATTTAGGGTAAAATTAGCTGATAGATTTGTTCATTTGCTGAGTATCTATATCGTTCATGCAAAATTCTGTCACTTATGGACTTGATGTTTCCTTTGATCATTGTCATTTGATGTTTTGTCTTGGATTTACCTTTGTGCTTGTTGGATCTCCCTTTTAAGTTGAAATAGTGTGTGTTCAGTTCAAAATATAAGTTTCTCTCTTTCAGCTAAAGAACTGCATATATTTTTCCATTTTACATGCTAATCAATATAAGGTTGTAACATTTGATTGATAATGCTGCAGGTGCAGCTGAACTTTGTGGTTTTCTTGATGCAAAGAAAATAAGGTCTAGTTCCACCATGCCTTAGCTTTTCGTCCTATACTTATTTGACATCATTGGTGCTCGGTTTCTTCATTTTGCTTGAAGTACTCGTATTGGAAATATATTCGGACGATAGTGGGGATATTGCCTTCCAACAATACTTCAAATACATGCATAGAGTTGGAAAAAAATTGAACATATCCATATGCGACTCCTAATCCCAAGTCCAAGTAACTGAGCTTTTCATCTGAAGATAACTGTGCTGCAAGTAGAATAGTTATTGTCTCACGGTAGATCAATGAGCTTCTGTATGTCCCATTCCATTTGGCTTTACTGCTGTCTGGACAGTAGTTACCATAGTTATATTACTTGATATTGATAGCAAAATGTTCCCCCCCCCCTCCTCCATGATTTTTTAAAATCTTAACCTAAGCTTCCATTTGTTTCAAAAGGGGACTAATCACTCGCAATGTCAAAGAAGCGGTTGATCTGTTTCATCAATGGTTTGGAGTAAGCTATTCGAAGCTTGAAATCAAACTCTTCTGAAAATTTCTTGTTAGATTGGAAGGTCGAAATAAATCTAACATTCATTGTTTCAGATGATGTTTTCTCCGGCACTCAGCCGGGAGTTTCGCCCTTATAAACTGAACCCTGCTCCTCTGTTGCATATTTGTTCGTCTTGGGACATTCAACCAAATGAAGTCATGATGGTTGGTGATAGCCTTAAAGATGATGCAAGTGTTTTCACCCAAAGCAAATGATAACAAACAATCAAGTGAAAAAAACCTGATGTTGTATGTGTATTTATCATCTTCGTGCACGGGATGATTAGGTCCCTCATATTACATCATGTATTTGCAGGTGGCTTGTGGGAAACGCGCAGGAGCTGTGACATGTTTGCTTGATGAAAAGGAGAGCTATGGCTCTCAAGAATTTGCCAACTTGGATCTAAAACCAGATTTCAAGGTGTCAACCCTGAATGAAGTTCGCTATCTTCTGAAATCTAATTTTGACTTAACACCTTGAGTTTGAAATCCAGACTCAACCGCTGGTAAAGGTCCTACTCTTGATAACTTCTTATGAAAGAAAGACTTTTATAGCTTAGGAACACATGAAAAGTGAGAACAGTGGGTTATTAAGGAACCTGGGCGTAATATGTTGCTTTGCTTATCTGAGGACAACGAAGAGATGTTTTGTGGTTTGAGTTGACACTTGGAAATTATAGCAGGATAACCATGGAGACAACATTCAGTTGTTCATGGTGGTGTGTATTTTATACTTGGTACCTTTGTTGTTCATGTCGATGTTCAACTGTAACAAAAATGTTAGCAAAGTTATGCCTTTCCACCGGTGAATCCAATTATGTTGAATTAATATCTTTCTGAAGTCCATTACTCTAAATCTTTTGCACTTTAACATTCCTTGCCAATTTTGGTTTAGTAAATTGGATTTCCACCAAGCTGATCTCCACGGAATTGTTGGAGAAACACCCAGAAAATGATGTTGAGTGTCATCCACTAAAGATTGAGTTTCATCAATTCTTCAAAAAGATCAAACCTATGGTCCAATTCAAGACTGGTCGATGGGAACTTGAGAAAGATGAAAACTCTACTTACAAAACTACATTTAAAAGGGTAAGTTCCAAATCAAAACCATGGTTCTTTAGACGTTAAAACCAATCGCAGGATATCGATCAGTTGTATCAAAATATCCAAATTCTCAGTCCTCTCACGAACATCCCAACCGGCGTCAGGCAAATTCTATGGTACTTCATGCGGCCTGTACTGGAACATCCTTCACATTGCCTCCCTATATCCTATTAGTTTTATTTTACGTTTCTGTTTTGCTCTATCAGTGTAACTTTTATCTCCTTTAAAGATGTAATCTCAAGGCTGTATTTCCAAAGTTTACTTTATTCTTAAAAGAAAAAAAACTCTCTGCAAATTATCAAAGCTTGTCTAAACGAAACTTTTGTTGTGCACCGGGCCGTATTTGGGCATAGGCAAAATGGACGTTGTCTAGGGTCTAATTTTTTTAATATTTAGTATTAGAGCCCAATTTTTTTAATAATTATTCGTAAGGATTTACTCTTAATATTTTATTTTTTAAAGGTTTAATTTTTCAACCGGAAAGACGGACTGTTTTCCAACTTTTGGGGAGTAGAGGCTTTCACTGGAACTGGAACTGGAACTGAAACTGAAACTCTCTTGTTGCTCACAATCTGACTTATCCTAGCTACGTTACTGGTTGTTTATTTAAGAGAGACTAATGGGAGCATTCGAGGGGAGTGAAAAGCCTCCAAGCTAGTAAAGGATTGGTAGTGGACCTAGGGTAGATATTCCTGCTTGCTTCACACCAATTGGTATCCAATTTTTTTCAGCACTTGTTATTATCGTTCAATTTTTTAATATTTTGTTATTAGGGATATATTTTTAAAATTTAATTTTTTAGTATTTGTTATTATGAGCATAATTTTTCTCGATACTTGTTATTAAGGGTTTAATGCTTTTCAATACTTGTTATGGTCCTATTTTTTTAATACTTGTTATTATGGCTCAATTTTTCTCTCAATATTTGTTACTAGGGAGCCTTTTTTTCCAATATTTGTTATTAGAGACATACTATTTAAATTTAATTTTTTTCAATTCTTGTTATTAGAGGCCTAATTTTTTCTAATCTTATTATTAGTGGCCCAATTTTTTTTTCCATACTTATTATTGAGATATACTCTCAAAATTCAATTTTTTCTGACATTTGTTGTTAGGGGTCCGATTCTTTCTCAATATTTGTTATTAGGGGCCTAATTTTTTTCAAGATTGTTATTAGAGACATACTATTAAAATTCATTTTTTTCCAACACTTGTTATTAGAGACCTAATATTTTTTTTCTAATACTTGCTATTATAGCCTACTTTTATTTTTTTCTAATACTTGCTATTAGGAGACTAATTTTTAAGTTCGCTCTTGGGCCATCAAAATCTCAAAAATAGGTCTGGTTGTGCACTCCTTAGAAAGCAATGGCAGAAAACTCTAGTTTTACCAAGATCTCTACATGCCTCATCTCATTGGAAGATATTAGACAAGGGTGAGCCTATGTGTCTTCTCAGAGAATATATACATGACCATCTCATCGAAAAAACTAGACAATGTATCTTCTTAAAGAATCTCTACTTACCTCATCTCGTCGAAAAAGACTACAAAAGGATGAACCCAATCCGTCTTCTTAGAAAATCATTGCATGCCACATCTCGTTAGAAAAAGACTAAAAAAGGGTGGACTTATACGCATTTTTAGAGAATTTATGATTGGTCCATCTCATCAGAAAAATCAAATAATGGGTGGGCCAATGCGTCTTCTTATATAATCTTTGTATGCCTTATCTCGTCGAAAAGGCTAGACAAAGGTGGGTTAATGCATCTTTTTAGAGAATTTTTGCATGCTTCATCTCATTGAAAAAGACTAGATAAGGGTCGACCTATATGTCTTTTCAGAGAATATATGCATGTCTCATTTCATCGAAAAAGACTAGACAAAAGTGTGTCAATTTGTCTTCTTAGAAAATATCTACATTTCCCGTCTCATCGTAAAAGACTAGACAAAGCGGGTCTATGCATATTCTAAGAGAATCGTTTGCATGTCCTATCTCGTGAGAAAAGATTAAACAATAGCGGGTCTATGCGCCCTCTCATAAAACAAAATGGTCACCGTACTTTCAAAAGTTATATAATGGACATTAAACTTTAATTTGTATTACAAATTGATCACCGAGTCGTTCATATCGTTAAAGGGGTGACATGACAGTATGGATACAATTGCTTAATAGCACATTTAGTCCTCCATATTTATACACTTAATCAATTTGGTCCTAGTTGGAACAAAATTAATAAATTTAGGCTCATTACTTATAAATTATATCAATTTAGTCCTAATCAGTAAAACCTTGAATCCTAAACTTTATACCCTCAATCCCTAAAACCATAAACCCTAATTTAAAAAACCCCAAAATTTCTAAAATTCCCCAAACCTAAAATCCTTAAATCCACCCATTATCACCATCGACCGTATTCCACTAGCCACCCCTTTCATCGTTGGACCTCCCCCACTGGTTATCCCACTCCCTCGTCGCCAAATATCATGCTAGCGACGACTGTCTAACGTTGTGTGAAAGTTATGAAATATGAAATCGATGAACAAAAAAATTATACGAAGAACGGGTGGACGATGGATGACGTGCACGACAAGAGGACGCAACTTCAGTGCAATGACAACATTTGACGATCAAAGGCGGTAGTGGGTGGATTTGGGGATTGTTTTGATTTTTTAGAATTTTGAGTTTAGGGATTTATGGATTTGAAGTTTTTTGATTTTTTAGGGTTGTATGGAATTTCAAATATTTTGAGTGTTCTTAAAATTAGGGTTTATAGTTTTAGTGATTGAGGATTTAAGGTTTTAGGGTTTAGTGTTAAATTGATAGAATTTATAAGTAATGAGCCTAAATTTATTTATTTTTCTGAATTAGTACCAAATTGATTGATTGTATAAATATGGAAGACTAAATGTGATAGTAAACAATTTTATTCAAACAGTCACATCACCCTTTTAACGGCAGTTAACGGTTCAGTTACTATTTTGTAAAAATATTAAAACTTTAAAGTTCATTATGTAACTTTTGAAACCTCGGATGAAACACCTAAACTTGAACCAAAGCAAAAACCTTCGACGAAATACCACCAACCTATTCCTAACAAGAAAAGTTCCTCTTTTCTCCTTCTGGTTTTACCCATGATTTCCTTTCTAATCTTGAAAGTGCTCCTCCATCTAACGTCTTCCAATGACGACCAAAACGTTATGTACTCCAAATATTTTTAAATCTCCGAGCTCTTCCAATCCGCTTTCACCCAAAAATTACAAAATTTTCAACCATGTTCATGACTCAGTTCAACATTGTGCATTGTCCCAACTAATGGCAATTTCCATTTCAATTAACTCTAGTTCCCGAGACATTCGAGAGCCTATCGATGTCCATTCTTTAATTATAGACCAACATTCTTATCGTTCAGTCTTCCTAGTTGGTGTCGTTGATTAGGAAATGCCTGCACTGTTGATGCTACATCTTGACTATGCGTTTGTAACAATAATTTTGTGTTAGAAAGTAAGCAATAATCCAAGAAAAAATAAACTGTAAAAATAAATATTGAATTTCTTAATTAAATCAAACAAAATACAAGAAAAAATAATTTGAAATTGAATCTAAAACAAGAACAAAGCTAAAACCGTTTACTTGTTGAGGCCTGTGAGAAAATATTTTTCTTAAGATAGATTCGTCCGCTCCTGTGGTGCTTGATAAACATTAGACGTCTATCTCCCATGACACAACAACAGAATGGGCACAACAGTAACATGCCTATAGTGATCAATGAACCGTAACCTCGTCTTCCTCTATCATCGAAAAAAACTAGTTTTGAAAATCACATAGTAAAATCAATTGAAAATTCTTTGTGTGTTGTATCGTATTAAACCTAGTAGGTTTACATTAACACCTTGGTCGTGATCCAGATCCGAAGCATTACATTTGGGTCACCTGAAATCTGACCCAACAAATTTCCATTTTTGAAAACATCAAGTTTAGCCATCTTTCAAAACATCAAATCATCCACGATTCATTTAATTAAATAAATAATATAAAACAGTTTACGAAATATGAGCTATGAGTTTAAAACACCGTAAATCAAAATATTTTTTCAAATAGAGTTTACAAACTCAACTATTGTAAGGTCCTATGAATACAATATCCTAAAACTAAACATCAAGTATTGTACTCTGAAGCAATGTGGTGCTGGGAAATTCCTTCTGGATGTGCTCTTCGGTCGCGATCAACCTACTAACCTGCGAACGAAAACAATGATTCCGAACGTTGAGCTTACAAATCTCAGTGGTGCATTTATACTCTACCATAATTCATGATAATCATAAAATAAACATGCGAGATAAATATAGTCTAGAGAGCATAGATAAGGCTTCACTATCTATGAGTTATTATCTAGCCCACACTAGTTTTTAGATCACCTATCTCAAGGCATCAATAAGTCTACAAGAAGTCTTACATGTTGAAGAATGCTTTACGATACTCGAGGTCACTCAGCCTATCGAGTTACTCAAGCTCACTCAGCCTATCTGTTGAGTTGATCAATCAATGAAAATGGCCAAGATGGGGTGAATTGATAATTAAAAATTTTGGTGGAAGCGAATGCCAAAAGAAAAGAAATCGGCACAAGTGATTTAGGGTGGTTCAACTTCTCAACAAGGTCTACATCAACTACCTTAGCTATCCACACTAAGGATTTCCACAAATTCACTAATTTGTCTTTCCTTTTAGGCTAAAGGAGATAAACTCACAAATCTTATACTTATACCCCAAAGTCTAGCAATTTCCCTTTCCTAAGGTTGGAAACAAAGAAGCAAACTATGAAAACCTCACAAGGTAATGTGTTTGCACAAATGAAGTTCACTAAACATTAACACTTGAATGAAAATGAAATTACAATGAAGAACACTCAAGTGGGTTACAAGAATTTGACAATAAAAGCTCAAAGATATTGGGTATGTGCTTGAATGCTTTAGAATGATTGTCTTCTTGCTGAAGAAGCTTTGGAGACTTATTTTTATACCCTTCATTGATTTCTATCAATTTGGGTTGTTGGGAAATTAAATAGAGCTGTTGGGCTACAATTTTACTACATTAAATGCTGTCTGGCAAGTGTGGACATCAGTATATGGATCTCCGTATCGTTACCTACTCAAAATAGAAATAACCGTTGCAACAAAGGGGTACCGGTATGTGGGCTAGCGTATCGATATGACATGAAGATTTTAACAGGGGCACCAGTGCGTTTCGTATCATATCGTATCGATATTGATTTTACTCGCTGGAATTGTAACCCTCTTGACCTGGTCTAGTCGCAAGACCAAGCGGAGCGAGCTACATTAGGGTTTACCAAAACAAACCCGAAAGATTTATATTAGAAATAGTCTATTTTTTCTTTTTATCTTATCTAAAGGCACAATTAAGTCCTAGTGTGATCATGCTGGTTAAGGTTAAAGGTACAACTCAATCGGGCGTCAATTCGACATCCAATTGCTCGAATTAGCTTTAAATGGACTAAAAAGTAATTTCCAACATTTATAAAGACTTTTACCAAATTAAGGTTACCAATACTCAATTAGACATATTTCTTGCCTTCATGTTAAATCACATCTCAAAATAACCACTCAAACTCATTTAATTGCATAATTAAGAAACAAGGACCAAATTGCAAGATATCAAACATTAGAAAGCATCTCAACTGAATTAACGATCAACGTATCGGTACAACTGCCTACTGTATCGAAACGATAGTAAAAGACAAAGGCATAACAATACGATCCTCAAAAGTATCGGTATGTTTTGTGTGTTTTGGTAATTCAGATTCTAGTAGCCTTTGACCGTATCGATACAATAACCAGTGTACTGACACCTTCACTATTCCTCAGCTATGCGTACCGATATGGTTACCAGGCGTATCGGTACGCCTAGGCTATTTTGAACAATCTGAGCCGAGACAGATCCTCGCGTACCAAAACCTTGAGGATTCGTACCGGTACGGTGAGACCTGTAATGACCTCTAGGTCCAACATATGACACTTTGGCTCAATCTAACACCCACAATTCAACCTCTAATCAACATACAGCATCCCAAACATCCAATCATCAAACATGGTAACATGGCAAGAGATCGTACTAAGCATGGCATAATCAAACATTCTCATAAGAGCATGATTTCTACCCAAGCATGCTTAAAGTCTCCCAATCCCTCAAAACCAATTATAAAGCATCATACAAGTCCAAAACAATAATCCAAACTTATACAACACAGGGAGGAATTCAAAATACATCTCCCAAAACAACCCGGTCACATTGCCTTCTTATTACTACTTAGTTCTTACGAAACCATACTTTGAAATGTATCGATTCCTTGGATCCTTCCTTGCTCACGTGTTGTCCAAGAAAGAAATTTCTCTGCATTGATGAGGAAAAGAGAGCGTAAGCTATAAGCTTAGTGAGGGAATCGCTAAAACACTCATCAATGCATTAAAAACCATTTAATTCAAACCAAATGTTATTATCTCATGGTAAAGCATCTCATGCTTCTCAAATCATATCAAATATACACACTTTAATCATTTTCAACACATGTATCATGGATTCAATCTCTACCTCAATTTAAGCTTCACATCTCAACACCTTTAACAAGCTTAAAGAGTACCACATGTATAAATCACATTATACAAACATAAACCATTTCTCATGATACACACATGTATAAATCACATTATACAAACATAAACCATTTCTCATGATACATTATCTCATATATTGGCTTTCAAGTGACTCTAAACCAGCAACCTTCGTTTCATAAACCACATCGGATACACGAATTTCTTAAGTGGTTCACGTAACCACTTCACATACATACCTCAACCGGAGTAACGACATAATTGCCGACCTCAACGGTTCAAATTGGAGCAATGAAACATTTACCCACCTCTGCGGTTTGGATGTATAAATCCACTAGCGGGAGAAAACGAAACATTTACCCACCTCAACTGCTGCGGTTCTCATGGTGGAGAATACAGACACTTACCACCCCTCGACACACATGAGACCACTTATTATAGTGCAATTTAAACCCTATGGCTAGCCAACTATATCTGATAACATTTTAAACATAGCCACTTGCCAATATATTTAGAAAACAACACCACCTTAATGTTTTACATATGCATCAAATCATTCCAACACAAATACATTAAACTATGTATTTTAATATTCTCAAAAATACTTTCATAAACCATATGCCATTCTCAATAATCATAATCTATGATTATTTGCAACATCTTTCACTTTCAAAACATGCATAATACAATGAGTAATCAAAACCATAAACATGTGCATGAGATTTCATTTTACAAAACCGAAATTAAGAGAAAGCTCAACCGATACTTACTTCCAAGCTTAGATAAGTGTATCGAACTTTATCTAAACTCCCACAACTCCTTTTTAAACCTTTTAACTGCAGTAAAATACTTTTCCACTCACCAACAATCCAACGCTTGCTTGTCGATGCGCGAATCAAGCTTCCGAAGCCTCCGCGCATTTTTCGAAAGGTAAAGGATTCAGTTCCCCTGCTTTACCCAAACAAAAATAGAGGATTAAAACACATTTATGCATCACAAACCTACATCAACCAACAAACACAACTTCACCTCACAAGAACCCATCAAACACCTCTCTAAATCTATCAAGAACACCACCAAACCTTACTCAAACAAAGCCCAACCAACATCCAATGATTCTAACATACTAACAACATCAATTAACATCCAAAAACATCCTAACCTCGTCCTTATAGCTCCATCATCTCTACAACAACAAGATCACACCAAAAACCAACTATAAACAATCCAGAGAACTAACAATTCATATAGTTTTGAGATTACATTGATTAATCACTTCTTTCAACATTAAAACTCATCCAAATAGAGATATAAATCCATTAGATTCAACATCAAAATAGATCCAAATCTGTTTCCAACAATTTTCCAAATAAAACTCAATTTAATCATTAAATCCATGTTATAATCATAATTCCTTAACATAAATCAATAACAAAGGATCAAGAAATTGGAAATTCTAGTAAAGAACCTTTCATTAGAGGAGAGAAACGAAAATCACCTCTAATTACTGATTTCTCCCTTAATTGGCAAAGCTCGATTGAAATCCAAAGAGATTTTGCAATAGGAATTGAAGAAATTAATTAAAAATAAAAAGGAAACCAATACGAATTGATTCCTAGAATTTTAGGAGTGGAAATCATAGTTTGGTTGCTGAGAAAGTTGAGAGAAAAAGGTTGGATGAAAAGTAGTTACGTAAGAAAGTGATTTGCGAATTAAAAATCTTTTTAATAAATCCTATTTTATTTAAATATAAAACCATTTAAAAACACCTTAAAATAGCCTAAATTAAGAGAGAAATCTGATGAAAATTATTGGTCAAATAGCTCCTTAAAGATTCTAAGTTTTGATTCTTTTATAATTTAGTCACCAAAAACAGTTTGAAAACTTTCATTTTAGTCACTAGACCAAAATGTCTTGAAATCGATTTAATTACCTCAAATTGACTTCACCAAATTACTTAAAATATTAATTAAGTAATTTCTTATATTTTCCATATTTTATTTTACCCAAATATCAATTTTATAAAATTTATTTTCCCGAAACTATTTGAATCACCTAAACTGATTCTTTCGAATCACTTACCCGATCCTATTCTCATCTAGGCCCAATTTCAGGGCATTACAAACTCTCTCCGTTTTAAGAAATTTCCTCCTCAAAATTTACTTGGCGGAAAAAGATGAGGGAACTGCTTCAACATGTCCTCCTTGCTCTCCCAGGTGGCTTCCTTTACACCACGATGCCGCCACAACACCTTTACCAACTCTATGGCCTTTCCTCGAAGAACTTTGCTACTCGAATCTAGAATTCTCAATGGCTCCTCATTATATGTCAAATCTGGATTCAATGCAATCTCCTTAACAAGCATTACATGCAAAGGATCCAATCTATACCTCCGAAGCATCATACATGGAAAATATCATGTATCTTTTCTAACTCTACCGACAACCTCAACCTGTACACAACTGGACCAACACGCTCCAACACCTCATATGGTCCAATAAGTCTAGGACTCAACTTGCCCTTCTGCCCAAACCTCATCACCTTCTTCCAAGGTGAAACCTTCAGAAACACACGATCACCAACTACATACTCAATCTCCCTTCACTTCAAGTTAGCAAAAGACTTTTGCCGATCCGAAGCCGCTTTCAAACGGTCACTAATAAGCTCCACCTTCTCATTGGTATCCTTCAACACATCTGACAAAAAAACATACTTCTCTTCTGCCTCTGCCAAACAAAATGGCGTATGACATCTCCTACCATATAAAGCCTCATACGGTGCCATCTGGATACTAGCTTGATAACTATTATTATAAGCGAACTCAACCAAAGGTAACTTCTTCTCCCAAGACCCTTGAAAATCTATGATGCAGCACCTCAACATATCTTCCAACACTTGGATAAAACACTCAGGCTGACCATCCGTCTAGGGATGAGACAAAGTACTAAAATTTAGCCGTGTACCCAAGTGTTACGTGTTTTGAGTGCTTCACAATTGGTGCAAGTATACATGTCGTAAGTTAAAGTATAGTAAAGATATCGTCTCCACAAGGATTGGTGAAACTCTAATTTTTAACTCCTCGCACTGAAAAGAGAAATAAATGGTGATGATAGGTGTTGGAAGTAACAAGTGAAAAAACAAGTAAAATAAATGAAGAAAGTAATTGAATAAAAGATTAGGCCGGGTTATCGTGGGTAGTGGTGCAATGGCTATTTGGATTGTCATGGAAATTGATTACTGAGGCAACTCAATTGCTAAGGCAACTAAGACCAGCTGAATTACCGTGGCAACTAGGTCACAAATTATGTCGTGGCAATTAGGGCTAGTTTTAATGCCGTGGCAACTGGGTTCCTTCCTTCAAAGCTCGACAAAGCATTCTTCAATGTCTTCTTGTTATCCCTAACCGAAGAACTAGTTAATTGTGTATGCCTTGGTGATACACCCATGCGTTAACCCTGGGTGAACAACAACCGATCTACGCTCCTTTTAGCTATTGAAATCCAATCCTTATTCCTAAGATGGATTAATCTTCATCGACGAATTGTTGAGGAAGACCATGTTCATTCGTTTCTTTAATCTAACTCTCCCAAGTATAGATAAATAGGTAACCCTTGAGATCCTCTCCTAATTCACTCAAAATTAAAAATAAGAACCAAGAATGAACAAACTTTGAATTTAAATTGCAATAATTGAACCTAAACCATCCAAACGTTTATCACAACCACAAACCCCAAATAAACCCAACCAATTTAAGTTAGTTCATGGATGGGGAAAAAGAAAATTCAATAAAAATAATCCCAGACATGGATTGCATAAAAACAAAATGAAGAAGATGAAGTGTGCGATCGGCCTTCTCTCTAGAATTCGATTCCCCAAAATTCGATGCCCCAAAGCTACGATTTTATATCCTATTTAAAGGGATTGATGCGATTAGCTTTATTGTTGATGAAGAGGATTTGAATGCATTTGAATTCCTTGAAGATATGGTCCTTATCCGATCAGGCATTTGGAATTTGAATCTAGTCTTTATCTCCTATGATCTGGATAATGTTGCGGATAATGTTGCATTTATCCAGGATTATCCAGTTATGCCACGACAATAAACATCGACAACGCCTTTAGAAATGTCCTCTTCTTGCCACGGCAACTCCTTCAGCAATGTCCCCTACTTGCCACGACAATCTCCACTTGCCACAACAATCCAGTCCTGCACAAAATAAAGCACACCAATAGCAATTTTCCCATAAAAACCAACCAAATGCAATACCAAGCTCATTAACTAAGGAAACTAGAAAACTATGCATGAATGCCTGTCAATGCAACTAAAATGAGCCTAAGTCTAACAATAATATGAGTATAAAGGGCAATAACAACACTACTTTTGCACACTCATCACACCCCCAAACTCGAACTATTGCTTATCCTCAAGCAATGAAAACACTAAAAATTACTTGCCAAAGCCCTTACCACCAAAACATGCTTCTTTCCTGACTTCGATCCTCAGAACCGTGGCACAAAAAAATGTTCGATTTTGGATAACACAGAGAATTACTCAAAATAGAATTACAATGCTAGTGAAATATGTGTGCGGCATTGTGTACAAGTCAACTAATAGGATTCCATGTGGACAATAGGTTTTATCGAATTATTTGCTGGGGCAATTAAGTTCAGTAGAGGCTGTTTTAGGTACCTCTAGCATATTTCTTTTTCTTTTTATTTTTATACTAGAGCCAGTTTCGAGCACCTCTAGCATTTGTAGGATCCCTAAGACTAGAGCCAGATGGGCACCTCTAGCTAAGGTTCATTGTTCGTTTTTTTCATCATTTTTTAAAGCTAGAGCCAGTTTCGGGCACCTTTAGTGCAATTTGCCCATTTTTAAATAACCTAAAGTTCAATAGGTCTCCCTTAATCAACAAGGCACAACGTTGTCAAAATATTCAGCATCATAGAAAAATTCCAAGTACTCTTCATGCTTGTCTAAAATCTAAGATTTTATCATGTAAGTGCATTGGTAAAAATTCATCATAGGATATCACCGTAGGTTTAGGCAGTTTAATCAAGTAAGAGACATGGCAAGTAACATATGCAACTTAACATGAGACAACAAAAATGAATGCAACTAACTATGAAACAACCCTCCGAAACCGAGAGAAGCATTGTCCCCAATGTATGCAAAATTTAAACAAATAAAAAGAAAAAATAAAATGCAAATGAGTTAGTCGGAGAGGTCATAACCTCGAATGACTAGTTTCCTTCGAGCCATTTGCTTGGTCCTTTTTTTGGCTCGTGTTGGTTGTTGGCACGAGGCTGGTAGTGCTTCCTAAATTGTGGTTTTCGATGCCTCCTTAACGTTTCATCCTCCTTGGCAACCTCCTCTAGGTCAGAAGCTTTACGCTTTGCTGGAAATTCTGATGGTGGGGCTAGAGGAGACTTTATCGGTGCGGTCATAGAGTCAGCTGAATCTGAAAAACCATGAAGAGATTCAGTACAAGAAGGTTCAACAATAGGTTCCTTATCTTTTTAAGGGACTTCAGTTGCCTCAGCAATGTCACTCGGCATAGGCACAGATTCAGATACCGGGGTAAGTAGTGCAGTAAGGAATACAAGAAAAGGAACAATGCTTTCGGGATAATTCTCCAGGATCACTCTCGTCAGGGATACGTCACGATCCTTCATGTAACGCATAAACAGCAATTGATGTTCTTCTATCTTGTCCAACCATTGCGACAAAGGGCGGAGGATTTTTGCAATCCCTTCTATACTTGCCGTGGCATGTGCACTTGCCTTGGCAATTGCTGGAGCAATGGGCATTTCCCTTATCGGTTCCTCACGCCGTAAACACAAACATTGGCTCTGGGACCATCCATTCCTCTCGGTCATTTTCTCATCCATAACATCAGTCGGTACATGTTTTTTTCACACAATCGAGATATCAAATTGGGGAAAAAGAGTGCTCCTACATCCTTCTTACTACAAGCTTAGATTTCATCAACAATTATCTTCCTAATATCAATAGTACGCTTGTGTAAAATAGAATGAAGCAATAATAAACGAGAATAAGAAATAGTGGTATTATGGGTAGTAGGCAACAAACTAGTTTTTATGAAATTATTCCATAGTTTGGCCTCAGGTTTTAACAAGATACGATTTACCGTGCCTTTTAAGGCTCCGTCATTCCATTTGGCTCTCTCTACGGTAAGATCTTGAAAAACCCTCTCCACTTTTTCGGCTGTTATGTTCTTGATATACTCGGCATGCTCATCCTTCTCCACCTAGAGCCCATAGTATGAATTGATGGTAGTGACATCAACAAGAATTGCTATACCTCGTACAAAAATACACGGGTTATCCAGATTTGGAACATGCGAATAGAATTCCCTTACCCACGAGATGTTGCCTGGTTTTGGTTGTTCATAGAAGATTTTCCATTGATGGTGATTGATTATCTTGAAGATGGAAGCCTCAAGCCCATAGTTTTTGAGGGAAACATCATATTCGAACCCTTACTCTTCCCATACCTTTCGATTTGCAAACTTGGCAAGATACCTATTCTCAACGATCGGAGATGCAAACCGGCGGAAAGATGACTCTGGTGTTCTTGAAGAACTTGGCTTGGGCATAGTCTTGAGGTTCCTGGCCATGGCTTTTCAGTTCTTGCTTGGAAAAGAGAGACAAAGGAAACAAGAGGAAAACTTGAAGAGTTACAAAAGATGAAAGAGTAAAGTGGAGAAACTGGAGTAGATGAGAATTTAATGGTTGAGTGAATATTTGGTTGAAGTGATGGATGGATATGCCATCAATGGGGGAAAAGAAGACAATGATGGAGTTTGGTGCGGCAAGGGTTTAGGAAAAAATGTTGGGGTGAAAAATTTCAAAGGGTGATTAAATCCCTTTGAACTAGTCGAAAAATAGCCCATTATCCACTTCAAGGGATAAATTTCATTCTCGTGAAATTTTATCCTAAGCTCAACTCCTTCTTCTTTGAAACTCTTATCCTAAAATTCAAACAAAACACAAAGATAATTATTAAATAAAAATAAGAGATAAAAAGATAAAGGCTAGAGATAATATCAAAACAAAATTAAAATAACAACTAAATCAAATAAAAAGATAGGATAAAGATCTAAAATCTAAAAATAACAAAAAATAAATAAAGCAAAAATAATAAACTAAAATAAAAAGTTCAAAAATTAAAATAAAAAAAAATAAATAATAAAAAAACTTTTAGGAAGAGAATTTTCATGCATCTCCTAAGGTTACAGTCTCCTTATCGCGAGTCACATGTGCACCAACATAGTGTTTCAACCGTTGTCCGTTAACCTTGAACTTATGTCCATCCACCGTCGATTTAACCACTACAACCCCATGAGAATAAGGTTTTACAACCTCAAACGGCCCAAACCATCTTGACTTCAATTTCCCAGGGAAAAGATTAAGGCGAGAACTGAAGAGAAGAACCAATTGCCCTGGCAAGAATTGCTGCGGCAATAGCTTCTTATCATGTCAACAATTGGTTTTTTCTTTATAGATCTTGGCGTTGTCATATGCTAAGGCACTAAACACTTCTATTTTGTTTAGGTCTAGTAGACACTTCTACCTTGCACTTTCCCAATCCATATTCATGGTTTTGATAGCCCAGTAGGCCTTATGCTCGATTTCCACCGGCAGATGGCAAGTCTTGCCGTAGACAAGTCTGTATGGAGACATGCCCAAGGGTGTCTTGTATGTTGTTCGGTAAGCCTAGAGTGCGTCATCAATTCTCAAAGACCAATCCTTTCGAAATGATTAACAACTTTCTCAAGGACCCCCTTCAATTCGCGGTTGGAAATTTCTGCTTGCCCGTTAGTCTATGGGTGGTATGTCGTGGCAATTTTATGTGTCACTCCAAGGCGCTCCAATGACTTCGCAATCAGTTTATTGTCAAAATGTGTGCCCTCATCGTTGATAATTGCCCTTGGTGTCCCAAACCGCGTAAAGATATTCTTTTGCAGAAACCGTTGCACAGTCTTTGCATCATTCTTGGGAACTACACTTGCCTCCACCCACCTGGACACATAGTCCACAACGAGTAAAATATAGAGGTTGGCAAATGATGACGGAAAAGGCCCCATAAAATCGATGCCCCACATCTAACAATTCGACCTCAAGTATATTCTGCAATGGCATCTCATGTTGCCTTGATATATTTCCCGTTTGTTGACAACGGTCACACCCCTTGTAAAAATCATGGGTGTCTTTGTAAAGAGTGGGCCAATAAAAATCAGACTGTAAAATTTTGGCCGCAGTGCGAGTTCCACTGAATGGGCTCTATAGGGTGAAGAATGGCATTGTTAGAGCACATTTTGCTGTTCCTCCTCAGGGACACATCGTAGTATGACCTGATCTGCATATTGTTTAAATAATAGAGGCTCGTCCTAATAATAATGCTTAGAATCATGTCGGAACCGCTTCTTCCCTTGCTGAGTAAGGTCATAAGGTAAAATACCACTAACTAGAAATTTACTCGATCTGCATACCAGGGTGTTGTCAATGCAATTGACAACCAATCATCCGAAAATGTATCATGGATCTCCAAAGAGTCATTGTCGATTTTCCCCCATCTAGCCTTGATAAATGATCAGCAACCTGGTTCTCCGTCCCTTTCTTGTCCTTAATTTCAAAGTCAAGCTCTTGTAAAAGCAATATCCAATAAATTAAACGAGGTTTAGCATCTTTTTTAGCAATCAAATACTTAATTGACGAATGGTCAGTGTGGACAATTACCTTTGTACCAATCAAGTATGAACGAAATTTGTCAAATGCGAAAACCATAGCTAGTAGTTCCTTTTCCGTCGTGGTGTAATTCAATTGAGCACCACTAAGGGTTTTACTATCGTAATATACCACATGAAAGATCTTACCTCTCTTTTGTCCTAAAATAGCTCCTACAACGTAATCGCTCGCATCACACATGAGCTCAAAAGGTAAGGTCCAATCAGGGGGAATGACAATGGCTGTCAAGGCAAGTTGCTTCTTAAGGGTTTCGAATGTCTTAGCGCAAGATTCATCAAAATTAAAAGCCTTGTCCTGTTCAAGCAAATTACAAAAAGGTTTAGAGATCAAAGAAAAAATATGAATAAACCTTATGTAAAAACCTGCATGTCTGAGAAAACTTCAGATCCCTTTGACTGAATTTGGTGGTGGCAATCCCTCAATCACTTCCACCTTGGCTTTGTCTACCTCGATTCCCTTCGAGGAGATCTTGTGCCCGAACACCATACCTTTATCCACCATAAAATGGCACTTTTACTAGTTTAAAACTAGGTCAATTTCTTCACTAGGTGCCAACACATTTTCTAAATTGCCAAGTTAATTGTCAAACTGTCTCCAAATACTGGAAAGTCGTCCATGAAGATTTCAAGGAAATCTTCCACCATGTCGGAGAAGATTGCCATCATACATCGCTAGAATGTCGCTAGGGCATTACATAGTCTGAATGACATTCGTCGGAAGGCATATGTACCATACGAGCACGTGAAAGTAGTCTTTTCTTGATCCTCCGGTGCTATGGTGATTTGGTTATACCCTGAGTATCCATCAAGAAAACAATAAAATGACTTACCCGCAAGACGGTCAAGCATTTGGTCAATAAATGGTAAAGGAAAATGATCTTTCCTAGTAGCTTTATTTAACTTGCGGTAATCCATACAAACCCTTCAACCAGTGATAGTTCTAGTTGGAATGAGTTCGCTATTTTCATTACTTACCACCGTTATACCTCCCTTCTTCGGTACACATTGTATCAGACTTACCCATGCACTGTCAAAAATAGGATATATGATACCGGCATCAAGCCACTTGATGATCTCCTTTATCACAACTTCCTTCATGGCAGGGTTAAGCCTCATTTGTGCCTCGATGGAGTTTTTATGGTCATCATTTAACAAAATCTTGTGCATACACACAGTTGGACTAATTCCCTTCATTTCTGTAATTGACTAACCTATTGCCTTTTTGTGCAATGCCAACATGGAGATTAACCTCTCTTCCTGTTTAGGCTGCAACTTAGAAGAAATGATTACGGACAAAGTTTTATTGGTTCCCAAATAAACATATTTTAATTGCCCTAAAATTGGTTTTAACTCTAAGATAGAGGCTGTTCAACGGAAGGTTTTTTAGGTTTACATTCCTTATTTGAATAATCAAGTGATTCAAAACTTTTACCTGGTCGGCTTACCATCCATTTCACTTCTTTCTGTGCCTCAGTTTTGATCCTACAGGCTCTCCCGTCTCGGCAAGCAAATTGCCCTGACAATACTCTTCTATGTCAAAATTGAATTCTGCAGTGGCCTGAATGACTTGACACTCTTCTGAATCATCAATATGCTTGAAGGTTTTGAAAATATTGAGCGTGACTTGCTGATCATTCACTCTCATGGTAAGCTCTCCTCTTTCGACATCAATCAAAGTCCTTCCTGTTGCTAAGAATGACCTTCCAAGAATAACAGGTGCAGACTCATATGCTTCATAGTCCAAAACAATAAAGTTAGTGGGAAAAATAAACTTATCCACTCTTACCAAGATGCCTTTTATTTTTCCCTCCGAATGCACATAAGTTTTATCCGCAAGCTGAAGCATGACTGTAGCGGGTCTCGCCTTTCCTATGCCCAATCTTTGAAAAATAGATTTTGGCATAAGGTTGATGCTGGCTCCAAGATCGCATAATGCCTTTCCAATATAGTGATTGACGATTGCACAAGGTATTGTAAAACTGTTGGGATCTTTTAATTTGGGTGGTAGACGGTTATGTAACATTGCCATACACCCCTCCGTCACAGCAACTGTCTCAAACTCTTCGAGCCTAGTTCGCTTAGAGACAATGTCTTTAAGGAACTTAGCGTAGTTTGTCATTTGTTCTATTGCTTCAACCAGTGTCAAGTTGATATATACCTGCTTCAAGATATCAAGAAATTTCTTGAACTGATATTCGTGTTTCTTCCTCTTCAGCCTCCGTGGAAATGATGGTGGAATTCTGATCTCTTCGTCTTTTCCTTTCCCATCCAATTTCGAACTCTTGGATGGGCTTGCCGTGGCAACTGTTGAATGCTTGTCATCAATGATTGCCATGGTTTGTTGATGTATACAACATTCTAGATAGGATTACCGTCCTTGGATTAGGTGGATCCTTCATTTGCTTTTGATCCACTTTGGGTAGTTATCACCTTACATTGTTCATCGCCTCTTCCTCATACAACTTCAGTGTCGCTAGGCAAACCTCCTTGTGGCCTTGTATTCAAAATCTGAGCAAATTGCTCGACTTGCATTTCCAATGCTTTCAAAGCTGCCCCTTGACTCTGCATTTGCACTTCAGTCATGTTAATAAAAGCGTCAGTTTTTTTCATGAAATTACTAGTTTCGGCCATATAAGATTCCATTTTAAACATGAAAGCATTTAAAGAGTTTCCAAAGAACTAGTTGATGTTGACTGTTGATGCGACATTTGTTGTCGTGACATATTCTGCTGGAATCCTGATGCTTCTATATTCTGGCGCTGCTGACCATTGGAGTTGTTCTAGTTACTCCATGAAAAATTTGGGTGCTTTTTCCATGATGGATTATATGTGCTGGAATACACATTGTTGTTCCAGTTATAATTACCAACATAGAAACTGGATTCTGGGTTCTGCATACACTCAGAAGATTCGTGGTCAGCATTACATAAATCACAAAGTGGACTTATTACCTTGACTTCTTGTGTGTTTCTAGGTCTCTGCATATTCTTAACCAAATTGGTTAATGTAGATAACTGTGCTAAAATAGTATCCGATGATTCTAACTCAATTGCCGAGGCATTTTGCCTGACAATTCCCCTTCTAGTGGTTGGGAACTGATAATCATTTTTGGCAAGTCTGTCCAAAATCTCCCAAGCTTCCTCTGCTGATTTGTCTAAAAGCGTACCATTTGTCGAGGCATTTAGCATCATCCCGGTCGGTGTGTTGACTGAATTGTAAAACATTGTAACTTGTGTCCAATCTCTAAATTCGTGCATGGGGTATTTGCATAAAGCTCTTTGTAACGCTCCCACGCCTCGTACATGGACTCATCATCTGCTTGACGGAAAGAAGTAATGTCATTACGTAGTTTATCAGTCATATTTGTAAAACTAAATCTAGAGAGGAAACTCCGGCATAGATCTGTCCAAGAGTCTAAAGATCCGGATGAGATACTGTTTAACCATGATTTTGCCCTATCCCTCAGTGAATAGGGAAATAATTTTAGTCTTAGGACGTCCTCAAGGACTCCTTGATGCTTGAATGAATCGCAAATTTCTAGGAATGATTTGAGATCTTGTCTGGCATTCTCAGTCGCTGATCTGCCAAACTATCCAAATGTGTTGATCATGTTAAACATTACAGGCTTCAATTTGAAGTGAGTGGCTTAGATCTCAGGTGTGACAACTCCTGGAGTGAGACCGTCAAGATCTTGCTCTAAGTAGTCTCGGATGGGTCTGTTCCGTACTATAACAAGTTGATCTAGTAGATTCGCTACATCTCCTGCTGCAGTATCCTAATTGCCATTGGCATTCAGATTGCCAACTGGATCATTAGGTGGATCTGCCATTTCTGCTCTTAACTCTCTTCTACGTCTACGAAGAACACATTCGATTTCTGGTTCAAATGGATAATCTGATGCTGTCGGTCTTGACCTGGTCATACATCAATGCAAAAACCAAATTATTAGCCTTTTGAAACCAAACACAAATATAAATAAAATGAACAAAGGTGCATGAAAATAAAAACAAAGTCGCTATTGCAAGTCCCCGAAAACGGCACGAACAACTTGTTGCGTGTTTTGAGTGCTTCGCAATTGGTGCAAAAGCATACACGTCGCAAGTTATAGTATAGTAAAGATATCGTCTCCACAAGGACTGGTGAAACTCTAATTTTTAACTCCTCGCACTGAAAAGAGAAATAAATGGTGATGATAGGTGTTGGAAGTAACTAGTGAAATAATTAAACAAGTAAAATAAATGAAGAAAGTAACCGAATAAGAGAGTAGGCCGGGTTATCGTGGGTAGTGGTGCAATGGTTGTTTGGATTGTCGTGGCAATTGATTGCTGAGGCAACTCAATTGCTAAGGTAACTAAGACCGGCTGAATTGCCATGCAACTAGGTCACAAATTATGCCGTGAGAATTAGGACTGGTTTTAATACCGTGGCAACTAGGTTTTTTCCTTCAAAGCTCGGTGAAGCATTTTTCAATGTCTTCTTGTTATCCATAACCGAAGAACTAGTTAATTGTGCACGCCTTGGTGATACATCCCTGCGTTAACCCTGGGTGAACAACAACTGATCTACGCTCCTCTTAGCTATTAAAATCCAATCCTTATTCCTAAGGTGGATTAATCTTCATCGATGAATTGTTGAGTGAAGATCATGTTCATTCGTTTCTTGAATCTAACTCTCCCAAGTATAGATAAATAGGTAACTCTCGAGATCCTCTCCCAATTCACTCGAAATTAAAAATAAGAACCAAGAATAAACAAACTTTGAATTTAAATTGGAATCATTGAACCTAAACCATCCAAACGTTTATCACAATTACAAAACCCAAATAACCCCAGCCAACTTAGGTTAGTTCATGGCTAGGGAAAAAGAAAATTCAATAAAAATAATCTCAGACATGGATCGCATAAAAACAAAATGAAGAAGATGAATTATGCGATCAGCCTTCTCTCTAGAATCCGATTCCCCAAAATCTTATGCCCTAAAGCTACGATTTGATCTCCTATTTAAAGGGATTGATACGATCAGCTTTGTTGTTGATGAAGAGGATTTGAATGCGTTTGAATTCCCTGGAGATATGGTCCTTATCCGATCAAGTATTTGAAATTTGAATATAGCCTTTATCTGCTATGATCTGGATAATGTTGCATTTATCCAGGATTATCCAGTTATGTCACGGTAATCAGCATCGACAACACCTTCAAAAATGTCATGTTCTTGCCATGGTAACTCCTTCAGCAATGTCCCCTATTTGCCATAGTTATCTCCACTTGCCACGGCAATCCAGTCCTGCACAAAATAAACCACACCAACAGTGATTTTCCCACAAAAACCAACCAAATGCAATACCAAGCTCATTAACTAAGGAAACTAGAAAACTATGCATGAATGCCTGTCAATGCAACTAAAATGAGCCTAAGTCTAACAATAATATTAGTATAAAGGGCAAGAAAAATAGTACTTTTGCACACTCATCACCAAGGCTCTATGCAAACATTCCCAAAACCTTGCAGTGAAACACGGATCTCTATCTGACACAATAGATTTAGGCACCCCATGCAACCTCATGATCTCTGCAATATACAACTCCGCCAACTTATCCAAGGTATACGTCGTATGCACAGCCAGGAAATGTGCACACTTCGTAAACCTATCCACAATCACCCAAACAGAAATCTTCTTTGACGGCATCAAAGGCAACCCAGATACAAAATACATGGTGATTGTAATACCTCGAAATTTTGGCTAGTGACCAAAATGAATAAAATAAAAGTTTGGTGACTAAAGTATAAAATTAGGAAAAGTTTAGGGACTAAATTGTAATTTTTGAAAATTATGTATTTTAGTCCCGTAAATGAATATTTTACCCCCAAGAATGACTTTTTCGTGTTACTCGAATTTGTGGAACAGAATTTGTGTTAAAAGTATAAAAAGTTAAAATCGAGAAAAATTCAGATAATCTAAGCGAATCGAATTATTTTGAGATATTTTGTTAGATGATAAGGCAAGATTAATAATATCTTTTCCATGCCTTAATTTGGAAGGATTTAACATGGACCATTGGATTAAAGTATATTTTCCATATTAAATATGAACCGTTAGATGGAATATGGCAAGATTATAATTTTTGGAAAATTACAAGGGTAAAGTTAGTAATCACTAATTGGTTTATTTTTGACCATTGGATGAATATTATGACATGTGGCAAGATGAGAAGCATAGGATTATAAGGATAAAAAGGTCATTTGGCTATTAAGAAGATTTTTTTATTAAATATGGTTAATTGAAGAAAATTAAGGGGTAATATTGTAAAAATTATTCTAGAAATGGAAATAGTTAGAATGATGTTCTTTATGCTTGATTATGTAATTTAAGGTTAATTTAGAGTGTTGGAATGGTTAAAGGGTGATAAAGATTAGAATTATGAAATCTGTCCATAATTTTAGTTTTTAACAGTAAGTTCGGTAATTCAGAAAAATTTCCACAAATCGAAGTAGAAGGTGACTCTTATATGTACAAACCGAAAATTGAGTATAGTTTCTTTAAAAAAAATAGTGTCTGATTTCAAGTTCTGTACTAAAAGATATGAATTTTTAAGTGATGAAAGGTCAGGAAACAAAGTAGCAGTCTGCTCCGAAATTTAGCACTAGAATTCGCCTTTGAAAATTTTTCATAAATCGTACGAGTTGAATTTTGGCTATTAATTTGTATGATTGAAAAGCTTATTGAATCTAGTTCTTTTAGATCAAACATAATCGTATTCTGAGTTGTAGATTATTTTATAGAAATATTTCTTTGAAGGTAGTGCAGACTGAAAGATTACAAAATGGGTGTCTTATTGGTATTATTAATTGGGCATGTAAGGGATGAATGCGAAGCAGCCCAGTAAACACGAGAAAATCAAAATTTCAGAAGATAAAGCAAAAGACCAAACTTGAATTTCTCTTAAATTATTCAATTTAGTTTGGGTTAAGAAGCGTCAAGGGAGTGTAATGCATA
This sequence comes from Hibiscus mutabilis, assembly GCA_019671005.1. Taxonomy (NCBI): domain Eukaryota; kingdom Viridiplantae; phylum Streptophyta; class Magnoliopsida; order Malvales; family Malvaceae; genus Hibiscus; species Hibiscus mutabilis. Next base: position 27,756,417 of record CM033746.1, read on the forward strand.
CATAACATGATACATGGATGTTTTATACATCATTAGGAAGACTTACGATGAGTCTACCTTGTTTATATTGGCATGATATTTATTTCATGAATCATATATTTGACATGTTCTAAATATGTCAAAAGTTAAATAAAAATGCATGGATCACTAGTTATATATGACGTTATATTCTGAATGTTATTTCGGGTATGAACTGTCCAATGTTGAATTATGTTGATATACATTGCCATGGATGAAATAAATATGGAATATATGCCCAAGTATATTATTGTGGGACAGGGTATAGTTAGCATGCCATAGAGTCTAGCAGCACACTGCATATTCGGTTGACCACTATAGTGTATATAAAGGACACTTAGTGCATATGGTGGGCAAGACCTTATATGTATTATGGTGGGTACGACCTTATGTGTATTAGCACTTTGGTGCATATTTAACTCGTGTACCTAGGGTCCTCATAAGCTTATATTTGGGCTATGATTTACTGTTTAATAAATGATAAACAGGTGAAACTTTTTTTGAGCTTTTGGAACAAATGGCAAGTATATTGGTAATAAATTTATATCTGGTTTATATTATGTTAATATATGGTTAACGTAATGGTAATACATATCTAGTGATCATGATGCATTGAGTATTGTTATAGCTTTATATATAAGTATGTTGTATTGCACTGGATATTATTATTGCCTCTCTAAGTATATACTTAGCGTGTGATGATTTTCACGCGTATGTGAAAACCAGGAATCAAAGTAGGGAGTTTTTGGCATCCTACTTAGCAAGGAGTATGTTTACGGTATCAATAATGACATCTTTGATGTATTTTGATTTTACTAGTTGGCATGTATATAATAAAAGTAGTTGGTTTTAAACTATTTTAGTCATAATTTGTAATAACTTATAAACTAGTTTATGTTGATAATGAATGATGATTAGCTTTATTAAAATTGAAAATGGTTAAAGGAATTACTAATGTAAAATTAGGTAACTATTAGGAATTGAATAAATAGAGTAATCGATTAGATTTTTAATTTAGGCATTTTTAGGCAGTTATAATACTTATAGGCTATAGTTATAAACTGCTAAATTGCTGCCTGAAATCAGAATTAATTGGTAGATTAAAAATTAGAAAACTGATATTACGCGATAAATTGATAAATGTTTTATTGTGATTTTTAAGTAAATGACTATTATGGATTATTAGCAGTTCTCTATGTGACACTCTAACTAGTATTGGATATTAAATACTGGTAAGGGTGTTACATTTATTGGTATCAGAGCTACATGTTTAGCCAGTTTTGTATACGAATTGGGCCTGTAGAGAGTCAAGATTATATACATGCCATTAGGATGTCAAAATTACTGATATTTGTATAAATATACTTTGATGCCTACTAATTAGTAATATTACTCCTTACTTATGTGGGATGACTGTGACTTTAATAGATGTCAGATCATTAGGAATCCCGTCAGGCAACTAAGCATGATACTCCAGCACAGAGCGTGAGTAATGAGGTGAATTAGAATCCGCCTCTTGCTTAGAAAAATGTAGAGCTACCAGCTCAAGAGCAAAGAAATATGCCTGTGCAAGAACAAGGTTTATTACTTCAGGCATTGAATGTTATTATAAATCGTCGAGCACTAGTATCAGTTCCAAATGAATTAAGGAAAATGAAAGCACCAAAATTTTGGGGTGATACTGATGAAAATACAATGGCTGCTGATTATTGGTTGAATGATATCAAAATTATACTGAGCAAGATTTCTTGTGATGAACAAGGAAAATTGGAGGGAGTAGTATCTCTGCTGATGGAGCAAGCTAATGTGTGGTGGAATGTAATCATTGCACAAGTCCCTCTAGAGCATATTACTTGGGAATTCTTTCTAAAAGAATTCAAAGAAAAATATATTGGGGACGTGTTTGTTGATGAAATGAGACAACAGTTCCTGGATTTGAAACAGTTTGGCAGATCAGTCTATGAATATGAATGTGAGTTCAATAGACTGAGACAATTTGCAACAGAGTTTCTTCCAACCAAAAAATCCAGAATTGACAAATTTATAGCTGGGTTGGATCCTCAATATAAAATGATATTGGTCTCTCACAATTTCACTACTTTTCAAGAGGTAGTAAATTGAGGAAAGGTTATGGAAAAAGTAGACCTCGAGGATAAAGCGGGGAAACAGGCTCAGACAGAAAAAAGTGTCCTATAAAGAATTCAAGAAAATGAATTTCTAGCTGACCTTATGGAATTACCCTTCCAAGAGTTTGAAGTCATTCTTGGAATAGATTGGTTATCGGCATATGATGCTACAGTTGAAGGCCGATTGAAAAGGTTAATTTTAAAAGTACCAGGTGGCTCAGAAACAATACTTGTAGGCGAAATGCTGAATTATCTTATTAATGTAATATCAGCTGTAACTGCTGGGAAGTTATTATCACATGGGTGTGAATAATATTTATATAATGTGATAAATACTCAGGAAACAAAGATAAATCTGGAAAATATACCAATGGTACGGGAATTTCCAGATGTTTTCCCAGATAAATTATTAGGATTACCTCCAGATCGAGAGGTGGAATTTGGTATTTATGTGCTTCCTAGAACAACACAAATACCAATGGCACCTTACAGAATGGCTCCTACAGAACTTACAAAGCTGAAGGCTCAATTACAAGAATTATTAGATCAAGGTTTTATACGACCTAGTATATCACCTTGGGGAGCTCCAGTCCTGTTTGTGAAAAAGAAAGATGGATTAATGAGGTTATGTGTGGATTATTTAATAAAGTGACGATGATGAATAAATATCCTCTGCCAAGGATTGATGATCTCTTTGATCAACTTAAAGGAGCAGCATTGTTTTCTAAAATTGATCTTCGATCAGGGTATCATCAACTGAATATCAAAGACAACTTTTAGAACTAGATACAGGCATTATGAGTTTGTAGTAATGCCTTTTGGACTTACAAATGCACCACCAGCTTTTAAGGATCTAATGAATCGAGTATTTTAGCCATATTTAGACCAATTTGTGGTGGTATTCATAGATGATATATTGGTTTATTCTAAAACCAAAAAGGATCATGATACTCACCTCCGGGTAGTTCTTCAGATCCTCCGAGAAAAGAAATTATATGCAAAGCTATCAAAATGTGAATTTTGGTTGTCTGGAGTAGCTTTCCTTGGACATATAGTTTCAGCTGAAGGGATTCGAGTCGATCCTAAAAAGTTTCAAGCAATCCTAGAATGGAAAATTCCTCAGAATGTCAATGAGATGAGAAATTTCTTGGAATTAGCTGGTTATTATCGGCGGTTCGTGAAAGACTTTTCAATGATTGTTGCTCTAATAACTAAGCCATTAAGAAAGGATGTGCCATTTGTTTGGACATATAAATGTTAGGAAAGCTTTGACAAACTAAAGAGGATATTAACAGAAGCTCCTATTTTGGTACAACCAGAATCTGGGAAGGATTTTATAATATATAGTGATCTATCCCATAATGGTTTGGGTTATGTATTAATGCAAGAATGAAAGCTTGTAACTTATGCTTCTCGACAACTTAAAACTCATGAAAAAAATTATCCTACCCATGATTTAGAGTTGGCTGTAGTAGTGTTTGCTTTAAAGATTTGGCGTCACTATTTATATGGTGAAAAGTACTACATCTTCACGGATCATAAAAGTTTGATATGTTTGTTATCCCAAAAAGAAGCTTAATTTGAGGCAAAGAAGGTGGATAGAACTGATCAAGGCTATGATGTAATTATTGATTATCATCCAAGGAAGGATAATGTGGTAGCAGATGCACTTAGCTGGAAAACATTCTCTGCCGTGAGAGCATTGAATGCCCAGTTGAAATTGTAGAAAGAAGGTGCATTAGTGGCTAAACTTCAAATTAAATCTACCTTGATAGGAAAAATTAAAGAGTTACAAGCAAAGGATGGGAAATGTTTGGAAAAGAAGAAGCAAGTTGAACGTGGAAAATCTAAAGATTTTGAAATAAAATCAAATGGATGCCTATATTACAAAGTACATGCATATCTTCCTAATGATGAAGAACTAAAGAGGGAAATACTTTTGGATGCACATTACAGTCCATTAACTATACATCCAGAAGGCAACAAAATGTATCAAGATATAAAAAGTCTATTTTGGTGGCCTGGCATGAAACGAGTTATCACCAAGTTTGTTGCTAAATGTTTAACTTGCCAAAAAGTAAAGGCAGAACATCAAGTTCCATCAGAATTACTTCAAACAATTTCAATTCCACAATGGAAGTGGGAGAAGGTTACTATGGATTTTGTAGCAGACTTACCACTGACGCCAAGTAAGAAGGATTCAATTTTGGTGATTGTGGATCGATTGACTAAAATGGCACATTTCATATCAGTTCGAACAAACTACTCTTTGAATAAGTTAGCAGAGTTATATATTAAGGAACAAAAAAAAATTCCTCTAGTTAAAATTCTATGGAGAAACCACAAAGTGGAAGAAGCTACTTAGGAAATGGATGAAGCAATGAAAGAGCAATATTTGTATCTTTTTGAACCAAGTACGTAAAGAAAATTTGAGGACAAATTTTCTTAAGGGGGAGAATTGTAATACCTCAAAATTTTGGCTAGTGACCAAAATGAATAAAATGAAAGTTTGGTAACTAAAGTATAAATTTAGGAAAAGTTTAGGACTAAATTGTATTTTTTAAAAATTATGTATTTTAGTCCCGTAAATGAATAGTTTACCCCCAAGAATGACTTTTTTGTGTTACTCAGATTTTTGGTACAAAATTTGTGTTAAAAGCTATAAAGAATTAAAATCGAAAAAAATTCAGATAATCAGATCGAATCGAATTTTTTTGAGATATTTTATTAGATGATAAGGAAAGGTTAATAATATCTTTTCCATGCCTTAATTTGAAAGTATTTAACATGGACCATTGGATTAAAGTAGATTTTTCATGTTAAATATGAACCGTTGGATGAAATATGGCAAGATTGTAATTTTTGGAAAATTACAAGGGTAAAGTTGATACTCACTAACTCATTGGTTTATTTTTGACCATTGGATGAATATTTTGACATATGGAAGATGAAAAGCATTGGATTATAAGGATAAAATGGTCATTTGGTTATTAAGAAGATTTTTTTATTAAATATGATTAAATAAAGCCATATGGCATGAAAATAAAGAAAAGAAAAATGTATAAAATCTTCTCATCTTTCTCTCCATTGCTGTGAGCTTCCAAGGATAGGTAAGAAAGTTTTCTTTTCAATTTTTAAGCTTATTTGGTTGATTTTTGGGTTAAGGCATGAAATAAGGATTTGTTCCCCATGGAATTTTCTTTCATTTGGTATAAGTTTTGCATGGTTTTCATACTTCTAAGTTGATATTGGTGTTTAGTATGGTTAAAGGACATGTTGGAATTTCATGTTTTAATATTTATTCGAGTTGGAAATGAGGTTGTGATGTTGTTTCTATGCTTAAAGTGATGAAAATTCCATGGAATATGGTTAAGGACCATTTGGTTAATTGAAGAAAATTAGGGGAAATATTGTAAAAATTATTTTAGAAGTGGAAATAGTTAGAATGATGTTCCTTATGCTTGATTATGTAATGTAAGGTTAATTTAGAGTGTTGGAATGGTTAAAGGGTGATAAAGATTAGAATTATGAAATCTACCCATAATTTTAGTTTTTAACAGTAAGTTCGGAAATTCACAAAAAATTCCAAAAATCAAATTAGAAGGTGAATCTTATATGCATGAACTGGAAATTAAGTCTAGTTTCTTTTAAAAAAATAGTGAATGATTTCAAGTTCTGTACTAAAAGATATAAATTTTCAAGTGATGAAAGGTCAGGAAATAGAGTAGCAATCTGCTCCGAAATTTAGCACTAGAATTCGCTTTTGAAAATTCGTCATAAATCATACGAGTTGAATTTGGGCTATTAATTTATATGTTTGAAAAGCTTATATAATCTTGTTCTTTTAGATCAAACAAAATCAAATTATGAGTTGTAGATTATTTTATAGAAATATTTCTTTGAAGGTAGCGCAGGCTGACAAATTATAAAATGAGTGTCTTAATAGTATTATTAATTGTGTATGTAAGGGATGAATGCGAAGTAGCCCTGTAAACATGAGAAAATCAAAAATTCTGTAGATAAAGCAAAGGAAAAAACTTGAAGTTCTCTTAAATTATTCAATTTAGTTTGGGATAAGAAGCGTTAAGGTGAGTGCAATGCATACATAACATGATACATGTATGTTTTATACATCATTAGTAAGACTTGCGATGAGTCTACCTTGTTTATATTGGCATGATATTTATGTCATTAATCATATATTTGACATGTTCTAAATATGTCAAAAGTTGAATATAAATGCATGAATCACTAGTTATATATGATGTTATATTATGAATGTTATTTCGGGTATGAACTGCCCAATGTTGAATTATGTTGATATACATTGCCATGGATGAAATAAATATGAAATATATGCTTAAGTATATTATTGTGGGACAGGGTATAGTTGGCATGCCATAGAGTCCAGCAGCACACCACATATTCAGTTGAGCACTATAGTGTATATAAAGGACACTTAGCGCATATGGTAGGCACGACCTTATGTGTATTAGCACTTTGGTGCATATTTAACTCGTGTACCTAGGGTCCTCATAGGCTTATATTTGTGTTATGATTTACTATTTAATAAATGATAAACAGGTGAAAAAGTTTTTGAGCTTTTGGAACAAATGGCAAGTATATTGGTAAGAAATTTATATCTGGTTTATATTATGTTAATATATGGTTAACATAATGGTAATACATATCTAGTAATCTTGATGCATTGAGTATTGTTATAGCTTTATATATAAGTATGTTGTATTGCACTGGATATTATTATTGCCTCACTAAGTACATACTTAGCGTGTGATGATTTTCACGCATAGGTGAAAAGTAGGAATCAGAGTAAGGAGTTTTTGGCATCCTACTTAGCAAGGAGTATGTTTACGGTATCAGTAAAGACATCTTTGATGTATTTTGATTTTACTAGTTGGCATGTATATGATAATAGTAGCTGGTTTTAAACTAGTTTAGTCATAATTTGTAACAACTTATAAACTAGTTTATGCTAATAATGAATGGTGAATAGCTTTATTAAAATTGAAAATGGTTAAAGGAATTACTAGTGTAAAATCAGGTAACTATTAGGAATTGAATAAATAGAGTAATAACTATTAGGAATTGAATAAATAGAGTAATCGATTAGATTTTTAATTTAGGCATTTTTAGGAAGTTATAATAATTATAGGTTATAGTTATGAACTGCTAAGTTGCTGCCTGAAATCGAAATTAATTGGTAGCTTTTAAAATTAGAAAAGTTATATTACGCAATAAATTGATAAATAGTTTATTGTGATTTTAAATAAATGACTATTATGGATTGTTAGCAATTCTCTATGTGACACACTAACCAGTATTGGATATTAAATACTAGTAAGGGTGTTACAGTAATTCTCTCTCTCTTCCACTCGGGAACCCTCAATGGTTGAAACAACCTCGAAGGAAACTGATGTTCCGCCTTAACACGCTGACAAGCCATGCAACAAGCAACAAAATCCCCAACTTTCTTTTTTCAAGCCAACCTAAAAATAATCTTTCTTCAAGTCCTGATACATCTTCGTACTCCCTGGATGCATAACAAAAGGACTCGAATGTGCCTCAGTCAAGATAGTGTGCCTCAACTCTTCATCACTCGACACCACCACTCGATCTTTGAAACACAAACTTCGTCTTCACTAAAACCATAATCCGTTTGATTTCCATCTAAGATATCCTTAACATGCGGCACCAAAGAATCATTATATGGTTGTTTCTTTTTAATCATCTACAACTTCGAAGGCTTCACTTGCAACTCAGCCACTAACCCGCCATTAGGTGACACACTCAACCGCACAAACATTGCCCTCAACTCAACCGCAACTTTCCTACTCAAAGCATCAACCACGACATTAGCTTTTCCCAGATGATATTCGATTGTCAGATCGTAATCCTTAAGCAATTCCAACCATCTCCGTTGCCTAAGATTCAACTCTTTATGCAACATCAGGTATTTCAAACTTTTATGATCCGTATACACCGTACACTTCTCACCATAGAGATAGTGTCGCCAAATCTTCAAGGCAAACACCACTACCACAAGCTCAATATCGTGCGTAGGATAGTTACGCTCGTGCACCTTCAACTGTCTAGATGCATAAGCTACAACCCTTCATTCCTGCATCAAAACACATCCTAAACCCGCATAGGATGCGTCACTATACACAACAACCTCCTTCCCTGACTCAAGTTGAACAAAGATTAGAGCTTGCGTTAAAGCTTCCTTCAGCTTGTCAAAAGCTTGTTGTCTTCCTTCTGTCCACTCAAAACTCACATCTTTTTGCAACAACTTCGTCAAAGGTGCAGCAATCCTCAAAAAACCATCTACGAAACATCAATAATATCCTACCAACCCTAGAAAACTACAAACTTCTGATATCGACTTTGGTTGTTTCCAATTCACAAAAACCTCTATTTTTTGTGGATCCACACGAATATCATCGGCTGACACAACATGCCCAAGGAAAACCACCTCGATCCAAAACTCACACTTACTTAACTTGGTGTAAAGCTTGTTATCTAAGAGGACTTGCAACATAATTTGGAGATGTCGATCATGATCTTTCTCGGTACGAGAGTACACAAGAATGTCATTGATGAACACTACCGCTAATTGGTCTAAGAATTCATGGAACACCCTATTTATTATATCCATGAATGTTGTCGGTGCATTTGTCAAACCAAATGGCACCACCAAAAACTCATAATGCCCATAACGCGTGGAAAAAGTTGTCTTTAGTACGTCTTTATCCTTCACCTTCAACTAGTAATACCAGACTATAGATCAATCTTCGAAAACACTGTAGCACCATGAAACTGATCAAACAAATCATCAATCCATGGCAAACGATACTTGTTCTTAATTGTAAACTTGTTTAGTTATCGATAATCAATGCACGTTCTCATCGTGTCATCTTTCTTTTTCACAAATAACACCAGCGCTCCCCACGGTGACACACTTGGCTGAATGAAACCTCGATCTAGCAATTCTTGCAATTGCGTCTTCAACTCTTTTAACTCTTTTAGTGCCATACATACGGTGCAGTAGACACCAGAGCTGTATCCGCATATGTCTCATTGCAAAACTCCACCTCCTTATCCGGCGGTAAACCAGGCAACTCCTTCGAAAACACTCATAGAAATTAGCAAACTGTGCGAATATCCTGGCATGGACTTCCTTCATTTTCGGGTTCATAACATAAGCTAGGTATGCTTGACCCCCACACTCCAACAACTTTTGCGCTTCGAAAGCTGAAACCACATTTGACATGAACTTAACATTCTCGCCCACAACTACAATTTCGTAATCCTCAACAAGTTTCAATGAAACTCGTTTGGCCTCAAAATCAACTACAGGCCTATGTTGAGACAACTAATCCATTCCCAAAATCACATTGAAACCTTGAAACGCTAACTTCATCAGGTCAGCTTCAAACACATGCCCTTGAACCATAAAGGGACAACTCCTATAAAATTTCCTAGCTACAACCGTCTCACCAAAAGATCTAGTTACCCATATACCAACATCCAACAACTCTACAGGTAAATCCAACAAACATGCAAGCTCGTGTAGAATGTAGGAATGCATATAACCGAAATCAATCAAAGATAACAAAGATATAGACTGCAAGGTAAAGGTACTTGCGATCACGTTGGTATTATTCCTCCCTACACGGTAAGCAAAGACCCTCGCCGGTCCATCGCCCTCTTGCTGAACTGCTACGGTATGCGCTACCACTGTCTGTCCATAATCCTTGCACTAGAAATATCCACGGCCGCGCCTATGACCTTGCTATGCTACAGCACCAGGTGCAAGAGCCTGACCCTCTCTGGCTAAATGCGGATAGTCCCTCTTAAGATGATCCCTCGATCCATAGCTCCAACAAGTGCCTAGAACACCCCAGCATTCCCTTGAATGCCGTCTGCCACATCTACTACACTCAGAAACTCCAGTATAGGTTTTCTGACCCTAGAATCTATACCCAACACCATTTCCTCCACTCTTTTGATTCAGAAGGTACCTTCTATCTCTATGCCTCTTATAATGATCTCTATCAACATCAGACTCTGTACTCTTATTTCTTACCAAAGAACTCTTAGAACGAACAACCAAACCCAAATTCTGCTCTATATCCTTTGCTCGTAAAACTAGGACATCAAACTCTATATAGTCCCTAGCCAGCATATACATCTTCACCTCCTTGATCTACCCATAACGAAATCGATCACAACTCTATCGCTTGTCAGGTACCAGCTCAGGAGCATACTTACTCAACCGAACAAACTGGATTTCATATTAAAAAATAGACATGTTTCCTTACTCCAAAGCCATGAACTCTATTTTCTTCTCATCCTTATATCAAGTTCCCAAATACTTCTTCATGAAAGCCTCACAAAAGAATTCCCACATAACATTAGCAGGTTCTATGCCCCCAATCACAGTTGTCCACCAACTATAAGCATCACCCTGAAGTAACGACACAATGCACCCTAGCTTGTGTACATCAGTACACTCTATCTAGCCAAGGATCCTCTCTGTGCGAGCAAACCACTCATTGGCTGCTTTAGGAGCCAAACCTCTAAACTCAATGCCACCTAGGCTACGCAAATGCTCCAATGGTAACCCAGTATTAACAGCTACAAGTGCCAGTACAGGCCCATGTACCCCAGCTATGGCAATCTAGAAAGCTCCCGTCATCACTTGGACTAACGATGTCATATCTACGAAAATAGGTCCTTGTAGTGCCTGAGGTGCACCGCCCTCTACTCCTACACCAATAGGAGGAATCAGGAGGAGGAGGAGGCAACTCATCATCATGTGTATCAACCACACTATCGATGTGAGCTCTAGTCTATCGTCTTGATCCCATACATAGAAATACGAGTCTAAAACATGATAATGCAACAAAATAAAATAATTAGGCTAGCTCGCAACAAGAATCCAAGTTACTCTTGTTTAAAAACAAAATCATTTAACTCAAGTAGTAATAAGGAAATTTGTCCCGAGTCTAAACACCCAAACATACCACATATCAAACACAATTTCACAAATTCAATCACCGTACATGTCAAACAACATATTTATACCATATCAATCAATTAAACAACCATAACCCACCTCTCAACAATCATAACCTGGCTTTGATACCACCAAATGTAACCCCTTAACCAGGTCTAGTCTCAAGACCGAACTGAGTGAGCTATATTAGGGTTTGCCGAAACAAACTCGAAAGATTTACATTAGAAATGGTCCATTTTTTTTCTTTTTATCTTATCTAAAGGCATAATTAAGTCCTAGGGTGATCATGCTGGTTAAGGTTAAAGGTACAACTCAATCGGGTGTCAATTTAACATTTAATTGCTCGAATTTGCATTATATGGACTAAAATGTAATTTCCAATGTTTATAAAAACTGTTACCAAATTAAGGTTACCAATACTCAATTAGTCATATTTCATGCCTTCATGTTAAATCCCATCCCAAAATAACCATTCAAACTCATTTAATTGCATAATTAAGAAATAGAGACCAAAATGCAAGATATCAAACATCAGGAAGCATCTCAACTGAATTAACGGTCAGTGTATCGGTACAGGTGCCTATCGTATTGAAATGATACTAAAAGACAAAGGCGTACGATACGGTCCTCAAGCGTATCAGTACGGTCTTATGTGTTTTAAAAAATTTGAATTCCAGTAGCCATTGATCTTATCGAAATTGTAACCTATGTACCGACACCTTTACTATTCCTCAGCTATGCGTACTAATATAGTTACCAGGCGTATTGGTACGCCTAGGCTATTTTGAACAATCTGAGCCGAGACAGATCCCCACGTACCAAAACCCTAAGGATTTGTATCGGTACGGTGAGACCTGTAATGACCTCTAGGTTCAACATATGACACTTTGGCTCAATGTAACACCCACAATTCAGCCTCTAATCAACATATAGCATCCCAAACATCCAATCATCAAACATGGTAACATGGCAAGAGATCGTACTAAGCATGGCATAATCAAATATTCTCCTAAGAGCATGATTTCTACCTAAGCATGCTTAAAGTCTCCCAACCCCTCAAAACCAATTATAAAGCATCATACAAGTCCAAAACAATAACCCAAACTTATACAAACATGGAGTATTTCAAAATACATCTCCCAAAACAACCAGTCACATTGCCTTCTTATTACTACTTAGTTCTTATGAAACCATACTTTGAAATGTATCAATTCCTTGGATCATTCCTTGCTCAGGTGCTGTCCAAGAAAGCTATTTCTCTGGATTGATGAGGAAAAGAGAGCGTAAGCTATAAGCTTAGTGAGGGAATAACTAAAACATTCATCAATGCATTAAAAACCATTTAATTCAAACCACATGTAATTGTCTCATGGTAAAACATCTCATGCTTCTCAAATCATATCAAATATGCACATTTAAATCATTTTCAACACATGTATCATGGATTCAATCTCTACCTCAATTTAAGCTTCACATCTCAACACCTTTAACAAGCCTAAAGAGTACCACATGTATAAATCACATTATACAAACATAAACCATTTCTCATGATACATTATCTCATATATTGGCTTTTAAGTGACTCAAAACTGTAACCTTTCGTTTCATAAAACACATCAAATACACAAATTTCTCAAGTGGTTCATACAACCGCTTCACATACATACCTCAACTTGAGTAACGACACAAGTGGGGGAGAGTTGTAATGCCCTAATTTTGGGTCTAGTTGTTTTGGAGTTTATTTAAGGGTTTGTGGATTGGTATTAGGGATTTGAGTTTGTTTCAAGATTACATCGGATTAAATATTTTTGAAGGTGACAAAAATATATAAAAATATTCTAAAATCATACTATATTAATTATTGGGGTGAAATCAATTTTGTAAAATGAGGTTTGGAAATCAGACATTTTGGAATAGTGACCAAAATGTAAATTTTTTAAAAACTATTTTTAGTGACTGTTTTGTAAAGAGTCAAAACTTGGAATCTTTAAGGAGCTAATTGCCCAAAAGTCTAATCTCAAACTTTATCCCTTAATTGGCTATTTTTAAAAGTGTTTTGGAAAATATAATTAGGTTGGGGAGAATTAATTTGATAATTAAATCTTTAAAACAAAAATCACGTAACTAACTTTCTCTCAAAATCTTTTCTCTCAAAATCTCTCCAGCCTGACACCACTATCATCTTCCAAATCTTAAGGTGAAATCATGTTTTCTTTAATCCTTTGATTGCAAATGATTTCTTGTTGATTGTTTATGAAAACCTTATTGTTTTAATTTTGTTTTCTCATGTAAACCATCAAATTAAGGAAGAAAACATCCATTGGAGGTAATGTTTGTTCTTGTCCTCTAATGAAAGGTTCTTTATTGAAAGTCCCAAGTTATTGATTCTTTAAAATTGTTTTCTAATCTGTTTAGATAGTTTAATTAAGAAAAATTGGTTTAATTGTGTTGTGATTGAGGAAATTGATATATTTTCGAATTGGATCTATGATTTAATGCTTTGGGCTTTAAGCATGTGATTTGTAAATGTTTTTGCATAAGGTTGATATGCATGTTTTGATTGGTAATCAACAAAGATGATTTGGTTGTAAGCATGGTGTGGAAACAAGTGTTTAGTTTTCAAAGGATTTTAAATGCATCATTGTTTTATGAGCATCCTCACTAAGCATGTGTGCTTACGCTCTCTTTTTCCTAATGATGTAGAGCATTGAAGTTTGGGGCAGCAAAGGCAAGGTTTAAAGTGATCCAAGAACAAAGACTACTTTTGAGTATGAACTCGGTTTAAGTTTTCGGTTAATAAAGCAATGTGTTCACCATGGTTTTTGGGATTTGTGATTCTGTTTTCCCCTGGTTTTTGAGCATGTTTAATGCTATGTTTTGGAGTAGGATTGATGTTGATAAGTATGTTGTTAATCCTTGCTTATGGTTGATGCTAGGTGGTTGCTTAGGTATGCATCTAGATAGCCTTGGTTGAATGCCATGTCTTGATGATTCTAACATTGATCTTGATGTTATAGATATGTGCGGAAGTGTAATATGCTAGTAAATGTGCAATTGAGAGTTTTGGTATGCTTGGTAAAGCGGTCTAGAGAGCATGCTTATAGGTTGATCTTTTGGAAGCATATGATTTGTTATGGTTGCTAAATCTTAGTGCAAGTATTGAAATATAAATAGGCGATTGGTTGTACGCATGAATGTGAGTTGTTAGGATCTAAATGCATCTAGATTCGATTGAAAAACCAGCTAAAAATGACATTTCGAGTCCAGGCGTATCAAAACGTGTCCCCTCGTACCGATACGGCTAGGCCATTTCAGGCTTAGCATTTTGATAGGCGGGGTAGTGTTTCGATACGGGTGAGCCTTTTTAGGCATAGCGTTTTGATACGCGAGGAGAGGTGTTTCGATACGGGTAAGAGCAAATTGGCTTAGCATTTTAATATGCGGTGTTGTATCAGTACGATTTTGAGCTACTGGAATCTCAGTTTTGAAAATTGGCTAAGGCGTACCGAAACACCTATATGTGTACCGATATGAGCTGTAGTTAAATTAGTTATTGAGATGTTTGATAGTTTTTGATTCTTTCATTTTGGTCACTAATTTTTGTGAATGCAATTGCTTGAGTTTGGATGGTCGGATTGAGTCGAGAATTGACATGCAAGTATGTAAATTGACTAATTGAGGATTGGTAACCCTAATTTCAGTAATGGTCTATTAATTTACAAGTTTTACATTTTAGTCCTTAAAATGTATGTATGTAATTGGTTGCCTTTTCGTGGTCCGTTTCTTTTGTAAATTTATCCGTTGCAAGCATGATCACTTAGGATTAATAATACGCATCTAGACAAGATAAAAGGAAAAAAAATGGACCGAATTTAGTAATCTTTCTCTGGTTTGCTTTAGCAAACCAGAGAAAGATCATTCAATTCGGTCAGGCACCTAGGCCGGGTTGAGAGGGTTATATTGGTTGGTATCAAAGCCATGTTTAAAAAAGTTAAGATGTTGTTGGTTGTTTGAATGTTATTATTTGATATGCACAATGATTGTGAATATGTATGATGATTGTTTTACATCTTGTTAGGGGTGAATTGGGAACACATTGCCTATTACGAGGTTTTAAAATGTTTTATAAGGTTGTCTTGGATCCTTTGTTGAATGCTATCATGATTTTAATGTGTTTTGATGCTTTTGTTAGCATGGCTCGATGTGAGACTCGTTCGATGGTTGGTAATGCTGGACCTGGGTAGAGTAATATTGAGGAAGGGAACCCTCGTAATGTTTTACCTCCTCCGTTAGTTCCTCCTGTTGATGTTAGGGTAGGTGATGTACCTCAGGCTCTACAAGGGTCAGTTTTTGGTGATTTGGCTTCATTGATCCAAGCAATGACGGGAGCTTTCCAAGCAGTGATGGCTGCACTGCAAGTGCAAGCATCGACACCTACTGTGGTGGTTAATCAGGGTTTACCTTTGGAGCATCTTTATAGTTTGGGAGGCGAGGAATTCAGGGGTTTAAGTTCTAAAGCAGCCAAGGGATGGATGGAAAATAAAATTCGTATCTTAATTCAAATGGGTTGCAACGATGAGCGCTTGTTAGGTTGCATTGTGTCCTTGTTGCAAGGTGATGCTTATCACTGGTGGGTGACTGTGATTGCGGGTGTCTCTGAGGCGGATGTGACTTGGGAGTTCTTTCGGAGAGATTTCAAGAGGAAGTATCTTGGTTCTTAGTATCTGGATGCGAGGAAGAGCGAGTTTGTGTCGCTATCATAGGGTGGCATATTAGTTGCCGAGTATGAGGTAAAGTTTGTTCGCCTAAGTTAGTATGCCCTAGAGTTGGTTCTAGATGAGCAACAGAGGTGCGATAGGTTTCGCTATGGTCTCGTTAAGGACATCAAGATGTATCTGTTGGTTGTAGATTACACAGATTTTGATGTGTTGGTCAACTATGCCAAGGATATTGAGTAGTCCCTAGGAGTGACGGGATAGGTTTCAGGCATGGGCTCGAGTAAGAGGCGGCTGATTTTGGCTATTCTGGGAAGTAGAATAGGAGGTTCCAGGATATGAGGCACAAGTCGGATCATAAGCGTGGTGGCGGTGTTGGCTAGGGTAGCCAGAGAGCTTAAGTTGTAGTTCAGTGTAAGTGTTGTGGTAGGCGCCACACGGGTATATGTTGGGGAAGTGCTGAAGGTTGCTGGGTATATGGATCTCCTAGTCACATGAAGTAGGATTGTCCTCGTGCTGTGAGGGATGCACCGGTTTATGCTGCAACTGCTAGCGGCTGAGGCCGTGGTAGGGGAAATTTTTAAAGGCGTGAGGATGGTTAGAGGGTTGTGGCTCATGCTGTTGCTGTACAACCAAAGAATGGTGGACCAGCTCAGATCTATGCTCGTCGTGACGGTCGCAATGACACTAATGTGATCACAGGTACCTTCACTTTGCAATCCTTGTCATTGTTTTCCTTGATTGATTCGGGGTCTACTTATTCCTATATCTTGAGTAAGCATGCATCTTTGTTGAATGTTCCTGTTGAGATCCTGGATGTTGGCATGTTAGTAACTAGTTCTTTTGGTGTGACGGTTACGACTAGAAGGTTGTATAGGCGGTGTCCTTTGGTAGTGCAAGGTCTTGAGTTTGCCGCGGATCTGACGGAGTTGCCATTCCATAGCTTTGATGTTATTTTGGGCATGGATTGGTTAAGTGAGCACAAGGCAGTTGTGGATTGTAAATCCAAAAGGATTTCTTTGAGGTTAGCTGATGATTATGAAGTTGTGGTGGTTGGCGAGAATGTGAAATTCTTGTCCAATGTTGTTTCGGCTACTCGAGCTGAAAAGATGATGCAAGGAGGTTGCTAAGCTTATGTGGCTATCTTGATGAATCCGGAGGCCAAGGGTGTTCGAGTGTAGGACATCTGAGCTGTTTGTGATTATCTAGAAGTTTTTCCTAAAGAGTTATTAGGTTTACTGCCAGATAGAGAGGTGGAATTCGGTATTGAGACGTACACGAGTACGACTTCGGTGTCCATTACCCTTTATCGGATGGCACCCAAAGAATTGAAGGTGTTGAAGACACAGCTTCAGGAGTTGTTGGATCATGGGTTCATTTAACTGAGTGTTTCGTCATAGGGTGCTCCTGTTCTTTTTGTGAAAAAAAGATGGTACGATGCGTATGTGCATTAATTACCGGTAGTTGAATAAGTTGACGGTGAAGAATAAGTTTCTTTTGCTGAGGATTGATGATTTGTTTGATCAGTTTCGTAGGGCAGCGGTGTTTTCTAAGATTGATTTGAGATCACGGTATTATCAGTTGAAGGTTAAGGATGTAGATGTGCATAAGGCTGCATTTTGTATAAGGTACGAGCATTATGAGTTCTTGGTGATGCCGTTTGGTTTGACGAATGCCCCGGCTGCATTCATGGATATGATGAATAGGGTGTTTCATGAGTATCTTGATCAGTTCGTGGTGGTGTTCATAGATGATATTCTCGTGTACTCTCGTACTAGCCCTATAAATTGAGGACCATGCATCAACTCTATAGGGATGGAGGGGAGAAATTTTGACAAGAGCAAGAAGGGAGAGATTTCGACAAAAGCTTCAACCATTCTTCATCTTTTTCCTTCTTGTTCAATTGGGTTTATGTTAGGAATTCTTTGTCCTGTGTTTCTTTGGAACCTAGCCATGAACTAAATCTATTTGGCTAAGGTTATTGTGTTTTGTGGTTGTGAGAAACAATTGGATTTTGTTTAGGTAATAAGAGTTTGCACTTTCAATTCAAGATTTACTCATTCTTGGTTCTTATTCTTGTTTGTGAGTGAATTGGGAGAGGATCTCGTAACTTCATCTATTTATCTAATACCGGGAGAGTTAGATTCAAGAAATGAATGAGTATGGTCTTTATTCAATCTATTGATGGTGAAGATTAATCCGGCTTAGGAATAAGTTAAGGATTTCAACGGCTAAGAGGAGCGCATGATGGATTGATGTTCACCCTTGATTCACGCAGGGATGTATTATCAAGGCATGCACAAATAGCTAGAGTTTCGACTTAGGGATTAGAAGAAACAATTGAAGAACGCTTCGCCGAACCTTGAAGTTGCTGCCCAACTGCCCAAGTAGTTGCCCAGGCAACCGTCAATTAGTTGCCAAGGCAACCCCGCTGCGCAAGTTGCCAAGGCAACCCCACTGCGCAAGTTGCCACAGCAACTGAGCTGCCCTTGCACTCTTTTACCAAGACGATTCAATCGGCTATCACACCTCAACTCACGATAACCTGGCCTATTCTCTCTCATTTGATTACATCTTCTTTTACTTTATTGCTTTCTAGTTTAGTTGTTAGTTAAACTCCTACAATTTTCTACTTGTGTTCTTTTACTTTTTATATTGTAAGAGATTAGATTCTTGAAGTGGCACCAATCCCTGTAGAGACGATATCTTTTATACTATAACTTGCGACGTGTACACTTGCACAATTGCGGAGCACTTATTACGCGCAACAAGTTTTTGGCGCCGTTGCCGGGGATTGGCAATAACAACTTTTTTATTTTCTTACACTTTTTTTTCTTGTTTAAGATTCAAAGGGCTAACAAACTTTGGTTTTGCATTGGTATATGACCAGGGCGAGACCGATTACACCAGAATATCCCTTTGAACCAGAAATCAAACGAACCTTGCAAAGACTCAGACGAAGGTTAAGAATAGTAATGGCTAATCAAGACGGCAATATGAATCAGGATGTTCCAGCAGGAGGAATGATTCTTGCACGAAATAGAACTATTCAAGACTATCTTGAAGAAGATCTTGAAGGTCTTAATCCATGAGTTGTTATGCCTGAAATTGAAGCTGACCACTTTGAGTTGAAACCGGTGATGTTCATATTGTGTAACGCCTCGATAACCTTCCAAAGATGCCGTTCAGATTGTGTAACGCCCCGACAACCTTCCAAATATGCATGATGGCACTCTTTTCAGACATGGTCAAAGATTTCCTTGAGATCTTCATGGATGATTTTTCTATTTTTGGTAATGAATTCGACAGCTACCTCATCAATTTAGAGAAGTTGTTGGCAAGATGCGAAGAAACTGATTTAGTCCTCAATTGGGAGAAGTGCCATTTTATGGTAGATGAAGGAATAGTGCTCGGCCACAAGATTTCATCCAAGGGAATTGAATTAGACAAAGCCAAGGTGGACGTGATCGAGAGATTACCCCCACCAAGTTCGGTTAAAGGAATTCGAAGCTTTATTGGACATGCAGGTTTTTACATGAGGTTCATTCATAATTTTTCTAAAATCACTAAACCCTTGTGCAATTTGCTTGAACAGGATAAATTCTTAGATTTTGATGATTCTTGCGCCCAAGCATTTGAAACCCTAAAGGAAAAGCTTGCCTCAGCACCCATTATCGTTCCACCAGATTGGACGCTACCTTTTGAGCTCATGTGTGATGCAAGTGATTTTGCAGTAGGAGCAGTCCTAGGCCAACGCACAGGTAAGACCTTCCATGTGATATACTACGCTAGTAAAACTCTTAATAGTGCTCAAATGAATTACACAGCAACGGAGAAAGAGTTACTAGCTGTAGTTTTCGCATTTGACAAGTTCCGATCCTATTTGATTGGTACAAAGGTAATTGTTCATACGGACCATTCGGCAATCAAATATCTATTTGCTAAAAAAGATACCAAACCTCGTTTGATTCGTTAGGTATTACTTTTACAAGAATTTGATATTGAAAGTAAGGACAAGAAAGGAATAGAAAATCAAGTGGCCGATCACTTATCACGTTTAGAACGCAATAGGGAGGAGGACGCGGATCTAGAGATATACGATGCATTCCCGGATAAGCAACTTTTAGTTGCCTCGGCAACCATGGATACGCACGCCTCGACAACCCTTGACGTGCATGCCTCGGTAACCCTCGATGCCTCGGTAACAATGGACACGAATGGCTCGGCAACTCTCGATGCCGCAATAGCCCTTGACGCGCACGCCTCGACAATTTTGGGAGCAGTCACCACAGCAGCACATACCTCAGCAATACCCTAGTACGCGAATTTAGTTAATTTCCTTGTTTGTGGTATTTTACCTTATGGTCTTACTCACCAAGGGAAGAAGCGGTTCCGCCATGATGCTAAGCATTACTTTTGGGACGATCCTCTTTTGTTTAAACAATGTGCAGATCAGGTTATACGCCGATGTGTCCCTGAAGAGGAGCAACATAATGTACTCCAACAATGCCATTCTTCACCCTATGGAGGACATTTCGGAGGAACTCGTACTGCGGCAAAAGTTTTGCAATCCGGTTTGTATTGGCCAACATTGTACAAAGATACCCAAGACTTGTACAAGCAATGTGATCGTTGCCAGAGGACGGGCAATATCTCTAGACGATATGAGATGCCGCTCCAAAACATCATCGAGGTGGAATTGTTCGATGTATGGGGTATCAATTTTATGGGACCTTTCCCATCTTCATTCGGCAACCTCGACATTCTACTTGCCGTCGACTACGTGTCTAAATGGGTTGAGGCAGCTGCAGTTCCCAACAACGATTTCAAGACCGTGCAACGGTTCTTGCAGAAAAACATATTTACACGGTTTGGGATGCTGAGAGCAATTATCAGTGATGAAGACAAGCATTTTGACAACAGACTTATTGCCATGATGTTGCAACACTTTAGCGTATCACACAAGATTGCCACGGCATATCACCCACAAACCAACGGGCAAGCAGAAATTTCCAACCGGGATTTGAAGGGTATACTCGAGAAAGTTGTAAATCCCTCTAGGAAGGATTGGTCATTAAGACTAGATGACGCACTTTGGGCATATCGTACTGCATTCAAAACACCTTTAGGTATGTCCCCCTTCCGACTTGTCTATGGCAAAACATGCCATCTACTGGTGGAAATCGAACACAAGGCATATTGGGCAATCAAGACCGTGAATATGGATTGGGAAAGTGCCAGACAAAAGCGTTTGTTGGACCTCAATGAGATAGAAGAATTTCGTGCACTCGCCTATAACAATGCACAAATCTACAAGGAGAAAACAAAACAATGGCATGACAAGAAACTATTGCCGCGACAATTCACGCCAGGGTAATTAGTTCTCTTATTCAATTCTCGGCTAAAAATTTTCCTGGGAAAGCTGAAATCAAGATGGTCGGGACCATTCGAAGTTGTCAAACCATTCACCCATGGTGCCGTGATAATCAAGTCCATCACTGACAAACATGAATTCAAAGTTAATGGACAAAGATTGAAGCACTACAACGGTGCCCATGTGGAACGTAACAAAGAAGTGGTCACCTTAGGAGATGCATGACCATGCTTTCCTTTCGATATTTTTTTTTATTTTTTTATTTTTATTTCTATTTTTATTTTTAATTTTTTTCGAACTAATTATTTTTTTTTATTTTATTATTGTCGATTATTTGATTTTTTAGGATAGATTTATTTTCTTTAAGATTAAAACTACATCTTTCTTTCATATTTATCTTTTTAAGTTTAAGAATTTCTTTATACATCTTTATTCATTTTCTTTTATTAGTTCATCTTTAATTTTAATCCTTATTGGATTTGTCTTTGAATTGTAGGAAAAGAGTTCAAGATAAAGACGAATTTTGATTCAAGAAGGAAAACATCTTCAACAAGGAAATTAATGGGCTGAATCTAAGGTTTATATAAAGCCTCCAACTTACCCTAAATAAACCCCCTAGCCATCATCCTTCCCCTAAATCGAAACCCTCTTTTTCTTCTTTCCAAAATTAATCCCACCCACCATATTTACTACCGATCTTTTCTATATAACCCATCACCCTTAACTTCCAAGAAACCTATTCCTACTTTTCATCTTGCAACTCTTTAGTTTCTTTTATTTTCTTTTCTTTGTTTTTACAAAACTCACAACCAAGATCATCCATGGCATCCAAAATTAAATTTTTGGTTCATCCAAGTTCCTCCAAAGAACCAAGATACAAGAAGTTTGCTACACCGGTGGTTCAAGAAAGATTTCACTCCAAGTTTGAAAGCTAAAAGATTTATGAAGAACAAGGCCTTGAATACTCCAACTCTCATCAAGATTTCGGCCTTGAACCATTAATCTTCGAGAGGATTGCACATCAAAATTGGCAAATCTTTTGCCATCAATCGGAATCGGGTAACATCTCATGGGTAAGAGAATTCTATGCTCGCTCACCTAAACCGGATAATCCTTATGCTTTTGTTCGTCACAAGGCCATACTCATAAGCCCCGAAAACATCAACACCTTTTACGGGCTTTACATTGAGAAGGACGAACATCAAGCCTTTGTTGATCAAATCACGCCCAAGCAACTCGACAAGGTGCTTCAAGAACTCACTCAACCAGGAACTCATTGGAACGACGATAAATACAAGGGCACGGTAAATCACCTTCGGCTTAAACCCGAGGATAAACTATGGAATAAGTTTGTTAAAACTTCTTTAATGCCCACCACACACAATACTACCATTGATATACCACATCTTTTGCTCATACATTCTATTTTGCATAATCGCATCATTAACATTGGAGAAATTATTTGTGATGAGATTTTTGTATGTAGCTCAAAAGATAAGTGTTCTCTTTTCTTCCCTTGCTTAATTTCTAATCTTTGCAAGGAGATGCATGTCCCAAGTGAGTCCACCGATGAAAAGGCCCTACCAAAGTCCGGTTGGAATCAAGCACAAATCTGAAAGCTAATGGGAGAGGCACCGAAAAAATCCTCAAGGCCTCCAATTGCTGCAGCAACTCCTATCGCCCCGGTAATCCCTAATGCCCTAGCACCTAATGCCCGGGCAACTCGGCCATCAACCCCGAGACACTTTGAAGCACTCTTGCAACCATTGGCGAGCCACCTAAGGCAAATTGAAGACCGGCAACTAATGTTCATGCGGTACATGAAGGAGCACAACAATGCCATCACCCAAGTCATCCTAGAAAAGTACCTGGACAGCCGCGTGCCATTCCCAATCTTTCCTGCCGAGATCCTTGCCCCAATAACCAATGAAGCAGTCACCACGGCAACCGCAACAGATGATGCCACGACAACCAACCCTGAAGATGCCACGGTAACCAAAGCTAAAGACATCCCGGAAACCACTACAAAAGCCAAAGGTAAAACACCTATGCCCGAATCAACTCGTACGGAATCATTGTCTGATTTTTCAGATTCAGACGAGTCCTCCATTGCACCAACAAAGACCGCACCAATTGAATCCTCCAAGCGAAAAGCCAATGACATTGATGAAGAAGACGATGAGGACAACCCTGTACGAGGATCGATTCCACGATCGGAAACAAGAAAACAACCATCGCATTCAAGCAAGAGAATCAAGACACCGACCAAAAGGAAACTAATCATCCACGACGACGAACTCTCAGAGTAAGTCCTCGTTTGCATTTTATTTTGTTATTTTTATTTTTCTTTAATGCATGCATTGAGGACAATGCCTCACTCGAGTTTGGGGGGGATTGTTATTAGTAGTTACCATGTTTAGTTGCATTCATCTTAAGTATTGCATTTAGGATACATAAATTGTTTGCCATGCCTTTAGTTGGAACAAGAATTGCCTAGATTTGATGAATATTCGATGATGACTTTTCCAATGCACTTAATTGATAGAATTTTTATTCTAGGATAACCATGGAAAAACTTAGAATTTTACTATGATTCTAAATTTGATGAAACACTATTGTGGTTTGATTGATTTAAGGAATTCTAGTGAACTTAGGTTGATAATTAAACAAATTGGGGGATTAGAATAAAAATTGGATGAATGCTAGAGGTGCCCGAAATTGGCTCTAGAATGTGCTAAAAAATGGATCGCTAGAGGTGCCCGAAATCGGCTCTAGTATGTGCTAAAAATTGATAGCTAGAGGTGCCCGAAACCGGCTCTAGTCGAATAAATTAATTAACTTAAGGAAACTAAAAACAAAACACTAGAGGTGCCCGAAACCGGCTCTAGTTAAAACATTTTAAAAAGAACCCAATGAAATAATTTGAAAACCTCTTGTTTGCATAGAATCTGAAAAATCAACTTGCACACAACTCCGCACACACTCACAAGCATTATAGTTTGATTCTGAGAAACTCTTATGTTTTCTAAAAAATGAAAATCCAATCATACTTTGTGCCCCGGTTCTGAGAATTGAAATCAAGTTCAAAGCTAAGTTTATGAAAATTGAAGTCTTGGCAGGTAATTATTAGTTTGGATTGCTTGAGGACAAGTAATAGTTCGAGTTTGGGGGTGTGATAAGTGTTCAAAAGCACTATTTTTCTTACCCTTTTTACTCATATTATTGTTAGACTTAGGCTCATATTAGTTACTAATTAGTCATTCATGCATTAATCCGTGTTTCCTTCCATCGTTGAGCTTGATTGCATAACTTGGTTGTTTTTGTGGGAAAAGATGCTACTTTGGTGTGATTTGTGTGTATGTGCAAGATCACTTTCCAAAGCAAGACTAGAGCTAGTTCCCAGGGCAATGCATGAAAGAGATGCCGAGCTAGTTGCCAGGGCAATGCATGAAGGAGATGCCGAGCCAATTGCCAGGGCAATTGTCGACAAAGAATAAGGTGATATGGTAGTCGAAATTGATGACTAGACAAGCCCAAGATGACGTGGAACAAAGCTAAATCCAAAAGGAGTTTGATTTCCATGAAGAAGTTAAAGAAGAATTAAATTCCAAGAAGATAGGAGAAGTTCTAGAAGGAATATAATTATAATAAAGAATTATGTTCTTTAAAGATAATTTAATTCCAGCTTAACTTCCTCCTCAAAGGAGGACTTTGACCTAGCCCTGTAAATAGATCACCAAGCCGTCAACTCCAAAAGGGAGAGATGAGAGAATTTTCGACAACATCAAGGGCAAGGAGGATTTCGACAAAGCTCCATCCATTCTTCATCTTTTTCTTTCTTGTTCAATTAGGTTCATGCTAGGAATTCTTTATCTTGTGTTTCTTTGGAACCTAGCCATGAACTAAATCTATTTGGCTAAGGTTATTGTGTCTTGTGGTTGTGAGAAACTATTGGATTTTGTTTAGGTAATAAGAGTTTGCACTTTTCTACTCAAGGTTTATTCATTCTTGGTTCTTATTCTTGTTTGCGAGTGAATTGGGAGAGGATCTCGTAACTTCATCTATTTATCTAATATCGAGAGAGTTAGATTCAAGAAACGAATGAATGTGATCTTTATTCAATCTATTGATGGTGAAGATTAATTCGGCTTAGGAATAAGTTAAGGATTTCAACGGCTAAGAGGAGCGCAAGATTGGTTGTTGTTCACCCTTGATTCACGTAGGGATGTATTATCAAGGCATGCACAAGTAGCTAGAGTTTCGACTTAGGGGTAAGAAGAAACCATTGAAGAATGCTCTGCCGAACCTTGAAGGTTGCTGCCCATACGCCCAAGTAGTTGCCAAACTAGTCGCCCAGGCAACCATCAATTTGTTGCCAAGGCAACCCCGTTGTGCAATTTGCCACGGCAACTGAGTTGCCCTTGCACTCTTTTACCAAGACGATCCAATCAGCTATCACACCTCAACTCACGATAACCTGGCCTATCTCTCTCATTTGATATCATCTATTCTTTTACTTTATTGCTTTCTAGTTTAGTTATTAGTTAAACTCTTATAATCTTCTATTTGTGTTTTTACTTTTTATAGTACAAGAGACTAGATTCTTGAAGTGGCACCAATCCTTGTGGAGAAGATATCTTTTATACTATATCTTGCGACGTGTACACTTGCACAGTTGCGGAGCACTTATTACGCGCAACAGACCATATATACTAACTTGAAATTTCTCAAGCTAACGAAGGCCAAGATCGGTATCTTGAAGAAGTAGATTATGATCATGTGCACGATCAGGCTTCCCAACAAAGTACAGGACATCAAGCCCAAAGGGCTCGTCCAAGAGTGGATGATAGTCTTAATAGCATCAAGGTTACTATTCCAAGGGAAAACCGATCTTGCGGCTTATCTTGCTTGGGAGAAGATAGTTGAGCATATTTTTTAATGCCATAATTTTTTCAAACACAAAAAGGTAAAACTTGCCACCATTGAGTTTATAGATTATGCACTAATTTGGTGGGATCAAATGGCTTCTAACAGGAGACGGAATGGTGAAAAATCCATTTCTACTTGGAATGAGGTGAAAGCAATCATGTGTAAAAGATTCATTCTGACCCATTACCACCGTGAGTTATAAATCAAGCTTCAAAACCTTAAGGAAGAAAATCTCAGTGTTGAAGATTACTACAAAGAGATGGAGGTGGCATTGATTCTTGCTAATGTGGAGGAAGACCGAGAAGCCACAATGGTAAGATTTTAGGCCGGACTCGATATTGACATTGCCAAAATGGTGGAGTTATAACACTACATCAAAATAGATGATAAGATGCACATAGCCATAAAGATAGAGAAGCAATCCAAAAGTAAAGGGCCAACTCGTCCTTATTCAAATACTACACCCAAGTGGGGGCAAGGATCCTATAAGAAGAATGTTTCCATGCCGCCCAAGGAAGGAAGTGGTTCCTCAAAACCCAACAAGTTCAATGTTGAAACCAGAAAGGCTAAGAATGTTTCCATCCCAGTTCGATCTCGAGATGTGCAATGCTTCAAATGTTTGTAGCGTGGTCACATTGCAAGTTAATGCCCAAACTGCAATACCATGTTCATCCAAGACAATGGCAAAATTGAATCCTAACATGAAGAAGATGAGGAAACCGATGATCAACTGATGAATAGGAGCTAAAGTTTATAGTTGATGGTGAGCTCCTTGTTGTTAAAAGGAGCCTTAGCACCTAAATTATGGAAATTGAGCAGCAACGTAAGAATATCTTCTACACCAGATGGCGTGTCAATGGGAAGGTATGCCTTGTCTTTATTGATGGTGGTAGTTGCACTAATGTTGCTAGTACTATGTTGATTGACAAGCTAGGACTACCAACCACCAAGCATCCTCAACCTTACAAGCTTCAATGGCTAAACGATCGAGGAGAAATCAAAATGACCAAACAAGCGCTTATTCTATTTTCCATTGGGAAATACAAAGATGGGGTACTTTGCAATGTTGTTCCTATGCATGCTGGTCATTTACTTTTGGGTAGACTATGGCAATTTGATCAAACATTAGTCCATGATGGATTCACCAACTACTATTATTTTTTGTTTGAAGGGAAAAAATCACTTTGGTGCCACTTGCTCCACGACAAGTTCATAACGATCAAGTTCTTTTGAGAGAAAAGTTTTAAAAAAGCCAAGGAACACGAAAAAGAAAAATCTGAAAAAGAATAAAGAAAATAGTGTGAGGAAAAAATAAAAGAAAAAGGCAAAGAAAAATATGGAAAAAGAAGAGAGGAAAAAGATGAGTGTTTTTGTGAAAGAAAAAGACATAAAGGGTGTTTGTTGTCAAGAAAATTATTTCTTGTACTTTTGCATAAGGAATCATTTTTAAACACTAAAGACCTTAATCCAGAATCACCATCATCCATTGTTTCTTTGTTCCAGGTGTTTGAAGATTTATTTCCAGAAGATATTTCAAAGGGATTGCCTCCTATTTGAGGAATTGAGCACCAAATAGATTTATCCCAAGTGCGACCATTCCTAACCGACTAGCCTACCGTAGCAACCCTTATGAAACCAAGAAATTGCAAAAGCATGTTGTCGAGTTGATGGAAAAAGGCTACATACGAGAGATCTATAGCCTATGTGCGGTTTCCATTATTCTAGTACCTAAGAAAGATAGATTGTGGCGTATGTGTGTCGATTGCCAAGCAGTGAATAAAACTACGGTAAAGTATAAACATCCTATTATGTAATTAGATGATATTATCACGACCCAATTTCTTGGTCTGAGATAATGGTGCAAGTATCTGATGAAGAGGTTCCATGCAGAGCATCGGGCTTGCTGAGACCACCAGATTTGGCCCATCACTTTGAGAATGCTAGAGAGCTCGATCACATTGGCTATTCAGAAATGGCAGGAGACAACAAGCCAATGGGATAATCCTACCATATCAAGTGTAATCAAGCATTCAAGGAAAGAAACTCATTAATTGATGTGCTTAGATAGGATTTCGCATCTTTTCCATAAATTAGGGGATTTGTAATTATGTGGGCTAATCTTAGTCATCCATGTAAATTGATCCAGACCATTGATTGAGTGGGAGCTCAACTATAAATATATAGCCTCTCACTCTTATTTGTATCATCCTATTCAATTCATTCTCACTTTGAGAAGAGTAATAAGACTCTGAGCCATTTACTCTAGTTTTTCTTGTTCATTTCAATTGTTCTTTGTTCTCTTTATGCTTGTTGCCTCTTGTAATGGCTAAGAGTAGCCACCTTGGTGTTTGAAGCTTCCGCATCCATCGAAGCCTTGAGGGCTTGTCTGAGCCTTTAGCGAGCAGGAGTACTCCCAAGGTGTGGTTAAGGCTTAGGCACAAAATCGACCGAGTAGCATCATGGGGGGCCTAAGGCTGCATATTCATAGGCTGTGAGACTCTAGGGATGTGACAAGTGGTATCAGAGCGACCTTTTGACTGCTTGATTTCACACCAAGCGCCCATGAGCAGGGTAGGCAGGGTGGACAACCATGACAATTGGTTTATCACGAGCGTGGTTCACTCATGATGAGGCTTCACATGGTTGAGTGGAGGGAGAATGTCACGCTTGGAAAGAGGCGAGGACATTAATCCTACATTGAAAAGGAAAAGAGAGGTCTTGAGGTATATAAATGGTGGCGTTGCACATCTTATCACACATGTCTTTTAGGATGAGGGTAATGGTCCCGTGACAAGTGGTATCAGAGCGAGTCAAGGGGATTTGCATTCGAGCCAGCTTGTAGTTGCAGTATTAGTCAAGCATGGTGAGGATTTGTGTTCGAGCTAGTCAGAGTAAGCAAGCTAGTTCGTGGGAAAGAAGCGATCGAGATGGCACAACAAAGAGATGGTGTTTCTACACAAAAAGGCAAGACAATTATTCAAGGTACAAGGTAAGTTATGCTCTCGATACACATAATGAGAGGATTGAGACACTTGAAACTCAATCGGAAGAACTGTATAACTTCATATCAGTGGAGAGGAAGAGGGTCTATAGACTTGAGGAATCCAAATAGGAGGCTAAGGAGACCCAAGGTGTTCTAGAGTCCTGTCTTGAAAAAACTGGAGTCCATAGAGGACATGGTAAAGGACGAGAACCAACATGCTCTCAACAAGTTAAAGATAGTCTGAGGGAGTAATGCTTGTGAAGCCGAGGTGAAGGCTTTTCGAGTCGAGGTGGATGAGCTCAATGGAAAGTTCCTTAGTTACAAGACCGCAATGAGAGAATAGGGTGCACTTGCCACCTTCGTAGAGGGACTTAGTCCTAGGGCGAAGCTCGTATTAGAGCAAGGAAATTCCAAGAAAGAGGCCACAAATGTGACGGAGTTGTTGACCAAGCCTGCGAGAGACAAGCCAGCCAGTATTGAGAGGTTCAAGGCCACAATGAGTGACCATAGGCATGGTGAGGCTAAGTCCATGCCAGAAAAGAAGGAAAGCAAGAATTTGAAGTGCTACTTTTGTGATGGTCCCCATCTGATAAGGGGATGTCTCGAGAAGAATCACCTTGCTGCCATCATTAAAAGAGAAGATGAGCAAGAAGGAAGAGAAGCCAGGCTTGACGCAATTGCGAGTTTCAATAAGCCAAGGGAGATTCGTGGTACGACTACGAGTGTCAAAGTAGTTAAGCCAAGGATGAGACCCAGTAAGAGAGCGAATGGGAAAAACTGTCAAGCTGAGGGTGAAGAGGAAGCAATTGGAGTGCTACCACTGTTAGAGGCCTCACAAGTTGTGGAAATGCCTATTAAGTTCTGCCAAGGCCAAGGAGACTAAGAGCAGGATGGGTTGAACATGTTCGAGAAGGCTATGGAGGAGCTTGTCGAGGGTGTTCAGGTAACGAACATTTCTTCAAAGATCGCATGTGCACCAAGGTCGAAGGAGGCCAAGCTGAAGAAGGACATAGCAACCGTGGAGACACCACCTATAACACCCAGGTTTTGGGCCTAGCAATTTTAAGGTTAGTTAAATGGTCCGCCGGACTAGGTTAGAGATTCGAGTTATTTTTCTAAAAGATAAAAACATGGAAAAATGTTTAAAAATCCTATTTTAATATATTAAAAATATTGGCGAAAGAAATTTTGGAAAATAAGCTTTGGAAGGGTGACATTTTGGCTAGTGACCAAAATGTAATTATTGAAAACTATTTTTAAAGGTGACTGTTCTGTAAAGAGTCAAAACTTTGAATCTTTAAGGAGCTATTTTATCATTTGGTCTAATCTGAGTTTTCTCTAAATTAGGATTAATTTTAAAAGAGTTTTAATTAAAGGAATTAAAAAGGATTTAGTTAAAAAGGTAGTTTTTTTTTCGAATCACAATTTGACGTAACTTTCTTCCTCTCATATTTTCTCTCAAAATACTCTCAGTTAAACACTCTTCTTCCTATCAGAGATTCAAGGTAATGATCTTGTTTCTTAATTCTTTGATTTGCTAAATGATTCTTTAACTTGTTTTCTCAAAAATCTTATTGAATCTCATTATTTTTCAAGAGGAAAGCATCCAATTAAGGGGAAACTCACTTATTGGAGGTGAGTTTCGTTCTTCTCCTCTAATGAAAGGTTCTTTACTGAAATTCCCAAGTTCTTGACCCTTTACATAGGTTTTCTAATAGGTTTTATTTAATTAATTATGGAATTTTGCTTAATTGAGGTTTATTTGATGGAATCTTGTGATTTTCGAATTGGATCTATTTTTCTAGTGTTTAGAATTGATTTCAATCTTATGTTGGATGTATTATAATGTGGATAAGTTGTTTTTAACAATAGAATCCCAAAATTGGTTGAATCTCTAATTGTTAGGTTGTTAGTTAAGGGTTTTTGGGTTGTTTTTCAAGTTAAATCTTTGCTGGAAGTAAAAGGTTGTTGTAAAAGGGTTTTTAGATGTTATTTGATGAAGTTTGATGATTTGAATCGTTATATTATGGCTGAGTTAAGATTGAGAAGTGTTTGAGGTTGATTATGGTAAGTTTTGGATGAGTTTTGAGTGGGCATCTTGAGAGCTGCGGGATTTTGGTTTGAAACAGAGAGTTGGATGCATTTTAATGCATGTTTCCTCTGGTTTTGTGTGGCCAAAAATAGGGGATAATCAAGGCGTATCATCTTGAGGTGGTTTGAGGCTTGCTGGGAGCTTGTTTCGTGTTAGCGAGCAAGGCGAAGTGAAACCGGTGAGTGGAAATAGTCTTAAAAGTCTCTCAAAGGTTTGAAAGCGGTTTTGGAAGTTTAGGTTAAGCTTGAAACACTTACCTAAGCTTGGAAGTAAGTTTCACTCCTTTTCTCTTTAATATCGGTTCGCATATGAGCATGTGTAATTCATGTTTTAGTCGTAAACATGGTTGGTTTTACTTATTGTAAATGCATGATTTTTAAGTACATATGCAGTGGTTTAAAAGTATATTAAATGCTTATGATCATTGATTTTTATTTCCGTCGGGAATGTGATATTGCTATAGCAATGTGATTTGCATATGTGAGGATTTTGTGTAATGCATTGTAAAACAATGAGTAAATGGTTTTGTAAATGATATATTAGCTATGTGACAAGGTGATAAAACATTTGGATATAGTTGGCATGCCATAGGATAAAGTGCACTATAATATGTTTAAAAATCAATCATGGTTAACGGTCGGTTCCCCTTGTTGTAAACTCATGTGGTCAGCATGGTGCAGTCTTGATGATGGTCGGTCATTAAGGGAGATTTGTGTATCCTATGTGTAAGGTTAATGGTCAGTTAACTAAAGATTAGCGGTCGGCTAATCAAGGATAGTGGTCGACTATCTGAGGTCACTATAATTGCTAATATATGAGAATTCTAATGTTGATTTTATGCTAAAAATTTAAGCATGGTTTTGTATTTAATGCTTTGGAATTCAAGCATGGTTTTGTATAAAATGCTTTGGGGATTTAAGCATGTGGAATATATCATTTTGCATATGGTCGATATGCATGTTTTGAATTGGAATCATTGGAACTTGCTTAGGTCGTAAGCATGGTTTGAAAACAAGTGTTTGGTTTTCAAGGGTTATAATGCATCATTGTTTTAAGAGCGCCCTCACTAAGCAAGTGTGCTTACAGTCTCTTTTTCCTAATGATGCAGAGCATTAAGGCTTGGGGCAGCAAAGGCAAAGTCGTAGTGATCCAAGAGGCAAAGCAATTTTAAGTATGAACTCGGTTTATGTTTCCGGTTAATAAGGCAATGTGTTCACCATGGATTTTGGGATATGTAATTCTGTTTTCCCTAGTTTTGAGCATGTGTAATGCTATGATTTCGGAGTTTGATTGATGTTGTTGTGCGCTTTGTGCATCGTTACCTATGGTTGATGTTATGTGGTTGCCTAGGTATGCATCTATATGGTTTTGCTTGGATGGCATGCTGTGATGAGCTTAACATGTTGAATATGGTAGTAAAGTAAAGTAGGTATAATGCTTGAGCTGGGAAATGTTTAATTGAGCATTTTCGTATGTTTGGTGGAGTGTTTTAGGGAGCATGTCTCTAGATTTATCCTTTTGGTGGCCTAAGCTTGTATGGTAGCTAAATCTTGGTATAAGTATTAATAAATGTATTGTTGGATGTTTATATGCATGTATGCAAGTTGCTAGGACCTAAATGCATCTAGATTTGTATGAGAAAGCATCTAAAAATGACAGTACAAGCCTAGGCGTACCGATACGTTGGGTACGACTAGGCAAGAATAGACCAGGCATTTCGGTACGGGCATGGTGTATTGGTACGATTCATTGCTACTAGAAATTGCCTTTTGGATCAAAACCCGCGTTCTGAAACACCTATAAGGCGTATCGATATTGTTGCTAAGTAATTTTAAGCTGGTTGTTATTTTCAGATAGGCGTACCGGTACGATACTTAGTGTATTGAAACGAGGGTTGTTGGTTTAGCGCACCGTATCGATACAGTTGTAGCGTATCGATACGTGTGGCCACTATTTCGGTCAATGTCCTGGATACGCAGTTCTGTTTTCTTCCATTTTAGTCCTTGAATGTTGATGATGCAATTGTATGAGTATAGATGATATTTTTGAGCTGATTTTTGTCATGTGAGCAAGTAACCTGACCAATTGAGGATTGGTAACCTTAATTTCAATTTTGGTCCTATAATTTAAAGTATTTATGTTTTAGTCCTCGAATGGTTTTTTCGAAACAAGAGTGAATCTTTTTTATTCATATGAAAATATTAAAGCATTAACATGAGCCTTGTTAAAAAACCTCCCTAAAGCCTAACGAAGGAAAAAGAGTGCACCATTCCAATACCGAGTTAGAAATAAAATAGCCAAACCCATAAACACACGACACAACATATACAATTACAGTCCATACCGCATGTCGAAAATCCAATTGGATTCTAATTCACCACAGGATAAAACCTACAGGTACATACCCTTCAAAGAATTGATCAAACCCACCAATCAAGCACCAGCATCATAAAACCACAGCCAAGAGTAGATCAAACCCAGGAATACTAGATCTCCTGGTAGAACTCTTAAAAGTAGCAGAAATAGACTTTCTGTGATTTGTTTTCTTCAAAAATTCACATGCAGTGAGTATGTACATGTAAGATTAGTAATTTGCATCTAGACAAGATAAAATAAAAAATAGAATGACTTTTCATAACCTTTATCCGATTTTCTTCGACAAAGTAATATAGCTCACACGATTCGGTCAGGCGTCGAGGCTGAGTCAAGGGGGATACATTTGTCGGTATCAGAGCCAGGTTACGAAAGGTTAGGGTGTTGTTGTTTAATTGTATATCATTGTTTGTTATGCACGGTGGTTGTGTATATGTATAGTGTTTGGATTACATCATGTTGGGGTATGAATTGGGAACACATTGCCTATTACCAAGGTTTAAAAATCTTTTATAAGATGGTCTTGGATCCTTTGCCTTATGTTATCCTGACTTTAATGTGTTTTGATGCTTTTGTTAGCATGGCTCGACGCGAGACACGTTCAATGGTTGGTAATGCCAGAATGGGCAGAATAATGTTAAGTAAGAGAATCCCCTAACGTTTTACCTCTTCCATTGGTTCTTTCTATTGATGCTGGGGCTGGTGGTGTACCCTAGGCTCATCAAGTGCTTGTATTTGGTGATTTGAGTTTGTTAGTTCAAGTAATAACAGGAGTTTTTCAAGCGGCGATGGCTGGAGTACAGGCACCGACAACTGCTGTGGTAGTTAACCCAGGGTTACCCTTAGAGCGTCTCTGCAGTTTGAGAGGTGTTGAGTTTAGGGGTTTGAGCCCCGAGGCAGCCAAAGGATGGCTGGAGAGTATGATTCGTATTCTGAATTAGATGGGTTGTAATGATGAGCGCAAGCTAGGGTGTACCGTGTCATTGTTGCATGGTGATGCTTATCATTGGTGGGTGACCATAATTGCTAGTGTCCGGAGGCAGATGTAACTTGGGAGTTATTTCGAAGATCTTTCAAGAAGAAGTATCTTGGTCCTCAGTATCTAGATGCGAGGAAACGTGAGTTTATAACCTTGGAGCAGGGCGATATGTCCGTGGCTGATTATAAGATGAACTTTGTCTGTTTGAGTCAGTATGCCTCAGAGTTGGTTCTGGATGATCTTGAGAGGTGCAACAGGTTTCGCTATGGGTTGGTGAAGGATATCAAAACATACTTGTTGGCTATGGACTACACAGATTTTGATGTGCTTGTGAACCACGCTAAGGATAGTGAGCAGTCTTTGAGGGTAATAGGACAAGGTTCGGGCATGAGCTTGAACAAGCGTGGGCTGATTTTGGTAATTTCGGGAAGCAAAGTAGAAGGTTTTGTGATAAGAGGCATAAGTTGGATCACAGACTTGGTGGCGGTGTTGGCCATGGTAACCAAGGTGTTTGTATTATAGATGAGTGTAAGCGTTGTGGCGGACGCCACACAAGTGAGTGTTTAGGAAATACCATGGTTGCTGGATAGGTGGCTCACCTGGACACATGAAGCATGACTGTCCTCGTGCTGTGGGTGATGCACCGATTTAGGCTACTATACCTACTAAGGGCTGAGGTTGTGGCATGGGTAATTTTTAGAGGCGCGAGGATGGTTAGAGAGTTGTGGCTCATGTTGTTGCTATACAACCATAGAATAGAGGGGCGACACAGTTCTATGCTCATCATGCGGGGTGCAACGACACTGATGTGATCACAGGTACTTTTACCTTGCAATCTTTGTCGTTGTTTTCTTTGATTGATTCGGGGTTTACTCATTCATATATTTTAAGTAAGCATGCATCATTGCTGAATATTCCTGTTGAGATTTTGGATGTTGGCATGTTAGCAACTAGTTCTTTTGGGGAGACAGTTACAACTAGAAGGTTGTATAGGCGTTGTCCTTTGGTAATGCAAGATCATGAATTTGCTGCGGATTTGATGGAGTTGCCATTTCCTGGTTTTGACTTGGGTATGGATTGGTTAAGTGAGCACCAGGCGGTGGTGGATTGTGAGTCCAAAAGTATTTCTCTGAAGTTGGCCGATGGTTATAAAGTTGTGGTGGTTGGTGAGAATGTGAAATTCTTGTCCAATGTTGTGTCGGCTTCTCGAGCGGAGATAATGATGTTTGATTGTTGCCAAGCTTATTTGACCATTGTTATGAATCCAGAAGCTAAAGGTGTTCGGATGCAGGACATTCGGGCTGTATTTGTTTATCCGGAAGTTTTTCCTGAATAGTTGCCGGTTTACCTACAGATAGGGAGGTGAAATTTTGTATTGAGACGTACGAAGGTACAACTTCGGTGTCTATTTCTCCGTATCGGATGGCACCGAAAGAGTTGAAAAAGTTGAAATCACAGCTCCAGGAGTTGTTAGATCATAGGCTCATTCGACCAAGTATTTCTCCTTGGGGTGCTCCAATTATTTTTTTAAAGAAAAATGATGGATCGATGCGTATGTGCATTGATATCGCCAGTTGAATAAGTTAACAGTGAAGAAAAAGTATCCGTTACCGCAGATTGATGACTTGTTCGATCAGTTTTTTGGTGCAGCAGTGTTTTTAAAGATTGATTTAAGTTTGGGGTATTACCAGTTGAAGGTAAAGGATATGGATGTGTATAAGACGACATTTCGTATGAGGTACGGGCATTACGAGTTTTTGGTGATGTTGTTTGGTTTGACGAATACCTCAGTGACTTTTCTGGACATGATGAATATAGTATTTCATGAGAACCTTGATCAGTTTATGGTGGTTTTTATCGATGATATACTCGTGTACTCTCGTACCGAGGAGCATGGCCGGTATTTGCGGATCATGTTGCAAATGCTGAAGGAAAACTAGTTGTATGCCAAGTTGAACAAGTGCGAGTTTTGGCTCAAGGAGGTGATGTTTCTTGGACATGTGGTATCGACGGAGGGTATTCATGTTGATCCAGAGAAAGTTAAGGTTATTATCAATTGGAAATAACCTTAGACCATTTTGAAAGTGCGTAGTTTTCTTGGGTTGGTAGGTTATTATCGCCATTTTGTCGAGGGGTTTTTTAGTATCGTAGCTCTGTTGACAAAGTTGTTTCAGAAGAGTGTTCCTTTCGTGTGGACAGAGAAGGGGCAGCAGAGTTTTGAGAAGTTAAAGGAGGTTTTGACACATGCTTCTATGTTAATTGAACTAGAATGTGGGAATGAGTTTATGGTTTATAGTGATGCTTCGTATGTTGGTTTGGGTTGTGTGCTGATGCAGGACAGAAAGGTTGTGGCCTATGCGTCGATGCAGTTGAAGGTTCATGAGCGCAATTATCCAACTCATGATTTGGAGCTTGCGGCTGCGGTGTTTTCCGTGAAGATTTAGCGACACTACCTTTATGGTGAATAGTGTGTGGTATTTACGGATCATAAGAGTTTGAAATTTTGATGTCTCAAAAGGATTTGAACCTTAGGCAACGAAGGTGGTTGGAGCTGCTTAAGGATTACCACTTGACAATTGAGTATCATCCTGGAAAAGCCAATGTTGTTGCGGATACGTTGAGTCGTAAGGTAGCGATTGGGCTTAGGGCGATGTTTGCGAGGTTGAGTGTGACATGGGAAGGTGGGTTGTTGGCTGAATTGCAAGTTAAGCCTACGTTGTCACAAATGATTAAGGTTAAGCGACCGTTTGATGATTCTTTGGTTCCTCATATTAAGGACGTAGCGGATGGTAATCCAACGGAACTTGGAAAAGGTACTATTGGGTTGGTTTGAAAAGGATGTGATGGAGTTTGTGTCCAAATGTATGGTGTGTCAGCGGATTAAAGTTGAACATCAATTTCCATCTGGATTGCTACAACCGTTGAGAATTCTAAAATAGAAATGGGAGAGAATCACCATACACTTTGTGGTAGGGTTGCCGTTGACACTGGCTAAAAAGGATTCCATTTGGGTGATTGTTGATCGGTTTACAAAGTGTGCACATTTTCTGCCAGTTCATACGACATATAACTTGGACAAAAAAACAGATATGTATATAGCTAAGATTGTGCGTCTGCATGGGGTATCAAAGTCTATTATTTTGGATAGAGATCCGAGGTTCACAGCAAGGTTTTGGAGATGTTTACATCAAGATTTGGGTTCGAGGTTGAATTTTAGTACCGCGTATCATCCTCATATGGATGGACAGTCTAAGCGTGTATCCAGGTCTTGGAGGATATGTTGAGGTGTTGTATTATTGAGTTCCAAGGAACCTGGGAGAAGTATTTACCTTTGGTTGAATTTGCTTATAATAACAGCTATCAAGTGAGTATTCTTTCAGATGGCACCGTATGAGGCATTGTATGGCCGAAGGTGCTCTATGCCCTTGTGTTAGGCTGAGGTAGGGGAAAAACATGTTTCTTTGCCACATGTGTTGAAATATACGAATGAGAAAGTTAAGCGTGTGTGTGAACCCTTGAAAGCGGTTGCGGATCGGCATAAATCTTACTCGGATTTGAAGCGTAGGGAAATTGACTATGTGGTGGGCGATCGTGTGTTCTTTAAAGTGTCACCATGGAAGAAGGTGATGCGGTTCAGACGTGAGGGTAAGCTTAGTCCGAGGTTTATTGGACCATATGAGATTGTGGAGCATGTTGGTCATGTGGCTTATCAGTTGAGGTTACCTCCCGAGCTTGAGGAAATACATGAAGTGCTCCATGTATCTATATTACGGAGGTATTGGTCGGATCCTTCGTACGTTATGCCGGTGGAGCATATTGAGTTGAGACTAGATTTATCCTTTGATGAGGAGCCGGTGGAAATCCTTGATTCCAGTAGCAAGGTTCTTCGTGGCAAAACGATAGAACTAGTTAAAGTCTTGTGGTGGCATCGAGGTATCGAGGAAGCCACTTGGGAAAGCAAGGCGGATATGTTAGAGCAATTTCTGCATTTCTTTCCTCCAGGTAAATTTTGAGGACAAAATTTCTTAAGAGGGGGAGAGTTGTAAAGCCCCATTTTGGGCCTAGCAGTTTTAAGGCTAGTTGACAGTCCGACAGACCGGGTTAGAGATTCGTGTCAGATTCAGGAGCAAATATTTTTCTAAAAGATAAAAATATGGAAAATGTTTAAAATTCCTATTTTAATATATTAAAAATATTGGTGAAATCAATTTTGGAAAATGAGCTTTGGAAAGGTGACATTTTGGCTAGTGACCAAAATGCAATTTTTGAAAACTATTTTTAAAGGTGATTGTTTGTAAAGAGTCAAAACTTTAAATATTTAAGGAGATATTTTACCATTTGGTCTAATCTGAGTTTTCTCTTAATTAGGATTATTTTTAAAAGAGTTTTAATTAAAGGAATTAAAAAGGATTTAGTTAAAAAGGTAGTTATTTTTTTAAATCACAATTTGACGTAACTTTCTTCCTCTCACATTTTCTCTCAAAATACTCTCAGCCAAACACTCTTTTTCCTATCAGAGATTCAAGGTAATGATCTTGTTTCTTAATTCTTTGATTTACTAAATGATTCTTTAACTTGTTTTCTCAAAAATCTTATTGAATCTCATTGTTTCTCAAGAGGGAAACATCCAATTTAGGGGAAACTCACTCATTGGAGGTAAGTTTTGTTCTTCTCCTCTAATGAAAGGTTCTTTACTGAAATTCCCAAGTTCTTGACTCATTACATAGGTTTTCTAATAGGTTTTAATTAATTAATTATGGAATTTTGCTTATTTGAGGTTTATTTGATGGAATCTTGTGATTTTCGAATTGGATTTGTTTTTCCAGTGTTGATGATTGATTTCAATCTCACTTTGGATGTATTATAACGTGGATAAGTTGTTTTTAACAATGGAATCCCGAAATTGGTTGAATCTCTAATTGTTAGGTTGTTAGTTAAAGGGTTTTGGGTTGTTTTTGGAGTTTAATCTTTGCTGGAAGTAAAAAGGATGTTGTAAAATGGTTTTTAGATGTTATTTGATGAAGTTTGATGTTTTGAATCATTATATTATGGCTGGGTTAAGATTGAGAAGTGTTTGAGGTTGATTTCGGTAAGTTTCGAATGTGTTTTGAGTGGGCATCTTGAGAGCTGCAGGATATTGGTTTGAAACAGAGAGTTGGATGCATTTTAATGCATGTTTCCTCTGGTTTTGTGTGGCCAAAATAGGGGATAATCATGTCGTGGCATCTTGAGGTGGTTCGAGGCTTGCCGGGAGATTGTTTCGCTTTAGCAAGCAAGGCGAAGTGAAATCGACGTGTGTAAGCGGTCTTAAAAGTCTTTCAAAGGTTTGAAAGTGGTTTTGGAAGTTTAGGTTAAGTTTGAAACACTTACCTAAGCTTGGAAGTAAGTTTCCCTCCTTTGCTCTTTAATATCGGTTTGGATATGAGCATGTTTAATTCATGTTTTAGTCGTAAACATGGTTGGTTTTAATTACTGTAAATGCATGATTTTTAAGTACATATGCAGTGGTTTTAAAGTATATTAAATGCTTGTGAGCATTGAATTTTATTCCGGTCGGAATGTGATATTGCTATGGCAATGTGATTTGTATATGTGGAGATTTTGTGTAGTGCATTGTAAAACAGTGAGTAAATGGTTTTGTAAATGATATATTGGCTATGTGACAAGGTGAGAAAACATTCAGATATAGTTGGCATGCCATAGGATAAAGTGCACTATAATATGTTTAAAAATCGATCGTGGTTAAGGTTCCTTGAGGTATAGCGATCAGTTACTCAGACTATGTTGTTATCACTTGGGTTGAGCAGTCGGTTCTCCTTGTTGATTTAAAGCTTGCGGTTGGCAAGGTTGTAAACTCATGCGGACGGTATGGTGTAGTCTTGATGATGGTCGGTCATTAAGGGAGATCCGTGTATCCGATGTGTAAGGTTAACGCTCAGTTAACTAAATATTAGCGGTCGGCTAATCAAGGACAGTGGTCTACTATCTGGGGTCACTATAATTGCCAATATATGATAATTCTAAAGTTGAATCTATTTTGTATGCTTTGGGATTTAAGCATGGTTTGTATTTAATGCTTTGGAATTCAAGCATGGTTTTCTATAAATGCTTTGGGGATTTAAGCATGTGGAATATATCGTCTTGCATATGGTCGATATGCATGTTTTGAATTGGAATCATTTGAACTTTCTTAGGTCGTAAGCATGGTTTGAAAACAAGTTTTTGGTTTTCAAGGGTTATAATGCATCATTGTTTTAAGAGCATCCCCAATAAGCAAGTGCGCTTACGCTCTCTTTTTCCTAATGATGCAGAGCAGTAAGGCTTGGGGCAGCAAAGGCAAAGTCGTAGTGATCCAAGAGGCAATTCAATTTTGAGTATGAACTCGGTTCATGTTTTTGGTTAATAAGGCAATGTGTTCGCCATGGATTTTGGGATATGTAATTCTATTTTCCTAGTATTGAGCATGTGTAATGCTGTGATTTCGGAGTTTGTTGATGTTGTTGTGCGCTTTGTGCATCATTACCTATGGTTGATGTTATGTGGTTGCCTAGGTATGCATCTAGATGGTTTTGCTTGGATGGCATGCTTTGATGAGCTTAACATATTGAATATGGTATTAAAGTAATGTAGGTATAATGCTTGTGCTGGTAAATGTTTAATTGAGCATTTGTGTGAGAAAGCAGCTAAAAATGACATTACAGGCCCAGGCATACCGATACGCTAGGGACCGTATCGGTATGGCTAGGCAAGAATAGACCAGGCATTTCGGTACGGGCATGGTGTATCGGTACGGTTCATTGCTACAAGAAATTGGCTTTTTGGACCAAAACCCGCGTACCAAAACACCCATAAGGTGTATCAGTACGGTTGCTAAGTAATTTTAAGTTGGTCGTTATTTTTAGATAGACGTACCAGTACGGTACTTAGTGTACCGAAACAAGGGCTATTGGTTAAGGGAATCGTATCGATATGATTGGTAGCATATCGATACGTGTGGCCGTTATTTCGGTTAATGTCCTAGATACGCAGTTCTGTTTTCTTCCATTTTAGTCCCTGAATGTTGATGATGCAATTGTATGAGTATGGATGATATTTTTGAGCTGATTTTTGTCATGTAAGCAAGTAGCCTGACTAATTGAGGATTGATAACCTTAATTTCAATTTTGGTCCTATAATTTAAAGTGTTTATGTTTTAGTCCTCAAAATGGTTGTGATGCGATTAGTTGTCTTTTTGTGGTTTGTTTTGTTCAAAAATTCACCTGCTGCGAGTATGTACATATAAGATTAATAATTGGCATCTAGACAAGAGAAAAGAAAAAAATGTACCGACTTTTTGTAACCTTTCTCTAGCTTGCTTCGGCAAACCTAATGTAGCTCACACGATTCGTTCGGGCGTCTAAGCCTGGTCGAGGGGGTTACACCACCCATGCGTAAGGTGGGAAAGGAACGAAGGACTTTGAGGAAGAAGGGACAATGCAAGAAGAAGTATTGGACTTCGAAGAAGAAGGACTGATGCAAGAAGAGTGCACCAAACTTCAAGTCAGAGGGGCGGATTCAATAAGGAGCAACAGACTTCATGGAAGAAAGGCCGATACAAAATAGTGCAAAGAAATTCAATGGAGGAGGTTCGATGCAAAATGGGCCAGACTTCAAGGAGAAAGAAGGGCTGACCCATTCTAGAGGAAATGCAACCGAGAGAAAGGTACATCTCAAACACAACTCTAGTGTTTTTGAGTTTGATTTGCCGTCTTTGCTGAGTATAGGTCTAGTAAGACCTAACCTTCAGTACGGGGGAGATGAAGCTTGGAAGGGACCTTTTGGAGTTCTAAGGAGCTAAACTAATGGACTGTCGAGTCTGAGAGTTTGTCTGGTGTTCAACGTAGTGATACCCAAGACTTTATCGCAGGACCCGGAGTGTCCGAGTCAAGGTAAATCAAGGTTGGTGGGAGAAGGCTCCCATGATGGAGATGTACCCAGAGGCATCTTAGCACGCGACATCACTTGGCAGAAAGAGTTGAAGCAAGCAGTCCTTATAGGGGGACACAAGCAAGCTAAGACGTCGATAAGCCACCAAAATGATGTAAGGATTGGTGCAGAGTATCGAAGTGATCCATGGAGGCAAGGGCTGAGGCAAGCAGTTCATATAGGGGAACCGCACCAAGCCAAGGCAACGAGTAGCAGCATCAAAGGGAGAACAAGTCAATGGGAGAATCCTGCCATATCAATTGTTATCAAGCATTCAAGGAAAGAAACCCACTAATTGATATGGTTAGTTAGGATTTGCATATTTTCGATAAATTAGGGGATTTTTAATTATGTGGGCTAATCTTGGTTGTCCATGTAAATC
The DNA here is from genome assembly GCA_019671005.1 of Hibiscus mutabilis. Lineage (NCBI taxonomy): Eukaryota > Viridiplantae > Streptophyta > Magnoliopsida > Malvales > Malvaceae > Hibiscus > Hibiscus mutabilis. The sequence continues at coordinate 27,799,393 of CM033746.1, forward strand.
GATTTGGACCATTGGTTGAGTGAGAGCTCAACTATAAATAGAAATCCTCCCACTCTCATTTGTATCATGCCATTCCATTTATTTTCACTTTGAGAAGAGTAATAACACTTTGAGGCATTTACTCTAGTTTCTCTTGTCCCTTTCAATTGTTCTGTGTTCTCTTTGTGCTTTATAATGCCCCGATTTTGGGCCTAGTAGTTTTGTGGCTTGTTAGACGGTCCAGTGGATTGGGTTAGAGATTCAAGTCGGATTTAGGAGTAAATATTTTTCGGTAAGATAAAAATGTGGAAAATGGTTACAAATCATATTTTAGTATATGGTTAATATTGGTGAAAACAATTTTTAAAATTTGGTTTTGGAAGTGTGACATTTTGGTTAGTGACCAAAATGCAATTTTTGAAAACTGGTTTTTAAAGGTGACTAAAATAAAAGAGGTCAAACTCTTAGAATCCTTAAGGGGCTATTTTGCCAAGTTTTTGCTGATGATTTCTCCTATCAATTAAACCTTTTTAACATGTGTTTTAAAACTTAATTAAAAGGGATTTGGTTATTAAAAAGTTAGTTATCATTTTCAAGAAAATTTACGTAACTTTTCATTAAACTTTTCCCTCCACTTCTCTTCTGCCAAACACTCAAGTTTTCCTCCAAAATCAGAGGTGGGAGATCATTTTACTCAGTTTATTTATTTGTAATTGATTCTTTAACTTTAATTTACAAAACGTCTTTGAAATTTTGTGCTTTCTTAGCTTTAAACAAGCCAATTGAGGGAGAATTGACACAATAGGGGTAAGGTCTGTGATCACCTCTATTGAATGGTTCTTTATTGATATTCCCAAGTGTTTGATCCTTAATTGGGTGAATTGGATGAAATAGTGAAAGATTCGTATTGGATCTATTTTTTAATGTTGGAGATTGATTTTAATCATATTTTGGATGTATTATTATGTTGATAAGTTGATTTTATCAATGGAATCCCAAAACTCTTGAATCCGTAGTTGTTTAGGTTGTTAGATTGGTGTTTTTGTGGAGTTGTGGGGGCTGTGTACTTGCTGGAAGTATATGAATGAATCAATCCTGTTTTTGAGTGTTAATTGATGATTAAGGAAGTGTTTGATTGTTAGATTTTGGCTGGGTTGTGTTTGGAAAGGGTTAGTTGATGATTTCAGTTGTTATGGTTGGGTAATTTTGAGAGGATTGTGGAAATCTATGAGGATTTGTTGTTGCAGTGTTTTGAATGCATTGAGATGCATTAATCCTTTTTTGTAATGTGGTTAAAACAGGGGAGGTTGATCTGGAAGTGATCGGTGAAACTTTGGACGCTTAATTTTGCGTCAGCGAATCAAGGTTTCGCGTATCGGTGAGTGAGAACATGGATTCTAGCTGTGGAATGTTTTAAAGGTGGTTTATGGGAGTTTATACTTAGCTTGATATGCTGGTTTAAACTCGGAAGTAAGTAAATGTGGTTTTTCTCTCTCGGTCGTGCTAGTGTGAAATGTTTTTTATGCACTTGTTTTGATTTACATTGAGCCTACTATTTAAGCATGTTTTAAAGTATGTAAAATACTATTTTTAATCATGAAATACTGAAGGATGCATATTGTAAGTGATCCTTGTAAGTATATGGTTTATACTTGTGTTTTAAAGCATGGTTGTTGCTTTGAGAAATTGGTTTGGTTAATGCTTGTTGAAAACGGTGAGGTAAATGGTAAATGGTTAATTATATTGGAAAGTGACGTGGTTTTAAAATTGTTATCGGATATAGTTGGCTGGTCATAGAATTGATAGTGCACTATAATAAGTCACCTCGGATGTTGAGGGGTTTAGATCCGTGTACCAAAAACTCCATCCAAGTACCCTAATGGTAGAGGGTTTTACAGTATCGTATACTCCCGTTAGCGGATTAAGCATCTAACCGAGGTAAGGGGTTGGTGTCCTCGTGGGTTGAAAGTGTACCTGGTTGTTTAGGTACCGCGATTGTGATTGTATTGCTATTTCCAGTTGAGATGGCTTGAAGTGTTGGGTAAACACTTGTTGAATCCGTGTATCCGATGAACTATTTTGGTAACGGAACTTGGTTAATGATCACTTGTGAGCCAATATAATTGTTGATGTATCATTGAAAAGTTTATGTTGTATAATGTGATTTATACATGTTTACTCTTTAAGCTTTGCATATAGTTTTTATGCTTGGGAAAGCTTAAATTGAGGTTGAGCAATGGGACTTGGTGTTGGTTAACGATACATGCTGCATATGGTTTAATATGCTGGTTCTAAAGATGTTAAGTGCATAGTTTAAAGGCATGATAATGTTTGAAATGAGATTTCAATGTAATGTTGAGAAATGGTTTTAATGCATTGATGGTGTGTTGTTTTTGAGCACTCCTCACTAAGCCTAGTGTGCTTACGCTCTCTTTGTCCATCAATGCAGAGAATTAAAATCTTGGAAGGCAGCGGGAAGCAAGGGATCTGTACAAGACTTGGTAACCAAAGTATGTTTTGAGTTAGACTATAAGTAATAAGGGCAATGGGGGTTTCTGTTGTTATTTGGGATATGTTTTGTTGAACTCCCCGTTTGAGCAAGTTTATCTACCTACTCTTGAGTTGTAAATGGCCTTTATGGTTTGATTTTGGTGATGGTTTGGAGATTCATGTTTTACTCGAATGGTTTTCTAGGTTGCATGCCTATTGATTTACATTTGATGCAAGATATCGAGAATTGATGTTGAATATGTGATGTTATATTGTGGTCTGATTCTAAATTGTGTTGATTGTGTTTTAGGAGCATGTTAGAATGTTTTGGTAAGGTTGAAAGCAGGTTAAACCAATAGAAAAAGACATTATAGGCCTATGTGTACCAGTATGCAAGGGATCGTATCGGTATGGATAGGCAAAGTAGGACGTTCAACATCAGTACGGGTATGTTCGTATTGTTATAGGTAAACAATTTAAGCTTGGAATACCGGTACGGGATAAGGTGTATCGGTACGAGAAGTCTTTACTGGAAAGTTATTTTTTGGGGAAACCTCGTGTACCAGAAAACCAAGGGCTCTTGCCGGTACAATTTTAATAATTCGCAAGCTGACATGGCATACCGATACGGTACACTGTGTACCGGTACGAGGGCTACTCCATATCTCTACGGGTGTGATCGTATCGGTATCGATGACCATTTTTACAGGTAATGTCATGGATTTTAGTTTCTGGTCTATTGCACTTTGGTCCCTGAATATTGTGGATGCAATTGAATAAGTTCGGATGATCATTTTGAGCTGAGTTTTGACTTGTAAGCATGTAACTTGTCTAATTAAAGGTTGGTAACCTAAAATTATGAACATGTAAGCATTTAACCTCGTAATTTTCAAAAATTGCAATTTAGTCCCTAAATTACAATTATGTCCAATTGGATGTCAATTCGATGCCTGGTTGAGTTGATGTTTCACGTGTTGTCAGTATGAACATGTAGGCATTTAGTTTGCATCTATATAAGAAAAAATGGGTGCGGTTCAAGTTGCCTCTTTACAGTTTACTTCGGTAAACCTAATGTAGCTCACTTGGTTCGATCTTGCGACTAGACCGGGTCGAGGGGGTTATATGCTTGTTGCCTCGCATAGTGGTTAAGAGTAGCCATCTTGGTGTTTGAAGCTTCTGCATCCATCGAAGCCTTGAGGGCTTGTTCGAGCCTTTGGTGAGCAGGAGTACTCCCAAGGCGTGATTAAGGCTTACTCAGGCACATAATCGACGGAGTAGCGTCACGTGGTGCCTAAGGCCGCACGTTCCTGGGCTGTGAGACTATATGGACGTGACCAGATGCTAGATGAACTTAAAGGTTCCAAAATCTTTTTAAAAATTAACCTCAAGATGAATGGAAAATTGCATTCAAAACCAAACAAGGTTTGTACGTGTGGTTGGTTATGGCTTTTGGCTTAACTAATGCACCCAACACCTTCATGCGATTAATGAATCATATCCTGCATCCATTCATTGGTAAGTTTTACCTACTGCTATTTTTTATTTGTTATATTTATTTAGTTGTTCCTATAAATCCAACCATGATAATGCTCTAGATTCATATCAGGGTCATTAAATAGAAAGTTTAATGAAAAGAAAGAGTAAAGTATACTTATTTATAGTAAAACTCTAGGAAATCATGTTCAACATCTCAGTTAAGTTTTAATTGTTTTAAGGAAGGAGAGACTTTATACAAATTTGCAAAAGTTTACTTTCTGCACTAACAAAGTTGTCTTTTTAGGTTTCTTGGTCAGCTTGGAAGGATTAGAAATGGACCAAGAAAAGGTAAAAGCAATTCAAGAATGGCCGAAACCAACGAGTATTACTCAGGTAATAAGTTTCATGGTCTTACTAGCTTTTACCGTAAGTTTGTTCCTAACTTTAGCACTATTGCAACCCCATTAACTAGAGTGATTAAGAAGAATTATAATTTTTATTGGGGAGAGGAACAAGAGAGATCTTTTAATGTCATTAAGGATTGTTTAACTAAATCCTCTTTACTTGCATTACCTAATTTTGAAAAAACTTTCGAGATTGAGTGTGATGCTTCAAGTTTAGGGATTGGAGCAATTCTGACAAAAGAAAGACGTCTCGTGGCATATTTCAGCGAGAAGCTCAGTGGTGCTACCCTCAACTATCCAACATATGACCAAGAGATCTATGATCTTATTCCAGCGTTAGTAACATGGCAACACTATCTTTGGCCAAAGGAGTTCATGATTCATATAGATCATGAAGTGTTGAATCACATTAAAGGGTAGAACAAGTTGAACAAAAGGCACGTCAAATGGGTTGAGTTCCTTGAGTCATTTTTGTACATAATTAAGTACAAGATAGGTAAGGAAAACATCGTTGCCGATGCACTTTCGCACAGGTATACACTTCTAGCTACTTTGGATTCTAAGTTGTTAGGATTTGCCTTCATTAAAGATATTTACGCTGCTAATCATGATTTTGGAGAAATTTATAAATCTTGTTATAAAGGAGTGTTTGAAAGGTTTTATAGGCATGATGAATTCCTTTATCGAGAAGGAAAACTTTGCATTCCTTAAGGTTCTATCCGAGAAACCCTTGTGAGGGAAACACGTAGTGGAGGCCTTATGGGTCATTTCAGAGTAGCCAAGACAATGAATACTATAAAAGAACATCTCTATTGGCCAAAAATGAGAAGGGACATTGAAAGAATTTCAGAGAGGTGTATCACATGCAAAAAGGTGAAATCCAAGCTTAAGCCACATGGGTTGTATTCGCCATTACCAGTTCCAACAGCCCCTTGGATGGACATTTCAATGGATTTTGTACTGGGCCTTCCCCGAACCAAGACCAATAAATAATCGATTTTCATTTTTGTCGATAGATTTTCCAAAATGGCACAATTTATTCCATGTAACAAAACTAGTGATGCTTCTAATGCTGCAAATCTATTTTTCAGGGACATCGTTCGTTTGCATGGAATTCCAAAGACTATTGTTTCAGATAGGGATGCAAAATTTCTGAGCCATTTTTGGAGAACACTTTGGGGGAAGTTGGAACGAATTTGTTGTTCTCAATTACATGCCATCCTTAGACCAACAACCAAGCTGAAGTTGTTAATCGGGTTCTTTCTACTTTATTAAGGGTGATTATTCAAAAGAATTTGAAATCATGGGAAGAGTGTCTACCCCATGTCGAGTTTTCTTACAACTGATCCGTGTACTCAACAACCAAGTACTCTTCTTTTGAAGTGGTGTATGGATTTAATCCATTAACACCACTAGATCTCTTACCTCTACCATCGAACCAAGTTGTGCACAAGGATAGTAAGAAGAAGGCAGATTACATGAAGAGGCTACACTAGCACGTTCGGGATAACATTAAAAGGATAACAAAGTAATATGAGCAGCAAAGCAACAAGGTACGCAATAGAGTAATTTTTGAACATAGAGACTGGGTTCGGTTACATTTTCGAAAAAGAGATTTTCAGTCCAATGAAAGTCGAAGTTATTACCTCAAAGAGGTGGTCTTTCTCAAGTGATTGAGAGGATCAATGATTATGCTTACAAGTTAGATCTTCCTGGTGAGTTTAATTTTAATGCAACTTTTAATGTTGCTAATCTAACTACTTTTGATGCCGATAACGATTTGGGGACAAATCGCCTTCAAAGGGGAGGGAATGATATGATCATGGTCCAACAAGATGAACCCCGAAAACTTTCATTGGGACCAGTGATGCGTGCTAGAGCTAAGAAGATTGAGGAAGATGTGATTCACAGTTATTGTCAAGTGTGGGAAGCAATCGCTTCTTCTAGTGATCAGGACGACCGGCTAGTGGATGAACAGCTATGCAATGTTCTGCATGCACAATTTTAGTTTGCCTTTAAATTTTTGTTTGGATGCATTGCATTATGTTCGCATGTTTCATGTTCACATATTTACTACATGAATTAATAAAACTATTGCATTAATAAAATTGGTTTATTGAATTTCACCTGCTTCATTAATATGATATTTCATTTAAGTAAGTTTTAAGTTGCACATTTAAATTCCAGCATTATTGTATGTCCTCTTTAAATACATAATCATTGCATGTTTAGCATTTAAGTTGTGTTATTTTTATCACATGTCTTTTGCATTTTTCAGATGCATAGAAGCTGATTAGTTTCGGCACTCAAAGGGACACTAAGGAGGTTTAAATTTAGCAACAAATTCTGGAGCATTTTAGGATTCAAGCACCAAATACACTTAAGGGGAGTAAAGGAAAGAAATGAAAGGGATTTTTCAAGTGAAACTCTTCATCTAATCAAGATTGGCTATTTCGGAAGTTAAGGACCATTTATTTGCTAAAATCAAAGCTGCCAGAATTCATTCTTCTTGTAAGAACAATTCGGCTGCCATCTTTAAAGCCTTGCCTTTTAAGACTTTTCATTTTCTAGTCATTCAAGAGTGCCATTACTATGGGACATTCTAGAATTTATTCTTGTTTTTCCTATAAATAGCTCATGTATTTTCATTGAAAGACACAACTTTTGAATATACATATTTCTGGTGAGAATTCATTCTCTTTGTTCTTTTTAGAACTTTTTCGATTTCCTTGATTAGCTTGTGAAATCTTCCTATTCCATTGTTTATATCGCTGGTTCTTAGCTCTCAATAGCTAGAGGGTCACGATCCATCCCTAGTTATATCCTTAGGTTATTTGTTCAAATAGAAATCGGGTCAGCACTTGTTTATAGTGTTGGCTCATTTCTTGAACTTAACCACTTTTATCATCCCATAACCTTTGACATGCCTTCCACCAAAACCTTTCATACCTAACCTTCAATCATCATAACCCCATACACCTTTCTCCACACATCTATCATCCTTTTTAAAATTCCATCACTTTTGAATTTCATTCCTTTGCATATCATCTAGTTTGAAAATAACTTACTTGATTTTCGACAAGGAAAACACATACGTCTTGGCCACCAACATAATCGAGCTTGTATCACTTGTAAAATCTAACTCTCTCCTAAGTGTCCATAAACGCTCCTTATCGAAAGGTTTGGTAAAAATATCTGCTACTTGATGCAAGGTATCTACATACTTTTGAACTACATCATCTTTTAAGGCATGATCTTTAATGAAATGATGTTTTATTTCTATATGCTTGATTCTAGAATGTTGGATGGGATTTTTAGTAAGACAAAAAGCACTTGTATTGTCACACTTTATGGGAATGGTACCTACATCAATTTCATAACCTAATATTTGTTGTTTCATCCATAGGACTTCAGACGAAATATATTCTGCCTCAGTGGTAGAAAGTGCAACGTTATTTTATTTCTTAGAAAACCATGATATGAGCATGTTACCAAGGAATTGACAAGTACTTAAGTTACTCTTTCTATCTATCTTACAACCTCCATTATCCGCATCTGAATAAGCATGCAAACTAACGGATAAGTCTCTAGGATACCAAAAACCTAAACTAGGTGTATCTCTAAGGTATCTAAAGATTCTCTTAGAGGTTTGTAAATGCGATTCTCTAGGACTAGCTTGAACTCTAGCATACAAGCAAACACTATGTAACCCCCTAAACCCAGACTAGAAGAAAAGACCGAATTTAGGAAGTTACAATTAAAAACAAATCCCTCAAGAAATCTAATTTTAAAATATTATACTTTAATTTGAAAAGAATATATAACGATAATTTAATAAGTATCATATAATAAATAAAACACAAATGTCATAATTAATATTCTAATGTATAAATAAAATCTCTGAAATAAAATCATATTAAAAGAAAGCTAAAATAATCAAAAAAATATAAATAGTCCCCAAGTATGAAATTACATCAATATCCCAAAATAATAAATAATAATATGAATAACTAAAAAAGGTTTCGTACTGATAGATATGATAATCAGACAAATGTAAGATCCTCCAAGTACCACGTCACCTAAGTCCAAAGGTATCTATAAGAGAAAACTATGGGGGAGTAAGCAAAAGAGCTTAGTGTGTCTCTAAAGTGCAAGAAAAAACATAATCATAAAACATAATATTATTTTCATAAAATCCTTTAAAACCATAGCACAAACATTACAAACACGATGCAATGCAACCAACTACAAACGCCAAGAGAAGGGGAAAGTTCCCCAAAACTCCTCACTACAACCGCCATACGAAGTGGAACTCAACCCAAAGGGTGGAACCACTGATCCGAAGCAGAATTCAGCTTGAAGGGTGAAACCACTGAACTTCCCAATACAAATCCCAACCCATTCCCATACATATATGATGTTTAAAACTCAAATTCATAAACAAAGTTCCATAAATCTGATATTCCATAAAACATACTTCATAAATTATAGTCCATAAATCCGTAAATCATAGTTTCATAAATCTGATGCTCTATAAATCAAATGTTCCATAAATCATAATTAAAAACATTCTGAAATCGTATGCGTGTGATGTCAACCATACAAGCTATAATGCATATAAATAATTACATAAGGTGTAAAAGACCAACACATAGAAAATATGTATATAGCACCGTAAGAAACACATCTTAGCCAAAGCAACTCCCCCTACTGAATGACGTGTCTCTCACAATCAGAAGTACGAGCCCAACTGTATTGGTACCTATGAGAATAATCCTACGTTAACACTATTAATATTATCACTATGATTAAGGATTAATCCTAAATACTTATTTAACAAAATTTAATGATAGAAGTATACTTATTTGATTTGCACCATTGCTCTTCAAATCAATCAAAGACACAGTTAAATAGAATGGTACGAGCAATATCGAACGAACAGATTGAATTGGACATAGCGTGACGTGAACCTTAAATGAGAAGGTGGAATTTTGATTTTATGGAGAAAAAAACAAGGTGACTGGTGCCAAGGATTTTGACTAACGATAAAATGGAAAATTCCATGGTTTGTTCGGTTGATATCTACTTGGGATGTAACCCCCTCGACCTAGCCTAGATGGCCAATCTAACCAAGAGAACTACATTAGGTTTGTCAAAGTAAACCGGAGAACAATTACGAAAACTGGTCCCTTTTTTCTTTTATCTTATCTAGATGCATGTTATTAATCCTAAATGTATATACTTGCAGCGGTTGAAATTCCAAAGAAAACGGATGATGGAAAGGCCTCTAATTGCATAACATACATTTCAGGGACTACATAGCAAAACTGACAATTATAGGGACCAATACTGAAATTAAGGTAACCAATCCTCAATTAGTTCAATTACATGCTTACATGTCAAATTCTAGGTCATTACGATCATCCAAACTCATACAATCCAGCACCACTCATGCATAAAACTCATGGAAATACAGAAATACAAATCCCCAAAATATGGCAAACACATTGCCTTATTAACCGAAAACTTAAACCGAGTTCATACTCAAAGTAGTCTTTTCTTAGGATCATTTTAGCCTTGCCTTTGCAGCCCCAAAACTTTAATGCTCTGCATCATTAGGAAAACGAGAGCGTAAGCACACATGCTTAGTAAGGATGCTCTTTAAAACAATGATGCATTATAACTCTTGAAAACTAAACACTTATTTTCAAACCATGCTTACGACCTAAGCAAGTTCCAATGATTCTAATTTAAAAATGCATATCAACCATATGCAAAACATTATAATCCACAAGCTTAAATTCCCAAAGCATTATATACAAAACCATGCTTGAGTTTCAAATCATTATATACAAAACCATGCTTGAGTTCCAAAGCATTATATACAAAACCATGCTTGAGTTCCAAAGCATTATATACAAAACCATGCTTAAATTCCAAAGCATTATAAAATAAGTTCAACACTTGAATTATCATATATTGGTATTTATAGTGACCCCTGATAGACTACCTCTATCCTTGATTAGCCAACCGCTAATCTTTAAGTAACCGACCGTTAACCTTACATTTCATATACATGGATCTACCACGATAGTCGACCACTACCATGACCCGTACCATGCCGACCGCATAATATAACACCCTTGCCAACCGCAAGATCAACATCAACAAGGGGAACTGACCGCTCAACCCAAGTGACAACATTATGATCCGAGTAGCCAACTACTTACCTCAAGGACTCTTAACCACGATCGATTTTTAACATATTATAGTGAACTTCATCCTATGGCATGCCAACTATATCCGAATGTTTTCTCATCATGTCACATAGCCAATATACCATTTACAAAACCATTTACTCACACTTTTACAATGCATTATACAAAACCACCACATATGCAATCACATTGCCAAAGCAATAACACCATTCCTGACCGGAATGAAAACCAATGCTCACTAGCATTTCTTATACTTTTAAACCTCTGCATATGTACTTAAAATCATGCATTTCAAGTAAGTAAATCAAAGCATGTTTACGACTAAAACATGAATTACACATGCTCATATCCGAACTGATATTAGAGAGCAAAAGAGGGAAAACTTACTTCTGAACTTAGGTAAGTGTTTCCAACTTAACCTAAACCCCCGACAACCTTTATTAAACCTCTTAAAGGAATTTAAACCAGTTTCCACTCACCGATACGCTTCGCTTTGCTCACCAATGCGAATCAAGCTTTCAGCAACCCACAATCAATGTCAAGCTTTGTCGCTTTGATTACCCCCTGTGTTAACCACATAAAACCAGAGGGCAAATGCATGATTATGCATTCAAACAATTGCCTACAAGCAAAAACCCGCAACTCTCAAGTTGCCCACTCAAAACTTATCCGAAGCATATCGAAATCATCATTAAACACTTCCGAAACTTAACCGAGCCTTATTACAACCGATTCAATCCATTAAACATCATCAATTAACACTTAAAAACATGATTAATTCATCCAAATACTTCCAGCAACTACCCAGCCACTTCAACACCACAAAAACACAAATCTAACAACCTTAACAACTAGGATTCAAGAGTTTCGGGATTCCATTGTTAAAATCAACTTAACAACAATATAATACATCCAAAATATCTTTAAAAACAATCCTTAACACTGGAAAACAGATCCAATTCGGATCTTCAACTATTTCATCAATTTTACCCAATTAAATCAATTAATAGTTATAGAATCACAAAATCGGGTTATATATCATAAATCAAGGTTCAAATACTTGGGAATATCAATAAAGAACCATCAATATAGGAGAAGAATGAACCTTACCTCTATTGTGTGATTTCTCCTTCAATTGATTGTTTAAAGCTTGAAAAACACAAGAATTCAATAAGGTTTTGTAAATCAAAGATAAAGAATCAATTACAAATCATTAAATTACGAAAACAAGCCTTTCGCCTCTTTGATTTGATGAAAATAAGAGTGTTTGGGAGAAAAGAAGTGGAGAGAAAAGTTACGTCAAATTTCTTTAAAAGTGATAACTAACTTAAATATCTAAGATCCCTTTTAATTATCTTTTAAAACACATGTTAAAATGACTTAATTGAAGAGAGAAATCACAAGCAAAAGCTTGGTAAATTAGCTCCTTAAGGATTCTAAGAATTTGATCCTTTCATTTTAGTCACCGTTAAAAACAGTTTTCAAAAATTACATTTTGGTAACTAACCAAGATGTCACCCTTCCAAAACTTGTTTTCCAAAATTGATTTCACCATAATCATTAGTATATTAAATAATGATTTTTGCACATTTTTTCATAATTTTACCACCATAAAAAATAATTAATCCAATTAAATCCCGAAACCAACTCGAATCTCTAATACTGATCCACCAGACCTTCGAACCAACATTTAAAATATCTAAGCCCCAAAACTGGGGTGTTACAACTCTCCCCCACTTCAAAAATTTCGTCCTCAAAATTTACCTGGAGGAAACAAATATGGAAATTGCTCCAACATATCCGTCTTTCTCTCCCAGGTGGCTTCCTCGACACCACAGTGTCGCCACAAGACTTTAACAAGCTCAATCATCTTGCCACGAAGAACTTTGCTACTGGATTCAAGAATGTCCACCAGTTCCTCCTCATAAGATAAATTTGGCCTCAAATCAATATGCTTCACCGGCATAACATGCGAGGGATCCGACCGATACCTACGCAACATGGATACATGGAACACATCATGTATTTTCTCCAACTCGGGAGGCAACCTCAACCGATAAGCCACAGGACCAACACCCTTAACAACCTTGTACGGTCCAGTAAACCTCAGACTAAGCTTACCCTTACGTCCGTACCTCATCACCTTTTTCCATGGTGACATCTTCAAGAACACGTAATCGCCCACCGCATATTCAATTTCCCTACGCTTCAAATTCGCATAAGATTTCTGCCAATCCACAGCCGCTTTCAAGCATTCACACACAAGCTTTACCTTTTCATTTGTGTCCTTCAACACGTCCGGTAAGGAAATATGCTTTTCCCCTATCTCAGCCCAACACAAGGGCGAACGACACTTCCGGCCATACAATGCCTCATACGGTGCCATCTGTATACTCGCTTGGTAACTGTTGTTATATGGAAACTCAACCAAAGGTAAATGCTTCTCCCAGGTTCCTTGGAACTCAATAATGCAACATCTCAACATATCCTCCAAAACCTGGATAACCTGTTCAGACTGACCATCCGACTGAGGATGATACGCGGTGCTAAAATTCAATCCCGTACCTAAAGCCCGATACAAACTCACGCAAAATCTTGTTGTAAACCTTGGATCTCTATCCGAAACAATGGACTTAGGTGCTCCGTGTAGACGTACAATCTCAGCAATATACAAATCTGCTAATTTGTCCAGCGTATACACCGTATGCATTGGCAGAAAATGTGCACACTTCATAAATCGATCCACAATCACCCAAATGGAATCCTTTTTAGCCAGTGTCAAAGGTAATCCTGACACAAAATCCATGGTGATTCGCTCCCATTCCATTTCGAAATTCTTAACCGTTGCAACAACCCGGATGGAAATTAATGTTTAGCCTTGACCCGTTGACATACCATGCACCTAGAAACAGACTCAACCACATCCTTTTTCAAACCAACCAGTAGAACGCTTCTTTCAATCCTCGATACATGTTCACTACCAGGATGCATAGCAAAAGGACTAGAGTGTGCCTCCATCAAAATAGTGCGCCTCAACTCCGGATCATCCAGCACAACTATTCGACCCTTGAAACACAGAACTCCATCGTCATCAAAATGAAAATCCATCGAATTACCCTTCGATATGTCCTTAACATGCTCAACCAAGGAATCATCAAACGGTTGCTTAGCTTTAACCAACTGGGACATCATAGGCTTAACTTGCAATTCAGCCAACAAACCACCTTCCCGCGTCACACTCAACCTTGCAAACATAGCGCCAAGCTCAACTCCAACCTTACGACTCAACGCATCCGCAACCACATTGGCTTTACCATGATGATACGCAAAGCCATGGAATGGTAACTCCATTAGATCCGTGGCAAACTCATGACCTTGCACAACCAAGGGACACCGCCTATAAAACTTTCTAGTAGTAACCGTCTCAACAAAGGAACTAGTTACTAACAGGCCAACATCAAGGATCTCAACAGGGACATCCAACAAAGATGAATGTTCACTCAAAATGTATGAATGAGTAGACCCCGAATCTATCAAAGATAATAATGACAAGGATTGCAAAGTAAAGGTACATGCGATCACATCCGTGTCATTGCGACCCTCACGATAAGCATAGATCCGAGCTGGTCCACTATTCTCTGGTGGTATTGTAGCAAAGATGAGCTAAAACTCTCTAACTATCCTCACACCTTAGAAATTACCCTTGCCATAGCCTCAACCCCAGCACGTGCAGCAACATGAACCGGTGCATCCTCACAGCGAGGGACAATCACGTTTTACGTGATCGGGAGATCCACAAATCCAACAACTCAAGGTATTACTCCGCATGCACCCATGTGACGCCTACCACCTCACTCACACTCGGCTACAAAATGAACTCTGGGTTGCCCGACCGACACCACCGCCACGCCACATCCGGCTTATACCTCTTATCCCTGAACCTCATACTTTGTCTCCCAATATAGCTAGAATCGACCACTTTCTTACCCAAGCTCACACCTACGACCTGGATTGATGAACCCAATGACTACTCAATATCCTTAACACGGTTAACCATTACATCAGATAAGTCTTAATGTCCTTTACAAGCCCATATCAGAATCTATCACATCTTCGTTGATCATTAGGAACTAACTCTGGGTTATACTGATTCAGGCGGACAAACTTTACCTCATATTTGGCAATAGACATGCCTCCCTGAGATAGCAACATAAACTCACGCTTTTTTATATCCAAATATTGAGTGCCAAGATACTTCCTCTTAAAAGCTCTCCCAAGTCACATCCGCCTCGGGAACGCCAGCAATTGTGGTCACCCACCAATTATATGCATCACCATGCAGTAGTGACATAGTGCAACCCAACTTGCGCTCCTCATTACAACCCATCTAGTTCAGAATGTGGATTGTCTTCTCCGGCCAACCCTCAACTGCCTCAAGACTCAAACCCTAAAATTCCTCACCGCTAAAACTTTAAAGACGCTCCAAGGGTAAACCTTTATTAGCAACCACATCAGGTTTCGGTGCTTGCACTTGTACCCCAGCCACTACTGCTTGAAACGCTCTCGTCATCGCTTGGATTAACGGAGTCAAATCACCCAATACAGGCACAGGAGGAGTCTGGGGTACACCACCCACCCCAACATCGACAGGAGGAACCAACGGAGGAGGATGAGGTAAAACATTAGGGGGATTCCCTTCCTCAACATTATTCTGCTCAACTCTCATGCATCAAACGCGTCTCATGTCGAACCATGCCAACAAAAGCATCAAAACACATTAAAGTCAGACTAGCATAAGGCAAAGAATCTAAGACAACCTTATAAAATATTTTAAAACCTCGGTAATAGGCAATGTGTTCCCAATTCCTACCCTAACATGATATTAAGCAATCACCGAATGCATACACAATCAAAGTGCAATTCAAACAACATCAGTTAATCAAACAACAACATCCCAACTTTTCGAAACCTGGCTTTGATACCAACAAATGTAACCCCTTCGACCCGGTCTAGATGCCTGATCGAACCGAGAGAACTACATTAAGTTTGTCGAAGCAAACCAGAGAACAATTACAAAAACTGGTCCTTTTTTCTTTTATCTTATCTAGATGCATGTTATTAATCCTAAATGTATATACTTGCAACGGTTGAAATTCCAAAGAAAATGGATCATGGAAAGGCCTCAAATTGCATAGCATACATTTTAGGGACTAAATTACAAAACTGACAATTTTAGGGACCAATACTAAAATGTTACCAATCCTCAATTAGTTCAATTACATGCTTAAATGTCAAATTCAAGTCATTACGATCATCCAAACTCAAACAATTCAGCACCACTCATGCTTAAAACTCATGGAAATACAGAAATACAAATCCCAAAATATGGCAAATACATTGCCTTATTAACCGAAAACTTAAATCGAGTTCATACTCAAAGTCATCTTTGTCTTAGGATCATTTTAGCCTTGCCTTTGCAGCCCCAAAACTTTAATGCTCTGCATCATTAGGAAAAAAGAGCGTAAGCACACATGCTTAGTGAGGATGCTCTTTAAAACAATGATGCATTATAACTCTTGAAAACTAAACACTTGTTTTTAAACCATGCTTACGACCTAAGCAAGTTCCAATGATTCTAATTTAAAAATGCATATCAACCATATGCAAAACATTATAATCCACAAGCTATAATCTTATATACAAAACCATGCTTCATTATATTCAAAACCAAAAAGCATTATATACAAAACCATGCTTGAGTTTCAAAGCATTATATACAAAACCATGCTTAAATTCCAAAGCATTATAAAATAAGTTCAACACTTGAATTTATCATTTTGGTATTTATAGTGACCCCGATAGACTCTCCCTTGATTAGCCAACCGCTAATCTTTAAGTAACACTTAACCTTACATTTCATATACATGGATCTACTATACCATGACCCGTACCATGCCGACCGCATAATATAACACCCTTGCCAACCGCAAGATCAACATCAACAAGGGGAACTGACCACTCAACCCAAATGATAACATTATAATCCGAGTAGCCAACTACTTACCTCAAGGACTCTTAACCACGATCTATTTTTAACATATTATAGTGAACATCATCCTATGACATGCCAACTATATCCGAATATTTTCTCATCATGTCACATAGCCAATATATCATTTACAAAACCATTTACTCATTGTTTTACATTTCATTATACAAAACCACCACATATGCAATCACATTGCCAAAGAAATAACACCATTCCCGATGGAATGAAAACCAATGCTCACTAGCATTTCTTATACTTTTAAACCTCTTGCATATGTACTTAAAATCATGCATTTCAAGTAAGTAAATCAAACCATGTTTACGACTAAAACATGAATTACACATGCTCATATCCGAACTAATATTAGAGAGCAAAAGAGGGAAAACTTACTACGAACTTAGGTAAGTGTTTCAAACTTAACCTAAACCCCGACAACCTTTATTAAACCTCTTAAAGGAATTTAAACCAGTTTCCACTCACCAATACGCTTTGCTTTGCTTTTGCTCAAGCTTTCAATGCAAACAACGTCAAGCTTTCAGCAACCCACAATCAATGTCAAGCTTTGTCGCTTTGATTATCCCTTGTTTTAACCACATAAAACCAGAGGGCAAATGCATGATTATGCATTCAAACAATTGCCTACAAGCAAAAACCCGCAACTCTCAATTTGCCCACTCAAAACTTATCCGAAACATATCGAAATCATCATTAAACACTTCCAAAACTTAAATTAGCCTTATTACAATGATTCAATCCATTAAACATCATCAATTAACACTTAAAAACAAACATGATTAATTCATCCAAATACTTCCAGCAACTACCCAGCCACTTCAACACCACAAAAACACAAATCTAACAACCTTAACAACTAGGATTCAAGAGTTTCGGGATTCCATTGTTAAAATCAACTTAACAACAATATAATACATCCAAAATATCTTTAAAAACAATCCTTAACACTGGAAAACAGATCCAATTCGGATCTTCAACTATTTCATCAATTTTACCCAATTAAATCAATTAATAGTTATAGAATCACAAAATCATCTTATAAATCATAAATCAAGGTTCAAATACTTGGGAATATCAATAAAGAACCATCAATATAGGAGAAGAATGAACCTTACCTCTATTGTGTGATTTCTCCTTCAATTGATTGTTTAAAGCTTGAAAAACACAAGAATTCAATAAGGTTTTGTAAATCAAAGATAAAGAATCAATTACAAATCATTAAATTATGAAAACAAGCCTTTAAACTCTTTGATTTGATGAAAATAAGAGTGTTTGGGAGAAAAGAAGTGGAGAAAAGTTGAGAGAAAAGTCGTCAAATTTCTTTAAAAGTGATAACTAACTTAAATATCTAAAATCCCTTTTAATTATCTTTTAAAACACATGTTAAAATGACTTAATTGAAGAGAGAAATCACAAGCAAAAATTTGGTAAATTAGCTCATAAGGATTCTAAGAATTTGATCCTTTCATTTTAGTCACCGTTAAAAACAGTTTTCAAAAATTACATTTTGGTAACTAACCAAGATGTCACCCTTCCAAAACTTGTTTTCCAAAATTGATTTCACCATAATCATTAGTATATTAAATAATGATTTTTGCACATTTTTTCATAATTTTACCACCATAAAAAATAATTAATCCAATTAAATCCCGAAACCAACTCGAATCTCTAATACTGATCCACCAGACCTTCGAACCAACATTTAAAATATCTAAGCCCCAAAACTGGGGTGTTACAACTCTCCCCCACTTCAAAAATTTCGTCCTCAAAATTTACCTGGAGGAAACAAATATGGAAATTGCTCCAACATATCCGTCTTTCTCTCCCAGGTGGCTTCCTCGACACCACAGTGTCGCCACAAGACTTTAACAAGCTCAATCATCTTGCCACGAAGAACTTTGCTACTGGATTCAAGAATGTCCACCAGTTCCTCCTCATAAGATAAATTTGGCCTCAAATCAATATGCTTCACCGGCATAACATGCGAGGGGATCCGACCGATACCTACGCAACATGGATACATGGAACACATCATGTATTTTCTCCAACTCGGGAGGCAACCTCAACCGATAAGCCACAGGACCAACACCCTTAACAACCTTGTGCGGTCCAATAAACCTCGGACTAAGCTTACCCCTTACGTCCGTACCTCATCACCTTTTTCCATGGTGACATCTTCAAGAACACGTAATCGCCCACCGCATATTCAATTTCCCTACGCTTCAAATTCGCATAAGATTTCTGCCAATCCACAGCCGCTTTCAAGCATTCACACACAAGCTTTACCTTTTCATTTGTGTCCTTCAACACGTCCGGTAAGGAAATATGCTTTTCCCCTATCTCAGCCCAACACAAGGGCGAACGACACTTCCGGCCATACAATGCCTCATACGGTGCCATCTGTATACTCGCTTGGTAACTGTTGTTATATGGAAACTCAACCAAAGGTAAATGCTTCTCCCAGGTTCCTTGGAACTCAATAATGCAACATCTCAACATATCCTCCAAAACCTGGATAACCTGTTCAGACTGACCATCCGACTGAGGATGATACGCGGTGCTAAAATTCAATCCCGTACCTAAAGCCCGATACAAACTCACGCAAAATCTTGTTGTAAACCTTGGATCTCTATCCGAAACAATGGACTTAGGTGCTCCGTGTAGACGTACAATCTCAGCAATATACAAATCTGCTAATTTGTCCAGCGTATACACCGTATGCATTGGCGTAAAATGTGCACACTTCATAAATCGATCCACAATCACCCAAATGGAATCCTTTTTGCCAAATGTCAAAGGTAATCCCGACACAAAATCCATGGTGATTCGCTCCCATTCCATTTCGAAATTCTTAACCGTTGCAACAACCGGATGGAAATTAATGTTTAGCCTTGACCCGTTGACATACCATGCACCTAGAAACAGACTCAACCACATCCTTTTTCAAACCAACCAGTAGAACGCTTCTTTCAATCCTCGATACATGTTCACTACCAGGATGCATAGCAAAAGGACTAGAGTGTGCCTCCATCAAAATAGTGCGCCTCAACTCCGGATCATCCAACACAACTATTCGACCCTTGAAACACAGAACTCCATCGTCATCAAAATGAAAATCCATCGAATTACCCTTCGATATGTCCTTAACATGCTCAACCAAGGAATCATCAAACGGTTGCTTAGCTTTAACCAACTGGGACATCATAGGCTTAACTTGCAATTCAGCCAACAAACCACCTTCCCGCGTCACACTCAACCTTGCAAACATAGCGCCAAGCTCAACTCCAACCTTACGACTCAACGCATCCGCAACCACATTGGCTTTACCATGATGATACGCAAAGCCATGGAATGGTAACTCCATTAGATCCGTGGCAAACTCATGACCTTGCACAACCAAGGGACACCGCCTATAAAACTTTCTAGTAGTAACCGTCTCAACAAAGGAACTAGTTACTAACAGGCCAACATCAAGGATCTCAACAGGGACATCCAACAAAGATGAATGTTCACTCAAAATGTATGAATGAGTAGACCCCGAATCTATCAAAGATAATAATGACAAGGATTGCAAAGTAAAGGTACATGCGATCACATCCGTGTCATTGCGACCCTCACGATAAGCATAGATCCGAGCTGGTCCACTATTCTCTGGTGGTATTGTAGCAGCATGAGCTAAAACTCTCTAACTATCCTCACACCTTAGGAAATTACCCTTGCCATAGCCTCAACCCCTAGCACGTGCAGCAACATGAACCGGTGCATCCCTCACAGCAGGAGGACAATCACGTTTTACGTGATCAGGAGATCCACAAATCCAACAACTCAAGGTATTACTCCAGCATGCACCCATGTGACGTCTACCACCTCACTCACACTCAGCTACAAAATGAACTCCTGGGTTGCCCTGACCGACACCACTGCCACGCCTGTCATCTGGCTTATACCTCTTATCCCTGAACCTCATACTTTGTCTCCCAATATAGCTAGAATCGACCACTTTCTTACCCAAGCTCACACCTACGACCTGGATTGATGAACCCAATGACTACTCAATATCCTTAACACGGTTAACCATTACATCAGATAAGTCTTAATGTCCTTTACAAGCCCATATCAGAATCTATCACATCTTCGTTGATCATTAGGAACTAACTCTGGGTTATACTGATTCAGGCGGACAAACTTTACCTCATATTTGGCAATAGACATGCCTCCCTGAGATAGCAACATAAACTCACGCTTTTTTATATCCAAATATTGAGTGCCAAGATACTTCCTCTTAAAAGCTCTCCCAAGTCACATCCGCCTCGGGAACGCCAGCAATTGTGGTCACCCACCAATTATATGCATCACCATGCAGTAGTGACATAGTGCAACCCAACTTGCGCTCCTCATTACAACCCATCTAGTTCAGAATGTGGATTGTCTTCTCCGGCCAACCCCTCAACTGCCTCAAGACTCAAACCCTAAAATTCCTCACCGCTAAAACTTTAAAGACGCTCCAAGGGTAAACCTTTATTAGCAACCACATCAGGTTTCGGTGCTTGCACTTGTACCCCAGCCACTACTGCTTGAAACGCTCTCGTCATCGCTTGGATTAACGGAGTCAAATCACCCAATACAGGCACAGGAGGAGTCTGGGGTACACCACCCACCCCAACATCGACAGGAGGAACCAACGGAGGAGGATGAGGTAAAACATTAGGGGGATTCCCTTCCTCAACATTATTCTGCTCAACTCTCATGCATCAAACGCGTCTCATGTCGAACCATGCCAACAAAAGCATCAAAACACATTAAAGTCAGACTAGCATAAGGCAAAGAATCTAAGACAACCTTATAAAATATTTTAAAACCTCGGTAATAGGCAATGTGTTCCCAATTCCTACCCTAACATGATATTAAGCAATCACCGAATGCATACACAATCAAAGTGCAATTCAAACAACATCAGTTAATCAAACAACAACATCCCAACTTTTCGAAACCTGGCTTTGATACCAACAAATGTAACCCCTTCGACCCGGTCTAGATGCCTGATCGAACCGAGAGAACTACATTAAGTTTGTCGAAGCAAACCAGAGAACAATTACAAAAACTGGTCCTTTTTTCTTTTATCTTATCTAGATGCATGTTATTAATCCTAAATGTATATACTTGCAACGGTTGAAATTCCAAAGAAAATGGATCATGGAAAGGCCTCAAATTGCATAGCATACATTTTAGGGACTAAATTACAAAACTGACAATTTTAGGGACCAATACTAAAATGTTACCAATCCTCAATTAGTTCAATTACATGCTTAAATGTCGAATTCAAGTCATTACGATCATCCAAACTCAAACAATTCAGCACCACTCATGCTTAAAACTCATGGAAATACAGAAATACAAATCCCCAAAATATGGCGAATACATTGCCTTATTAACCAGAAACTTAAATCGAGTTCATACTCAAAGTCATCTTTGTCTTAGGATCATTTTAGCCTTGCCTTTGCAGCCCCAAAACTTCAATGCTCTGCATCAATAGGAAAAAAAGAGCGTAAGCACGCATACTTAGTGAGGATGCTCTTTAGAACAACGATGCATTATAACTCTCGAAAACTAAACACTTGTTTTTAGACCATGCTTACGACCTAAGCAAGTTCCAATGATTCCAATTCAAACATGCATATCAACCATATACAAAACATTATAATCTACATGCTTAATTTCCCAAAGCATTATATACAAACCATGCTTGAGTTTCAAAGCATTATATACAAAACCATGCTTAAGTAACCGACTGTTAACCTTACATTTTGGATACACGAATCTCCCATGATAGTCGACCACTACCATGACCTATACCATGCCGACCGCAAGATCAACATCAACAAGGGGAACTGACCACTCAACCCAAATGATAACATTATAATCCGAGTAGCTGACCGCTTACCTCAAGGACTCTTAACCACGATCTATTTTTAACATATTATAGTGCACATCATCCTATGACATGCCAACTATATCTGAATATTTTCTCATCGTGTCACATCGCAAATATATCATTTACAAAACCATTTACTCATTGTTTTACATTTCATTATACAAAACCACCACATATGCAATCACATTGCCAAAGAAATAACACCATTCCTGACTGGAATGGAATCCAATGCTCACTAGCATTTCTTATACTTTTAAACCCTTGCATATGTACTTAAAATCATGCACTTCTAGTAAGTAAATCAAACCATGTTTACGACCAAACCATGAATTACACATGCTCATATCTGAACTAATATTAGAGAGCAAAAGAGGGAAAACTTACTACCGATCTTAGGTAAGTGTTTCAAACTTAACCTAAACCCCCCGACAACCTTTATTAAACCTCTTAAAGGCGTTTAAACCAGTTTCCACTCACCAATACGCTTTGCTTTGCTCGCCAGTGTGAATCAAGCTTTCGGCAAGCCACAAACAACGTCAAGCTTCCGGCAAGCCACAAACAACGTCAAGCTTCATCGCTTTGATTATCCCTTGTTTTAACCACATAAAACCAGAGGGCAAATACATCATTATGCATTCAAACCATTGCCTACATGCAAAAACCCGCAACTCTCAATTTGCCCACTCAGAACTTATTCGAAACATACTGAAATCATCATCAAACACTTCCAAAACTTAAATTAGCCTTATTACAATGATTCAATCCATCAAACATCATCGATTAACACAACAGGATTAATTCATCCAAATACTTCCACCAACTGCACAACCACTTTAACACCACAAAAACACAAATCTAGCAACCTTAACAACTATGGATTCAAAGGTTCCGGGATTCCATTATTAAAATCAACTTAACAACAATATAATACATCCAAAATATGTTTAAAAACAATCTCCAACATTGGAAAACAGATCCAATTCGGATCTTCCACTATTTCATCAATTTTACCCAATTAAATTAATTAATCATTATAGAAACACAAAATCATCTTATAAATCATAAATTAAGGATCAAATACTTGGGAATATCAATAAAGAACCATCAATATAGGAGAAGAACGGACCTTACCTCTATTGTGTGATTTCTCCCTCAATTGATTGTTTAAAGCTTGAAAAACACAAGAATTCAACAAGGTTTTGTAAATAAAAGATAAAGAATCAATTACAAATCAAGAAAATATGAAAACAAGCCTATCATCTCTGTGATTTGATGAAAATAAGAGTGTTTGGCAGAAAAGAAGTGGAGAGAAAAGTTGAGAGAAAAGTTACGTCAAATTTGTTTAAAAGTGATAACTAACTTATATATCTAAAATCCCTTTTAATTATCTTTTAAAACACTTGTTAAAATGACTTAATTGAAGAGAGTAATCACCAGCAAAAATTTGGTAAATTAGCTCCTTACGGATTCTAAGAATTTGATCCTTTTTTATTTTAGTCACCTTTAAAAACAGTTTTCAAAAATTACATTTTGGTCACTAACCAAAATGTCACACTTCCAAAACTTTTTTTCCAAAATTGATTTCACCATAATATTAGTATATTAAATAATGATTTTAGCACATTTTTCCATGATTTTATCCCCATAAAAAATAATTAATCTAATTAAATCTCGAAACCAACTCGAATCTCTAATACCGGTCCATCGGACCTTCAAACCAACCTTTAAAACATCTAAACCGGATGTTGCATGGGATTTTAGGCTAAAACGAATAAATCAAGGATTAGTTGGGTATTAAGGGTTCAGCAAAACGATAACTATAAAACAAGAAGGGTTCAACACTGTTTCAAAATTGTGTAAACAAGTGGCTTTGGTATTTGAAACATTGAAAAAAGATCAAAGCAAAAAATCATGGTTATTGCTGGACAATGACGCCATGGAGATGACATAGTGGAGGGTCCCACATAATGTTTAAAATTTGTAGAAAGTATAATGGAATGGATTTAAATCACGATTTTCGCAGAGCTTAATACAACTTTGATTTGGACGAAGAGCTCGACATTTAGTTCCGAAAAGAAAATTGATTTTCGGGTGAAAGAAAATAATATATAAATAATAGAAGTAAAAATGTAAGTTAGGTCCTTAGATTCCATTAGGGTATCAATAATGACCCTAAAGTTTTTGGAACATACGAATCAAACCTTGAACTTCCAAAACTACAAATCTGTCCTCGTTTTTTTAATTTGGTCTCGAATTTCAAATAACAAATTGTTTCAAAAATTAGAAATTTCAAAATTATAGTTTTTTTATTTGGGCAAAAATTCAGGGTGTTACACACTAAACATGATATCAGGTCTACTTGCGGTAAGATAAAGCAAAGATCCTATCATAGATCTATAAAGTTTAAGATCCACACATTTACCTCATTCATCTTTGTCAAGCTTTGTAGATGAGCTCATTGGTGTGGCTTGAGGCTTCACATTCTCTAAGCCAAACATCTTGAGCATATCCTTGATGTACTTAGCTTGATTGATGAAGATGACATCTTTCCTTTGTTTGATTTGGGGTCCCAAGAAGAAAGAGAGCCCTCATCATGCTCATTTCAAGCTCACCTTGCATTAAATTAATAAACTCTTGGCAACGAGATTCATTCGTAGAACCAAAAATAATATCATCAACATATATTTGAACTACTAAAATATCATTGCCTTTCTTTTAATAAAAAGTGTAATATCAACCTTCCCTTTGTCAAAACCCTTTTCAACTAGATAACTTAACAATCTTTCATACCAAGCTCTAGGAGCTTGTTTCAAACCATATAAAGCTTTTGAAAGTTTGGAAACATGGTATGGATATTCTAGATCTTCAAAACCGGGAGGTTGTTCCACATACACTTCTTCATTTATAAAACCATTTAGAAAAGCACTTTTAACATCCATTTGAAAAAGCTTGAATTCATGAAAACATGAAAATGCAAACAACATCCTAATAGCTTCCATTCTAGCTACTATTGCATAGGTTTCAGCGAAATCAATTCCTTATTCTTGAGTGTAAGATTAAGCAACAAGTCTAGCCTTGTTTCTCACTGGGTTACCACTCTCATCTAGTTTGTTTTTACAAGCCCATTTAGTACCTATTGTAGATTTATTACTAGGCCTATCAACTAATATCCAAACTTGACTATCTCAAATTGACTTAACTCTTCTTGCATAGCCATAATCCAATAATCATCATTTAATGATTCTTTGATATTCTTAGGTTCTATGCATGAGATAAATGCAACATAATTGGATGTATTTTTAAGAGAGGATCTAGTGGTTACCCTTTGGATGGGCCACCCAAAATCTCACCACCTTTGACATAGTTGACCTCCTTTGGGTAGGTGTCCTCCCTTTCCTCTACAAACATGTCCTTCAAGGCTTTTAGAGGTGGATCTTGTGTTCTTCTTTTGATGGAACTTTATCTACCTTTGATGATTGTCCTAAACCATCATTGGCATCCAAAAATTCTTACATCATCATCACCACAAGTATTCTTCCTCATAAGGAGGTTATCATCGAAAACAACATGTATAAACTCTTAAACCACTAATTTTATAAAATACACGTTAAGCTTTAGAGTTTAAAGAGTAACCAAGAAAAATATCTTCATCATTTTTTGCATCAAATTTGTCTTAATAGTCTTTTTCCAATGTTTAAAACAAAACCTTTGCATCCAAAAGGGTGAAAATAGCTAATGTTAGGCTTTTATTTTTGAAAATTTTTTCTTTAAAAGAGGCCTAATCATTACTCGGTTAACAATATAGAATGTGGTATTTGTGGCTTCCGCCCAAAAATACTTTGGCAAATTATTTTCACAAAGCATGGTTTTAGCCATCTCTTCTAAAGTTTTATTTTTCATCACTACAACTGCATTTTGTTGAGGGGTACGAGGAGCCAAAAAATTATGGCTAATTCTATTCGAGTTAAATAAACTCTTCAAAACCAAGATTTTGAAATTCGGTTCCATGGTCACTCCTAACATGAGAAAGAGAGTAACCAACATCATTTTGGTTTGCTTTTAAAAATGTGATGACTTTTACTAAAGCTTCATCTTTTGTACTTACGAATAGAACCCAAGTAAATCGAGAGTAATCATCAACAAGCTCAAAAGCATATTGTTTTCCACCCAAGCTCATAGTTCTAATAGGGCCAAAAAGATCTAGATGGATCAATTGTAATATCATACTTGTTAATACGTCATTAATGGATTTAAAAGAAACTATTTTATTTTTGTCTTTAGCACAGGCATCACAAATTTTATCAAGAGAAAACTTGATTTTAGGCAAACCTCTTACTAGATCATTAGAAATTAATTTTTTCGAAACACTCATGCTAGCACGTCCTAGTTTTCTATGTTATAACTAAGAATCATGCCCATCTTTAGAAACAAAGCATGCATTGGAAATATAAATGCATCTAGATGCACCTTATATATATTTCCTATTCTATGACCAATAAGCACATTTTTTTAGATGCAATGTCAATTATTTTGCAACCATTAGAATCAAACATGACATTGAAACCTTTATCACACAATTGGCTTA
Source organism: Hibiscus mutabilis (assembly GCA_019671005.1). NCBI lineage: Eukaryota > Viridiplantae > Streptophyta > Magnoliopsida > Malvales > Malvaceae > Hibiscus > Hibiscus mutabilis. The sequence continues at coordinate 27,826,541 of CM033746.1, forward strand.
TGCTTAACAAATTATGTTTTATACTATTGTCATATAAAACTTTATCAATGTGTATAGAATAATGATTACCAATGGAACCAATTCCTTCAATATGGGCTTTAGAGTCGTCACCAAATGTCATTACTCCTTTACTTGTTTGGTTTTAGCTCCAAGAATCGACTCTTATCACCGGTCATTTGTCTCGAGCATCCACTATCAAGGTAACGTGAGTTTGAACTTGAAGTTTGGGCCATGTAGCAATGCTCCCCCTAAAAACATAGAATCAAGTCTTGATTTTTGGTACCCAAATCCTTTTGGGTCCATGAGTATTAGCTCCCAAAATATTGGTTTCCTTGGGAATCCAAGAAGCAATAAGATCAACATTATTAGAAGCTAAGAGTTCCTTGGGAACCCAAACACTCCAAGCCTTCTTACCATTAGAGGGCCTTTGGAAGCCTCTATATTTGTACCCATTAAAGTTTCTTCTCACATAGTTGGCTTTGAATGATTTATTTTTTTCAAAATGGTTTGTCCCAAATTTGTTCAAGGAAGCTTTAAGATCACTCACTTCCTTTTGGTGATCATCACGGACTCTTAAAAGTGAACGTGTTGAAATTGATTTAAATGTGCGTATTTGAGATGAGATGAAAAGCTTGAGATGTTTTGCCATGAGACAGTTACATGTGATTTAAAATAAATGGTTTTAAATGCATTGATGAGTGTTTTAGTGATTTTCTCACTTAGCTTATAGCTTACGCTCTATTTTCCTCATCAATGCATAGAAATAGCTCTCCTAGACAGTACGTGAGCAAGGGTCCAAAGATCGTTATACTTTAAATTATGGTTTCATAAGTACTAAGTAGTAATAAGAAGGCAATGTGACCGGCTTGTTTCGGGAGATGTATTTTGATTGCTCCATGTTTATATAAGTTTGGTTTACTGTTTTGGACTTGTGTGTGATGCTTTATACTCGGTTATGAGGGGTTGGGACACTATAAGCATGCTTGGGTAGAAATCATGCTCTTAGGTGTTGATTAAATATGCCATGCTTAGTATAAACTCTTTCTATGTTGCCATGCTGGAGGATTAGATTCCTATGATGTCTTATGATGATTAGAAGTTGATTCAAGTATGTATGATTGAGCCAATGTGTCATATGTTAGACCTAGAGGTCATTATAGGTCTTATTGTACTGATACGGGACCCTAGGTTGTTGGTACAAGGGGACTTGTCTCGGCTCAAATTGGGAAAAATTGCCTAGCCATACCGATACGCCTGGTAACTGTATCGGTACACATAGTTGAGGAATAGTGAAGGTGTCGGTACACGGGTTACCGTATTGATACAGTCTTTGGCTACTAGAATCCAAATTTTCAAAATACACAAGCCCGTACTGATATGCTTGAGGACTGTATCAGTACGCCCTTGTCTTTTAGTTCCATTTTGATATGCTAGACACTCGTGCCAGTATGCTGACCATTAATTCAGTTGTGATGCTATCTAATGTTTGAAATCTTTGCATTTTGGTCCTTGTTTCTTAATTGTGCAATTAAATGAGTTTGAATGGTATTTTTGTGTTGAGATTCACCACGAAGGCATGATACATGACTAATTGAGAATTGGTAACTTTAATGTTGTGAAAAACCTTTAAAATATTGGAAATTACATTTTAGTCCATGTAAAGTGTTTTCAAGCAATTGGATGTTGAAATGACGCCCGATTGAGTTGTAACTTTAACCAGAATCTGTATGATCACAATAGGACCTGTTAATGCATTTAGATAAGATAAAAATAAAAAATAGACTGTTTCTATCGTAGCCTTTACGGGGTTTATTTTAGTAAACCCTAATGTATCTCGCTCGGTTTGATCATGCGACTAGAATGGGTGGAGGGGTTTACAATTAGTGGTATCAGAGCCGGTTTATGATTGTTGGGAGGTGGGTTATGGTTGTTTTGTTGGTTGACGTTGTATGAATATGTTGTTTGATATGTACGGTGATTGAATTTATGAAATTATATTCGATATGTGATATGTTTGGGGTGTTAAACTTGGGACACATTGCCTTATTACTACTTTAGTTAAATAATATTGTTTTTAAATAATAGTGACTTGGACTCTTGCTGTGAGCTGGCCTAATTGTTTGTTTTATTGCATTATCATGTTTAGACTCATATTTTCACGTATGGGACCGAGATGAGAGGCTAGAGCTCACATGGGTAGTGTGGTGGATACAAACGATGATGAGTTGCCTCATTCTCCAACGAATCCTCCTGCTAGTGTTGGAGTAGAGGGAGATGCGCCTCAGGCACCCAAAGCACCTATTTTTAGTGATATGGCATTGTTAGTCCAAGCGATGACAGGATCTTTCCTGGCGGCCATAGTTGGAGTGCATGTACCTGCACTGGTGCTTGCAGCTGTTAATACTCGGTTACCTTTGGAGCATTTGCATAGCTTGGGTGGTGTTGAGTTCAGAGGCTTGGTTCTTGAAGCATCCGAGGAATGGTTTGCTAGTACCGAAAGAATCTTTCACCAGTTGGAGTGTACGGATATACGCAAGCTAGGGTGTATTGTGTCATTGCTTTAGGGTGATGCTTACAGTTGGTGGACAACTGTGATCGTCGAATTGGAACCTGCCAATGTTATGTGCGAATTCTTTTGTAAGGCTTTTAGGAAGAAATATTTGGGAACTCGATATAGGGATAAGAAGAAAAGGGAGTTTATGGATTTGGATTAAGGAAACATGTTTATTTTCGAGTACAAGATCCAGTTTGTACGGTTGAGTAAGTATGCTCCTGAGTTGGTTTTGGATGAGCGACATATGTGTGAACAGTTTCGTTATGGGTTGATCAAGGAAGTGAAGATGTACATGTTGGCTACAGACTACACAAAGTTTGGTGTCCTAGTTTCTTGAGCAAAGGAAATAGAACAAAATTTTGGTTTATCTACTCGTTCTGGGAGTTCTTCAGCAGGAAAGAGGAGTGCGAAGTATGATGTTGGTAAGGATCGTTATAAAAGGCATAGAGACAGAAGGTATCATTTGGATCAAGGGCGTGGAGGAAATGGTGTTGGGCGTGGTTTTCAAGGACAAAATACCTATGATGGAGTTTTAAAGTGTAAGAAATGAGGTACAAGGCATTCGAGGGAATGCTGGGGTGCTATAGGCACTTGTTGGAGCTTTGGATTGAGGGATCATCTCAGGAGAGATTATCCGCAATTAACCAGAGAGGGTCAGGCTCATGTACCAGTTGATGTGGAGCAGAGGGGTTGTGGGCGTGGCCGTGGATATTTCTAGCGTAGGGATGATGAACAAAGAGTGGTAGCACATACCGTAGAGGTTCAGCCAGAAGAGGGTGGACCGGCGAGGGCCTTTGCTCACCGTGTAAGGATGAATAATACCGATATGATCGCAGGTACCTTTACCTTGCAATATATACCCTTGTTATCTTTGATTGATTCTGGTTCTACGTATTCCTACACTTTGCACGAGCATGCATGTTTGTTGGATTTACTTGTAGAGTTGTTAGATGCTGGTATGCGGGTAACAAGTTCTTTTAGTAAGACGGTTGTGGTTAAGGAGTTGTCTAGGAGTTGTCCCTTTATGTTTCAAGGGCATGTGTTTGAGGCTGACCTAATGGAGCTACCATTTCACAGTTTCGATGTGATTTTGGGTATGGATTGGTTGTCTCGACACAGGCTGTAGTGGATTTTGAAGCCAAGCGAGTTTCTTTGAAACTTGTCAAGGATTATGAAGTTGTGGGCGAGAATGTAAAGTTCATGTAAAATGTGGTTTTCCATATTAGAGGCGCGAAGGTTGTTGGAGTGTGGGGGTCAAGCATACCTAGCATATGTTATGAACCCTAATATGAAGGAAACGCGTGCCCAGGATATTCGCACAGTTTGCTATTTTTCTAGAGTGTTTCTGAAAGAGTTATTGATTTCCCGCCGGATAGGGAGGTAGTGTTTTGTATTGAGAAGTATGCAGATATAGCTCAGGTCTCGATTGCTCTTGTAATATCCCAATTTTTGGCTAGTGACCAAAATGTAAATTTTGAAAGTTTTATGGCTAAAGTATAAACTTTGGAAAAGTTCAAGTATCAAAGTGTAATTTTCAAAAGTTATGTATTTTAACCCCATGAATTAATAGTTTACCCCCAAGAATGACATTTCCGTGTTACCCAGATTTTCGTATATAGTTTGTATTAATGGCTATAAAGCGATAAAGTTCAGAAAAATATTCATAAAATCGGATCGAGATAAAATTTCAGAGATAGTTCCATGGACCTTAGAAGAGTCATAAAATGTCATTTTATGGATAATTAGATGTTAAAAAGATCGAAAAATTTTGTGGAAAGGGCATTTTGGTCATTTTGCCAAAAGTGACATTGAGGGAATTTTAAGATTTCTTTTATGGATAAATAGTGGCTGATTAGAATCCAAGTAATTCTAGTTGGAATGTTACAAAATGGCAAATTAGAAATATAAATCTAGTTGGAGGGAATTTTTGGAATGTGGAATTTATTGAATTAAAAATTCATTTTTAATGATACAAGTGTCTTAAATATATGAATTGTGAAGGACTTATCAGCAAAAATACTCTCCAAAACTTTGGTGAAGAGAGAAAGAAGAGAAAAATTTTACAAGCTCGATTTAATCCCTGAATCTCGGTTTTCAGGTAATCTTTCGAACTACAAAGTTGTTTTACTCTTTGAGCTCTATCTTTTGATGTAAATAATTCATAGAATACTTGCTTGGTTGATGTGATTTGATATGAGGAAGAAATTAGTGTTTATGAATAAATTGGGGCTTTTATGATTTTATGAATCCATGGTTGATTTTAAGTTAGAATCATGCTTGTAAGATGTTAGAATTATGTTATCGAGTTGGGATTTAAAACCTACATTTTTTGTTTGTATAGAGAATATTAGGGTTTATGGATTCAAGTCTAACTTAGGGTTTGTGGTGTTAGATTAATGATCTAGTAAACTTGATTTGTTGTTTGGAAGCAAAACCCTAAGTTAAATACATAGGGACAATTTTGGCAAGCTTCAAAATTAAAGGACCAGATCGGATTTTTATGTATTTGATGTGTATTTATATTATTAATGATGTTAGATATATGAAAATGAAGTTAGAATGTTAAACCGACGATTAATCACATTGGTGACCATTTTGTCAAATTGTCAAACTTGAATGGTCTATTCAGCAAAGATGATATGTAGGAGTAAATCTAATTTTTAGTTAAAATGATGGAATTAAGGTAGTAATGTTGATTGTGGGACTAATTTGCAAAGTTAAGAAGCTTGAATCCTTATATTTGAAATTTGGTGACCATCTCGACAAATCAAGAGAAATTAGAGAGGTAAAGGTTTGAGCCAATTTTGATGAAGGATGTAAAGAGAACATATGAATACAATCTTTATTCTGGTCATTTAAAGTAAAGTGAGGGAACTAAATTGACAAGTAGAGAAATTGGGAGAAATTGGTGTAAGTTAGAAGTTATTTATGGAAAGTTATGTTGGAATTTGAATTATGGAAATAAGTTTAAAAATTCACCATAAATTCTACAAAAATGGTTAGATGATGAATTTTTTACCGTTGTAAAGATTTGTTAGTCTAGTTTTGTTTCCAACAAACGGAAACTGATTTCGAGTTCTGAGTTAAAAGATATGAATTTTTATTCGAACGAAGGTTAAAAAAATTATAGAGCAGTTTTCTGCCTGGACAGTTTGTGATGTGAATTCAGTGATTTTCATAATTTTTGTAGATTTTATTAACTTATGTGGCTTATACCGTTAGAACTGTTATCGAATCTAGTTTCTCCAGTATGAAGGAAATTAAGATCCAATATGTATTCTGCCCTGTATAAGTAAATCTTTGAAGGTAGCGTAAGCTGTCAGAAAATGGAATTTGAAACATTTTTTATTTAAATGTTAGTCAGCAAGCTCGGAAGAATTAATGGAAGTTCAAATTGGTCACTAAGGACCATAATGAGTTTTTGAAAAGTACAAGGAAGAAAGAAAAATATTTGGAAATTTTATATTTGAATGATTATATTAGAAGCGTGTTTAAGGTAATGTTAGATTTGAATCTAACAAATATTTTATTGTATTCATGTGATTAATGAAGTCAAGTCCGAATCAAAGAAAGTTCGAAGTTCTATGAAAGAAAGGATCAAACTAGGACTTAGTGAGGCATTGTGTTAAGTGGCCAAGGTGAGTGCAATTGCATATATATCATAATACATTGATATTTTATACATTATTGGGATGGCTTGCGATGAGCCTACCTGAATGTTTATTGTCATTATATTTATGTCATTGAGCATATGATTGACATAATATAAATATGTCAAGATTTGGAATATAAAATGCATTGATCATTTGATTACTTACATAAGTAAGTTTGAAATGTTATTTTGGGTATGAACTGCCTAATGTTGATATATATTGATATACATTCTCATGTATGAAATATTTGATGATATAAAGCCCAAGTATGATTTAGAGATTTAAAAGTATAGTTGGCTAGCCATAGAGTCATGAACAACTGTATAAATATTCTAAGCACTATGGTGCAATATTCATATATACTCAAGGAAGGTTGGGTATACGGAAGTACTTCGGTACATATTAAAGCAGTTCGGTGCAAAATTCATATATACTCAAGGAAGGTTGGGTATACGGGGCTAACTCGTGTACTTAAATTCTCTTATTTCAGTAATTTGGGCTAAATAAATTGAAAAACAAGATGGTAAGCTTGAGAGCTTGTTGATATAAATGGCAACGGTATTGGTAAGAATTAAACTTACTACTTTGATATATGTTAGTACATATGATGTTACTTATGTTAACATGCATGAAAATGGTAAGTAAGTTAAGCTTGAAAGCTTAACATTAATGGTAAGTATTAATATGGTGTTAATGGAATTGAACAAGCATAAAAGTCTTATGACATTAGCATGTAGTAAATCCTTACTAATGCAATGTGAAATTTGATGCATTGACATATATATATATCATGTTATATAAACTGCAATTGGAACTCGCTTGCCATTTTGCCGGAACTGTATTGCACTGTTACATGATAGAGGAATGAATTTGATAAGTCAGCTTTATACGATTCTATATTTTTATATAATATACACAATATTTTGTTTATTTATGTTATTTCTATACATTGAAATGCTTTACTTTAATTTATAGTTGCCTCACTAAGTGAATACTTAGTGTGTGTTGTTTCACACGTAGGTTATTGGAAACTTACCATAAGAGGAGTCAAGCATGTTGATCAAGCTGTAATCTGCCAAACATTAGTAAGACATTCTAATTTATGATATTCTCTAGTGGGCATGTATCAATTTATTCGTTAGTTGTTTTAAAGGTATAAGTTTGACTAATAGTCAGATAAATATGAATTATTCGTATGGTTAAGGAATTTTCAGGGATGATATTTAATCAGGTGAAATTTTATTTATCATTTATCATGTAACAATTTTAAATTTAAGAAAGGGCCTAGGCAGTGTACCTAGTTTTCACCCTGAGTTACGTACTTATTTTAATAACTGACTAACATGTTTTATAAACCAATTCAGGGTCAAAACTAGCAATCTGCAAATAGGCTATGAATACTTTGAAAATCGAGAAAGGGTTATTTTATAAACTAGTTTTATGTTAGAAAAAAATTGATTACAAGTCTAGAACTCTGTTAAGTAATATTGTGACATCCTTAATGTGTATTCGTGCTACGAGTATATGTTAAGGGTGTTACATTTAGTGGTATTAGAGCTACAAGTTTAGCCAGTTCTGGATGCTAAACCGAGTTTGTTAAAAGTTTGTCAGTAAATACATGCACCTATGATGTCATATTACTGATGGGTTGATTGTATGATTTGAAGCTACTCCTCATTAGCATAAGATTGAATAAGATTATAGTAAGGAAAGTAAGACACTACCAGATTTCGTCAATCGATGAATCTTAGAGGTCAAGAAAGGACCCATAGCGAGTACAATGAAGTGAAATAAGTATTGTAATCAACTTCAGTTTGGGTTGAGTTATCTGCATTGTAAGGAGCTGATGCAGTAATTATAAGATGTTGGTCCTTAACATCTATATATGCACTTATGTTTATAACAACATAAGTTACAAAGAAATTTGGATAGTAGGGGCTCACATTTCAAGGTAAAAGACAGTCGTAGGACTGTAAGTTTGTGATTAAATGATGTTAAGAATATCTTTGATAAATTAAGATATTCAGTTATGAAGAAGTAAGAAGAAGAAGAAGTATCTTTACTTGGGAAATATATATGCTTAAGGGTCAAATATGGCATTGCTAGTAGTGGCTGCAGATGTAATCTGGTAGTTTTAAAAAAAAACTAAAGATATGAATAATTAGCGTATGATAGAAATAATTCAGTAGTATCTAATTACAAGATATCCGCACTATTTTTACACATGAGTTGGAATTGATTAACTTAAATAAAAGGTTAATGATAATATTCTACCCTCAGCTTAGCATGGTGTAGAGCCACCAGAGTAACATGAAATGCATGTTCTGGATTAAGAGCTTTTCTTCCAGACTTTAGATGCGATCATGAATCAGCCTGCTTAGGCACCGATTGCAAAAGAATTGAGAGTTCTGGCACACTAGATTTTCAGAGAGATATTAATAGAGATCCTATGATTGTTAATCTATGGTTTAATGATATAAAAGTTATGTTGAAGGAACTCTATATTGATGATCAAAGGAGACTCAAAAAAAGTAGTATCTTTCTAAAAGGATTAGACTCGTATAGGATAAAATAATGTTATGGTACATACTCAAAAGTCTATTAACTAGAAGTTCTTTCTTTGAGAGTTCCGTAACAAAGTTTATCCTAGAGATGCAATGGAGTTTCTTCCATCTTAATTAGGGCAATTGGATTATTTACGGGTATGAGTGCAAGTATAATAAACTGAGTTGATTTGCTTCTAAACTGCTTCCTACAGACAGAAAGAGAGCCTGTTATGATAGCTCATAGAGGGCTGGAGGTCAGGTACAAAGAAGTACTGACTGCTCTATGTATTTCAAAATTTCATGATGCAGTAAATTATGCCAAATGCAATGCAAAGGGTATAGAATGAGAAAATATCTAAACAGAGGTCGCAGCTCGTAAAAAGGAATATGAATCATTATTTATTTCAACACTACTAAAAAGTGGTGAGGATTCCCAGCAAAGATATCAAACTGAATTTATTACATAGTTCCGCTAAAAGATTGGGACAAGGAAAATTTGGAACTCTCTGACATTTATAATTAATGTTGGAGATTTAAGAAAACAATAAAACCAATCATGTGACTGTTGTGATAATTGGCATGCATGAGCATGCAGAGTTTTTATTCAAATGTATTACCAATGTGAAAATTATTTAAGTTATGCTATGGATATCGAGCATCAAGGGTAAGCTGCAAGAGTATTCCTATTGTTTGCGAGTTTTAAATGGGTTGCTCAAGAGGAGCTGTCAAGCTTGATGTTTAATCGAGAGGCTAAGTTTAGGATTGGATTTTAATCCAATATTATACCTATATCGATTGCACTCTATAGAATGTCTCTTACTGGATTGAGAAAGCTAAAGGAGGCCTAGTTGCAAGAGTCATTAGATTGAGGTTTTATACGACCCAGTATATCACCTTAGGAAGCTCCAGTTATTTTAGTCAAAAGAAGTAGTAATATTCCTCTAAGATTAAATTACGATTATATTATTACCACTAGAATAAGATTTGATAGTAGCACTAGTATTAGTGCATTATGAATCTAGTAAGGATTCTACCTTATTCAATAATACGTCCCATAATAGGTTGGGATGTGTATTGATATAATAAGGCTAAAGTTGTAGTTGATGCATTTAGCCAAAAATCATTGTAATTCCCCAATATTTGCTTAGTGACTAAAGCGTAAATAGTTAAAGATTGGTGGTTTTAGTTCAGAGACCAAAATGAAAATTTTGAAAGTTTAGTGGTTAAAGTATAAACTTTAGAAAGGTTTAGGGACTAAATTGTAATTTTTAAAAGCTATGTAAGTTAACCCCGTAAATGAATAGTTCACCCCCAAGAGTGACACTTTCGTGTTACTCAGATTTTTCGTACGAGGGTTATATTAGTAGCTATAAAGCTTTAAAGTTCGTAGGAAGGAAATTTGGAAATCGTATTGAGTGAAATTCGAATATCTGGATCGAATAAATGCCATAAATACAAATCTAAGATATTTTGGGACATGGAAGGTTGGATTGGAACCAATTTGGTTCAATTTTAATGGAATGACAATTTTTAAGTCTTGTTGTAAATAAAGACTAGTTGGAGGGTAAATTGGACATTTCCCATGGATGGCATTTTTAAAATATTTTGAAACTTTGAGGGCAAATTTGGAAGGCGAATAACACATGGAATTAATCATGGCCATTGATTTTTGATGAGATTGAGTCTTGTCCATTGGATTAAAGGGGTAAAATAGTAATTTCACTATGTAAAATGAATTAAAAATTCATTTTTACTTTAAAACATGTGGATTAATTAAAAAGATGAGAAAATATCCTCATCTTATTTCCTAGGCTATTCGAAACCAAGAAAGGAAAGGAAAAATGAGAGTTTTCAATCTTTCAAGCCAAAATTAAAGGATCAAAGTTTAGATTCAAGAAAAATTGATTAAGGTAAATTATTCTACACTTGATTCTCTTCATTTTGATAGTATTTTTGCATGATAAAGTCAAGTATGAGTTATGTTCATGGATGAGGTTGGTTATGGAAATTGATAGTAGATGATGAAATTAAGGTTGTTTTGTGTAGAATTAATGTTATTAACATGGAATCAAGTTTGACATTGGATTAATTCCATGTTTGAAGTCATAAACCCTAACCGTAAGATTTGGGGGTTTTGATTAGGAAGTTAATATGAGGATTATACTTAATGAAATATGATGTTGGAAGTTTAATTTTGATGTTAGATTAAATAATTCCCCCAATTGAAGTTATAGGGACCATTTCAAAAATTTTGTGAAATCACGGGAAATTATTGAAATTTTATTTTAGCACTTGAATTGATGAATTATGATTGAAATAGCATGAATTGATGTTTAAGGATCAAAATGGAAAATTTTAGGAGTACAATGACTAATTCGGCAATTTGAAGAAAATTGGGGATTAGTCTTGAATTTATGAAAAGTTTAGCGATTTGATGCTGAGCTTGTATTCGAGGAATATTATGTTGGAAAAATTAAGTCTGGTGATTAAAATGTTGATTTTGAAGTTTAAATCAACATTTTGGGTCAAATTGAATATTCGATTACTTCAGGGACCAAAGTGCAAATTTTCAAAGTTTGGGTCATAAAGTGTAAAGGATGAGATATGTATGGTTTAGACTTGAAAATTTATGGTTGGAAGTTTAAAAGAGTCCTTAGGGACTAAAATAGATATTTTGGGAAAAAGTTGGGGATTTGAAGAAAAGTATGAGAATTCGTGATTCGAATATAGAAAGTTTTATCGGATCAAGTTTGTACATAATGGATAGTTATTTTAATTACTTTCCATTATTGTATATGGTATGAATATGTACTAACATATACTTGAAATGGTATATGTTGTTTTAATGTAGATTCCGATATAAATCAAGGCAGTTTCAGCATAAAAGGAAAAGAAAAGGATCAGAAGTGAAATCAAGTAGCAAGGATATTTATCAAGGCTAAGGTGAGTGCATACATATTTTTAAATGTATGTTTATTAACATACTATAGGGAGACTTGCGATAAGTCAACAAAAAAGGTAAAGAATTTTTATAAATAGCATAATATATTTTTGGCATGGTACTTTATTTTATTGATTTAAAGATTGTGGCATGTTTTATGGTCACGTATGGTTTTATAGCATGATATATTCATGACAAAGTTATTTCATATAATTATATTTTATGGCGGTACACCATGAAAGTTATAGAGCATATTGAAATATGAACTACTCTAATATGATATGTTTTCCATGATATAAAATATATATGGGTTGCTTGCCATTTTGCAGGAATTTTTTTAAGTTTGCCCTTGGTAGTATAATATTAAGTTGGACAATATTGTGGTATACCATTAGAGTCATACAAGTTATCTGACACTTCAATGTGTCTTACAAGTTATCTGACACTCATTGTGTCATACAAGTTACCTGACACTTCATAGTGTCTTACAAGTTATTTGACACTTCATTGTGTCTGACACTTCAATGTATATTCAAGTTTAAAGAAAAGGATAATACTTTTCAAGTACGCGACTCGTTTATTAGTCACTTGATATTTACCTTGGGCTACATGATTATACAATATAACTATATGTTTTCTTATATAGATGTTCCTGCATTACAGAATCATATGATTTAATGACTATCATGATTTTGAAAGTATCATGCATTAATATATATTTATATATGTTTCCATATTATGCCTCACTGAGTTATACTCAGCGTGTATTTCTGTTATACACGTAGTGTAAGACCCTTACCAGTATTTACTAACCAATACTAGTATAGAGTGTCACATACTATTTAGCCGTATTTTTATACTAACCAAATTAATCCAAAAACATCAATTTTTGAAAATTTATATTTATCGCGTAAAATCAATTACTAATTTTAATTAGTCAAATAGATTCCGTTTTCAGGCAACAATTTGGCAGTTTGTAACTACACCTTTTAATTAAGTAAACTGCCTAAATTAAAAATGATCTTAATTACTATAAAAATCAAATTTAGAAATTTACCCGATTTCCATTACTAGAAATATTTTTTTAACGAATGTAAACCACATTATGAAGTAACCACTTATCTAGATATTAATATTACATACCATATCTAGACTAGTTAAAGTGAGCTACCAATAATTTATACATGCCAACTAGAGATAACCAAAATACATCAAAGATGTAAATTACCGATACAACTATTTTTCCTCGAGGTGCTGATGCTGATATTCCTTACTCCTGCCCTGGATTACTACCTACGCGTGAAAACCATCACACATTAAGTAAACACTTAGTAAGACATTATAATTATTTAACATACATCAATATGCTTGAATTATATCAATAATATAATGAACATGCAATTTGATCATCATTCTTTTATTTTCCTCATGTTAATCAAATATCAACATAATGTATTCTAGATTTATAAATCCTATTAATATCCTTGCCATTATCCGAGAGTTTATCTACCCTCTAATTTTATCAACCATTTATTATCAAATAAATTATTGCCCAACATAGTTTGAGGACTTGAGTACACGAGTCAAAACCGCACCAAAGTGCTAATAAACCGCACCGAAGTGCTAAGAGACTGCACATAAGTGCTAAGAAACCACACACAAGTGTTAATAAACCGCTGGACTCTATGGCATGCCAACTATACTCTATACCTCAATTACTTATTTGGGCATATTTTCCCAATTCCATATTCGATTCATCCATGGCAATAAAATTAAATACTGGGCAGTTCATACCCTATAACACAACATATCAAAATTAAATCACCTGTGATCAATGCATGTAATTCTTCTACCTTTGACAATTCTCAACATGTCAAATATAAATTCATAATATGGTTATCAAGCAACTATTCATGCATAAAAATGCACTCACTAAGTTCAACTTTGATCCCGTTCCTTTCCTCAATTTTTAACTCGGTCTTGATTTTGTTCACAGTCTACAGTGTATTAAAAATTACCGTAAGTACATTCCATCCCCGATACTTTGTATTTCTTCCAATCCTTACTCAAAGAATGATTTATAACTCATTCTAACCTTAATTCCAGCATAATGCTTCCATGAAAATAAATTTTCACTTTAGTCCTTAATTTCTTTCTAATTGTTGAATTGGTCCCCAATCTTTTCCAAATTTCCAAATTGATTCCGATGTTCTACAAACTTCCAAAATGGTCTAAATGAAATTTTAAAGCTTGTAAAATCATAATTTCAATATTTCCAAATTTATAGGAATTTTTCCATAATTTCCCCTAATACCTTCAAAATGCCGAAACCACCCCTCTACTTTTCCAAGTTTCCAAATTAGTCTACTTAACACTTAAACGTCATTTCCAAGCCTTCACAACCATTCCCAACTGAAAATCATTCCAAATTCAACTTTTCTACTAAAACCCTAACTTTGAACAATTTAGGGTTTAGCGATTTCCATGTAGTTTCAATCATCATACAAAGCTTTAATATGATTCTACAACATCATATTCATTAAAAACTAACATTAATTCATTCTAAGTCAACATCCCCTTCATCCATCAATTTCCCAAAACTAAGGTTTTAAATAAGAAAAGCATGAACAAATGGTACCAATAGATAGAGAATTTCTCGTAGATAAATTTCATGTTTCATGCCTTCATCAAAATACCAACTAAATAAGCTTGAAAAATCAAGAAGATAATTTTTTTTATTCTTGACTTGGGGTATTCGAACTTGGCTGAAAATTGGGGAAGAAATCTTGAAATTTCTTTTCCTTCAAATTAAGCCACTTGTGTTCAATTTATTAAAAATGAATTTAAAATTCATTTTAAAGTCTAATGACCTTTTTACCCTTGTAATCCAAATCTCCATATTAAGCCACATGTATACCTACCAATCCAAGGGCCCAAAACAATCCAAATAGTTAGTGATTACCAACTTTTCCCTTGCCGTCTTCAAAAATTACCATCTTGCCATTTTTCATCCAATGGCTAAGATTAAACATGGAAAAGTAATCTTTAATCTAATGACCCATATTAATTTCCATTAAAATAAGGCATGAAAATAACCCTTTTACTCTTGTCTTATTTTAATAAAATATCTCCTAAAATATCTCATAAAAGATTTCTCATTTATTCGATTAAATATGATTATCCAAATTTTCCCAAACTTTAAAGCTTCATAGCTCTTTATACAAACTCCGTATCAAAAATCCGTGTACCATGAAAATGCCACTCTTAGGGGTAAACTATTCATTTACGAGACTAACTTACATACTTTTGAAAATTACAACTTGGTCCCTAAACTTTCCAAAGTTTACACTTTGGCACCAAACTTTTCAAATTTTACATTTTGGTCACCAAACTTTTCAAGTTTTACATTTTGGTCGATAACCAAAGTTTCAAGATATTACAATTCTTCCCCTTAAGAAAATTTGTCCTCGAATTTTCCTAAGTACTAGGTTGAAAAATATGCGGATATTGTTTTTTCATTGATTCCTAGGTTCCTAAGTAGCTTCCTCTACTTTGTGATTTCTCCATAACACTTTGACTAGAGGAATCTTTTTATTTCTTAACTATTTTTCTCCGTGAGCTAATATTCTCACAGGTTCCTCCTCGTATGTCAGATCTTGCTGAATCTCGATTTCTTCCGGTGTAATGACATGTGAAGGATCTGATCGATACTTCCTCAGCATGGATACATGAAAAACATCATGGATCTTACTCATCTCAGGTGGCAATGCTAACTGATATGCCACTAGACCAACCCTTTTTAGAATCTCATACGGGTCGATGAATCTTGGACTAAGCTTGCCTTTTTGTCCAAAGCGTAACACCTTTTTCCAGGGTGATACTTTTAAAAATACCTTATCTCCAACTTCAAACTCAATATCTTTTCTTTTAAGATCCGAGTAAGATTTTTGTCTGTCGGAGGCAGCTTTGAGATTGTCTTGAATAATTTTTACCTTATCTTCCATCCTCTGAACAAGATCTAGTCCAATAACCTTTCGAACCTCAAGCTCAAACCAATTCAACGACGTTCTGCATTTCCTCCTATATAATGCTTCGTAAGGAGCCATCTTTATGCTTGTTTGATAACTATTGTTATATGTGAATTCCGCTAATGGGAGATGCTTTTCCCAAGAACCCGCAAAATTTATTACACATGTTCTAAGTATATCCTCCAATACTTGGATAGTTCTCTCCGACTGCCCGTCCGTCTGGGGATGAAAAGCAGTACTAAAATGCAATTTAGTTCCCAATGCCTCGAGTAAAGCACTCCAAAATCTTGAAGTGAACCTAGGATCCCTGTTTGATATAATAGACATAGGAATACCATGCAATTTAACAATCTCTTTGATATACAGTTCCGCCAGCTTGTTCAAAGAATAATCCGTGTGGACTGGTATGAAGTGTGCCAATTTAGTTAATCGATCCACAATCAACCAGATTGCATCCTTTTTACTTGGTGTCAAAGGCAAGCCCATTACAAAATCCATAGTAACTCTCACCCATTTTCCACTGTGGAATGGAAATTGGTTGAAGTAATCTGGATGGTACATGATGTTCTGCTTTTACTTGTTGACAAGTCAAACACTTGGCAACAAACTCTATGATGGCTCGTTTCATGCCCGGCCACCAAAAATGATTTTTCACATCTTGATACATTTTGTTACCGCCTGGATTCATTGCTAATGGGCTTCAGAAAGTATTTCTTTCTTCAGATCATCATTCTCAGGAACGTATAAGCGTTCTTTATAATATAAGCACCCATTAGACTTTACTTCAAAGTCCTTAGATTCACCACTTTCTATTTGTTTTATCTTCTCCAAGCACCTTTCATCTTTGGCTTGTAACTCTTTAATTCTCTCTATCAAAGTGAGCTTGATTTGAAATTCTGCCACTAATGCACCATCTTCTTGCATTTTCAATTGGGCATTCAGGGCTCTGAAGGCAGAAAATATTTTCCGGCTAAGTGCGACTGCTACCACATCAACCTTTCCCAGATGATAATCAATAATTACATCATAATCCTTGATTAATTCTATCCATCTTCTCTGCCTCAAATTGAGCTCCTTTTGGGATAGCAAATACTTCAAACTTTTATGGTCAGTGAAAATATAACATTTTTCATCATATAAGTAGTCTCGCCAAATTTTTAGAGCAAACACCACTGCAGCCAACTCTAAATCATGAGTGGGATAGTTTCTTTCATGAGTTTTGAGTTTCTGTGAAGCATAAGCTAACACCCCTCCTTCTTGCATCATCACACATCCCAAACCATTATGGGAGGCATCGATATATATTACAAATTCTTTCCAAGGTTCTAGTTGTACTAGAACATGAGCTTCTGTCAGAACCTTCTTTAATTGATCAAAGCTTTCTTAACATTTTTCCGTCTAAACGAATGATAAATCTTTTCTTAACAGCTTGGTTATCATAGAAGCAATCATTGAAAAATCTTTCACAAACCGCCGATAATAACCAACTAATCCTGAAAAGCTTCTCACTTCGGAGATGTTCTTGGGAACTTTCCATTCAAGGATTGCTTGAACCTTCTCGGGATCAACTCGAATTCCTTCAGCTGAAACTACATGCCCAAGGAAATTTACTTATGATAACCAGAATTCACACTTTGACAGCTTTACATATAACTTATTTTCTCGTAAGATCTAGAGAACAACTCGTAGATGAGCATCATGCTCCTCCCTGGTTCTAGAGTAAACCAATATATCATCAATAAATATTACCACAAATCGATCCAAATACGGCTGGAAAATTCATTTCATTAAATCCATAAATGCCACTGGTGCATTTGTAAGTCCAAATGGCATTACTACAAACTCGTAGTGCCTATATCTAGTTTTGAAAGCTGTCTTTGGTATAACCGCTTCTTTGATTTTTAATTGATGATACCCCAATCGAAGATCAATCTTGGACAACACCATTTCTCCCTTAAGTTGATCAAAAAGATTGACAACCCTCGGTAAAGGATACTTATTCTTTATCGTCACCTTATTAAGTTGACGATAATCCATACATAGCCTCATTGATCCGTCTTTCTTCTTTACAAACAAGACTGGGGCTCCCCAAGGTGATATGCTTGGTCGAATGAAGCCTTTATCTAACAATTCTTGCAACTGAGCCTTCAACTCCTTGAGCTTTGTAGGAGCCATTCTATAAGGTGCTATTGATATTGGTGTTGTTCCAGGGAGCACATCAATACCAAATTCCACCTCTCAATCCGGGGGTAATCCGGGTAATTCATCCAGAAAAACATATGGAAATTCCCGCACCGTGGGTATGTTTTCCAGATCTATTTTTGTTTCCGGGGCACTTATCATATGAGCTAAATAGGCTTCATAATCGAATGAGAACAACTTTCCAGTAGCTACAGTTGCAATCTCCGAGCTCAAATAGTTTTGTCTTTCACCTTCAAACACTATTTTCGAACCCTCTGGCCCCTTTAAGACTACTCTTTTTAATCGGCATTCAACCATAGCATCAAATGTCGATAGCCAATCTATTCCAAGAATAATTTCAAATTCTTGGAAAGGCAATTCCATGAGATCGGCATGAAATTCTACTGCTTGAATTTTTAAAGGGCATTTCCTGCATATCCTACTCACTTTGGCACTTTGTTCTATTGGGTTGACGGCAACTATCTCACTCGAAATTAGTTCTAATGGGATGTTTCTTTCAAGTATTACTCTAGAACTAATGTATGAATGAGTAGAGCCCGGATCAATTAAGGTAAAAATAGGTCTGCCAAAGAGTTCGATCATACCTACAACTATTTCTGCATCATTTCGATCTTCAACAGTTTTATGTTATATACCCGAGCTGTAGCTCTACTTTCTTGATTAGGTGTTGGTGCAGATGCTCCCGGTTTTCAACCTTTGTTCCCCTTTGCCCCTTGGTGGCGCTGCAGCAAACTGATGAGGATGAAGCTCCTGACAATTCTTCTTGAAATGCCTAGCTTGTCCACAATGGAAACATGCTCTGATCAACCAGCATTGACCAGGATGCCTCTTGCCACAATGCTAATATTTTGAAATCGGGCGAACTCCAGACCCTCGAGTACTCGTAGTATTCATCTGGGACTGCTTTGATTTCCCTCCTGCATACCCCTTTTTAACTGAAGAGACAGATGTTGTAGGATTCTGGTGTGACATTCCCTTGCTGCGTTTAAACAATGACATAACAAATGACCCTCCTGACATTTTTCTGGTCTGGCTCTGCTTTTCTGCCTTCTCTTCGAGGTCCACTCTTTCTATAGCTTTGGCTCGCTTCACCATTTCTTGAAAAGTAGTGAAATTACGAGAAACCAATATCCTCTTATATTGTGAATCCAATCCAGATATGAATCTGTCGATTCTAGATCTTTCGGTTGGGAGAAATTCTATCGCAAATTGACTCAGTCTATTAAATTCGTACTCATAAATCGATCTGCCATGTTGTTTAAGCTGCAGAAATTGTTGCCTCATATCTCCCACAAATACATCTCCAATACACTTTTCTTTGAATTCTTGAAGAAAGAATTCCCAAGTATCCCGCTCCGGAGGTACTTGTGCAGTTATCACATTCCACCATATACTAGCTGGTCCCATCAGAAGGGATATTACTCCTTCCAATTTTCCTTGATCATCACAAGGAATTCTGCTTAACATAATCTTGATATCGTTTAACCAATAATCAGCATCCATCGGATTGCATCAGTATCACCTCAAAATTTTGGTGCTCCGATTTTCTTTAGCTCCTTAGGGACTGATACTGGTGCTCGCCGATTTATAATCACATCCAAGGATTGTAAAAATAAATCTTGATCCTGCACTAGCATATTTCTTTGTTCCCGAGCCGGTCGCTCTACATTCTGTTGGGCCGATTGCTCCACATTTTGTTGAACCTGAGGTGGATTCTGACTCACCTCATTACTTCCTCTTTGAGCAGGCACATCCTGCTTAACAGCCTGTTGCGATTTAAGATAATCTGACATTTGTTCATGTCACGACTATCTTAAATAAGTAAGGAGTAATCTACCAAATATCGAGCATCATCATAATCCTATACAATATCAATAATTTTTGATATCTTAATGGCATGTATAAAACTTTGACTTTCTATAGAGACTCATTTATCATCTAGAACCGGCTAAACATGTAGCTCTGATACCAACAAATGTAACACCCTTACCACTATTTATTAACTAATACTAGTATAGAGTGTCACATACTATTTAACAGTATTTTTATACTAACCAAATTAATCCAAAAACAACAAATTTTGAAAATTTATATTTATCGCGTAAAATCAATTACTAATTTTTAATTAGTCAAATAGATTCCATTTTCAGGCAAGAATTTGGCAGTTCGTAACTACACCTTTTAATTATGTAAACTGTCTAAAAACTGCCTAAATTAAAAATGATTTTAATTACTATAAAAATCAAATTTAGAAATTTACCCGATTTCCATTACTAGAAATATTTTTTAATTAATGTAAACCACATTATGAAGTAACCACTTATCTAGATATTAATATTACATACCATATCTAGACCCGTTAAAGTGAGCTACCAATATTTTATACATGCCAACTAGAGATAACCAAAATATATCAAAGATGTAAATTACCGATACAATTATTTTTCCTCGAGGTGATGATGCTGATATTCCTTACTCCTGCCCTGGATTACTACTTACTCGTGAAAACCATCACACGTTAAGTAAACACTTAGTGAGGCATTATATTTATTTAGCATACTCAACATGCTTGAATTATATCAATAATATAATGAACAAGCAATTTGATCACCATTCTTTTATTTTCCTTATGTTAATCAAATATCAACATGATATATTCCGGATTTATAAATCCTTTTAATATCCTTGCCATTATCCGAGAGTTTATCTACCCTCTAATTTTATTAACCATTTATTATCAAATAAAGTTTTGCCCAACATAGTTTGAGGACTTGAGTACACGAGTCAAAACCGCACCAAAGTGCTAATAAACCGCACAAAGTGCTAAGAAACCACACATAAGTATTAATAAACCGCTGGAATCTATGGCATGCCAACTATACTCTATACCTCAATTACTTATTTGGCCATATTTTCCCAATTCCATATTCGATTCATCCATGGCAATATAATTAAATACTGGGCAGTTCATACCCTATAACACAACATATCAAAATTAAATTACCTGTGATCAATGCATGTAATTCTTCTACCTTTGACAATTCTCAATATGTCAAATATAAATTCATAATATGGTTATCAAGCAACTATTCATGCATAAAAATGCACTCACTAAGTTCAACTTTGATCTCGTTCCTTTCCTCAATTGCTAACTCGGTCTTGATTTTGTTCACAGTCTACAGTGTATTAAAAATTACCATAAGTATATTCCAAATTATATGTTAGTATTCTACTAACACACAAACAATATAGGAATACTTTTCCTATAAACACCCTAATATTTTCCAAATATTAGTTTTGTGACACAAGTCATTCCATCCCCAATACTTTGTATTTCGTCCAACCCCCTACTCAAAGAATGATTTATAACTCATTCTAACCTTAATTCCAGCACAATGCTTCCTTGAAAATAAATTTTCACTTTAGTCCTTAAATTCTTCTTAATTGTTGAATTGGTCCCCAATCTTTTCCAAATTTTTGAATTGATCTCTATGTTCTACAAACTTCCAAAATGGTCCAAATGATATTTTAAAGCTTGTAAAATCATAATTTCAACATTTCCAAATTTATGGAATGTTTTTCATAATTTCACCTAATTCCTTCAAAATGCTGAAATCACCCCTCTACTTTTCCAAGTTTCCAAATTAGTCTACTTAACACTTAAACATCATTTCCAAGCCTTCACAACCATTCCCAACTCAAAATCATTCCAAATTCAACTTTTCTACTAAAACCCTAACTTTGAACAATTTTGGGTTTAGCTATTTCCATGTAGTTTCAATCATCATACAAGCTTTAATATGATTATACAACATCATATTCATTAAAAACTAACCTGAATTCATTCTAAATCAACTTCCCCTTCATCCATCAATTTCCCAAAACAAAGGTTTTAAATAAGAAAAGCATGAACCAATGGTACCAATAGATAGAGAATTTCACGTAGATAAATTTCATGTTTCATGCCTTCATCAAAATTCCAACTAAATAAGCTTGAAAAATCAAGAAGAATATTTTTTCTTCTTACCTTGGGGTATTCGAACTTGGCTGAAAATTGGGGAAGAAATCTTGAAATTTCTTTTCCTTCAAATTAAGCCACTTGTATTCAATTTATTAAAAATGAATTTAAAATTCATTTTAAAGTTTAATGACATTTTTACCCTTGTAATCCAAAGCTCCATATTAATCCACATGTCTACCTACCAATCCAAGGGCCCAAAACAATCCAAGGAGTTAGTGATTACCAACTTTGCCCTTGCCATCTTCAAAAATTACCATCTTGCCATTTTTCATCCAATGGCTAAGATTAAACATGGAAAAGTAATCTTTAATCCAATGACCCATATTAATTTCCATTAAAATAAGGCATGGAAATAACCCTTTTACCATTGTCTTATTTTAACAAAATATCTCCTAAAATATCTTATAAAATATTTCTCATTTATTCGATTAAATCTATTTATCTAGATTTTTCCCAAACTTTAAAGCTTCATAGCTCTTTATACAAACTCCGTATCAAAAATTCGTGTATCATGAAAATGCCACTCTTGGGGGTGAGCTATTCATTTATGGGACTAACTTACATACTTTTGAAAATTACAACTTGGTCCCTGAACTTTCCAAAGTTTACACTTTGGCACCAAACTTTTCAAATTTTACATTTTGGTCACGAAACTTTTCAAGATTTACATTTTGGTCACTAACCAAAATTTCAAGATATTACACGTAGGTAAACGGAAATAGGAGTGGAGCTTTGCATCATGGCCTCTTTTGGGGAGTACCAAATCGATAGTTTAATTTCAGTACTTATGACATCCATGTTTTTGCTTTTAATAGTGGCATGTACTAGTTAAACATGTCTTTCTGATAAATATTTAAATTGGGTATGTAATAGTTTTATAAACCTTTCATAAATATTAAACATATTAACTGCTTATTAATATTATTATATGTTTTGACATGATTATGTTATTTACGTAAAATGTTTTACTATCGGGTATTAAATTATTATTTTAATCCCTAAATAAGATAAAGTTAAGCATGATTGGATTAGAGAAATTTCAAGAAAGGTGACCTCCTTGGAAGTTATTTTAAAAATTTTAAAATTCCCAGTTTTTAGTTTAAAAGATATTTCTAAAAGCTCGTAACATCTTTGACTCGTGTTCAATGTACGAATACGGGAAATAGGTGTTCTATTTATTGGTATTAGAGTTACAAGTTTAGCCAATTCTGGAGTTAAATTGAAATTGATAAAAGTGTCAAAGTGTGTACATGCCACTAGGATGTCATATTTACTTGAAAATGATACTTGTTTGATCGATGCAGTTGCTTATTAGTTTAAGTGTATGTTATGAGTTCAGATGTCGGAGGGAATCAGATCCCGACATGCTACTCAACAAGTGGGGCCTGGGAATGCTCCAGAAGTTGGTGCAGAAGTACATCAACCTATTTAACAAGAGGCTGGTGCACCTGCACAGGAAATGCTGGTGCAAGACAGGGGTACGTTTCTACAAGCTCTGGACGCGATACTTAATAGACCTCCTCGAATTTCTATTATGAAGGCAGATTTCTAGTTGAATGACATACAAACAATGTTGTCTCAGATTGGGTGTGATGATCGAGGAAAGCTGGAAGGAGTTGTCTCCTTGTTTAGAGAGCAGGCATTGGTATGGTGGAACAATGTCACTGCTCATGTTCAAGAAGAGGTGAACTGGCAGTTTTTCCTCTGTGAGTTTAGGAGGAAATATATTGGAGATGCATTTATTCAGGAAATGAGGCAGCGGTTTTGGGACCTTAAGCAGGGAGATCGCTCGGTGTATGATTATGAATGTGAGTTTAATAGACTGGGTAGGTTTGCCTCTGAATTGCTACTGAACGAGAGAGCCATCGCTGATAGTTTTATAAGCGGATTAGATACCAAATATCAAGAGGTGCTGGTGTCCATTATTCCTAAAGACTTTCAAGAAGTAGTTAATAGAGTTAAAGCAATGGAGATTGTTTGGGAAAAAGCTGAAAAAGAATCACAGAGCCAGAAAAGAAGTGCTGAAACATCTTTTGCGTCGCGATCATCAAAGTGAGGCAAAAGATATTTACAGCAAGGGAGATCTGGATTTTCAGAATCTCGAGGACAATCAAATCAAGTTGGAAAGTTCAAAAACACTTCGATATCAGTGAAAGGCTCTGAAAAGAAACAAAGACCTTCTCAATGCAAATTTTGTAACCGAAAACATCAAGGGGAGTGTCGGATGGTCATAGGAGCTTGTTTTTGTTGTGGTGAAACTGGACATTTTATACGTGACTGTCCAAATCGAGATGACAGATCGATTCAGACTGAAAGATCTGTTGGAATGCATAGAGGCAAAGGTCGAGGATCTACAGGATCATCCAGAATGGATTCTCGAAAGGAGACTGAAGCTTTTGTAGGTCAAGATGATAGAGCTTCAGCGAGGGCATATCACATCCGTGCGCAGAGCGACCGAGATGACAAAGAAGAACCTGACATTGTTATAGGTACTTTCCAACTCTATGATAAACCTGTATTTGTTCTGAAATATACTAGATCTACACACTCTCACGTTAGTTCTAGATTAGTTCGGGAAAGGGGAATTCCTTAGAACTGACTCAGAGTGATGTGATAGCCATAAACCCCTAGGCCAAAGTTCCAGGGTAACTAAAGTTAGTAGGAAATGTCTACTTAAAATTTAGGGAATTGAATTCCCAACTGACTTCTTAGAACGACCATTTAGTGATCTTAAGATCATTTTGGGCATGGATTGACTTCATGCCTATGATGCTATAGTAAGATGTCACCAACAGTAGTTGATTTTAAACACTGGGGATGGCTTAGAGATTATAATATTGGGCGAAGGATCTCAATGTATAAAGAATGTGATTTCGGCTTTTAAAGGCAATAAATTACTGGAGCAAGGTTGTGAGGCTTTTCTAGCCCATGTAGTGGATAATAAGAAGATTAATACTGACCTCAGTGCAATTTTGACATTTCGGGATTTTCCTGAGGTATTTCCGCAAGAGTTACCAGGATTGCCTCAAGAGAGAGAAGTGCAGTTTGGAATGGAGGTTTTTCCTAGTACTGAACCAGTATCCATGACTTCATATAGAATGGAACATGCAAAATTGAGGGAGTTAAAGTCACAGTTGCAGGAGTTATTAGATAGAGGATTTATACGTCCTAGCACATCACCATAGGGAGCTCTGGTGCTTTTTGTTAAAAAGAAGGATGGTTCGATGCGACTGTGTACTGATTACCGACAGCTGAATAAGGTGACCATAAAGAATAAGTATCCTTTGCCAAGAATAGAAGATTTATTTGATCAACTAAAAGGAGCTGCATTATTCTCTAAAATCGATCTTTCGTCTGGTTACTATCAACTGAAAGTCAAGGAGGAAGATATTCCAAAGACAACATTCTAAACGAGGTACGGGCATTATGAATTTATAGTGATGCCATTTGGCCTTACAAATGCTCCAGCAACATTTATGGATTTAATGAACCGAGTATTTCAATCGTATCTCGACCGATTTGTCGTAGTTTTTATTGATGATATATTAGTGTACTCGAAGACTAAAGAAGATCATGATACACATTTGAGGATAGTATTACAGATTTTGAAGGAAAAGAAGTTATATGCCAAGCTCTCAAAATGTGAGTTCTGGTTATCTGAAGTAGCTTTCTTGGGTCACATTGCTTCAACTGAAGGAATTAGAGTGGATCCTAAAAAGATACAATCTATTGTGGAGTGGAAGGTCCCCAAGAATATTACTGAAGTTTGAAGTTTCTTTGGTCTTGCAGGATATTATCGAAGGTTTGTGAAAAACTTTTCGATGATAGCTGTTCCACTTACGAAGTTATTGAGAAAGAATGTTCCATTTGTTTGGACTGAAAACTGTCAAGAAAGCTTTGACCAGTTAAAGAAAAATTTGACAGAAGCTCTAGTTTTAGTACAACCCAAATTGGAAAAGGAGTTTACTTTGTATAGTGATGCATCTCATAATGGATTGGGGTGCGTATAATGCAAGAGGGAAATGTGATTGCTTATGCTTCTCGGCAATTAAAGCCACATAAAAGGAATTATCTGACTCATGATTTAGAGCTGGAGGCTATAGTTTTTGCTCTAGAAGCATGGCGACATTATCTCTACGGTGAATGTTGTCATGTTTATACAAATCATAAAAGTTTAAAATATTTAATGACATAGAAAGAGTTGAATTTACGGCAACGAAGATGGTTTGAACTGATAAAAGATTATGATCTGATCATTGATTAGCACCTAGGTCGGGCAAACGTTGTAGCAGATGCTTTGAGTCAAAAAACATTTGCTACATTACGGGCTTTAAATGCGCAGTTAAAAGGGAGACCTGATGGTTCGTTGTGGGGTAGAGTTGCAATTGAGATCATCATTATTAGACCGGATTAAAGAAAGTCAGCAACGAGATGAAGATTGTAAAACCAAGATAAAGCAAGTGAAGTCCAGTGGAATTAAAGATTTTGAGATTAAATTTGATGGGTTCCTCTATTACAAAGATAAAGTGTATATTCCTGAAGATGCTGAGCTGAAGCAAGATTTGCTTTCTGAGGCACACTATAGTCCCTTAACTATGCATCCTGGGGGAAACAATATGTATCAAGATTTGAAGAGTCGATATTGGTGGCCTGGTATGAAAAGAATGAAATCATAGTTTGTTGCCAAGTGTTTGACTTGTCAACAGGTAAAAACTGAGCATCAAGTGCCATCAGGAAAGTTACAACCTATTTCTATTCCGCAATGGATGTGGGATAGAATTACTATGGATTTTGTGATAGGATTGCCATTGACCCCCAGCAAGAAAGATTCTATCTGGGTAATTGTGGATAGGTTAACTAAATCTGCTCACTTTATACCAGTTAGAACATATTATCAGATGAGCAAGTATGTTGAGTTGTATATTAAAGAAATAGTCTGACTACATGGGGTGCCTATATCCATAGTATTAGATTGAGATCCAAAGTTTATATCAAGATTTTGGAAAGCATTGCACAGAGCTTTGGGGACAAGATTGAACTTCAGTACTGCATTTCATCCTCAAAAAGGTGCTCAGTCTAAAAGGATAATTCAGATACTTGAGGATATGTTAAGAGCTTGTATAATTGAATTTGAAGGGTCATGGGAAAAGTACATGCCATTAGCAGAATTTTCTTACAATAATATGTAATTAGGCAAGTATTCAAATGGCACCTTATGAAGTTCTTTATGGTCGGAAGTGCAGCTAACCATTGAACTAGTTTGAGTTGTATGATCGCAAGTTTATTAAGCCAGATATGTTGCAAGAGATGGAGGAAAAGGTTAAGATTGAGCAAGACAATCTTATAAAGGTCGTTGATCGACATAAATCTTATGCAGATTTGAAAAGAAAGGACATTTAGTTTGAAGTTGGAGAAAAAGTATTCTTGAAAGTTTCTCCTTGGAAGAAAATAATAAGATTCGGTTGTAAAGGTAAGTTAAGTCCCAGATATATTAGTCCGTATGAAATACTGAAAAAGGTTGGTCCTTTGGCATATCAGTTAGCTCTTCAGCTGGAGATGAGTAAAATTCATGATGTTTTCCATGTTTCGATGCTCTGGAGATATAGATCTGATCCATCACATGTGATTGTATCGGAGGAAATTGAGTTCGAATCATCTTTGACATATGAAGAAGAACCAGTAAAGATACTAGCGTATGGTGTCAAAGAATTAAGGAACAAGCAAATACCATTGGTGAAAGTCCTTTGGCGCAATCACAAAGTGGAAGAAGCAATGTGGGAAACAAAGGATGCAATGGAAAAGCAGTATCCGCACTTGTTTAAAACAAGTACGTCTTGAAAATTCGAGGACGAATTTTCTTAAGGGGGAAGAATTGTAATGCCCCAATATTTTCTTAGTGACTAAAACGTAAAGAGTTAAAGATTGGTGGTTTTAGTTTAGTGACCAAAATGAATTTTGAAAATTTGGTGGTCAAAGTATAAACTTTGGAAAAGTTTAGGGACTAAATTGTAATTTCTAAAAGTTATGTAAGATAACCCCGTAAATGAATAGTTCACCCCCAAGAGTGACACTTTCGTGTTACTCGGATTTTTGTACGAAGCTTATATTAGTGGCTATAAAGCTTTAAAGTTCGTAGGAAGAAAATTTGGAAATCGTGAAATTCGAATATTTGGATCGAATATATGCCATAAATAAAAATTTAAGATATTTTGGGACATGGACGGTTGGATCGGAACCAATTTGGTTCAATTTTAATAGAATGGCAATTTTTAAGTCTTGTTGTAAATAAAGACTAGTTGGAGGGTAAATATGACATTTTGTAACCCCCTTGACCCGGCCTAGACGCCCAACCGAATCGAACGGGTTACACGGGGAAATTCGACGAAAACTGGGTAGGTTTACCCCCAAAAAATAACCCTTCTTTTTTATCTTGTCTAAATGCCAATTAATCCTACAAGTTCATGCTGACATCAGGTGTAACCTCAACTCAATCGGGCATCGATTTGACATTTAATTGCACTCAATTGCAATTTAGGGACCAAATTGCAATTACAGTAGAATATAGGACCAAAACCAATTTTCAAGTTACCAAACCTTAATTATTTAAGTTTCAATCATACATCTCAAAGTCTACCTCAATCCGATCACTCAAACACATTTAATTGCACAAACAAGGTTGAGGGACTGAAATGCAAGAAATCAGAACTGCTTCAAGTTGACTTAACAGCTTTAACGGTGATCCATACTGATACGGGTACACCCGTATCAATACGAATTGAAATTCTCCATTTTGATACACCACTGTGCCATACCGATATGCCCAACTAAAATACTGAAGTTTTGAAAATCCTTATAGACCATACCGATACGGTACCATGGGTTTGGGTTAAAAAAGCAAATTCCAGAAGCTAAGACCCGTACCGGAGCACCCTTTTTCGTACCGATACACTGAGGCCAAAATGGCCTAGGTGTATCGAAACACCCTTAGCCTGTACCGATCCCTCAAGCCTAGAAATGCCTAGTTGTATTGATACGGTCCCCTATGTATCGGTACGCCTGGACCTGCAATGCCACTTTTTCCTAGTTTCTCATCCAATTAACACTCTCAAAGCATTCCATCATGCTTGCAAGATAACACCAACATACCAAACATACCACAAGCATTCAAAACTTCACAACCTTAACATCATAACATGGCATTTTGCATCAAAGAAGATTTATAGGCATGCACCCTATAAAACCATTCAAGCAACATATGAAATTCCAAACCATCACCATAAACAATCCACAATTGTCACTTACAAGCCATGGACAACAAACCAAACTTGCTCAACCAGGGAGTTTAACAAAACGTATCCTAAAGCAAATAAGGAAACCCCCATTGCCCTTATTATCTATAGTCTAATCCAAAAACATACTTTGAATACCAAGTCTTGCTAGATTCCTTGCTTCCCGCTGCCTTCCAAGCCAATAATCTGCATTGATGGACAAAGAGAGCGTAAGCACACTAGGCTTAGTGAGGAGCGCTCAAAAACCAAAAGCACCATCAATGCATTTTAAACCATTTTACAACATCACATTGAAATCCTATTTCAATCATGTTCAAACCACATTTTAAACTACATCATGCCTTGTTAATCATGCACTTTACCCTTTTAAAACTAGAATATTAAACCATATGCAGCATGTATCATTTTACAACAGCAAATCCCATTGTTCAACCTCAATTTAAGCCTTCCCATGCATAACTACCATATGCAAAGCTTAAAGAGTAAACATGTATAAATCGCATTATATAACGTAAACCTTCCAATGATACATTAACAATTATATTGGCTTACAAGTGATCATTAAACAAGTCCAATAACAAAAAGAGTTTATCGAATACACGGATTCGACAAATGTTCAACCAACACTTCAAGCCATCTCAACCGAAATAGCGATACAATAACAATCACGGTACATTACCAACAGGGTACTTACACAACCCTTGGGGACACCAACCCCTTTCAACGATTAGATGCTTAATCCACTAACGGGAGTTTTCGGTATTGTTTAACCCCTCTATCGTTAGGGTACTCGGATGAAGTTTTCGATACACGGATCTAAACTCCTCAACATCCAAGGTGACTTACTATAGTGCACTCAATCTTATGGTCGGCCGACTATATCCGATAACAATTTTAAAACCACATCACTTGCCAATATAATTAACCATTTTAACATTTACCTTATCATTTTTAATCAAGCATTAACCAATCCCTTTTCCAAAGCAACAACCATGCTTTAAACCACACGTATAGACCACTTACTTACAAGGATCACTTACCATGTGCATCCTTTAGCATTTAATGCTCAAATACAGTATTTCAAATACTTTAAAACATGCTTAAATAGTAGGTAACATGTGAATTAAAACAAGTGCATGAAACCATTACAACATAGCACGACCGAGAAAGAAAATCTATTTTACTTACTTTCGAGTTTAAACCAGCATATCAAGCTAAGTTTAAACTCCCATAAACCATCTTTAAAACATTCCAAAGCTAGAATCCACGTTCTCACTCACCGATACACGAAAACTTGGTTGGCCGACACGAAAATAAGTGTCTGAAGTCTCCAAAGCTTCACCGATCACTTCCG
This sequence comes from Hibiscus mutabilis, assembly GCA_019671005.1. Taxonomy (NCBI): domain Eukaryota; kingdom Viridiplantae; phylum Streptophyta; class Magnoliopsida; order Malvales; family Malvaceae; genus Hibiscus; species Hibiscus mutabilis. Next base: position 27,857,129 of record CM033746.1, read on the forward strand.
GATCAACCTCCCCTATTTTAACCACAAAACCACAGAGGATTAATGCATCTCAATGCATTCGAAACACTGCAACATCAATCCTCCATGGATTCCTATTATCACCTCACAATTACCCAACCACAACAACCGAAAACATCACTTAAACTCTTCCAAACACAAGCCAGCCACAACCTATCAATCTAACATCATTTTGAAATATCCTAATTTTTCGCTAGTGACCAAAATGTAAATTTTGAAAGTTTTGTGGCTAAAGTATAAACTTTGGAAAAGTTTAGGGATCAAAGTGTAATTTTCAAAAGTTATGTATTTTAACCCCATGAGTGAATAGTTTACCCCAAGAATGATGTTTCCGTGTTACCCGAATTTTTGTACGGAGTTTGTATTAATGGCTATAAAGCGATAAAGTTCGAAAAAATATTCGGATAATCAGATCGAGCTAAAATTTCAGAGATAGTTCCATGGACCTTAGAAGAGTCATAAAATGCGATTTTATGGATAATTGGATGTTAAAAGGATCGAAAAAAATTTAAATCGATCGAAATGACATGGAATGGCAATTTTGTGAGTAAGTTGATCAGTAAAGGGCATTTTGGTCATTTTTCCAAAAGGGACATGGAGAGAATTTTGAGATTTCTTTTATGAATAAATAGTGGCTGATTAGAATCCAACTAAGTCTAGTTGGAATGTTACAAAATGGCAAATTAGAAATATAAATCTAGTTTGAGGGTATTTTTGGAAAGTGGAATTTACTAAATTAAAAATTCATTTTTAATGATACAAGTGTCTTAAATATATGAATTGTGAAAGAATTGTTAGAAAAAATACTCTCCAAAACGTTGGTGAAGAGAAAAAGAAGAGAAAAAATTTACAAACTCGATTTAAGCCCTGAATCTCGGTTTTCAGGTAATCTTTCGAACTACAAAGTTGTTTTACTCTTCGAGCTCTATCTTTTGATGTAAGTAATTCATAGAATACTTGATTGATTGATGTGATTTGATATGAGAAAGAAATTAGAGTTTATGAACAAATTTGAGCTTTTATAATTTTATGAATCCATGGTGTATTTTAAGTTAGAATCATGCTTGTATGATGATAGAATCATGTTATTGAGTTGGGATTTAAAACCTACATATTTTGGTTTGTATAGAGAAGATTAGGGTTTATGGATTCATGTTTAACTTAGGGTTTGTGATGTTGGTTTAATGATCTAGTAAACTTGACTTGTTGTTTGGAAGCAAAACCCTAAGTTAAATACATAGGGACCATTTCAGCAAGCTTCAAAATTAAGGGACCAGATCTGATTTTTATGAATTTGATGTGTATTAATGATGTTAGAGACATGAAAATGAAGTTAGAATTTTAAACCGATGATTAATCACATTAGTGACCATTTTGACAAATTGTCAAACTTGAATTGTCTATTCGGCAAAGAGGATATGTATGAGTAAATCTAATTTTTAGTTAAAATAATGGAATTAAGGTAGCAATGTTGATTGGAGGAGTAGTTTGCAAAGTTAAGAAGCTTGAATCCTTGTATTTGAAATTTGGTGACCATCTCGACAAATCAAGAGAAATTAGAGAGGTAAAGGTTTGAGCCTATTTTGATGAAGGATGTAAAGAGAACATATGAATACAAGCTTTATTCTGGTCATTTGAAGTAAAGTGATGGGACTAAATTGACAAGTAGAGCAATAGGGAGAAATTGGTGTAAATTAGAAGTTATTTATTGAAAGTTATGTTGGACTTTGAATTATGGCAGTAAGTTTAAAATTTTTCCATAAATTCTAAAAAAATGGTTAGATGATGAATTTTATACTGTTGTAAAGATTTGTTATTCTAGTTTCGTTTCCAACAAACGAAGACTGATTTCGAGTTAAAAGATATAAATTTTTATTCTAATGAAGGTCAGAAAAATTATAGAGCAGTTTTCTGCTTGGACAGTCTGTGACGTGAATTCAGTGATTTTTCATAATTTGTGTAGATTTTATTAATTTATGTGTCTTATACCTTTAGAACCATTATCGAATCTAGTTTCTCCAGTATAAAGGAAATTAAGATCCAATATGTATTCTGCCCTGTATAAGTAAATCCTTGAAGGCAGCGCAAGATGACAGAAAATGGAATTTGAAACATATTTTATTTAAATGTTAGTCAGCAAGCTCAGAATAATTAATGGAAATTCAAATTGGTCACTAAAGACCATAATGAGTTTTTGAACAATACAAGGAAGAAAGAAAAAATTGGAAATTTTATATTCGAATGATTATATTAGACAACATGTTTAAGGTAATGTTAGATTTGAATCTAACAAATATTTTATTGTATTCATGTGATTAATGAAGTCAAGTACGAATCAAAGAAAGTTCAAAGTTCTATGAAAGAAAGGATCGAACTAGGACTTAGTGAGGCATTGTGTTAAGTGGCCAAGGTGAGTGCAATTGCATACATATCATAATACATTGATATTTTATACATTATTGGGATGGCTTACGACGAGCCTACCTGAATGTTTATGGTCATTATATTTATGTCATTGAGCATATGATTGACATAATATAAATATGTCAAGATTTGGAATATAAAATGCATGGGTCATTTGATTACTTACATAGGTAAGTTTGAAATGTTATTTCGGGTATGAACTGCCCAATGTTGATATATATTGATATACATTGCCATAGATGAAATATTTGATGATATAAAGCCCAAGTATGATTTAGAGATTTAAAAGTATAGTTGGCTAGCCATAGAGTCATAAACAGCTATATAAATATTCCAAGCATTATGGTGCAATATTCATATATACTCAAGGAAGGCTGGGTATACGGAAGTACTTCAGTACATATTAAAGCAGTTCGGTGCAAAATTCATATATACTCAAGGAAGGTTGGGTATACATGGATGACTTGTGTATTTAGATTCTCTTATTTCAGTACTTTGGGCTAAATAAATTGAAAAACAAGATGGTAAGCTTGAGAGCTTGTTGATATAAATGGCAAGTGTATTGGTAAGAATTAAACTTACTTCTTTGATATATGTTAGTACATGTGATGTTACTTATCTAAGCAGGAGAGTGAAAAAGTGTTTGGGTAAAGCAGGCGAGTGGAATTATTTGGCTTTTAAAGAATGCGCAAAAGCTTGATTCGTGCATCAGCAAGCAAGCGTTGGATAGTTGGTGAGTGAAAAAGTGTTTTACTACTGTAAAAAAGATTTGAAAATGAGTTGTGGGAGTTTTGATAAAGTTTGATACACTTATCTAAGCTCGGAAGTAAGTATCGGTTGAGCTTTCTCTCAATTTCAGTATTGCAAAATGTAATCTCATGCACATGTTGATGGTTTTTATTTACTCATTGTATTATGCATGTTTTGAAAAAGAAAGATGTGGCAAATGATCATAGATGATGACTTTTGAGAATGGCATATGGTTTATGAAAGTATTTTTGATATTATTAAAATACATGGTTTAATGTATTTGTGTTGGTTTGATTTGATGCATATGTAAAACAATGAGGTAATGTTGTTTATTGAATATTTGTGTTTAAAAATGATATCGGATATAGTTGGCTAGCCATAGGGTTTAGAGTGCATTATAAAAAGTCGCCTCATGTGTGTCGAGGGGTTTTAAGTGTCCGTAATCTCCACCATGAGAACCGCAGCGGTTGAGGTGGGTAAATGTTCCGTTTTCTCCCACTGATGGATTTATACATCCAAACTGTAGAGGTGGGTAAATGTTCTGTTACTCTAGTTTGAACCGTTGAAGTGTGTCGTTGCTCCAGTTGAGGTATGTATGTGAAGTGGTCGTGGGAACCACTTGAGAAATCCGTTTATCCAATGTGTTTTATGAAATGAAAGGTTTCTGGTTTTGAGTCACTTGAAAAGCCAATATATGAGATAATGTATCATGAGAAATGGATTTTGTTTGTATAATGTGGTTTATACATGTGGTACTCTTTAAGCTTGCTATAAAGGTGTTGTGGTGTGAAGCCTAAATTGAGGTAGAGATTGAATCCATGATACATGTGCTGAAAATGATTTAAATGCGCATATTTGAGATGAGATGAAAAGCATAAGATGTTTTTCCATGAGGCAATTACATGTGATTTGAAATAAATGGTTTTAAATGCATTGATGAGTGTTTTAGCGATTTCCTCACTAAGCTTATAGCTTACGCTCTCTTTTCCTCATCAATGTAGAGAAATAGCTCTCCCGGACAACACATGAGCAAGGAAGGGTCCAAGGATCGTTATACTTTAAGGTATTGTTTCATAAGTACTAAGTAGTAATAAGAAGGCAATGTGACCGGGTTGTTTTGGGTAGAAATCATGCTCTTAGGTGTTGATTGAATATGCAATGCTTAGTATAAACTCTATCTATGTTGCCATTCTTGAGGATTGGATGCATGTGATGTCTTATGATGATTAGAAGTTGATTCAAGTTTGTAAGATTGAGCCAAAGTGTCATATGTTAGACCTAGAGGTCATTACAGGTCTCATCATACCGGTACGAGACCTCATGGTGTTGGTACATAGGGACTTGTCTCGGCTCAAATTGGGAAAAATTTCCTAGCCGTACCGATACGCCTGGTAACCTTATCGGTACGCGTAGTTGAGGAATAGTGAAGGTGTCGGTACAGGGTTATCGTATCGATACGGTCTTTGGCTACTAGAATACAGATTTTCAAAATACATAAGCCTGTACCGATACGCTTGAGGACCATATCAGTACGCCTTTGTCCTTTGGTGTCGTTTCGATACGCTAGACACCTGTATCGGTACGCTGATCGTTAATTCAGTTGTGATGCTATCTAATGTTTGAAATCTTTGCATTTTGGTCCTTGTTTTCTTAATTGTGCAATTAAATGAGTTTGAATGGTCGTTTTAAGTCGAGATTCACCATGAATGCATGATACATGACTAATTGAGGATTGGTAACTCAAATGTTGTGAAAGCCCTTAAAAATATTAGAAATTATGTTTTAGTCCCTATAAAGTGTTTTAGAGCAATTAGATGTTGAAATGATGCCCGGTTGAGATGATGCCCGGTTGAGTTTGTAACTTTATCCACAATCTGTATGATAACCATAGGACCTATTAATGCATTTAGATATAATAAAAAGAAAAAAATGGATTGTTTCTATCGTAGTCTTTTTGGGGTTTATTTCGATAAACCCTAATGTAGCTCGCTCAATTTGATCTTGCGACTAAACCGGGTTGAGGGGGTTACAACCCAAACTTGACTTCTCTCAAATTGACATAACTCTTCTTGCATAGCCATAATCCAATAATCATCATTTAATGTTTCTTTGATACTCTTAGGTTCTATGCATAAGATAAATGCAACATAATTACATGTATTTTTAAGAGAGGATCTAGTGGTTACCCCTTTGATGATTGTCCTGAACCATCATTGGCATCCAAAATTCTTACATCATCATCATCACAAGTATTTTTTCTTAAAAGAAGGTTATCATCGAAAACAACATGTATAGACTCTTAAACCACTAAAGTTCTTTTATTAAATACACGATAAGCTTTAGAGTTTAAAGAGTAACCAAGAAGAATATCTTCATCACTTTTTGCATCAAATTTGTCTTAATAGTCTTTTCCAATGTTTGAATCAAAACATTTGCATCCAAAAGGATGGAAATAATTAATGTTAGGCTTTTTATTTTTGAAAAATTTTCTTTAAAAGAGGCCTAATAATTACTTGATTAACAATATAGAAAGCGGTATTTGTGGCTTCCGCCCAAAAATAATTTGGCAAATTATTTTCACAAAGCATGGTTCTAGCCATCTCTTCTAAAGTTCTATTTTTCATCTCTACAACTGCATTTTGTTGAGGGGTGCGAGGAGCCAAAAAATTATGGCTAATTCCATTCGAGTTAAATAAACTCTTCAAAACCAAGATTTTGAAATTCAGTTCCATGGTCACTCCTAGCATGAGAAATGGAGTAACCAACATCATTTTGGTTTGCTTTTAAAAATGTTATGAATTTTTCTAAAGCTTCATCTTTTGTACTTACAAATAGATCCCAAGTAAATCGAGATTAATCATCAACAACCACAAAAGCATATTGTTTTCCACCCAAGCTCATAGTTCAAATAGGGCCAAAAAGATCTATATGGATCAATAGTAATAACCTACTTGTTAATACATCATTAATGGATTTAAAAGAAACTCTATTATGTTTGTCTTTAGCACATGCATCACAAATTTTATCAAGAGAAAACTTTATTTTAGGCAAACCTCTTACTATATCACTAGAAATTAATTTTTCCAAAACACTCATGCCAACATGTCCTAGTTTTCTATGTCACAACTAAGAATCATGCTCATCTTTAGAAACAAAGCATGCATTGGAAATATGAATGTCATCTAGATGCACCTTATATATATAATTCCTACTCCATGACCAATAGGCACAATTTTTTAGATGCAATGTCAATTATTTTGCAACCATTAGAATCAAACATGACATTGAAACCTTTATCACACAGTTGGCATATTCTTAACAAATTATTTTTTATACCATTGACATATAAAACATTATCAATGAGTATAGAAGAGTGATTACTAAAGGAACCAATTCCTTCAACATGGGCTTCAGAGTCGTCACCAAATGTCATTACTCCTCTACTTTTTGGTTTTAGCTCCAAGAACTGACTCTTGTCACCGGTCATTTGTCTTGAGCATCCACTATCAAGGTACCATGAGTTTGAACTTGAATTTTAGGCATTGTAGCAATGCTCCCCCTAAAAACACAGAATCAAGTCTTGATTTTTGGTACCCAAATCCTTTTGGATCCATGAGTATTAGCTCCCAAAATCTTGGTTCCCTTGGGAATCAAAAAGCAATAAGATCCACATTATTTAAAGCTAAGAGTTCCTTGGGAACCCAAACACTCCAAACCTTCTTGCCATTAGAGGGACTTTGGAAGCCTCTATATTTGTACCCATTAAAGTTCCTTCTCACATAGTTGGCTTTGAATGGTTTCCTTTTTCAAAATGGTTTATCCCAACATTGATCAAGGAAGCTTTAAGATCACTCACTTCCTTTTGGTGGTCATCATAGACTCTTAAAAGTAAGTTATACAAGTCTTGATTTTTCTTTTCAAAATCTTTTTGTTTTTCTTGCATATCCTCAACTATCCTTTCAAGTTCCACTTTAATTTTGAATAAAGAATCATTTTGGTTTTTCAAATCCAAAATAACTTTCTTATTTTTCAAAAATGAATCTTTGAACTCCAAAAGTAGTTCATCATAAACCTCTTGCAATTCATCATATGGTTCTTGAAGATAATCAAATGTGAAATCAAATGTAGATGAATTAGAGGTTACCTTATGATCCTCTTCAAGTGCCATGAGACATAGGTTTGCTACCTCTAACTCTTCCTCATTGGATGAGTCTTCATCGCTCTAAGTAGCCACATGAGCCTTGAGTTTCTTTTTCCCAAAGCTCTTTTTCTGTAATTAGGGACAATTGAACTTGATGTGTCTTGGCTTTTTGCACTCATAGCAAATGATTTGGTCTTTCTCTTCTTCCTTCTTTTTTTTCTTGAAACCCTCTCTTTGATGGATATTTTTCCTCGATTGGATTTCATTAACCGTGTGATTCTCTTGGCTAGCATAACCATATCTTCATCTTCTTCCTTGCTAGAATCACTCTCATCTTATGAATCTTTGAGAGAAATCCCAACCTTGTGAAGGATACCAATGAGAAGGTGAAGCTTATTAGTGATCGGATGAAGGTGGCTTCGGATCAGAAAAAGTCATATGCTGACTTGAAACATAGGGGGATTGAGTTTGCTGTTGGTGATCGAGTGTTTTTTAAGGTTTCGCCTTGGAAGAAGGTGATGAGGTTAGGACGGAAGGGCAAGTTGAGCCCAAGGTTCATTGGGCCTTATGAATTATTAGAACGGGTTGTTCCAATTGTTTATAGGTTGAGGTTGCCTGCGGAGTTGGAGAAGATACTTGATGTTTTCCATTTATCAATGCTTCGGAGGTATAGATCGGATCCTTCGCATGTGATGCCTATTGAGGAGATTGAGTTGAATCCAGATTTGACCTATGATGAGAAGCCGGTGAAAATTCTAGATTCTAGCAGTAAGGTTCTTCGTGGAAAGACCATAGAGCTGGTAAAAGTGTTGTGGCGACATCGTGGTGTCGAGGAAGCCACATGGGAATGTAAAGAGGACATGAAGAAGTAGTTTCCTTACCTTTTTTATGTCAGGTAAATTTTGAGGATGAAATTTCTTAAAAGGGGGAGAGTTGTAATGCCTTGAATTTGGGCCTAGATATTAGATAGGTCGGTTAGACAGTTCAGGGGAACCGAATTAGGCGATTATAGCTAGTTTCAGGAATAAAATCATAATAAATGGTTTTGGTTAAAATAAAATTTGGAAAAATATTATGAAATGTTTAATTAATATTCTAAGGGTTTTGGAAGATTCAATTTGAAGAAATAAAATTGGATTTTGGGACATTTTGGACTGGTGACTAAAATGTAAATTTTCAAAACTGTTTTGGTGACTAAAATGTAAAAAGGTCAAAACTTAGAATCTTTAAGGAGCTAATTTACCAAAGTTTTTCATCATATTTTCCCTTAATTTAAGCTATTTTAAATGGTTTTTAAATGGTTTAATAAATAAAATAAAGATGATTTTTTAAAAGGATTTTTAATATCTAATTTCATTTTCTTACGTAACTACTTTTTCTCTCAACTTTTCTCTCAACTTTCTTAGCAACCAAACTATCAATTTCACTCTATAATTGTCAGAAAGTATTCCTTTTAGATTTCCTTTTGATTTCCTAATTGATTCCTTTGATTTCTACATCAAATCCTAATTGCTTTCTTGAAGATTTCACTCAAATCTTGTCAATTAAGGGAGAAATTAACAATTAAAGGCGATTTTTGTTTCTCTCCTCTAATTAAAGGTTCTTTGTTGAAATTCTCAAGTTCTTGATCCTTTACAACTGATTTTTGTTATGTGTTTATGATTTAATCAAGATTTTATGGATTTAATCTAGTTTTAATGAGAAAATTTGAGGAACATTGTCATGGATCTGTTTTGTATTGAATCTAATTGATTTAAATCACTTTAAATATGTGTTTTAATGTTATATGATGAAGTTAATAAAAGGAATCCTGAAACTAGGTGAACTGTTAATTTTCTATGTTGTAAATAGTTAGATTTTGAGGTGATCTTGATGTTAGAGAGTTGCTGGAGGTGTAAGGATGGTATGATGATGTTTTTTGGATGTTAATTGATGTTCTTAAGATGTTATATTGGTTATGTTGTGGCTAGGATTTGTTTAGATTGAGTTTGATGATGGTTTCAGATGTTTTAATGAGGTGATAGATGGTTTTTACTGAGGCAAAGTTGTGGAGTTGTGTTGCTTTATTTAGAGATGCATGGAAGTGCATTAATCCTCTATTTTTGATTGGGTAAAGCATGAGAGTTGGATCCTTTAGCTTTTGGAGAGGTTGCAGAAGCTTTGGAAGCTTGATTCTCGCAACGACAAGAGGGCGTTGTGTTGTTGCTGAGTAGAAACGTATTTACTGCTTTTAAAAGGTTTGAAGATGGTTGTTGGGAGTTTAGAATAAGTTTGAAACACTTATCTAAGATCGAAAGCAAGTATTGGTTGATCGCTTTCTTGTTTTTGGTTTTGCAAAACATAATCTCATGCATATATTTATAGACTTGATTACTTACTATTATATGAATGTTTTCGAAATGAAAGATGTTGCAAATGATTATACATGTTGATATTTATTATGGAAAATGATTTATGAAAGAATTTTGAGAATGCTAGAATACATGGTTTAATGTATTGGAAAATGTTTTGAATTGATGCATATGTAAAACAATAAGGTAATGAGGTTTTTATTGAGTATATCAGAAAGTGGTTGAGATTAAATATTATCGGATATAGCTGGCTAGACTTAGGGTTTAAAATACACTATAATAAGCTGCCTCATGTGTGTCGAGGGGTTAATTGTGTCGTTTTCTCCACCATGAGAACCGCACTGGTCGAGGGGTTAATTGTGCCATATTCTCCCGCTAGTGGAATTATACGTTATAACCGTTGAGGGCTACTCTGATTCAAGGAAGTATGTGAAGTGGCCGAAGGAACCACTTGGGAAATCCGTGTATCCAATGTGTTTTTGTAAAATAGAACAAAACTTGGTTTTGAGTCACTTGAATGCCACTATATGATATAATGTATCATGAGAAATGGATTATTTTTTGTATAATATGGTTTATACATGAGATGCTCTTTAAGCTTGCCATTTAGATATTTCAGCATATGAAGATTAAATGGAGGTATTTGATAGAAACCAATGATACATGTGTTGTAAATGATTTAAATGTGCATATTTGAAGAGATTATAGAAGCGTGAGATGATTTTGGCATGATCATTATAAACTTGATTTGAAATAAAATCATTTTCAATGTATTGATGAGTGTTTTTGAGATTCCCTCACTAAGCTTATAACTTACGCTCTCATTTCTCATCAATGCAGAAATAGGCTCTTTGGGACAGCAAGCAAGCAAAGGCAATCCAAGAGTAAAGTGATTTACAAGTATGGTTTTATAAATACTATGTAGTAATAAGAGGCAATATGACCACGTTGTAATTGGGAGGGTTATTTGGCTACTGTAACGCATTGAAATTGGGCCTAGAAGTTAATCGGATCGATTAGACGGTTTGGGAGAACTGGGTTAGGCAATTCGAGTTAGTTTCGGGAATTAAATTCTAATAAATTATTTTTGGCTAAAATAAAATATGGAAAAATGCTATAAAATACTTATTTAATATTTTAAGTATTTTGGTAAATCCAATTTAAAGAAATTAAATCGATTTTGGGACATTTTGGTACGGTGACTAGAATGAAAAGTTTTAAAAATTATTTTTGGTGACTAAATTGTAAAAGGGTCAAAACTTAGAATCTTTAAGGAGCTATTTGATCAAACTTTTCCATCATATTTTTACCTTAATTTAGGATATTTTTAAGTGTTTTTAATTGGTTTTTAATATTAAATGACAATATATTTAATAAAAGGATTTTAATTTTTACAAATCTTTTTCTTACGTAACTAACTTTGGTATAACTTTTCTCTTAACTTTTTCAGCAGCCAAACTATCAAAATCTTTCCAAAATTTCCAAGAATCAATCTCTTTTGATTTCCTACTTGATTCCTTTGATTCTTGCAACAAAATCTACTTGGATTTCAACCAATCTTTGCCAATTAACGGAGAAATCAGCAATTAGAGGTGATTTTTGTTTCTCTCCTCTAATTAAGGATTCTTTATTGAAATTCCCAAGTTCTTGATCCTTTACAACTGATTTATGTTATGGAATTTTGATTTAAACATGGATTTGGTAATTAAATTGAGTTTTATGTGGAAATTTGATAAACACTGTTTTGGATCTGTTTTATGTTGAATCTAATTGGTTTAGATCCCTCGTAAGATTTGTTTTAATGTTGAAAGAAGTGATTAATTAAAAGAATCCAGAAACTATGTGAATTGCTAATTTTTTAGGTTATATATAGTTAGATTTTGGTGTGATCTTGGTGTTGTAGAGGTGTTAGAGGTATAAGGACGTAATCAAGATGTTTTTGGATGTTAATTGATGTTTTTAACATGTTAAAACCAATAAGTTTTAGTTGGGCTTTGTTTAGATGAGGTTTGATGATGATTTCGGTTGTTTTAGAGGCGCGCTTGATGGTTTCTTGTGAGGTGAAGTTGGGTTTGTTGGTTGCTGGAAATTAGAGGTGCATGAAAGTGCATTAATCCTCTGTTTTTGTTTGGGTAAAGCAGGGGAGTTGAATCCTATAACTTTTGGAGAGGTTGCGAAAGCTTCAGAAGCTTGATTCGTTCAACGACAAGATAGCTTTGCATTGTTGGTGAGTGGAAAACGCGTTTTACTGCTTTTAAAAGGTTTGAAGATGGTTATTGGGAGTTTAGATAAAGTTTGAAACACATATCTAAGCTCGGAAGTAAGTATTGGTTGAGCTGAGCTCTCTCTCGTTTTTAGTTTTGCAAAATACAATCTCATGCACATGTTTATAGATTTGATTACTTACTGTTATATGCATGTTTTAGAAATGAAAGATGTTGCAAATGATTATACATGATGAGATTTGAGCATAGCAAATGATTTATGAAAGTATTTGAGAATGTTAGAATGCATGCTTTAATGTATTAGAAAATGGTTTAAAATGATGCATATGTAAAATAGCAAGATAATGAGGTTGTTATTGAGTATATTTGCAAGTGGCTGAGGTAAAATGTTATCGGATATAGTTGGCTATCCATAGGGTTTAAAGTGCACTATAATAAGCCGCCTCATGTGTGTCGAGGGGTCAAGAGTGTGCCAATTCTCCCGTTGGTGGATTTATACGTTACAACCATTGAGGGCTGCTCCAGTTCGAGGATGTATGTGAAGTGGTCGAAGAAACCACTTGGGAAATCCGTGTATCCGATATGGTTTTGATAAAATAGAATGAAACTTGTTTTGAGTCACTTGAATGCCAATATATGAGATGATGTATCATGATGAATGGATTATGTTTTTTATAATGTGGTTTATACATGAGATGCTCTTTAAGCTTGCTATTTAGAGATTTTGGCATATGAAGCTTAAATTGAGGATTATGATAAAAATCCATGATACATGTATTGCAAATGATTTAAATGTGCATTTAAAAGAGATTATAGAAGCATGAGATGATTTTGCCATGAAATGTATACATTTGGTTTGAATTAAAATGATTTTAATTGCATCGATGAGGTTTTTATAGATTCCCTCATTAAGCATATAGCTTTCGCTCTCTTTTCTCATCAATACAGAGAAATAGGCCTTTTCGGAAAGCAAGTGCGCAAGAGGAGATCCAAGGGTCGAGACAATTTCAAAGTATGGTTTTATAAATGCTAAGTAGTAATAAGAGGCAATGTGACCAAGTTGTATTTGGGAGGTTTATTTTGGATACTCCATGTTTGTACAAGTTTGGTTTGATGTTTTGGACTTGTATGATGCTTAATGTTTGATTTGGCGGGGTTGTGAACACTTTGCATGCTTGGGTAGAAACCATGTCTGTAAGAGTTATGTTTGGATTTGTGATGTTGTGTATGATATTCTACCATTCTGCTATGTCTGAAGAATTGATGTTTGTGAAGTTACATGATGTTTAGATGTTGATTGGAGTATGCTAGATTGAGCCAAATTGTCATACGTTGGACCAAAAGGTCATTACAGGTCTGCCCGTATTGGTACGGGTCCTTGGGGATAGGTACACGGGGACCTGTCTCGGCTCAATCTGGGTAAAATTGCCAAGGCGTACCGATACGCCTGGTAACCATATCGGTACACGTAGCTGTACAATACACCTGGTGTCGGTAAGCAGGCAACTGTATCGGTACACCCTTTAGCTAATGGAATTCAATGTTTCCGAACACACATACCTGTATTGGTACGCCGGAGGACCATACCGATATGCCTTTACACCTGTTGCAATACGATGTGTCCGTACTAGTACGCCAGTCGTTATTTTAGTCAGGATGCCTTCTGAAGCGTAACATCTCCTTCCCATATCTGTACATTGAACACGATTCAAAGATGTTACGTGCTTTTAGAAATATCTTTTAATCTAAAAACCAAGGATTTTAAAAATTTTAAATTAACTTCCCAGGAGGTCACCCATCTTAAAATTTTTCTAATCCAAACACGCTTAACTTTATCGTATTTAGGGATTAAAATAATAATTTAATACCCGAGAGTAAAACTTTTTACGTAAATAACATAATCATGTCAAAACATATACTACTACTAATAATAATAATAAATGAATATGTTTAATATTTATGAAAGGTTTATAAAACTATTACATACCCGATTTAAATATTTTATCAGGAAGAGAGGTTTAACTAGTACATGCCACTATTAAACACAAAAACATGGATGTCATAAGTACTAAATTAACTTGTCGATTCGGTACTCCCCAAAAGAGGCAGTGATGCAAAGCTCCCCTCCTATTTCCATTTACCTACGTGTATAACAGAAATGCACGCTGAGTATAACTCAATGAGGCATATGATGAAAACATATATAAATATATATTAATGCATGATACTTTCAAAAGCATGACAGTCATTAAATCATATGATTCTGTAATGTAGGAGCATCTGTATAAGAAAATATATAGTTGTACTGTATAATCATGTAGCCCAAGGTAAATATCAAGTGACTAATAAACGAGTCTCGTACTTGAAAAGTACTATCCTTTTCTTTAAACTTGCACATTGAAGTGTCAGATAACTTGTGAGACACAATGAAATGTCAGGTAACTTGTATGACACAATGAGTGTCAGATAACTTGTAAGACACATTGAAGTGTCAGATAACTTGTATGACTCTAATGGTATACCACAATATTGTCCAACTTAATATTATACTACCAAGGGCAAACTTAAAACAATTCCTGCAAAATGGCAAGCAACCCATATACATTTTATATCATGTAAAACATATCATATTAGAGCGGTTCATACTTCAATATGCTCTATAACTTTCATGGTGTACTGCCATAAAAATGATTATATGAAACAACTTTGTTATGAATATATCATGCTATAAAACCATACGTGACCATAAAACATGCCACAATATTTAAATCAATAAAATAAGGTTATATTATGATATTTATAAAAAATTTCTACCTTTTTGGGTGACTTATCGCAAGTCTCCCTATAGTATGTTAATAACATACATTTAAAAACATGAATGCACTCACCTTAGCCTCGATAATTAACCTTGCTACTTGATTTCACTTCTGATCCTTTTCTTTTAATTTTTCTGCTGAAACGACCTTGATTTATATCGGAATATACATTAAAATAACACATACCATTTCAAGTATATGTTAGTACATATTCATACCATATACAATAATGGAAAGTAATTAAAATAACTATCCATTATGAACAAACTTGATCTGATATAACTTTCTATATTCGAATCACAAATTCCCATACCTTTCTTTAAATCCCCAACTTTTCCCTAAATATCTATTTTAGTCCCTAAGGACTCTTTTAAACTTCCAACCATAAATTTTCAAGTCTATTCCTTACATTTCGCATCCTTTACACTTTACGACCCAAACTTTAAAAATTTGCACTTTGGTCCCTAAAGTAATCGAATATTCAATTTGACCCAAAATGTTGATTTAAACTTCAAAATCAACATTTTAATCACTAGACTTAATTTTTCCAACATAATATACCTCAAATACAAGCTCAACATCAAATCCCTAAAATTTTCATAAATTCAAGACTAATCCCTAATTTTCTTCAAAATGTCGAATTAGTCCTTGTACTCCCAAAAATTTCCATTTTGATCCTTAAACATCAATTCATGATATTTCAATCATAATTCATCAATTCAAGTACTAAAATAAATTTTCAATATTTCCTCTAATTTCTCAAAATTTTCGAAATGGTCCCTATAACTTCAATTGGGGAAATTATTTAATCTAACATCAAAATTAAACTTCCAACATCATATTAACTCCATAATCAAAACCCCCAAATCTTAGGGTTATGATTTATGACTTCAAACATGGAATTAATCCAATTTCAAACTTGATTCCATGTTTATAACATTAATTCTACACAAAACAACCTTAATTTCATCATCTACTATCGATATCCATAACCAACCTCATCCATGAACATTACTCATACTTGACTTTATCATGCAAAAATACTATCAAAATGAAGAGAACCAAGTGTAGAATAATTTAACTCAATCAATTTTGCTTGAATATAAACTTTGATCCTTTAATTTTGGCTTGAAATATTGAAAACTCTTATTTCCCCCTTTTTCTCTAACTTTCGAATAGCCCAAAAAAAGGATGAGAAAAATTTTCTCATATTTCTAATTAATCCACATGTTTTAAAGTAAAAATGAAATTTTAATTCATTTTACATAGTGAAATTACTATTTTACCCCTTTAATCCAATGGACAAGATTCAATCTTATCAAAAATCAATGGCCATGATTAACTCCATGTGTAATTTACCTTCCAAAATTGCCCTCAAAGTTTCAAAATATTTCAAAATTGCCATCCATGGCAAATGTCTAATTTGCCCTCCAACTAGTCTTTATTTACAACAAGACTTAAAAACTGCCATTCGATTAAAATTGAACCAAATTGGTTCCAATCCAACCGTCCATGTCCCAAAATCTCTTATATTTTTATTTATGGCATTTATTCGATTCAAATGTTCAAATTTCACTCAATACAATTTCCAAATTTTCTTCCTACGAACTTTAAAGCTTTATAGCCACTAATATAAGCCTCGTACGAAAAATCTCAGTAACACGAAAGTCACTCTTGGGGGTGAACTATTCATTTACGGGGTTAACTTACATAATTTTTAGAAATTACGATTTAGTCCTAAAACTTTTCCAAAGTTTATACTTGACCACCAAACTTTCAAAATTTTATTTTGGTCATCAACTAAAACCACCAATCTTTAACTCTTTACGTTTTAGTCACTAAGCAAATATTGGGGCATTACAATTCTCCCTCTTAAGAAAATTAGTCCTCAAATTTTCAAGACGTACCTATTTTAAACAAGTGCGGCTATTGCTTTTCCATTGCATCATTTGTTTCCCACGTTGCTTCTTCCACTTTGTGATTGTGCCAAAGGACTTTCACCAATGATATTTGCTTGTTCCTTAATTCTTTGACACCCTACGCTAGTATCTTTACTGGTTCTTCTTCATATGTTAAATCTGATTGCAACTCAATTTCCTCTGGTACAATCACATGTGATACATCAGATCTATATCTCCAGAGCATCGAAACATGGAAAACATTATAAATTTTACTCACTCCAGCGGAAGAGCAAACTGATATGCCACAAGACCAACCTTTTTCAGTATTTCATATGGTCCAATATATCTGGGACTTAACTTACTTTTACGACTGAATCTCATTATGTTCTTCCAAGGAAAAACTTTCAAGAATACTTTTTCTCCAACTTCAAACCGAATGTCCTTTCTTTTCAAATCTTCATATGACTTCTGTCGATCAGCGGCCTTTTTAAGATTGTCTTGTACAATCTTAACCTTTTCCTCCATTTCATGTAACATATTTGGCTTAATCAACTTGCGATCATGAAACTCAAACCAGGTCAATGGTGATATGCACTTCCGACCATAAAGAGCTTCATAAGGTGCCATTTGAATACTTTCACGATAACTATTATTGTAAGCAAATTCTGCTAATGGCAAGTATTTTCCCATGATCCTTCAAATTCAATTATACAAGCTTTTAACATATCCTCAAGTATCTGAATTACCCTTTTAGACCGAACCATCTGTTTGAGGATGAAATGCGATCTTGAAGTTCAATCTTGTCCCCAAAGCTCTATGCAATGCTTTCCAAAATCTTGATGTGAACTTTGGATCTCGATCTAATACTATGGATATAGGCACCCCATGTAGTCGGACTATTTTTTTAATATAAAACTCAACATACTTGCTCATCTAATAATTTGTTCTAACGGGTATAAAGTGAGCGATTTAGTTAACTTGTCCACAATTACCCGGATAGAATCTTTTTCTTTGAGGGTCAATGGCAATCTGTCACAAAATCCATAGTAATTCTATCCCACTTCCATTGCGAGAATAGAAATAGGTTGTAACTTTCTGATGGCACTTGATGCTCGGTTTTACATGTTGACAAGTCAAACACTTGGCAACAAACTATGATATCATTCGTTTCATACCGTGCCACCAATATCGACTCTTCAAATCTGGATACATCTTGTTTCCCCGAGGATGCATAGTCAAGGGACTATAGTGTGCCTCAGAAAGCAAATCTTGCTTCAGCTCAACATCTTCAGGAATATACACTTTATCTTTGTAATAGAGGCATCCATCAGATTTAATCTCAAAATCATTAATTCCACCTGATTCCACTTGCTTTATCTTGGTTTTACAATCTTCATCTTGTTGCTAACTTTCTTTAATCATGCCTAATAATGATGATCTCAGTTGCAGCTCTACTAATAACTAACCATCTGATTCTCCCTTTATATGAGCATTTAAAGCTTGTAATGTAGCAAATGTTTTCCGACTCAAGGCATCTGCTACAACATTTACTCGATCTGGGTGGTAATCAATGATCAAATCATAATCTTTTATCAGTTCCAACCACCTTCGTTGTCGTAGATTCAATTATTTTCATGTCATCAAATTTTTAAACTTTTATGACCAGTATATACAAGGCAAAGTTCACCATAGAGATAATGTCGCCACACTTTTAGAGCAAAAACTACAGCTGCCAGCTCTAAATCATAAGTCGGATAATTCCTTTCATGTGGCTTTAACTGTCGAGAAGCATAAGCAATCACATTTCCCTCTTGCATTAGTACGCATCCCAATCCATTATGAGATGCATCATTGTACAAAGTAAACTCCTTTTCGGTTAGGGTTGTACTAAAACTGGAGCTTCAGTCAAAATTTTCTTTAATTGATCAAAGCTTTATTGACATTTTCAGTCCAAAACAAAAGGAACATCTTTTCTCAATAACTTTGTAAGTGGAGTAGCTATCATCGAAAAGTTTTTCACGAACCTTCGATAATATCCAGCAAGTCCAAGAAACTATGAACTTGATAAATATTCTTGGGAACCTTCCACTCCACAATAGATTGTATCTTTTTAGGATCCATTCTAATTCCTTCAAATTGAAGCAATGTGACCTAAAAAGCTACTTGAGATAACCATAACTCACATTTTGAGAGCTTTGCATATAACTTCTTTTCCTTCAAAAATCTGTAATACTATCCTCAAATGTGTATCATGATCTTCTTGATCTTGAGTACACCAATATATCATCAATGAAAACTACGACAAACCGATTGAGATACGGTTGGAATACTCAGTTCATTAAATCCATAAATGATCTTTGGAGCATTTGTAAGGCCAAATGGCATCACTATAAATTCATAATGCTCATACCTTGTTCGAATCTTGTCTTTGGAATATCTTCCTCCTTGACTTTCAGTTAATAATAACTGAGACTAAAATCGATTTTAGAGAATAATACCGCTCATTTTAGTTGATCAAATAAATCTTCTATTCTTGGCAAATGATACTTATTCTTTATGGTCACCTTATTCAACTATCGATAATCAATACACAAATCGCATGATGAACCATCTTTCTTTTCGCCAAAAGCACCGAGCTCCCCATGGTGATGTGCTAGGATGTATAAATCCTCTATCTAATAACTCCTGCAACTATGATTTTAACTCCCTCAATTACTGCAAGTGCCATTCTATATGGAGTCATGGATACTGGTTCAGTACTAGGAATAACCTCAATTCCAAACTGCACTTCTCTCTCTGGAGGTAATCCTGGTAACTTTTCCGAAAATACCTCAGGAAAATCCCGAATCTGCCGAATTGCACCGAGGTCAGTATTAATCTTCTTAGTATCCACTCGTGGGCAAGAAAAGCCTCACAACCTTGCTCCAGTAATTTATTGGCTTTAAAAGTCGGAATCACATTCTTTATACACTGAGATCCTTCGCCCAACACTATAATCTCTGAGCCATCTGCAGTCTTTAAAATCAACTAATGTTAGCGACATCTTACTGTAGCATCATAGGCATGAAGCCAATCCATGCCCAAAATGATCTCAAGATCACTAAATGGCAGTTCTAACAAGTCAGCTGGGAATTCAATTCCCTAAACTTTAAGCAGACATCTCCTAGTTACTTTAGTTACCCTAGAACGTTGGCCTAGGGGGTTTATGGCTATCACATCATTCTGAGTTAGTTCTAAAGGAATTCATTTTTCTCGAACTTATCTAGAACTAACGTAAGAGTGTGTAGAACTAGTATCTATCAGAAAAAATATAGGTTGACCATAGAGTTGGAAAGTACTTGTAACAATGTCAGGTTATTCTCTGTCATCTCGGTCGTTCTGCGTACGGATGTGATATACCCTCGCTGAAGCTCTATCATCTCATCCTGCAAAAAGCTTCAGTATTCTTTTAGAGAATTCATTCTGGATGATCCTACAGATCCTTGTCCTTTGCCTCTTTGCATTCCAACAGATCTTTTAGTCTGAATCGATCTGTCATCTCGATTTGGACAGTCACATATAAAATGTCCAGTTTAACCACAACGAAAACAAGCTCATGTGACCATCTAACACTCCCCTTGATGTTTTCGGTTACAAAACTTGCATTAAGAAGGTCCTTGTTTCTTTCCAGAGCCTTTCACTAATATCGAAGTGTTTTTGGACTTTCCAGCTTGACTTGATTGTCCCTGAGATATTAAAAATCAATATCTCCCTTGCTACGAATATCCTTTGCCTCGCTTTGATGATCGCGACGCAAAAGATGTTTCAACACTTCTTTTCTGGCTTTGTGATTCTTTTTCAACTTTTTCCCGAACAATCTCCACTGCTTTAACTCTATTAACTGCTTCTTGAAAGTCTCTGGGAATAATGGCCACCAGCACCTCTTGATAGCTGGTATCTAACCCGCTTATAAAACTATCAGTGAAGGCTCTCTCGTTTGGCAGCAATTCAGAGGCAAACCTACTCAGTCTATTAAACTCGCATTCATATTCATACACCGAGCGATCTCCCTGCTTAAGGTCCAAGAATCGCTGCCTCATTTCCCGAATAAATGCATCTCCAATATATTTCCAACTAAACTCATAGAGGAAAAACTGCCAGTTCACCTCTTCTTGAACACGAGCAGTGACATTGCTCCACCATACCAGTGCCTGCTCTCTCAACAAAGAGACAACTCCTTCCAGCTTTCCTCGATCATCACATCCAATCCGAGACAATATTGTTTGTATGTCATTCAACCAGAAATCTGCCGACATAGGATCCCCATCAACGTTGACTTTAAAATCAGGAGCCTGCAACTTCTTTAACTCCTTCGGAACAGAAATTTGAGGAGGTATATTAAGTATCGCGTCCAGAGCTTACAGAAACGTACCCGGTCTTGCACCGGCATTTCTTGTGCAGGTGCACCAGCCTCTTGTTGAACAGGATGTTGTACTTCTTCACCAACCACGGATCATTACGAGGCCCCACTTGTTGAGTAGCATGTCGGGATTGATTCCCTTCGACATTTGTACTGTAACATACACTTAAACTAATAAGCAATTGCATCAATCAAACAAGTATCATTTTCAAGTAAATCGACATCCTAGTGGCATGTACACACTTTGACATTTTATCAATTTCAATTTAACTCAATTAACAGGCTAAAAATCACCCATCTAATAAATGTAACACCTTTTCCCGTAAACACGAGTCAAAGATATTACGAGCTTTTAGCAATATCTTTTTTAGGGATTTAAAAATTTTAAATTAATTCCCAGTCACCCATCTTGAAATTTCTTTAATAAAACTTTTTATCTTATTTAGGGATTAAAATAATAATTTAATACCTGATAGTAAATTTTTTACGTAAATAACATAATCATGTTAAAACATATAATAATAATAATAATAATAACAATAATAAATAATCAATATATTTTAATATTTATGAAAGGTTTATAAAACTATTACATACCCGATTTAAATATTTTATCGAGAAGACATGTTTAACTAGTACATGCCACTATTAAACACAAAAACATGGATGTCATAAGTACTAAATTAACATGTCGATTCAATACTCCCAAAAAGAGGCAAAGTGATGCAAAGCTCCCTCCTATTTCCATTTACCTACGTGTATAACAAAAATACACCTGAGTATAACTCAATGAGGCATATGATGAAAACATATATAAATATATATTAATGCATGATACTTTCAAAAGCATGATAGTCATTAAATCATATGATTACTCAGAATGTAGGAACATCTGTATAAGAAAATATATAGTTATCTTTGTATAATCATGTAGCCCAAGGTAAATATCAAGTGACTAATAAACAAGTCTCGTACTTGAAAAGTACTATCCTTTTCTTTAAACTTGCACATTGAAGTGTCGGATAACTTGTGAGACACAATGAAATGTCAGGTAACTTGTATGACACAATGAGTGTCGGATAACTTGTAAGACACATTGAAGTGTCAGATAACTTGTATGACTCTAATGGTATACCACAATATTGTCCAACTTAATATTATACTACCAAGGGCAAACTTAAAACAATTCCTGCAAAATGGCAAGCAACCCATATACATTTTATATCATGTAAAACATATCATATTAGAGCGGTTCATACTTCAATATGCTCTATAACTTTCATGGTTGTACTGCCATAAAAATGATTATATGAAACAACTTTGTTATGAATATATCATGCTATAAAACCATACGTGACCATAAAACATGCCACAATATTTAAATCAATAAAATAAGGTTATATTATGATATTTATAAAAAATTTCTACCTTTTTGGGTGACTTATCGCAAGTCTCCCTATAGTATGTTAATAACATACATTTAAAAACATGAATGCACTCACCTTAGCCTCGATAATTAACCTTGCTACTTGATTTCACTTGATCCTTTTCTTTTAATTTTTATAACTGAAAAACGACCTTGATTTATATCGGAATATACATTAAAATAACACATACCATTTCAAGTATATGTTAGTACATATTCATACCATATACAATAATGGAAAGTAATTAAAATAACTATCCATTATGAACAAACTTGATCTGATATAACTTTCTATATTCGAATCACAAATTCCCATACCTTTCTTTAAATCCCCAACTTTTCCCTAAATATCTATTTTAGTCCCTAAGGACTCTTTTAAACTTCCAACCATAAATTTTCAAGTCTATTCCTTACATTTCTCATCCTTTACACTTTAGGACCCAAACTTTAAAAATTTGCACTTTGGTCCCTAAAGTAATCGAATATTCAATTTGACCCAAAATGTTGATTTAAACTTCAAAATCAACATTTTAATCACTAGACTTAATTTTTCCAACATAATATACCTCAAATACAAGCTCAACATCAAATCCCTAAAATTTTCATAAATTCAAGACTAATCCCTAATTTTCTTCAAAATGTCGAATTAGTCCTTGTACTCCCAAAAATTTCCATTTTGATCCTTAAACATCAATTCATGATATTTCAATCATAATTCATCAATTCAAGTACTAAAATAAATTTTCAATATTTCCTCTAATTTCTCAAAATTTTCGAAATGGTCCCTATAACTTCAATTGGGGAAATTATTTAATCTAACATCAAAATTAAACTTCCAACATCATATTAACTCCATAATCAAAACCCCCAAATCTTAGGGTTATGATTTATGACTTCAAACATGGAATTAATCCAATTTCAAACTTGATTCCATGTTTATAACATTAATTCTACACAAAACAACCTTAATTTCATCATCTACTATCAATATCCATAACCAACCTCATCCATGAACATTACTCATACTTGACTTTATCATGCAAAAATACTATCAAAATGAAGAGAACCAAGTGTAGAATAATTTAACTCAATCAATTTTGCTTGAATATAAACTTTGATCCTTTAATTTTGGCTTGAAATATTGAAAACTCTTATTTCCCCCTTTTTCTCTAACTTTGAATAGCCCAAAAAAAATGAGAAAAAAATTTTCTCATATTTCTAATTAATCCACATGTTTTAAAGTAAAAATGAAATTTTAATTCATTTTACATAGTGAAATTACTATTTTACCCCTTTAATCCAATGGACAAGATTCAATCTTATCAAAAATCAATGGCCATGATTAACTCCATGTGTAATTTACCTTCCAAAATTGCCCTCAAAGTTTCAAAATATTTCAAAATTGCCATCCATGGCAAATGTCTAATTTGCCCTCCAACTAGTCTTTATTTACAACAAGACTTAAAAACTGCCATTCGATTAAAATTGAACCAAATTGGTTCCAATCCAACCGTCCATGTCCCAAAATCTCTTATATTTTTATTTATGGCATTTATTCGATTCAAATGTTCAAATTTCACTCAATACAATTTCCAAATTTTCTTCCTACGAACTTTAAAGCTTTATAGCCACTAATATAAGCCTCGTACGAAAAATCTCAGTAACACGAAAGTCACTCTTGGGGGTGAACTATTCATTTACGGGGTTAACTTACATAATTTTTAGAAATTACGATTTAGTCCTAAAACTTTTCCAAAGTTTATACTTCGACCACCAAACTTTCAAAATTTTATTTTGGTCACTGAACTAAAACCACCAATCTTTAACTCTTTACGTTTTAGTCACTAAGCAAATATTGGGGCATTACAATTCTCCCTCTTAAGAAAATTAGTCCTCAAATTTTCAAGACGTACCTATTTTAAACAAGTGCGGCTATTGCTTTTCCATTGCATCATTTGTTTCCCACGTTGCTTCTTCCACTTTGTGATTGTGCCAAAGGACTTTCACCAATGATATTTGCTTGTTCCTTAATTCTTTGACACCCTACGCTAGTATCTTTACTGGTTCTTCTTCATATGTTAAATCTGATTGCAACTCAATTTCCTCTGGTACAATCACATGTGATACATCAGATCTATATCTCCAGAGCATCGAAACATGGAAAACATTATAAATTTTACTCACTCCAGCGGAAGAGCAAACTGATATGCCACAAGACCAACCTTTTTCAGTATTTCATATGGTCCAATATATCTGGGACTTAACTTACTTTTACGACTGAATCTCATTATGTTCTTCCAAGGAAAAACTTTCAAGAATACTTTTTCTCCAACTTCAAACCGAATGTCCTTTCTTTTCAAATCTTCATATGACTTCTGTCGATCAGCGGCCTTTTTAAGATTGTCTTGTACAATCTTAACCTTTTCCTCCATTTCATGTAACATATTTGGCTTAATCAACTTGCGATCATGAAACTCAAACCAGGTCAATGGTGATATGCACTTCCGACCATAAAGAGCTTCATAAGGTGCCATTTGAATACTTTCCTGATAACTATTATTGTAAGCAAATTCTGCTAATGGCAAGTATTTTTCCCATGATCCTTCAAATTCAATTATACAAGCTTTTAACATATCCTCAAGTATCTGAATTACCCTTTTAGACTGACCATCTGTTTGAGGATGAAATGCAGTACTGAAGTTCAATCTTGTCCCCAAAGCTCTATGCAATGCTTTCCAAAATCTTGATGTGAACTTTGGATCTCGATCTAATACTATGGATATAGGCACCCCATGTAGTCGGACTATTTTTTTTAATATAAAACTCAACATACTTGCTCATCTAATAATTTGTTCTAACGGGTATAAAGTGAGCAGATTTAGTTAACTTGTCCACAATTACCCAGATAGAATCTTTTTTGCTGGGGGTCAATGGCAATCCTGTCACAAAATCCATAGTAATTCTATCCCACTTCCATTGCAGAATAGAAATAGGTTGTAACTTTCCTGATGGCACTTGATGCTCAGTTTTTACATGTTGACAAGTCAAACACTTGGCAACAAACTATGATATCATTCGTTTCATACCAGGCCACCAATATCGACTCTTCAAATCTGGATACATCTTGTTTCCCCCAGGATGCATAGTCAAGGGACTATAGTGTGCCTCAGAAAGCAAATCTTGCTTCAGCTCAACATCTTCAGGAATATACACTTTATCTTTGTAATAGAGGCATCCATCAGATTTAATCTCAAAATCATTAATTCCACCTGATTCCACTTGCTTTATCTTGGTTTTACAATCTTCATCTTGTTGCTAACTTTCTTTAATCATGCCTAATAATGATGATCTCAGTTGCAGCTCTACTAATAACTAACCATCTGATTCTCCCTTTATATGAGCATTTAAAGCTTGTAATGTAGCAAATGTTTTCCGACTCAAGGCATCTGCTACAACATTTACTCGATCTGGGTGGTAATCAATGATCAAATCATAATCTTTTATCAGTTCCAACCACCTTCGTTGTCGTAGATTCAATTATTTTCATGTCATCAAATTTTTAAACTTTTATGACCAGTATATACAAGGCAAAGTTCACCATAGAGATAATGTCGCCACACTTTTAGAGCAAAAACTACAGCTGCCAGCTCTAAATCATAAGTCGGATAATTCCTTTCATGTGGCTTTAACTGCCGAGAAGCATAAGCAATCACATTTCCCTCTTGCATTAGTACGCATCCCAATCCATTATGAGATGCATCATTGTACAAAGTAAACTCCTTTTCGGTTAGGGTTGTACTAAAACTGGAGCTTCTGTCAAAATTTTCTTTAATTGATCAAAGCTTTATTGACATTTTCAGTCCAAAACAAAAGGAACATCTTTTCTCAATAACTTTGTAAGTGGAGTAGCTATCATCGAAAAGTTTTTCACGAACCTTCGATAATATCCAGCAAGTCCAAGAAACTATGAACTTCAGTAATATTCTTGGGAACCTTCCACTCCACAATAGATTGTATCTTTTTAGGATCCATTCTAATTCCTTCAGCTGAAGCAATGTGACCTAAGAAAGCTACTTCAGATAACCATAACTCACATTTTGAGAGCTTTGCATATAACTTCTTTTCCTTCAAAAATCTGTAATACTATCCTCAAATGTGTATCATGATCTTCTTCAGTCTTCGAGTACACCAATATATCATCAATGAAAACTACGACAAACCGATTGAGATACGGTTGGAATACTCGGTTCATTAAATCCATAAATGATACTGGAGCATTTGTAAGGCCAAATGGCATCACTATAAATTCATAATGCTCGTACCTTGTTCGGAATCTTGTCTTTGGAATATCTTCCTCCTTGACTTTCAGTTAATAATAACCAGACTAAAATCGATTTTAGAGAATAATACCGCTCATTTTAGTTGATCAAATAAATCTTCTATTCTTGGCAAATGATACTTATTCTTTATGGTCACCTTATTCAACTGTCGATAATCAATACACAGTCGCAGTGAACCATCTTTCTTTTCGCCAAAAAGCACCGGAGCTCCCCATGGTGATGTGCTAGGATGTATAAATCCTCTATCTAATAACTCCTGCAACTATGATTTTAACTCCCTCAATTCTGCAAGTGCCATTCTATATGGAGTCATGGATACTGGTT
Organism: Hibiscus mutabilis; assembly: GCA_019671005.1. NCBI lineage: Eukaryota > Viridiplantae > Streptophyta > Magnoliopsida > Malvales > Malvaceae > Hibiscus > Hibiscus mutabilis. Next base: position 27,884,244 of record CM033746.1, read on the forward strand.
CAGTACTAGGAATAACCTCAATTCCAAACTGCACTTCTCTCTCTGGAGGTAATCCTGGTAACTTTTCCGAAAATACCTCAGGAAAATCCCGAACTGTCAGAATTGCACTGAGGTCAGTATTAATCTTCTTAGTATCCACTACGTGGGCAAGAAAAGCCTCACAACCTTGCTCCAGTAATTTATTGGCTTTAAAAGTCGGAATCACATTCTTTATACACTGAGATCCTTCGCCCAACACTATAATCTCTGAGCCATCTGCAGTCTTTAAAATCAACTAATGTTAGCGACATCTTACTGTAGCATCATAGGCATGAAGCCAATCCATGCCCAAAATGATCTCAAGATCACTAAATGGCAGTTCTAACAAGTCAGCTGGGAATTCAATTCCCTAAACTTTAAGCAGACATCTCCTAGTTACTTTAGTTACCCTAGAACGTTGGCCTAGGGGGTTTATGGCTATCACATCATTCTGAGTTAGTTCTAAAGGAATTCATTTTTCTCGAACTTATCTAGAACTAACGTAAGAGTGTGTAGAACTAGTATCTATCAGAAAAAATATAGGTTGACCATAGAGTTGGAAAGTACTTGTAACAATGTCAGGTTATTCTCTGTCATCTCGGTCGTTCTGCGTACGGATGTGATATACCCTCGCTGAAGCTCTATCATCTCATCCTGCAAAAAGCTTCAGTATTCTTTTAGAGAATTCATTCTGGATGATCCTACAGATCCTTGTCCTTTGCCTCTTTGCATTCCAACAGATCTTTTAGTCCGAATCGATCTGTCATCTCGATTTGGACAGTCACATATAAAATGTCCAGTTTAACCACAACGAAAACAAGCTCATGTGACCATCTAACACTCCCCTTGATGTTTTCGGTTACAAAACTTGCATTAAGAAGGTCCTTGTTTCTTTCCAGAGCCTTTCACTAATATCGAAGTGTTTTTGGACTTTCCAGCTTGACTTGATTGTCCCTGAGATATTAAAAATCAATATCTCCCTTGCTACGAATATCCTTTGCCTCGCTTTGATGATCGCGACGCAAAAGATGTTTCAACACTTCTTTTCTGGCTTTGTGATTCTTTTTCAACTTTTTCCCGAACAATCTCCACTGCTTTAACTCTATTAATCGCTTCTTGAAAGTCTCGGGAATAATGGCCACCAAAGACCTCTTGATAGCCGTATCTAACCCGCTTATAAAACTATCGGTGAAGGCTCTCTCGTTTGGCAGCAATTCGAGGCAAACCTACTCGACCTATTAAACTCGCATTCATATTCATACACCGAGCGATCTCCCTGCTTAAGGTCCAAGAATCGCTGCCTCATTTCCCGAATAAATGCATCTCCAATATATTTCCAACTAAACTCATAGAGGAAAAACTGCCAGTTCACCTCTTCTTGAACACGAGCAGTGACATTGCTCCACCATACCAGTGCCTGCTCTCTCAACAAAGAGACAACTCCTTCCAGCTTTCCTCGATCATCACATCCAATCCGAGACAATATTGTTTGTATGTCATTCAACCAGAAATCTGCCGACATAGGATCCCCATCAACGTTGACTTTAAAATCAGGAGCCTGCAACTTCTTTAACTCCTTCGGAACAGAAATTTGAGGAGGTATATTAAGTATCGCGTCCAGAGCTTACAGAAACGTACCCGGTCTTGCACCGGCATTTCTTGTGCAGGTGCACCAGCCTCTTGTTGAACAGGATGTTGTACTTCTTCACCAACTTCTGGATCATTCTGAGGCCCCACTTGTTGAGTAGCATGTCGGGATTCGATTCCCTTCGACATTTGTACTCGTAACATACACTTAAACTAATAAGCAATTGCATCAATCAAACAAGTATCATTTTCAAGTAAATACGACATCCTAGTGGCATGTACACACTTTGACATTTTTATCAATTTCAATTTAACTCAAGAACCGGCTAAAAATCTAGCGCTGATACTAATAAATGTAACACCTCCTTCCCGTATCCGTACGTTGAACACGAGTCAAAGATATTACGAGCTTTTAGCAATATCTTTTAACCTAAAAATCGAGAAATTTAAAAATTTTAAATTAACTTCCCAGGGGGTCACCCATCTTGAAATTTCTTTAATCCAAACACGCTTAACTTTATCTTATTTAGGGATTAAAATAATAATTTAATACCTGATAGTAAATTTTTTTACGTAAATAACATAATCATGTTAAAACATATAATAATAATAATAATAATAACAATAATAATAATAATCAATTAATATGTTTAATATTTATGAAAGGTTTATAAAACTATTACATACCCAGTTTAAATATTTTATCAGAAAGACATGTTTAACTAGTACATGCCACTATTAAACACAAAAACATGGATGTCATAAGTATTGAAATTAACATGTCGATTCAGTACTCCCCAAAAGAGGCAGTGATGCAAAGCTCCCCTCCTATTTTCGTTTACCTACGTGTATAACAAAAATACACACTGAGTATAACTCAGTGAGGCATAAGATGAAAACGTATATAAATATATATTAATGCATGATACTTTCAAAAGCATGATAGTCATTAAATCATATGATTCTGTAATGCAGGAACATCTGTATAAGAAAACATATAGTTATACTGTATAACCATGTAGCCCAAGGTAAATATCAAGTGACTAATAAACAAGTCACGTACTTGAAAAGTACTATCCTTTTCTTTAAACTTGTAGACACATTGAAGTGTCAGACACAATGAAGTGTCTGGTAACTTGTCTGACACAATGAGTGTCAGATAACTTGTAAGACACATTGAAGTGTCAGATAACTTGTATGACTCTAATGATATACCACAATATTGTCCAACTTAATATTATACTACCAAGGACAAACTTAAAACAATTCCTGCAAAATGGCAAGCAACCCATATACATTTTATATCATGTAAAACATATCATATTAGAGCAGTTCATACTTCAATATGCTCTATAACTTTCATGTTGTACTGCCATAAAAATAATTATAAGAAATAACTTTGTCATGAATATATCATGCTATAAAACCATATGTGACCATAAAACATGCCACAATCTTTAAATCAATAAAATAAAGTACCATGCCAAAATTATATTATGTTATTTATAAAAAATCTTTACCTTTTTGGGTGACTTATCGCAAGTCTCCCTATAGTATGTTAATAAACATATATTTAAAAATATGTATGCACTCACCTTAGCCTGGATAATTAACCTTGCTACTTGATTTCACTTCTGATCCTTTTTCTTTTCCTTTTCTGCTGAAACGACCTTGATTTATATCGGAATGAACATTAAATTAACATATACCGTTTCAAGTATATGTTAGTACATATTCATACCATATACAATAATGGAAAGTAATTAAAATAACTATCCATTATGTGCAAACTTGATCCGATAAAACTTTCTATATTCGAATCACAAATTCTCATTCCTTTCTTTAAATCCCTAACTTTTCCCAAATTATCTATTTTAGTCCCTAAGGACTCTTTTTAAACTTTCAACCATAAATTTTCAAGTCTAAACCTTACATTTCTCATCCTTTACACTTTAGGACCCAAACTTTAAAAATTTGCACTTTGGTCCCTAAAGTAATCCAATTTTCAATTTGACCCAAAATATTGATTTGAACTTCAAAATCAACATTTTAATCACTAGACTTAATTTTTCCAACATAATATACCTCAAATACAAGCTCAACATCAAATCTCTAAACTTTTCATAAATTCAAAACTTATCCCTAATTTTATTCAAAATGCCGAATTAGTCCTTGTACTCCCAAAAATTTCCATTTTGATCCTTAAATATCAATTCATGATATTTCAATCATAATTCATCGATTCAAGTACTAAAATAAATTTTCAATAATTTCCCCTAATTTCTCAAAATTTTTGAAATGGTCCCTATAACTTCAATTGGGGAAATTATTTAATCTAACATCAAAATTAAACTTCCAACATCATAATTCATTCAATATCATCCTCATATTAACTTCCTAATCAAAACCCCCAAATCTTAGGGTTACGGTTTATGACTTCAAACATGGAATTAATCCAATTTCAAACTTGATTCCATGTTTATAACACTAATTCCACACAAAACAACCTCACTTTCATCATCTACTATCAATATCCGTAACCAACGTCATCCATGAACACAACTCATACTTGACTTTATCGTGCAAAAATACTATCATAATGAAGAGAATCAAGTGTAGAATAATTTACCTCAATCAATTTTGCTTGAATTTAAACTTTGATCCTTTAATTTTGGCTTGAAAGAATGAAAGCTCTTCTTTTACCACTTTTTCTCTAACTTTCGAATAGCCAAAAAAAAGGATGAGAAAATTTTTCTCATCTTTCTAATTAATCCACATGTTTTAAAGTAAAAATGAATTTTTAATTCATTTTACCTAGTGAAATTACTATTTTACCCCTTTAATCCAATGGCCAAGATTCAATATTATCAAAAATCAATGGCCATGATTAATTCCATGTGTAATTCACCTTCCAAAATTGCCCTCAAAGTTTCAAAATATTTAAAAAATGCCATCCATGGCAAATATCCAATTTGCCCTCCAACTAGTCTTTATTTACAACAAGACTTAAAAATTGCCATTCCATTAAAATTGAACCAAATTGGTTCCAATCCAACCGTCCATGTCCCAAAATATCTTAGATTTTTATTTATGGCATTTATTCGATCCAAATATTAGAATTTCACTCAATACGATTTCCAAATTTTCTTCATACAAACTTTAAAGCTTTATAGCCACTAATATAAGCCTCGTAAGAAAAATTCGAGTTACACGAAAGGGCCACTCTCGGGGGTGAACTATTCATTTACGGGGTTAACTTACATAACTTTTAGAAATTATAATTTAGTCCCTGAACTTTTCCAAAGTTTATACTTTGACCACCAAACTTTCAAAATTTTCATTTTTGTCACTAAACTAAAACCACCAATCTCTAACTCTTTACATTTTAGTCACTAAGCAAATATTGGAGCATTACATGAAGTTTGTATTCTTCGCAATTTAGTCCCTATTTCTTAATCATGCAATTAAATGAGTTTGGATGGTTATTTTAAGTTAAGATTTAACCTGAGTGTTTGAAATATGACTAATTAAGGATTGGAAACTTTAATTTCATGAATGGCCTCTTAATTATCAAAAATTACATTTTAGTCCCTAAAATGCAAATTTGTACAATTGGATGTCAAATCGATGCCCGGTTGAGTTGAAACTTTCACCATAACTAGTATGATCACCTTAGGACTTAAATATGCATTTAGATAAGTTAAAAGAAAAATGGACCATTTTCAATGTAAATCTTTTGGGTTTGTCTTGGTAAACCCTAATGTAGCTCGCTCAGTTCGGTCTTGCAACTAGACCGGGTCAAAGGGGTTACTTGGGAGGCAATGTGACCAAATTGTAATTGGGAGGATTATTTGGTTACTCTTTAGTTTCTACAAGTTGTATTAGATGTTTTGGATTTGTTTGGTTCTCTGAATCTTGAGTTGAGGGGTTGGAACTCATTTTGCTTGCTTGGGTAGAGATCATGCGTATAGGAATTTGGTTTTGATATGCTATGATGTGAATAATCCTCAATAATGCTTTTATGATTTTGAAATTGATGCTTGTGGTGTTATGTGATGATTAGATTTTGTTTGAAGCAAGTTAGATTGAGCGAAAGTGTCATATGATCAACCAATAGGTCATTATAGGTCGTCTATATCGGTACAGGTCCTCAGGGATTGGTATGCGGGGATCTGGTCTCGACTCAATCTGGGAAAAAATGCTAAGGTGTACCGATACGCTTGGTAATCGTATCGGTATGCATAGTTGAAAAATAGGCCTGGTGTCGGTACATAGGCAACTATATCGGTACGCCCTTTGGCTACTAGAATCCTATATTTCAAATATTAAGTATCTGTATCGATATGCTTGAGGACCGTACCGATACGCCTTTGAAATTTATAAGCGTATCGGTACGGGGTGTTAGTGTACCGATACGCAGTTAGTTATTTTTGTTAAAATGCTTCCAAAAGTTTGAATCTTTACAATTTAGTCCATGTTTCTTGACCATGCAATTAAATGAGTTTTGATGATTATTTTAAGTTGAAATTTAACCAGTGGGCATGAAACCTGAATAATTAAGGCTTGGTAACTCAAATTTTAAAGAAGTCCTTATAATTATTTGAATTTACAATTTAGTCCCTAAAATGAAATCTCGTCCCGGTTGTGTTGTAAATTTCACCATTGCCAGCATGATCACCTTAGGACTTAATTATGCATTTAGATATGACAAAAGAAAAGAAAAATGGACCATTTTCTAGGTAATTCATCTGGGTTTGTCTCTGCAAACCCAATATAGTTCGCTCGATTTGGTCTGGCGACTAGACCGGGTCAAGAGGGTTACAAACAATGTCAATGGCAATAACAATGACCATATCGATGGAAATAACGGTGACAATATCAATGTCGATAACAATGGCAATAACGATGTTAATGTCAATACTTCAATAGCAATAACAATATCAATGTCGATGTTCAATGGCAATGGCAATGTTTCGATGACAATAGCAATATCAGTGTCCAATGTCTATGACAATGACAATATCTCAATAAATGTCTATGGCAATGACAATATCGGTGTCCGATGATCGATGTTTCTATATTTCAATGCTTCAATGATGTCAATGAAAATAGCAATGTTTCAATGAACAATATTTCAATGCAATAACTTACCAATGCTTACCAATATAGACTCCAAAGAGATTCGATGCAATATCCTTAGACATAATGTTAGCTATGCAATATTCAACTTTAATAAAATCAGTAAAGGCACCTATCCTATTCCCGAGACTAACTATACTCACCTAGCTTTCTGAAGCTCCTACGACTCTCAGATTACAACTCATTTGTTCTTATATGAAACCCCCTTGACCTGGATTAGCCGAAAGACCGAATTAAGCGAGCTACATTAAGGTTTATCAAAATAAACCCTGAAAAGATTACAACTAAAACAGTCTAGTTTTTCTTTTATCTTATCTAAATGCATTATTAGGTCCTAAGGTTTGGATGTATAATCCACCTCAACGGTTCAGACCGGAGTAACAGGACACTTGCCCACCTCTATGGTTTGGATGTATAATCCACCAGCGAGAGTAAACGGAACATTTATCCACTCAACTGCTACGGTTCTCATGTTGGAGATTACGAACATTTAACCCCCCTCGACAAAACATGAGACGGCTTTTTATAGTGTACTCTAAACCCTATGGCATGCCAACTATATCCGATATCATTTTAAACACAATCGCTTACCAATATATTCAATAAACAACATTACCTCACTGTTTTACATATGCATCAAATCAATCTTCCACAAATACATTAAATCATGTATTTTTCATATTCTCAAAAATACTTGCATTAACCATATGTTATTCCCAAAAGTAATCATAAATGATCATTTGCACCATAAATCATTTCTAAACATGCATAATGCAGTGAGTAATTAAAACTATAACATGTGCATGATATTTCATTTTGCAAAAGTCGAAATCAAGAGAAAGCTCAACCGATACTTACTTTCGAGCTTAGGTAAGTGTATCAAACTTTATCTAAACTCCCACAACTCCTTTTCAAACCTTTTTATAGCAGTAAAACACTTTTTCACTCACCAACAATCCAACGCTTGCTTGCCGATGCGCGAATCAAGCTTCTAAAGCTTCCACGCCTTCCTCAAAAGCCAAAGGATTCAACTCCCCTGCTTTACCCAATCAAAAACAGAGAATTAAAACACATATCTATAACACAAACCTCCAGCAACCAACAAACACAACCTCAACTCCCTAGAATCCACTCAACACCTTCCTAAAACCATCAAGAACACTACCAAACCTTTCCTAAACAAAGCCCAAACAACATCTAATGATTCTAACACATTAACACCATCAATTAATATCCAAAAACACCTTAAACATGTCCTTATACCTCCAGCAACACTACATCAACAAGATCAAGCCACAAACCAACTATACACAACCTTGAAAACTAACAATTCACATAGTTTCGGGATTAGATGGATTAATCAACTCTTTCAACATCAAAATACATTCAAATAAAGATATTAATCAATTAGATTATTACCAAAATAGATCCAAATCAATCTTTCACAATTTTCCAATTAATCCCAATTTAATCAACAAATCCATATTAAATAACATAATTTCATATCATAAATCAATAACAAAGGATTAAGAACTTGGGAGTTTCAGTAGAGAACCCTTAATTAGAGGAGATAAACAAAAATTACCTCTAAGTGTTGATTTCTCCCTTGTTTGGCAAAGCTTTGATGAAATCCAAATTGATTTAGTTGAGGAAATCAAAGGAATCAAATGAGAAATCAAAAGGAAATCAAAAAGAGATTGATTCTTGGAATTTTTAGAAAGGTTTTGATAGTATGGTTCCTGAGAAAGTAGAGAGAAAATGGTTGAATGAAAAGTGGTTACGCAAGAAAATGATTTAGTTAACCAAAAATTCCTTTTTATTAAATCCTTTTTAATTATTTATAAAACCACCTTTAAAACATTTTAAAATAACCCAAATCAAGAGAGAAATTTGATTAAAACTTAGTGGTCAAATAGCTCCTTAAAGATTCTAAGTTTTGATCCTCTTTTAATTTAGTGACCAAGAACAGTTTTGAAAACTTTCAATTTAGTCACTAGACCAAAATGTCATAAAATCAGATTTAATTATCCCAAATTGACTATACCAAATTACTTAAAACAATAATTAAGTAATTTAAAACATTTTCTCATATTTCATTTCATCCCAAATCAATTATATAAATTTATTTTCTTAAAACTATTCGAATTGTCTAAACCGGTTCTCTCGAACCACTTACCCGATCCAACCCATATCTAGGCCCAATTTCATGGCGTTACACTATCCTTCAGTGGACATGGTAATTCTTCCTTCTCCAATTCTTGAGCTAGATGGAACACAAGGAAATTTTTACAATCAATAAACGATATTAATTTCAATATCTAAGCTTGAAATAGCTATTAGCTATTAAATTTCCATGGATTGAAGCTTAGAAATCATGAGTGTAGCCTTGGGGTTCACAAGCTTCAACTTAAAAATTAACCATCAATCATCCATGGAATCGAAGAGTGGTTTGAGGACCTAAGCTTACCACAACAAGGGCTTCACAATAGAATCAATGGGGGGAAGAAATCTCAAGCTTTTGAAATTATTTCAATGGAGGTGCTAGCTTACAAAGGTGGGGAGGTGCTACCTTGAAAATTGTGGAAGATTAAGATGGATAAAAGATAGGGGTTCTGGTGGATTCTATAAAGATGAAAGTAAACCTTAAGTGTTAAAAACACTTTACTCACTTAAGGAATGACCGGTGGAGGTTTCCCTTGGTGAAGGGTAAGCTTATTTTAATAGTTTTCTTCTTTTCCACACTCTTCCTAGTTTTAAGGCCATAATTATTACCCAACATCAATTTGTCATCTTTTTCCAACAAATTATGCTACTTCACGTAGGAATAAGCCAAGCTAGTAGGTGCCTCAAATTCAAAAAATGGGAAAATTATGAGGTTAGTCCATTAATTTGCTAAACTTTATACTTTGGCCCCCAAACTTTCAATTTTCACAATTTAGTCAATATATAGCTTTCAATAAATTCAATAAGGTCCTTAATCGATAAATTGACTCAATTAGAGTCCAATGTCAATGTAATTGACCACACGGTCAAAGCCAATGCAATATTTGGACCTTTCTGGGGTAGGGTTTCTAATCGTCGGAACCCAATTCTGACTAGACCGATTTTTAGGGTGTTACAATTCTCCCCCTTAAGAAAAATTCATCCTCGAAATTTACCTGAATTGAAGAAATAAGGATATTGTGTCTTCATTGCCTCCTCCGGTTCCCAGGTTGCTTCCTCGGCGGTGTGGCTCCTCTAGAGAACTTTAACCTGTGGAATAAATTTGTTGCAAAGTCTTTTAACTTCTTTTGCAAGAATCTGAACTGGTTCCTCCTCATAGGTCAAATCAAGTTGAATCTCTACGGACTCTGGCTCGATAATATTTGATGGGTCGGAGCAGTATTTACGAAGTATTGATACGTGAAATACATTATGAATCTTACTCAATTCTAAGGGCAATGACAATCGTTAAGCCATAGAGCCAACTTTCTCGATAACCTTAAAGGGTCTAATAAACTAGGGACTTACTTTCCCCTTTTTACCAAACCTCAGAATCCTCTTCCACAATGAAACTTTGAGGAAGGCTTTCTCACCAACCCCATACTGTATATCCCTTCGCTTGAAATCAACATAGACATTTTGTCGGTCAAAGGCAACCTTCAAACGGTCATGGATGATGGTAACCTGTTCTTCGGTTTCCCAAAGTAGGTCAGGACCCAACATCTTGCCATACAATGCCTCATACGGTTCCATTTTAATGGAAGCTTGATAACTATTGTTGTAGGCAAACTCGACAAAGGGTAGGTTTTCTCCTAAGATCCCCCAAAATCAATGGTGCATGCACGAAGCATGTCTTTTAGAATCTGTACGAAAGAGTTTAATAATGATACATGATTTTCAATGATTCAATGGGAGAGGTTTTTCGATGATTACCTGAATTACCCTTTTTGACTGGGTGTTAAAATGAGGGTGAAAATGGTACTAAGGTTAACTCTGGTACCTAGAGCTCCTTGCAATGATTTCTAAAATCGAGATGCAAACCGTGGATCCTAATCAAATATGATGGATTTTGGTATTTCGTGGAGTCAGATAACTTCCTTGACATACAAGTTACCTAATTTAGCAAGACCGTAGTCCATTCTAATTGGTAGGAAGTGTGTTGACTTGGTGAAATGGTCCACAATGACCTAAATATCATCGTGTTTAGCGTGAGTTAGAGGCAAACCACTAACAATGTCATAGTGATTCTCTCCCACTCCCACTAAGGTAGAAGTAAACTACTAGGAACACGGTGTTTAGCCTTAACACGCTGGCACGTAAGGCACTTGGACACGAAATCAACTATGGCTTGTTTCATGCCTAACCACTAGTAAAGTTCCGAAGATCCTTGTACATCTTTATAGAACTCAGGTGAACAAAAAAAGAACTCGAATAAGCTTCTTTGAGAATATCAGTGTGAATGGATTCATCATTGCGTACACAAACCCAATTACGGAAACATAAAAATTCTTAAGAATTAAATCTAAATTCTGGTTCATCATTATCTTGCAATTTTAGGAATGATAGAATGAAGTTCAGGGTCTTGACTTTGCAATGCTTGATTCTCAATACAATTGTAGAATGAACCTGGAGTTCAGCTATGAGACAATGGTTCTTCTGAAGTCAGAAGTGAGCATTAATAGCTCGAAGAGATACAATGCAATGATTTTACAATGAGTTCAATGCAATAAGCAGTCGATAGGATTCAATGATCAATGACAATACTCACTAGGCAAAGGTTTGCGACTGAGTGTATCAGCAACAACGTTAGCCTTGTCTGGATGATAATTAATGACAATATCGTAGTCTTTGAGGAGTTCCATCCATCGTCGTTGCTGAAGATTCAGCTCCTTCTATGACAAAAAATATTTCAGGCTTTTTATGATCGGTGAAGAGATAACATTTCCCTCTGTAGAGATAACGCCTCCAAATTTTTAATGCAAAGAGAACTGCACCCAACTCCAAGTCATGAGTCGGGTAATTCATCTCATGTGGCTTTAGTTGTCTCAAAGCATAAAAAATGACTTTTTCTTCTTACATTAATACACGTCCTAACCCGAGATATGATGCATCACTATAAACTGTATAGTCTTTTTCGGACTCTAGTTGGGTCAGAACCAGTGCACGAGTCAAGACTTTTTCCAATTGATCGAATCTTCTTTGTTGTTCCTTGGTCCAAACAAATGGAGTTTCTTTCCTTAACAACTAATTCAAAGGGGCTTCTATCATAGAAATTCTCTTAATGAATCTTCTGTAATAACCAGTTAGACCAAGGAAACTTCTCACCTCACCAATTGTTCTTTGATGGTTTCCAATCAAGGATGGCTTGGATTTTTTCGAGTCAACTTGGATGCCCGAAGCCAATACAATGTGCCCAAGTAAGGAAACTTCAGTGAGCCAAAACTCACACTAAGAGAATTTAGCAAACAATTGTTTTTCCCAAAGAGTCTAGAGCACAATACAGAGGCGGCCTCAGTGTTTGACAGCGTTCTTAGAATAGATCAAGATGTCATCAATGAATACTATGATGAACTTGACTAGTTAGGGTCTGAAACCTAATTCATCATATCCATAAAGGTTGTCATACATTAGTTAGCACAAAGGGCATCACCAAGAATTCGTAGTGGCCGTATCTTGTACAAACAGTAGTTTTGGGTACATCACATACTTTGACTCTCATATGATAATATCTGAACCTTAAATTGATCTTGGAAGACACAGAGGCATCCTTAAGCTGATTGAATAGGTCGTAAATTCTTAGCAATGGATACTTGTTGTAACCCCCTCAACCCGGCCTAGACGTCCGACCAAACCAAGCGAGCTACATTAGGTTTGCTGAAGCAAACCGGAGAAAGATTACGAAAATCGGTCCATTTTTTCTTTTATCTTATCTAGATGCGTATTATTAATCCTAAATGATCATGCTTGCAGCGGATGAAGTTACAAAGGAAACAGACCTCAGAAAGGCAACCAATTGCATACAGTACATTTTAGAGACTAAAATGTAAAATTGGTGGGTTAAAGGACCATTACTGAAATTAGGGTTACCAATCCTTAATTAGTCAGATTACATGCTTGCATGTCAATTCTCAGCTCAATCTGACCATCCAAACTCAAGCAATTGCATTCACAACAATCAGGGACCAAAATGAACAAATCATAAACTCCCCAAACAACCATATAATTGAAATAACAGCTGCCCATATCGGTACACGAGCAAGTGTATCGGTGCGCCTTGGCCACTTTATAAAATTCATATTCCAGTAGCTCAAAACCGTACCGGTACGATTGCGTGTATCGGTACACCTTGCCATTTTGCTTTTACTCGTACGGAAACACTATCCCGCGTACCGAAACACTATGCCTAGAATGGCTTACCCGTATCGAAACACTACCCTGCGTATCGAAATGCTAAGCCTAAAATGGCCTAGCCGTACTAGTACAAGAGGGTGCGTTCCGATACGCCTGGACCTAAAACGTTCTCATTTGCTGGTTTAACTTACATTAATGGACTCCAAATCACTTAAACATGCTTCCCACATTCATACAACATTACCAAGGATCGATCCTAACCAAAATATCACAGAACCATCCTCCAGTCATGGCAATCATGCTTTAAAGGTAAACTATAGGCATGCTTCCTAAAACCACATTACGAAAGGTACCAAAACTATCATTTGAGCATTTTCCAGCATATGCAACATACCAACATATCTTTAGCATGAAAAACAACATGCTAGAATCAACAAAGCATGACATTCAACCAAAGCTAACAAGATGCATACCTAAGCAACCAACTAGCATCAACCATAAGCAAGGATTAACAACATGCTTATAAACTTCAATCCAACTTCAAACACGAATTAATCATGCTCAAAAACCAGGGAAGAACAGAATTTACAAATCCCAAAAACTTGGCGAACACATTGCTTTATTAACAAAAAACTTAAACCGAGTTCATGCTCAAAAGTAGTCTTTGCTCAAATCACAAAGCATTAAATCATATTACCATGCTTAAATCCCAAAGCATTATAAAGTAGGTTCAACACAAGAACTTTCATATGTTGGCAATTATAGTGACCCATGATAGTCGACCACTACCCTTGATTAGCCGACCGCTAATAATTGGTTAACCGAATATTAAACTTACATATCGGATACACGGATCTCTTGTGATGACCGACCCCCATCAAAACCCATACCATGCTGACCGCATGTTATGACAACGTTGCCGACCACAAGATTAACATCAACAAGGGGAACCGACCGCTCAACCTAAGTGATAACATCAATGTCCAAGTAGCCGACTGCTATACCTCAAGGACCTCTAACCACGATCGATTTTAAATATATTATAGTACACTTTATCCTATGGCATGTCAACTATATTCAAATGTTTTCTCATCTTGTCAAATAGTCAATATATCATTTACAAAACCATTTACACATTGTTTTAAAATGCATTATACAAAATCACCACATATGCAAACCATATTGCCAAAGCAATACCACATTCCCGACCGGAATGAAAACCAATGCTCACTAGCATTTCATATACTTTTAAACCACTGCATATATACTCAAAATCATGCATTTAAAATAAGTAAAATAAACCTGTTTACAACCAAAACATGAATTAGACATGCTCATATCTAAACCGATATTAAAGAGCAAAAGAGGGAAACTTACTTCCGAGCTTAGGTAAGTGTTTCAAGCTTAACCTAAACTCCCATAAACACTTTCAAATCTTTGAAAGACTTTTAAAACTATTTTCACTCACCGATTACACCTCGCCTTGCTTGCCAATGTAAATCGAGCTCCTGACAAGCGATGATCCACCTCAAGCTACTTCGCCTTGATTATCCACTGTTTTGACCATGCAAAACTAGAGGAAACATGCATCAAAATGCATCCAAACCACTTTCTCAAAGCAATTGCCCGAAACTCACAAGTTGCCCACTCAAAAACTATCTGAAACTTATCGAAATCAACCTCAAATACATTCCAATCTCAACCCAGCCACAAATAATGATTCAATACATCAAACATCATCAATTAAAATCTAAAAACCCCATTACAACATCTTTTTACTTCAAGCAATGATTAAACTCCATTAACATCACAAAAACCCTTAACTATCAGCCTTTAACATTAGAGATTCAACTAGTTGCAGGATTACAATGTTAAAACCAAGCTATTAACATTATTAAACATCAAAATCATGCTCTAATATGATCAAGAACCTAACAAAACATATCCAAAATGAAGATCTATTAACTTCATCAATCAGAACACAATTAGACTAATTTTACTTAATTAAACTATCAAAACACATTAGAAAACAATTGTAAAGGATCAATAACTTGGGAATTTCAGTAAAGAAACTTTCATTAGAGGAGAAGAACGAACATTGCCTCTAATGGATGCTTTCTCCCTTAATTGGTCGAATTCACATGATAAGACAAAGTTAAAACAATAAGGTTTTGTTTGGAAACCAATGAGAATCCATTTGAAATCAAAATATTTAAGAAAATAAAGATTTACCTGAAGATTTAGAAGAAGAGGATGGTGTTTGGCTGGAGAGATTTTGAGAGAAAAGATTTTGAGAGAAAGTTAGTTACGTAACTTTTGTTTTAAAGAATTATTTATCTAATGAATTCTCCCCAACCTATTTATATTTTCCAAAACACTTTTAAAAATAGCCAATTAAGGGATAAAGTCTGAGATTAGACTATTGGGCAATTAGCTCCTTAAAGATTCAATGTTTTGACCCTTTTACAAAATAGTCACTAAAAACATTTTACATTTTGGTCACTAGTCCAAAATGTCCAATTTCCAACTCTCATTTTCCAAAATTGATTCGACAAAAATCATTAACATATTAAATAATGATTTTAGAATATTTTCCCACATTTTTATCATCTTCAAAAATATTTAATCCGATTTAATCTCGAAACTGACTCGATTCTCTAATACCAGTCCATTGGACCCTTAAAACGAACCCCAAAACATCTAGACCCAAAACCAGGGCATTACAACTCTCCCCCACTTAAGAAATTTTGTCCTCAAAATTTACCTGGAGGAAATAAATACGGGAATTGCTCCAACATGTCTGCCTTGCTTTCCCAAGTAGCTTCCTCGACACTAGGATATTGCCACAAAGCCTTAACAAGCTCAATCGTCTTTCCACGAAGAAATTTGCTGCTGGAATCAAGGATTTCCATCGGATCCTCATCATAGGATAAATCCAGCCTCAACTCAATAGGCTCCACCAGTATAACATGCGAGGGATCTGACCAATACCTCTGTAACATAGATACATGAAACACATCATGTATTTTCTCTAGCTCAGGAGGCAACCTCAACCGATAAGCACATGACCAACACTCTCCACAACATCATATGGTCCAATAAACCTCAAACTAAGCTTACCCTTACATACAAACCGCATCACATTTTTCCACGGTGACACATTCAAGAACACATGATCACCAACCATATATTCAATATCCCTACGCCTCAAATCAGCATAAGATCTCTGCCGATCCGTAGCCGTTTTCAAGCAATCACACACAAGCTTTATCTTCTCATCTGTGTCTTTCAACACATCCGATAAGGAAACATGCTTTTCCTCAACCTCATCCCAACACAAAGGCGTACGACACCTCCGGCCATATAAAGCCTCATACGGTGCCATTCGTGTACTCGCTTGATAGCTATTGTTATAAGCAAACTCAACCAAAGGTAAATGCTTCTCCCAGGCTCCTTGGAACTCAATAATACAACTTCTCAACATATCCTCAAAAACCTGGATAACATGCTCTGACTGTCCATCCGTCCGAGGATGATACGTGGTGTTCAACTTAACCTTGTACCCAAAGCCTAATGCAAACATTCCTAAAATCTTGCTATAAACCTCAGATCTCTATCCGAAAAATGGACTTAGGTACCCCGTGCAAACGCACAATCTCAGCGATATACAAGTCCACCAACTTATCCAAGGTATACGTCGTATGCACTAGCAGGAAATGTGCACACTTCGTAAACTGATCAACAATCACCCAAATGGAATCCTTTTTAGCCGATTTCAACGGCAACCCTGACACAAAATCCATGGTGATTATCTCCCACTTTTATTCTAGAATTTTCAACGGTTGCAACAACCCGGATGGAAACTGATGTTCAACCTTAACTCGCTGACACACCATGCACTTAGAAACAAATTCTGCCACATTCTTTTTCAAACCAACACAATAGTAAACTTCCTTTAAATCACGATACATCTTGGTACTACCTAGATGCATAGCAAAAAGACTAGAATGTGCTTCAATTAGAATAGTATGCCTCAACTCCAAATCATCCAGCCCCATTACTCGACCTTTGAAACACAAAACCCCATCACCATCAAAATAAAAATTCATCGGATTACCATCCGATATGTCCTTAACATTCAAAACCAGAGAATCGTCATACGGTTGCTTAGCTTTAATCAATTGTGACATCATTGGCTTAGCTTGCAACTCAACCAGCAACCCACCTTCTCATGTCACACTCAACCTCGCAAACATAGCCCTAAGCTCAACCACAACCTTACGACTCAATGCATCTGCAACTACATTAACCTTTCCAGGATGATACTCGATAGTCATGTCATAATCCTTAAGCAACTCCAACCATCTACGTTGCCTAAGATTCAAATCCTTTTGAGACATCAAATATTTAAAACTCTTGTGATCCGTAAAAACAACACATTTTTCTCCATAAAGATAGTGTCTCCAAATCTTCAAGGCAAACACCACAACCGCAAGTTCCAAATTATGAGTAGGATAATTTTGCTCATGAACTTTTAGCTGTCTCGGCGCAAAGGCCACAACCTTACCATCTTGCATCAGCACACAACCCAAGCCAATGTAAGACGCATCACTATAAACCACAAACTCCTTCCCGGACTCAGGTTGGATCAACACATGAGCATGTGTCAAGACTTCCTTCAACTTCTCAAAACTATGTTGTTGCTTCTCTGTCCATACATAAGGAACATTCTTTTGCAAAAACTTCATCAATGGTGTCGTAATACTAGAAAACCCATCTACAAAGCGACGATAATAACCAACCAACTCAGGAAACTACAAACCTCTAAGACAAACTTAGGTTGCTTCTAATTGAGAGTAGCCTCAATTTTCTATGGATCAACTCGAACACCCTCCGTAGAAACCACATGACCAAGGAATATCACTTTCTTCAGCCAAAACTCGCACTTACTCAGCTTGGCATACAACTGATTATCCTTCAAAACTTGCAACACAATCTGCAAATGCTGATCATGTTCTTTCTTGGTACGAGAGTACACAAGAATATCATCAATAAACACCACCACAAACTGATCAAGGTACTCATGAAACATCATGTTCATCATATCCATGAACGCAGCCGCGGTATTCATCAAACCAAACGGCATCACCATGAACTCATAATGCCCGTACCTCGTGCAAAAAGTAGTTTTATGCATATCCACATCCTTAAACTTTAACTAATAATACCCTAATCTCAAATTAATCTTTGAAAACATGTTTCCCCACGAAACTGATCGAACAAATCATCAATCCTCGGTAAAGGATATTTATCCTTCACCGTCAACTTATTCAACTGCCAGTAATCAATGTATATACGCATCGTACAATCCTTCTTTTTCACTAAAAGAACCAGAGCACCCCAAGGCGAAACACTCGGTCAAATGAACCCATGATCCAACAACTTCTGAAGCCGTGTCTTCAACTCTTTCAATTCTTTCGGGTATTAAAATTCTTGACCTGAACCCTTGGTACTATAAGTCGTTCCAAAATGGTCTAAGACACAGTCTGTAATCTTGCAAAGTTGTAGAAGGGAGAAGATTATGAATACACCTTTTGTTTAAGACTATATTGCTCCCTTCTCGATACAGTGGTGGAATATGAGACTTATCTTAGGGCATTCGTCTAGCTGTGAGGGTCCTTTAACCCTCAGAACTCCTCTATGTAACTTCTATAGCATGGTTTAATACGATGACACGCTAATCCAATATCGATGCTCGGTATAGCCTTTCGATAATTCGATGGTAGCAATATCAATACAATAATTAATAACCGATACCTAACATATATAGGGTTATCTTTTAGCCTACCGGTGAGTATGTAAGTCCATCTTTGGGAAGACTAGGCAATAAGAGTTTAAGATGTTGAAATTATAGCCATAGAAGGCTATACGGTCTACTCAAGCTTTAATGAAGTCAAAGATTTTTCGCATATTTTAGCTATGTCTTCAGTAATTCTTTAAGCTCAGTAATCTACCTTGATAATTCAAGGATTAATGATTCTTATCAAGAGTCTTATAGACTTAGAGGGTCTCCCCCTGATTCCTCGTAACGAATCAAGGAGCTGGTAGAAACTCAATACTCATGTGAGCTTTGTTTGACTACATACTACTATACTATAAAAAGAAAAGAGATCAAATTAGTCGGCAAGTCACAATATACACAATATATAAATAACTCCTAGGTGGTATATGCAATTCAATGACAGTACAATAGACTTCGGTTTAGTCCTAGAATCGACTAAACTCTAGCTCTAATACCACAAATGTAACACCCCCTTCTTGGACTGGTCGAGAGTTGGGTCAGAGTATGTTACCAGAGCTTAATACGATGATTGGTATAATGTTTTAATCATTATTCATTAATTTAGTGAAACAAAAACAATACGATATTCACTTTGGTGCCTCTATATACTGCTAAATCCATACAGTGGAGAGGCGATTCTCTACAAGACTATAATCATCAATTTAAGACCGATTTTAAACTTTTACAAGTTTTAAGGCCTAATCTATAATTATGATAAATTAGAGGTCCTTTACTAAAATTAACCTTACCATAATGAAATTCAACCTATAATTAGTATACATGAAAATTTCCATATTATTTAGAGGACATTTACTAATTCAATTAAGCCAATCATTAATAGGTGACCAATTTGTTACTTTCCAATTTTATTTCAGTAGCTTTTAACCGAATTACATGTATCGGTACCGATACTCAAGGGGACATATCGGTATGCCATGCACATTTCACGTATTATCGGTTTCCAGTGACCAAGATGCGTAACGATACCCTTAAACATGTATCGATACGATTCTAATAATGTCAATATTTTTCATTCGAACTCAGGTTGGTATTGGTATGGGAAAAGTTATACCGATACACGTGCCCTAATTATCAAATTGGATTAAATAGGGTTTTGGTACCTACATGACCGTATCAATACCCAGCTACAATAATTTTTCAGTGTCGAAAATTTGTACCGATACACCCAAGGTAGTATCAATACGCCTTGCTGACCAGCGTTAACTTGGTCCAAAAATGCATACTCGTACCGATATGACATCACTCATATCGGTATGACAGGATATATAATAACAGATTTGGTTTGGTTTTTATCCATTTTGACCTATCATGCAGTGTCCAAATCTTATAAAATTTTGAAGGCAAGTTTAATTAACCATGTTCTACCATCATGAAAAATTTCATAGCTATGTGAATCCATTTACTAGGATTTTAACTTTTTAGGCCAAATATGCAATTTTACCACTTTCAGCCAATCTTAAAAGTGCCATCCTAGGCACTTAAGCTTGCACAACCACACACAACATATATATACAACAAAATGGCCAAAATTGACTTAATAATCTATCATGCCACCATACTAGGAGTTTGTAGGGATGATAAACATTACTCTAGGTACCGTTTTGACTTGCCAAAAACCTTTAACTTCCCGATCTCTTGTAAAAATCCTCCTTAAGATGAAATGCATTAGTCATACTTTGCCTAGTGAGGTAGTCATACGCATTGGCAATAACGATGGTATGATATTCAAATCATGCTATGACAATGTCAATGCTATGACAATATCAATGTTATGAAAATATCAATGCTACGGCAATATCAATGCTATGACAATATCAATGCTATGGCAATATCAATGCTACGGCAATATCAATGCTATGACAATATAAATGTTATGGCAATATCAATGCTATGATAATATCAATGTTGTAACCATATTCAATAACATATTGGACATATATCAATAGTGTTCCCTTAGATCGAAATAAGATAGTGGATAAACAAATTCTTACGCCTCGCCAAATTAATGAATGGTCTAGTCTTTCCGTCTCGTCAAATGACCAATAACACAAATATCCCTTCACCTTGCCATAATAAAGGTCGTAGCCCAAGGACCGTAGTCCACTTGTACCAATGAGCTCATGAATTCTATGGCATACCAATTGTATCCAATTTCTTTTCGAATCCAAGGTTCAATAACAATAACAATGTCGATGGCAAAAACAATGACAATGACCATATCGATGGAAATAACGGTGACAATATCAATGTCGATTACAATGGCAATACCGGTGTCAATGTTAAAATTTTAATAGCAATAAAAATATCAATGTCAATGTTCAATGACAATGGCAATATCTATGGCAATGTTTCGATGACAATAGCAATATCAGTATCCAATGTCTATGACAAGGACAATATTGCTATAAATGGCAATGTCAATGAAAATACCAGTGTTTGATGATTGATGTTTCTATATTTCAATGCTTCAATGATGCAAATGACAATAGCAATGTTTCAATGAACAATATTTCAATGCAATAGCTTACCATGGTTACCAATATAGTCCCCGACGAGATTTGACGCAATATCCTTAGACACTATGTTAGCTATGCAATATTCAATGTCAATGAAATCAGGAAAGGCACCTAGCCTATTCCTGAGACTCTGACTATACTCACCTAGTTTTTTGAAGCTCCTACGACTCTCAAACTACAACTCCTTTGTTCCTATCCTTCAATGGAGATGGTAATTCTTCCTTCTCCAATTCTTGAGCTAGATGGAACACAAGGAAATTGTTACAATCAATAAATGATATTAATTTCAATATCTAAGCTTGAAATAGCTATTAGCTATTAAATTTCCATGGATTGAAGCTTAGAAATCATGGGTGTAGCTTTGGGGTTCACGAGCTTCAACTTAAAAATTAAACATTAATCATCCATGGAATAGAAGAGTGGTTTGAGGGCCTAATCTTACCACAAGAAGGGCTTCACAATAGAATCAATGGGTAGAATAAATCTCAAGCTTTTGAAATTTCATCAATGGAGGTGCTAGCTTACAAAGGTGGGGAGGTGCTAGCTTGGAAATTGTGGAATATGAAGATGGATAAAAGATAGGGGGTTTGGTGTATGCTATAAAGATAGAAGTCAACCTTAAGTGTTAAAAACACTTTACTCACTTAAGTTATGACTGGTGGAGGTTTCCCTTGGTGAAGGGTAAGCTTATTTTAATAGTTTTCATGTTTTCCCTACTTTTCCTAGTTTTAGGGCCAAATAATTACCCAAACATCAATTTGTCATTTTTTCCCAGCAAATTATGCAACTTCACGTGGGTGTAAGCCAAGATAGTAGGTGAATCAAATTCAAAATTGGGAAAATTATGAGGTTAGTCCTTCAATTTTCTAAACTTTATAGTTTTGCCCCCAAACTTTCAATTTTCACAATTTAGTCACTATATAGCTTTCAATAAATTCAATAAGGACCGTAATTGATAAATTGACTCAATTAGATTCCAATGTCAATGTAATTAACCATACAGTCAAAGTCAATGCAATATTTGGACCTTTCTGGTGTAGGGTTTCTAATTGTCAAAACCCAATTCTAACTAAATCGGTTTTGGGTTGTTACACCAACGGCTCCAAAACATCCCCAACAGTCATAAACGGCTGGAATATCATTACACACTATAAAAACAAGTTTGGGACACTTGAAGATGGTAAGAGAACATATCCAAGCTTCATGATCACGAGAAACAACATTTAAGTCTTTTATTCTTCATTTCTCTTGTATATATTGTATAGAGAGTGTTTTTCATTGTTTTATTCTTTACACTCTTGTGAGATTAATTCTTGTAAAGACCCACCTTGTGAGTTTTTATTATTTACACAAATTACCTTGTAAAAGGGAGAGGTTCTAGTTTAGCCTAAGGAAAAACTATAGTGGTTCTATCTTAGCCATTAAAAAGATAAGGTTGTAAGTTTATCCCTTTGGCCTCAAAAGGAAGAATTCATAGTAGTGAATTGGGAAATCCTTAGTGGTGTGCTAAGGTAGTGGATGTAGACATGGCTGAGTAGTCAAA
Source organism: Hibiscus mutabilis (assembly GCA_019671005.1). NCBI lineage: Eukaryota > Viridiplantae > Streptophyta > Magnoliopsida > Malvales > Malvaceae > Hibiscus > Hibiscus mutabilis. The sequence continues at coordinate 27,907,243 of CM033746.1, forward strand.
CCAATCTAAAATCATTATGCAATATTGTATACTAGTTTTTGGTTTTAGCCAATTCATTCGGGAAGCAAATTCAACCCTCTTGGCGATTCGGTTGATTGATTTTGGGTCCAACAAAGATGTGCATGGTTTTGTCATTGTGTTGCAAATTTCTCCGATCTTCATCGGTTCATTCTTGTATTTCCTTCTCGATGAGTCAGTCTCTTTCTCTCTTTATAGGGATAGACAGATCATCCATCACTACATCCCAAATGAGGTAGTCGTTTGATTGGATAAATAATTTCATCATATTCTTCCAATATGGGTAATTTACCCATTGAAGTATGATGGCTTGGAAATGGATTGAGCTTCCTCCTTGAAGAAGTTATCAGAAGTAGAGGCCATGGATTGACTTGAAAACTTATTTAGCAATAGTTGGATCTACTCAAGAGGATGTGAAGCCTTCCAATGAGTGTAGCTCTGATACAATTGTTGATTTGATCAATTAATGAATATGGACAAGAGCGGGTGAATTGGCAATTAAAAAAATTGGTGGAAGCAAATGCAAAAAGAAATAACCTCACAAATTCACTCATTTATCTTTCCTTTTAGTCTAAAGGAGATAACCTCACAAATCCTAGACTTATACCCCAAAGTATAGCAATTTCCCTTTCATAAGGTTGGAAACAAAGAAGGAAAATATAAAAACCTTACAAGGTAATGTATTTGCACAAATAAAGTTCACTAAACCCAAAACTTAATTGAAAATGAAATTACAATGAAGAAAACTCAAGTGCGTTACAAGAATTAAATATTAAACGCTCAAAGATGTTGGACATGTGCTTGAATGTTTTAGAGTGGTTGTCTTCTTGTTGAAGAAGCTTTGGAAACTTTTTTATACTCTTTCATTGATTTCTAGCCGTTTGGGTTGTTGGGAAATTGAATAAAATCGTTGGGCTGTAATTTTTCCACATTAAATGATGTCTACCAAGTGTGGGTATTAGTACGTGGATCTCCGTATCGGTACCTACTCAAAATAGAAATACTCGTTACAACAAAGGAGTACCGGTACAAGGGCTAGCGTAGGGTACGTCGTGAATATTTTACAAGGGGTTCCGATACGCTTCATATTGTACTGGTACTAATTTTACTCACTAGAATCCTTGGGAAACTTTGTGAACTTAGCATATCGGTATGAGGGTTAGTGTACCGGTACTCAGTTAATATTAAAATAAGTTTGGCTCCAAAATTTTGACAAAGCTTTAATGGTAAAAAATTATTTAAAAAATTTAATCTTATACCGGTATGCCAAAGGTCGTACAGATACTCAATGCACAATATGGTTTTATAGTATCAAAAGGCCGTACCAGTACACATATATTTGTACCGGTACTCAGATGCCATATTGAATTAAAACATTTATAGTTTCAAAAACTTTTACTAGTAAGCATATAGCCGTACCGGTACTCAATTGCCAAAATGGCTAGTTTGAGTACCAAAACACTTAGAAAATATAGGGATTGAAAATATTGACTTGGAAAATTATTTTGGTTTGAATTCATGTTAATTTGTGAGTAATATCAAGTACCTTAAAATTTTATTTTTTTGCAATCAAGTCATTGTTATATCAAAATATAGGTTTAATAGTATCGAGTTAATACATTCATAAGCTATCATCCATAGCATCCACACAACATACATAAATAAAGCCATACATCATCTACATGATGGCCAATGAAACCCTACTTTACCCATACTCACACAACCGTCGCGCTGAATGGATCCTATCTGGATCACCATAGCCACGGGTTCGTTTTGGACGTACTTGGATCACATTAGCCACAAGTAGTCCTTACCTGAGGTCACTCAGCCTATCAGGTTACTTGAGCTCATATAGCCGTCAAGTTAACTACCTTACCCGAATCACCATAGCCACAGATAGGTTTCTATTCGCACCAATATCACTCAGGCCGTGGGTACTTCAGATGTACTTGTTCACATAGCCCTAAGTACGCATCCCCTTAAAGAGTACCGCAGTATTGACTCTAAGATATTCGAATTCCTTTACAACAACCATAATATAAGGCATGATCCCCGAGCATTCATACACCTCACCAAGAGGTAAGTGGCACCAAGCCAGGCTACCAAGCATATGCCTCAAGGCATTACACCAACCAACATGGTTATCTCTCGTTTTATCATCAACAACCCCTCAATTGCCCACCTGAAACACAAGGACAACATCAACACATTTACCAACCTCTATGATTACTATAAAAAACAAGTCGCCCAATAAGTTATCGAGTTGTTACTCATTTTGCTCGTATAGAGGGACAAAAACCCGATTCTCAATTTTACAACCCTTTTTATCCCATTAGAAGTCAAATGGACAAAATCTCATAATTTTCATCCCCCAAGGCATAAACTCAATATGTTTGGGCAAAATGCCCAGTTAGTATCGGTACTGGTCTTCGCGTACCGATACGATACCCCTGGGTATCGGTATTCACAGTGTATCGGTACCAAAATAGCTCATTAGAATTTTTCTTGGTCTTTGTGTATCGATAAAGGTTGACTCGTACTGATACGAATACGCATGGCATACCGGTACATGTTGAATGTTGTACCATTACCCTAAACAATATTCTTTGACCCAGAACACTTAGGGTACCAGTACAGCTCCCAGTGTACCAGTACTAAAGCCCAAAAATGGCTTTCTAGGCTCAGGAAATCATCTATAAATCCCCCAAAACATACACCATAACCTCATAACTCGATCATACACCTTATGGGTGTTATTTATGATGGTTTACTACCAATTTTAGAGTCTCAACCTTCCCCAAAATGCACCCAACAACCATAAACACCAAATCCAGCAAATCTAAGCATAAAATCAAGCAAGATGACTAATTTATGATCATCAAGAAGAGTAGGAGTCAGAAATGTACTGACCTTATGCCAAAAATCCCCAAATGCCCTCTTACCTTAAGCTCCTTATAACCCTCTCGACTCGGCCTAGATGCCCGACCAAATCGAGTGAGCTACATTAGGTTTGCCAAAGCAAACTGGAGAAAGGTTACAAAAATCTCTTCCATTTTTTCTTTTATCTTGTCTAGATGCAAATTATTAATCTTACATGTACGTGCTCGCAGCAGGTGGAATTTCGAAGAAAACGAATTATAAAAAGGCAACCAATTGCATCATATTCATTACGAGGACTAAAATGTAAATACTTTAAATTATTGAATGAAAATTGAAATTAAGGTTAGCAATACTCAATTAGTCCATTTACATGCCCATATCTCAAATTTTTGGTCAAAAGGAACAACCATATGCATACAATTACGTTTACAATACTTAGCGACTAAACCGCAAGAGACCAAAAACTAGATTCCATGACATTACCTATAAAAACTGCCACCCGTACCAATACAAACACAGCCATACCGATACGGAGCAACCACGCGTACCGGTACACAGTGTTCCGTATCGGTACGCCACATCATCTTGTAAAATATTAAAGCCGTACCGGTACAAGACCTTGGTGTTCTTGTACACGGGTTTTTCCCCAAAAAACAACTTTCCAATAACGAGTTCCGTATCGATACACCTTATCCTGTACCGGTACGCCAAGCTTAAATTGCTTATCCATATCGGTACTTGAATACCCGTACCGATGCTGAAAGCCCTAGTTTACCTAGCCGTATTGATACGGTCCCTTGCGTATCGGTACTCATAGGCTTGTAATGCCATTTTCTAGTGGTTTTTCACTCAAATCTAGATGCATTAAGATCCTAGCAACTTGCATACATGAATATAAACATACAACAATGCATTTAACAGCACTTGCTCCAAGGTTTAGCTACAAAACAAGCTTATGCTACCATATGGTTTAATCTATAGGCATACTCCCTACAACACTCCACCAAACATAACAAAAATGCCCAAATAAACATTTACCAGCACAAGCATCATACCGACATCACTTTAATACCATATTCAACATGTTAAGCTCATCAAAGCATGCCATCCAAGCAAAACCATCTAGATGCATACTTAGGTAACCATATAACGCCAACCATAGGTATCGATGCACATTATGCTAACCAACATCAATCAAACTCCCAAATCACAACATTACACATGCTTAAACCAGGGAAAACAGAATTACATATCCCAAAATCTGTGGTGAACACATTGCCTTATTAACCGGAAACATAAACTGAGTTCATACTCAAAATTGCTTTGCCTCTTAGATCACTATGATTTTGCCTTTGCTGCCCCAAGCCTTAATGCTCTGCATCATTAGGAAAAAGATAGCGTAAGCACACTTGCTTAGTGAGGATGCTCTTAAAACAAGGATGCAGTATAACCCTTGAAAACCAAACACTTGTTTTCAATCCATGCTTACACCTAAGCAAGTTCCAATGATTCCAATTCAAAACATTCATATCGACCATATGCCAAAGATATATTCCACATGCTTAAATCCCAAAGCATTAAAAATAGATTCAACATTAGAACTCTCATATATTGGCAATTATAGTGACCCCAGATAGTCGACCACTATCTTTGATTAGCCGATCTCTAATCTTTAGTTAATCGACCGTTAACCTTACACATCAGATACATGGATGTCCCTTAATGACCGACCATCATCAAGACTACCCCATGCCGATTGCATGACTTTACAACCTTGCCGACCGCAAGCTTTACATCAACAAGGGGAACCGACCGCTCAACCCAAGTGATAACAACACAGTCTGAGTAGCTGACTACCTCAAGTACCCTTAACCATGATCGATTTTCAAGCATATTATAGTGCACTTTATCCTATGACATACCAACTATATCTGAATGTTTTCTCACCTTGCCACATGGCCAATATGTTATTTACAAAACCATTTACTCACTGTTTTACAATGCATTACACAAAATCCCCATATATGCAAATCATATTGCCATAGCAACATCACATTCCCGACCGGAATAAAAACCAATCCTCACCAGCATTTAATATACTTTTAAACTATTATATATGTACTTAAAAATCATGGATTTTCAGTAAGTAAATCCAACCATGTTTACGACTAAAACATGAATTACACATGCTCATATCCGAACCGATATTAAAGAGCAAAGGAGAGAAACTTACTTCCAAGCTTAGGTAAGTGTTTCAAACTTAACCTAAACTTCCAAAACCACTTTCAAACCCTTGAAAGACTTTTAAAATTGTTTCTACTCACCGATTCCACTTTTCCTTGCTTGCTAACGAGAAACAAGCTCCCGACAAGCCTTAAACCACCTTAAGATGCCACGCCTTGATTATCCCCTGTTTTGGCCACACAAAACCAGAGGAAACATGCATTAAAATGCATCCAACTCTCTGTTTCAAACCAAAATCCCGCAGCTCTCAAGATGCCCACTCAAAACTCATCTGAAACTTACCGAAATCAACCTCAAACACTTTTCAATCTTAAACCAGCCATAATATAACGATTCAATACATGAAACTTCATCAATTAACATATAAAACCCTTTTACAACATCATTTTACTTCTAGCAAAATTATACTCCAAAAAACCCAAAAACCATTAACTAACAACCTAACCATTAGAGATTCAACCAATTTCGGGATTCCATTGTTAAAAACAACTTATCCACATTATAATACATCCAAAATAAGATTGAAATCAATCCTTATCCCTGGAAAAGCAGATCTAATTCGAAAATCACAAGATTCCATCAATTAAACCTCAATTAAGCAAAATTCCATAATTAATTAACTAAAACACATTAGAAAACATATATAAAGAGAAGAACTTGGGAATTTCATTAAATAACCTTTCATTAGAGGAGAAGAACAAAACTTACCTCCAATAAGATTTTTGAGAAAGCAAGTTAAAGAATCATTTAGCAAATCAAAGAATTAAGAAACAAGATCATTACCTTGAATCTCTTATAAGAAAAAGAGTGTTTGGCTGAGAGTATTTTGAGAGAGAATATGAGAGAAAAAAAGTTACGTCAAATTGTGATTTGGAAAAATAACTACCTTTTAACTAAATTAGACCAAATGGTAAAATAGCTCCTTAAAGATTCAAAGTTTTGACTCTTTAAAACATTTTTCAAAAATTGCATTTTGGTTACTAGCCAAAATGTCACCCTTACAAAGCTTATTTTCCAAAATTGCTTTCACCAATATTTTTAATATATTAAAATAGGATTTTTAAACATTTTTCCATATTTTTATCTTTCAAAAAATATTTTCTCCCGAATCCGACTTAAATCTCTAACCTAGTCCTCCAGACCGACTAACTAGCCTTAAAACTACTAGGCCCCAAAATCGAGGTGTTACAACTCTCCCCCTCTTAAGAAATTTCGTCCTCAAAATTTACATAGAAGAAAAAGATGTGAAAATTGCTCCAACATATCCGTCTTCCTTTCCCAAGTGGCTTCCTCGACACCTCGATGTCACCACTAGACTTTACCAGTTCTATCGTCTTACCACGTAGAACCTTGTTGCTGGAATCAAGGATTTCTTTTGGCTCCTCATTAAAGGATAAATCTGGTCTCAACTCAATATGCTCCACCGACTTAACATGCGAAGGATCCGACCGATACCTTAGTAATATAGATACATGAAACACATCATGTATTTTCTCAGGCTCGGGATAGGACCAACACGCTCCACGGTCTTATATGGTCCATAAACCTCCGACTATGTTTACCCTTACATCTGAACTGCATCACCTTCTTCCACGGTGATACTTTCAAGGACACACGATCGCCTACCGTATATTCAATTTCCCTACGCTTCAAATTCGCTTAAGATTTTTGCCGATCCGCAGTTGCTTTCAAGCGTTCACGCACAAGCTTAACTTTCTCATCCGTTTCTTTCAACACATGGGGTAAGGAAACATGCTTTTCCCTTATCTCAGCCTAACATAAGGTCGTACGACACCTCCGGACATACAATTCCTCATACGGTACCATCTGAGTACTTGATTGATAGTTGTTGCTATAAGCAAATTCAACCAAAGGTAAATACTTCTCCCAGGTTACTTGGAACTCAATAATGCAACAGCTCAACATATCTTCCAAGACTTGGAAAACACACTCAGACTGTCCATCCGTCTAAAGATGATACGCGGTGCTGAAATTCAACCTTGAACCCAAAGCCTGATGTAAACATCTCCAAAACCTTGCTGTGAACCTCAAATCTCTATTTGAAATAATAGACTTTGGTACCCCGTGCAGACGCTCAATCTCAGCTATGTACAAATCCGCCAACTTATCCAAGGTATACATCGTATGCACTAGCAGAAAATGTGCACATTTATAAACCGATCAACAATCACCCAAATTGAATCCTTTTTAGCCAGTGTCAATGAAAACCCTATCACGAAGTCCATAGTGATTCTCTCCCATTTCCATTTGGAATTCTCAACGGTTGCAACAACCCGGATGAAAACTGATGTTTAGCTTTAACCCGCTGACACACCATACATTTGGACACAATCTCTTCCACATCCTTTTTCAAACCAACCCAAAAATACCTTTCCTTCAAATCACAATACATCTTGGTACTACCCGGATGCATAGAAAAAGGCATAGAATATGCCTCTGTCAAAATAGTGTGCCTAAGCTCCGAGACTTTCGGCACCACTAATCAGCCCTTAAAACACAGAACACCATCCTCATCAAAATGAAAATCTGTAAGCTTAACATCTGCTATGTCCTTAACATGAGGAAAAAAGAATCATCAAACAGATGCTTATCCCTAATCATTTGTGACAACGCAGGCTTAACTTGCAATTCAGCCAATAACCCACCTTCCCGCGTCACACTCAACCTTGCAAACATCGCCCTAAGCTTAACCGCAGTAACATTGGCTTTTCCAGGATGATACTCAATTGTCAAGTCATAATCCTTAAGCAACTCCAACCACCTTCGTTTCCTAAGGTTCAAATCCTTTTGAGACATCAAATATTTTGAACTCTTGTGATCCGTGAAAACCACACACTTCTCACCATAAAGGTAGTGTCGCCAAATCTTCAAGGCAAACACCACAATCGCAAGTTCCAAATCACGAGTTGGATAATTGAGCTCATGAAACTTCAACTGTCTCGACGCATAGGCCACAACCTTTCCATCCTGCATTAGCACACAACCCAAGCCAACATACGATGCATCACTATAAAGTACAAACTCCTTTCCATATTCCAGTTTAATCAACACAGGAGCATGTGTTAAAACTTCCTTCAACTTCTCAAAACCCTATTGTTGCTTCTCCATCTACACAAAAGGAATAATCTTCTGCAGTAACATTGTCAATGGAGATGCAATACTAGAAAACCCCTCGACAAAACGGCGATAATAACCAGCCAACCTAAGAAAACTATGAACATCTGATACGGTCTTAGGTTGTTTCTAATTGAGAATAGCCTTAATTTTCTCTAGATCAAGATGAATGCCCTTCGGGGATACCACATGTCAAGAAACATCACCTCCTTGAGCCAAAACTCGTACTTGCTCAACTTGGCATACAACTAATTATCCTTCAAGACTTGCAACACGATCCTCAAATGCTGATCATGCTCCTCCTCGGTATGAGAGTGCACGAGTATACCATCGATAAAAACCACCACAAACTGATCAAGGTACTCATGGAACACCCTATTCATCATGTCCATGAAAGCCATCGGGGCATTCGTTAAACCAAACGACACTACCAAGAATTTGTAATGCTCGGACCTTGTACGAAACATCATCTTATGAACATCCACATCCTTATCTTTCAACTGTTAATACCCCGACCTTAAATCAATCTTCAAAAACACCGCTGCCCTACGAAACTGATCAAACAAGTCATTAATCTGTGGCAACGGATACTTATTCTTCACCGTCAACTTATTCAACTACCAATAATGAAAGCACATACGCATCGATCCATCATTCTTCTTCACAAAAAGAACCAGAGCACCCCAAGGAGAAACACTTGGTTGAATGAACCCATGATCTAAAAACTCCTGAAGCTACGATTTTAACTCTTTCAGTGCCATCCGATATGGAGCAATAGACACTAAAATTGTACCTTCGTACGTCTCAATACGAAATTCCACCTTCCTATCTAGAGGTAAACCCGGTAACTCTTCAGGAAAAACTTTTGGATAATCACATACAGCCCGAAAGTCCTGCACCCGAACACCATTGGCCTCTGAATTCACAACAATAACCAAATAAGCTTGGCAACCGTTAAACATCATCCTCTCCGCTCGAGAAGCTAAAACAACATTGGACAAGAATTTCAGACTCTCGCTAATGACCACAACTTCATAATCATCGGCCAACTTTAGAGAAATCCTTTTGGACTCACAATCCACCACCGCCTTGTGCTCACCTAACCAATCCATACCCAAGATAACGTCAAAATCATGAAATGGCGACTCCATCAAATCTGCAGTAAAACCATGACCTTGCACCGTCAAAGGACAACGCCTATACAACCTTCTAGTCCTAAAAGAACTAGTTACTAACATGCCAACCTCCAAAATCTCAACAGGAACATTCAGCAATGATGCATGCTCACTTAAAATATATGAATGAGTAGAGCCCAAATCAATCAAAGGAAACAACGACAGAGATTGCAAGGTAACAGTATTTGCGATCACAAACAGTGTTGTTGCACCCCTCATGATGATAATAGATCTGCACTGGCCTACCATTCTCTTATTGTACAGCAACAGCATGAGCCATAGCTCTCTGACCATTCTCGTGGCTCTAAAAATCACCCCTAACATGGCCTCAGCCTGTAGCAGGTACAACAGCACGAACCGATGCATCACCCACAACACGAGGACAGTCACGCTTCATATGACCAGGAGATCTATATATCTAGCAACTCATAGTATTTCCCCAATACTCAGCTGTGTGATGTCTACCACAACGCTCACACTCAGCTACAATACAAACACCTTAATTACCGTGGCCAACACCGCCACCACGCATGTGATCCAACTTATGCTTCTTATCACGAAACCTCCTACTCTGCTTTTTGAAATTACCAAAATCAGCCCCACACTTGTTCGAGCTCATGCTCGAACCTTGTCCTGCTACACTCAAGGACTGCTCAATATCCTTAGTGCGGTTTACAAGCACATCAAAATTTGTATAGTCCGTAGCAAACAGGTATGTTTTGATACCCTTAACCAACCTAAAGCAAAACCTGTTGCACCTCTCAAGATCATCCGGAACCAACTTCAAGGCATACTAACTCAAACGGACAAATTTCACCCCATATTCAGCAACGGACATGCCGCTCTATAACAAGGTCATAAACTCGCGTTTCCTCGCATCTAGATACTAAGGACCAAAATACTTCTTCTTCAAAGCTCTTCGAAAGAACTCCCAAGTTATATCCACCTTCAGAACACTAGCAGTTGTGATCACCCACCAATGATAAGAATCACCATGCAACAATGACACGGTACACCCTAACTTGCGCTCATCATTACATCCCATCTGATTCAGAATACGAACTGCATTCTTCAGCCATCATTCGGCTACTTTGGGGCTCAAACCCCTAAACTCTACACCTCCCAAACTGCAGAGACGCTCTAAAGGTAACCCTGGGTTAACTGCCACAACAGGTGTGGTGCCTGTGCATGCACTCCAGCTATCGCCACTTGGAAAGCTCCCATTATTGCATGAACTAACGGAGTCAAATCACCAAACACTGGTACTTAATGAGCCTAGGGTACACCACCAGCCCCAACATCGGCAGGCGAAACCAACAGAGGAGGAAGAGGTAAAATGTTAGGGGGATTCTGTAACACCCCAATTTTGGGCTTAGTGATTCTGAGGCTTATTAGACGGTCTGGTGGACCGAGTTAAAGATTCGAGTCAGATTTAGGACCGTATATGTTTTGGTAAGATAAAAATATGGAAAATAGTTAAAAATCATCTTTTAATATATATTGATTTTTGGTGGAATCAATATTAGAAAAAGGAATTTGGAAATATGACATTTTGGGTTAGTGACCAAAATGCAGTTTTTGAAAACTATTTTAAAGTGACTAAAATCAAAAGGGTCAAATCCTTAGAATCCTTAAGGAGCTAATCTACCAAGTGTTTGCTGGTGGTTTCTCTCTTCAATTAAATCATTTTAAACATGTGTTTTAAAAGATTGTTATTAAGGATTAAATATATAATGTTAGTTATTAGCTTTTAAAAGAAATTCACGTAACTTTTCCTAAACCTTTTTCTCTCAACTTCTTTTCTTCCAAACACTCAAAATTTCATCAAAATCTAGAGGTAAGGAACTTTTTTCACTCAGATTATTAATTTTAATTTGATTCTTTAACTTTGTTTTGCAAAATCTCATTGAAATCTTATATTTTCTTAGCTTTAAACAAGCCAATTGAAGGAGAAATCACATAACGGGGGTAAGGTCCATGATCTCCTATGTTAAATGGTTCTTTATTGATATTCTCAAGTATTTGATCCTTGATTTATAAGTTGTAATGTGATTTTAATGTTTTATCAATGTTTAATTGCGTTATTTTGGAAATATTGATGAAACATGGTGATTTTCGGAGTGGGTCTATTTTCCAATATTTGAGATTGATTTAATATATGTTTTGGATGTGTTTTGATGTTGATAAGTTGTTTTTATCAATAGAATCCCGAAACTCTTGAATATCTAATTATTTAGGTTGCTAGTTTTGAGTTGTTGTGGATAATATCGAGTTTAATCTTTGCTGGAGATAAAAGGATGTTAGGGAAGGGTTTTTGGGTGTTAATAGATGTTGCTTGATGTCTTGAATTGTTGTTTTATGGCTGGGTTAAGTTTCGGGAGCGTTTGATGATAATTTTGGTATGTTTCGGATGGTTTTCGAGTGGGCAACTTGGGAGTTGCGGGAAATTGCTATTAGGCAATAGTTTGAATGCATTTTAATGCATTTATCCTCTGGTTTTATGTGTTGAAAATAGGGGATAGTCAAGGTGAGGAAGCTTGACGTTGTTTGGTGGCTTGTCGAGAGCTTGGTTTGCGTTGGCAAGGAAGGAAACGGGTATCGGTGTGTGGAAACTTGTTTTTAATGCTTTACAAAGGTTGTTGGGAGTTTAGGGTAAGCCTAAGACACTTACCTAAGCTCGAAAGTAAGTTTCCCTTATTTTGCTCTTGAATATTGGCTTGGATATGAGCATGTTGTTTGCATGTTTTGGCGATAAACATGGTATGATTTAATTACTGGTAATGCATGATTTTGAGTACATATACTGGGGTTTGAAAGTATATTAAATGCTATTGAGCATTGGTTCTCATTCTAGTTGGGAATGGTGTTATTGCATTGGCAATGAGATTTGCATATGTGATGTTTTGTTTAATGCATTGTAAAACAATAAGTAAATGGTTTGAAAATGATATATTGGCTATGTGACAAGGTGAGAAAACAATCGAATATAGTTGGCAAGCCATAGGATTAAAAGTGCACTATAAAATATAAACAAAATCGATCGTGGTCATGGGTCATTGAAGGCAACTCGAACTGTTGGGACATCATTTGGGGCATGCGGTTTAACTAGGCAACCAGTAAAACTCGTAGTTTAACTAGGCGAGGAAATAACATCCCACAGTTTAACTAAGCAAGGATTGTCAAATCTGACGGTTTAGCAAGGCAAAGATGGAAAACTTGCGGTGTAACTAGGCAAGGGTCTTAAGCTCGCGGTATAACTAGGCGAGGGTGTCAAATCTTGAGGTCTAACTAGGCAAGGTTTGGGATATCATGAGGTCTAACTAGGCATGGTATAAGAGATTTGTGTATCCGGTATGTGTATAGGATAGAGGTAGTCTATCCGGGTCACTATAAATGCCAATATCTGTGAAAGTTCATGTGTTTGAACCTTGTTTGTAATGCTTTGGGATTTAAGCATGGATTATTCATAATGCTTTGGGATTTAAGCATGAATTGTTCATAATGCTTTGGGATTTAAGCACGTTTGTTTTAAATGCTTTGGGATTTAAGCATGGATTGTATATGATGTTCAGTGATGATTATTATGTTTTGATTCAGTTGGAATCAAGGAAAAATGCTTAGGTTGCAAGCATGTTTTGGGAAAAGCAAGCATGTGGTTTTTAAATAGTTTTAGTGCATCATTGTTTATGGGCATCCTCACTAAGCATGTGTGCTTACGCTCTCTTTTTCCTAATGATGCAGAGCATTAAAGTTCAGGACAGCAAAGGCAAGGTTTGCAAGGATCCAAGAGATAAACTACTTTTAAGTATGAACTCGGTTTATATTTTTGGTTAATAAGGCAATATGTTCGCCAAGGTTTTTGGGAGTTGTAAATCTGTTGCAATGTGGTTTTTTTAGAATGATTCTATGCTGGTTTTTGATGATGGTTATATGTTGTTTAGCTTGACGTTATTACTTTCCCAATGATAAGGTTGAATGGATGTATAGGTATGCATCTAGAGTTTCCTTGTGGATTGTTATGTCGTGTTGGTTTGACCAAGTTTAGTATGCTATGTTAAGTGTGTTGGCATATTGCTTATGCTGAGAATGGCCTAATTGTGCATTTTGGTATGTTTGGCAAAGTGGTCTAGGAAGCATGCCTCTAGAGTGGTCCTTTGGAAGCTTGGTGTTGTTTTGCTTGCCTAATCTTGGTATAAATGTTAGATTATGTTTATTGAAGTGTTGATATGCATGTTTGAAAGTTGATAAGGGCCAATTGCATCTAGAATTGTGTGAAAAACCAGCTGATCTTGACATTACAGGCCTAGGTGTACCGATACGCGAGGGACTATATCGTTACGCTAGGCAATTAAGGCCAAGGCATTTCGATACAAGCAGAGGTGTTTCGGTACAATCAGGAAAACAAGGCCAGAGTGTATCGATACAGGCATAGGCATTTTGGTATGCCTAGTGGTCACTAGAATTACACTTTTGGAGAAGAGGCTGCGTACCGAAACACCAAGGGGCCGTATCGGTACGATTTGTAATGATTTTAAACCGTATTTTATGCTCGAAGTAACGTACCAGCATGGGCCTCTCTGCATCAAAACGATGTGTTCATAATCGTATTTTTACAAGTCTCAGCGTATCGATACATATGTCGTTAAATCAATTAATGTCATGGAAGGCCAGTTTTGTTTTCTTTCGTTTTAGTCCCTTATTCTTGTTTTGCCAATTATTTGAGCATGGATGATCGTCTGAAGATGTTTTTTAACATATAAGTATGAAATGAACCTAATTAAAGGTTGGTAACTTAAAAAGTTGAAAAGTCCTTTTATATTGCTGAATTTACATTTTGGTCCCTAAACTGTGTTGTGGCCAATTGGATGTTGTTACGATGCCCGATTGAGATGAGTGCTCACCTATGAATAGTATGATCATGCAGGAAAGCATTAATGCATCTAGACAAGATAAAAAAAGATGCATTTTTGGTTTAATCTTTCCGGTTTACTTTGATAAACCTAATGTAGCATGCTTAGACCTATTTTGCGACTAGACCGGGTAGAGAGGGTTACATTTGTTGGTATCAGAGACAGGTTTGCAAAAAGTTGGGATGTTGTTGCTTGTTTAGTTGATGTTGTTTTAACTGCACGGTGGTTGTGTATATGAACGGTGATTGTTTAATATCAATGTTGGGGTATGGTTTGGGAGCACATTTCCTATTGTCGAGGTTTTGAAAAATTTTATAAAGTTGTCTTGGATCCTTTGCCTAATGCTAGCCTAACTCTAACGCTTTTTATGTTCTTGTTAGCGTGGTTCGATGTGAGTTTCGTGTAATGGCTGGTGGTGCCGGAGTTGGGCAGAATAGTGATGTGCAAAGGAATCTCTCTGATGTTTTACCTCCTCCTCTAGTGGTCCTCCAATTGATGTTGGGGCAGGTGGTGTACTACAAGCTCTTTGAGTGTCAATTTTTGGTGATTTGACCCCGTTGGTCCAAGCGGTGATGACAGCTTTTTGAGTAGCGATGGCTGGAGTACAAGTGCAAGCACCGGCACCTGTTGTGGTGGTTGAACAAGGTTTGTCCTTAGCTAGTTCTGGGCAGGCAGCGAGTGTGAGCTCGGGTAAGAAAGCGGCTAATTTTGGCTATTCTAGGAAGCAGAATAGGAGATATCGTGTTAAGAGGATAAGTTAGGTCACAAGCGTGGTGACAATATTGGTCAGGGTAACCAGGGAGTTCATATGAGGGCTGAGTGTAAGCGTTGTGGTATATGTCACACGGGTGGTTGTTGGGGAAATGCCATGAGTTGCTGGAAATGTGGGTCTTCTAGTCACCTGAAGCGTGATTGTCTTTTTGTTGCAAGAACTACACCAGTTCAGGAGGTTGTTGGGTGACCAAAGAATGATGGACAGGCGCAGAGCTTTGTTTGTCAAGAAGGTCACAAAGACGTAGATGTGATCGCAGGTACTTTCAATTTGCAATCCTTTTCATTGTTGTCTTAGGTTAATTTGGGGCCTACGTTTTCATATATGTCAAGTGAGTATATGTTTGATGAATTCTCCTGAACTATTAGTAGGGTTGGCATGTTAATTGCCGTGTATGAGGTGAACGTTGTTTGCTTGAGAGTTCTTTTTTGAGGTTCTAGTGTGATTAAAGCTAGTTGGGTTTTAGACTACTAGCAGTTGTGGTTGTTTGTGGGGGTGTTGAATGTGCTAATGACATTTGAGATGATGTCGTGTTGGGTATTCTCTAAATACCTGCTTTTGGATAGTAGTCAGAGTAGTGGTGTTCTCGTGTACTGTGGTACCGAGAATGTTATAAGTGAGTGTGGACGTTGATCATGCACAATGCAAAAACACTTATATGTATATATATAAATATGTTAGTACATGCATACATCTTTGGGCGTGACACTAGAAGTATTGCTTCCATATGCATAGGCATCTAGGATGACATGTAAGAAATCATGCATACATATGTCCACACTTACGCATAACATTTTGGAGGTAGAAGTAGTGATAGTAGCTAGTTCTTCTGGTGTGTTGGTTACGTTTAGAACGTTGCATAGGCAGTGTCCTTGGGTGGTACAAGTTTATGAGTTGCCTTAGAGATAGTGGAGTTGCCATTCCATGGTTTTAATGTGTTTTGGGTATGGGATGGTTGAGTGAGCACAAGACGATTGTGGGTGTGGATCCAAAAGGGGGTTTCTTTGAGATTAGTTGGTGATTTTGAAGTTGTGTAATTGGGAAGAATATAGAATTCTTGTCCAATGTTGTGGAGGCTGCTCAAGCGTAAAGGATGTCACAAGGAGGTTGCAAGCTTATTTAGTTGTTGTGGTGAGTCTTGAGGTTAAGGGTGTTCCATGAATATCTTGATTAGCTCATTATGGTGTTTATAGATGATATTCTCGTGTGCTCTCGTACCAAGAAAGAACATGATCAACAATTGCGGGTTGTTTTTTAAGTGTTGAATGGTAATCAGTTGTACGTCGAGCTGAGCGAGTGTGAGGTTTAGGCTTAGGGAAGTGGTGTTATTTAGTTGTGTGGTTCCCGCAGAAGGTGTTCATGTTGACCCACAGAAGATTGAAGTTATTCTCAATTGGAAGCCACCTAAGTCTGTATCAGAGTGTGTAGTTTTCTTGGGTTGGCTGGTAATTATCGTCGCTTCGTTGAGGGGTTCTCGAGTATTACTACACTGTTGACTAAGTTGTTACAGTAGAATGTTCCTTGTGTGGACGGAGAAGTAGTAGCACAGTTTTGAGAAGCTGAAGAAAGTTCTAACGCATGCTCCTGTGTTGATTTAGCCTGAATCCGGGAAGGAGTTTGCGGTTTATAGTGATGCGTCATACGTTGGCTTAGGTTGTGTGCTAATACAGGATACAAAGTTGTGGCCTTTGCATCGAGCCAGTTGAAAGTTCATGAGTGCAATTATCCAACTCATGATTTTGAGCTTGTGGCTGTGGTCTTTGCTTTGAAAAATTGGCGACATTACCTCTATGGTGAGAAGTGCGTGATCTTTACGGATCACAAGAGCTTGAAGTATTTGATGTCTCAGAAAGATTTGAATCTTATGCAACGTAGGTGGTTAGAGTTGCTTAAGGATTACGACTTGACCATTGAGTATCATCTTGGTAAAGCTAATGTAGTGGCGGATGCATTAAGTCGTAAGGTTACGGTTGAGCTTCGAGCTATGTTTGCAAGGTTGAGTGTCACGCGAGAGGGCGGTTTGCTGGTTGAACTGCAGGTTAAGCCTATGTTATCATAGTTGATTAAAGATAAGCAATCGTACGATGATTCGTTGGTTGAGCATGTTAAGGATATAGCATAGGGTAATCTACCAGATTTTCATTTTGATGATGATGGATTTTTGTGCTTCAAGGGTCGAATAGTGGTGCCGGATGATCCAGAGTTGAGGCACACTATCTTGGCAGAGGCACACTCTAGTCCTTTTGCTATGCATCCTGGTAGTGTTAAAATGTGATTTGAAAGATGCATACTACTGGGTTGGGTTGAAAAAGGATGTGGCTGAGTTTGTTTCCAAGTGCATGGTATGTCAGCGGGTTAAGGCTGAACATCAATTTCCATCCGGGTTGTTGCAACCGTTGAAAATTCTAGAGTGGAAATGAGAGAGAATCACCATGGATTTTGTAACAAATTTGCCGTTGACACCGTCTAAGAAGGATTCTGTTTGGGTGATTGTTGACCGGTTCATAAAGTGTGCACATTTCCTACCAGTGCATACAACGTACACCTTGGACAAGTTGGCCGATTTGTATATAGCGGAGATTGTGCACTTGCATGGTGTACCTAAATCCATTGTTTGAATAGTGATCTGAGGTTTACAGTAAGGTTTTGGAGGAGTTTGCACTAGGCCTTGGGTTCGAGGTTGAGTTTTAGCACTACGTATCATCCTCAGTTGGATGGGCAGTCTGAGCGGGTTATCCAGGTTTTGGAGGACATGCTAAGATGTTGTATCACAAAGTTCCAAGGAACCTGGGAGAACCATTTGCCTTTAGTTGAGTTTGCTTACAACAATAGTTATCGGGCGAGTATACAGATGGCACTTATGAGGCGTTATATGGCTGGAGATATAGTACGCCCTTATGTTGGGCTGAGGTGGGGGAAATGCATGTTACCCTACCGGATGTGTTGAAAGACAGAGATGAGAAGGTTAAGCTTTTATGCGACCGGTTGAAAGCAGCTTTAGATCGGCATAAATCTTACGCAGATTTGAAACGTAAGGATGTTGAATATGGGGTGGGCGATCGCATATTCTTAAAAGTGTCACCATGGAAAAAGGTGATGAGATTCGGATGTAAGGGTAAGCTTAGTCTGAGGTTCATTGGACCATACGAGGTTATTGAGCGCGTGGGTCCTATGGCATACCGGTTGAGGTTGCCTTCCGAGTTGGAGAAAATTCATAATGTGTTCCATGTTTCAATGTTGAGGAGATATCGATCAGATCCATCGCATGTTGTGCCGGTAAAGGATGTGGAGTTGAAGCCGGATCTATCCTTTGATAAGGAACCCATAGAGATCCTCGATACCAGCAAGAAAGTCCTACGTGGTATGACGATAGAGCTCGTGAAGGTCATGTGGTGACACTGAGGTGTTGAGGAAGCTACTTGGGAAAGCAAGGCGGATATAAAGGAACAATTTCCGCACCTATTTCTCCAGGTAATTTCGAGGACGAAATTTCTTAAGTGGGGGAGAGTTGTAACACCCGTTTTTGGGCTTAGCGGTTTTCAAGTTTATTAGACGGTCCAGTGGACTGGGTTAGAGATTCGAGTTGGATTTGGGACCGTATATTTTTAGTAAGATAAAAATATAGAAAATAGTTAAAAATCATCTTTTAATATATATTGATTTTTGGTGGAATCAATTTTAGAAAAAGGAATTTGGAAATATGATATTTTGGGTTAGTAACCAAAATGCAATTTTTGAAAACTGTTTTAAAGTGACTAAAATCAAAAGCGTCAAATCCTTAGAATCCTTAAGGAGGTAATCTACCAAGTGTTTGCTGGTGGTTTCTCTCTTCAATTAAATCATTTTAAACATGTGTTTTAAAAGGTTGTTAATAAGGGTTAAATATCTAAAGTTAGTTATTAGCTTTTAAAAGAAATTCACGTAACTTTTCCTAAACCTTTTATGTCAACTTCTTTTCTTCCAAACACTAAGAATTTCATCAAAATCCAGAGGTAAGGAACTCTTTTTACTCAGATTATTGATTTTAATTTGATTCTTTAACTTTGTTTTGCAAAATCTCATTGAAATCTTATATTTTCTTAGCTTTAAACATACCAATTGAAGGAGAAATCACATAACAGGGGTAAGGTCCGTGATCTCCTCTGTTAAATGGTTCTTTATTGATATTCCCAAGTATTTGATCCTTGATTTATAAGTTGTAATGTGATTTTAATGTTTTATCAATGTTTAATTGAGTTGTTTTGGAAATATTGATGAAACATGGTGATTTTCGAAGTGGATCTATTTTCCAATATTTGAGATATATTTAATATATGTTTTGGATGTGTTTTGATGTTGATAAGTTTTTTATCAATAGAATCCCAAAAACTCTTGAATCTCTAATTATTTAGGTTGCTAGTTTTGAGTTGTTGTGGAGATCATCGAGTTTAATCTTTGCTGGAGATAAAAGGATGTTACAAAAGGGTTTTTGGATGTTATTAGATGTTGGTTGATGACTTGAATTGTTGTTTTATGGCTGGGTTAAGTTTCGAGAGCGTTTGATGATGATTTCGGTATGTTTCGGATGGTTTTCGAGTGGACAACTTAGGAGTTGCGGGAGATTGCTGTTAGGCAATGGTGTGAATGCATTTTAATGCATTTATCCTCTGGTTTTATGTGTAGAAAACAGGGGATAGTCAAGGTGACGAAGCTTGACATTGTTTGGTGTCTTACCAGGTGCTTGATTGGCGTTGGCAAGAAAGGTGAGGCGTATCAGTGAGTGGAAATTGGTTTTTAATGCTTTACAAAGGTTTGTAAAGGTTGTTGGGAGTTTAGGGTAAGCGTGAGACACTTACCTAAGCTCAGAAGTAAGTTTACCTTGTTTTGCTCTTGAATATCGGCTTGGATGTGAGCATTTTGTTTTAATGTTTTGGTGATAAACATGGTATGATTTAATTACTGGTAATGCATGATTTTGAGTACATATGCAGGGGTTTGAAAGTATATTAAATGCTATCGAGCATTGGTTTTCATTCTGGTTGGGAATGGTGTTATTGCATTGGCAACGAGATTTGCATATGTGATATTTTATTTAATGCATTGTAAAACAGTAAGTAATTGGTTGTAAATGGTTTGAAAATGATATATTGTCTATGTGACAAGGTGAGAAAAAAATCAGTTATCGTAGGCATGCCATAGGATTAAAAGTGCACTATAAAATATGAATAAAATCGATCGTGGTCATGGGTCCTTGAGGTATGGCGGTTTAGCAAGGCCACCCTGACTGTTGGGACATCATTTGGGGCATGCGGTTTAACTAGGCAACCCAAATGGATGATAATCTTGTGGTTTAACTAGGCAAGGAATAAAACTCACGGTTTAACTAGGCGAGGAAATAACATCTTGCAGTTTAACTAGGCGAGGATTGTCAAATCTTGCTGTTTAGTAAGGCAAAGATGGAAAACTTGCTGTGTAACTAGGCAAGGGTCTTAAGCTCACGGTATAACTAGGCGAGGGTGTCAAATCTTGCGGTCTAACTAGGTAAGGTTTGGGATATCATGCGGTCTAACTAGGCATGGTATGAGAGATCCGTGTATCTGATATGTGTATAGGGTAGAGGTAGTCTATTCGGGTCACTATAAATGCCAATATATGTGAAAGTTCATGTGTTTGAACCTTGTTCGTAATGCTTTGGAATTTATGCATAGATTGTTCATATGCTTTGGGATTTAAGCACGGTTTGTTTTAAATGCTTTGGGATTTAAGCATGGATTGTATATGATGTTAAGTGATGATTATTATGTTTTGATTCAGTTGGAATCAAGAAAAAATGCTTAGGTTGTAAGCATGTTTTGGGAAAAGGAAGCATGTGGTTTTTAAATGGTTTTAGTGAGTCATTGTTTATGATCATCCTCACTAAGCATGTGTGCTTACGCTCTTTTTTTCCTAATGATGCAAAGCATTAAAGTTCGGGGAAGCAAATGCAAGGTTTGCAATGATCCAAGAAAGTATGAACTCAGTTATGTTTTCGGTTAATAAGGCAATGTGTTCGCCAAGGTTTTTGGGAGTTGTAAATTCGTTGCATTATGGTTTTTTTAGAATGATTCTATGCTGGTTTATGGTGATGGTTATATGTTTTTTAGCTTGACGTTATTACTTGCCCAAGGATGAGGTTGAATGGATGTATAGGTATGCATCTAGAGTTTCCTTGTGGATTGTTATGTCGTGCTAGTTTGACCAAATTTAGTATGCTATGTTAAGTGTGTTGGCATGATGCTTATGCTGAGAATGGCCAATTGTGCATTTTGGTATGTTTGGCAAAGTGGTCTAGGAAGCATGCCTCTAGAGTGGTCCTTTGGAAGCTTGATGTTGTTTTGCTTGCCTAATCTTGGTATAAATGTTAGATTATGTTTATTGAAGTGTTGATATGCACATTTGAAAGTTGATAGGGGCCAACTACATCTAGAATTGTGTGAAAAACTAGCTGATCTTGACATTACAAGCCTAGGTGTACCGATATGCAAGGAACAGTATCGGTACGGCTAGGCAATTAAGGCCAAGGCATTTCGGTACAGGTGATAAGTGTTCAAAAGTACTATTTTTCTTACCTTTTTTACTCATATTATTTTTAGACTTAGGCTCATATTAGTTGCATAATTAGCCATTCATGCATTAATCCATGTTTCCTTCCATCGTTGAGCTTGATTACATAACTTGGTAGTTTTTGTAGGAAAAGATGCTGCTTTGGTGTGTTTTGTGTGTATGTGCAGAATCACTTGCCAAAGCAAGGCTAGAACTAGTTGCCAGGGCAATGCATGAAGGAGATGCCGAGCCAGTTGCCGGGCAATTGTCGACAAAAGAATAAGGTGATATGGTAGTCAAAATTGATGACTAGACAAGCCCAAGATGACGTGGAGCAAAGCTAAATCCCAAAGGAGTTTGATTTCCATGAAGAGGTTAAAGAAGAATTAAATCCCAAGAAGATAGGAGAAGTTCTAGAAGGAATATAATTATAATAAAGAATTATATTCTTTAAAGATAATTTAATTCCAACTGAACTTCATCCTCAAAGAAGGACTTTGACCTAGCCCTATAAATTAAAGGCCATGCCGTCAACTCCAAAGGGAGAGAGGGGAGAGGAATTTCGACAAATCCAAGCGGGAGAGTAGAGAGAATTTTTGACAAGCTTCAAGGGGGAGATCTCGACAAGAAGGCTTCATCCATTCCTCATCTTTTTCTTTCTTGTTCAATTAGGTTCATGCTAGGAATTCTTTGTCTTGTGTTTCTTTGGAACCTAGCCATGAACTAAACCTATTTGGCTATGGTTATTGTGTTTTTTGGTTGTGAGAAACAATTGGATTTTGTTTAGGTAATAAGAGTTTGCACTTTCTATTCAAGGTTTATTCATTCTTGGTTCTTATTCTTGTTTGCGAGTGAATTGGGAGAGGATCTCGTAACTTCATCTATTTATCTAATATCGGGAGAGTTAGATTCAAGAAACGAATGAGTATGATCTTTATTCAATCTATTGATGGTGAAGATTAATCCGGCTTAGGAATAAGTTAAGGATTTCAACGGCTAAGAAGAGCGCAAGATTGGTTGTTGTTCACCCTTGATTCACACAGGGATGTATTATCAAGGCATGCACAAGTAGCTAGAGTTTTGACTTAGGGATAAGAAGAAACCATTGAAGAACGCTCTGCCGAACCTTGAAGTTGCTGCCCATACGCCCAAGTAGTTGCCCAACTAGTCGCCCAGGCAACCATCGATTAGTCGCCAAGGCAACCCCATTGTGCAAGTTGCCACGGCAACTGAGTTGCTCTTGCACTCTTTTACCAAGACGATCCAATCGGCTATCACACCTCAACTCACGATAACCTGGCCTATCTCTCTTATTTGATCTCATCTATTCTTTTACTTTATTGTTTTCTAGTTTAGTTATTAGTTAAACTCTTATAATCTTCTATTTGTGTTTTTACTTTTTACAGTGCAAGAGATTAGATTCTTGAAGTGGCACCAATCCCTATGGAGATGATATCTTTTATACTATAACTTGCGACGTGTATACTTGCACAATTGCGTAGCACTTATTACGCGTAACAAGTTTTTGGCGCCGTTGTCGGGGATTGGCAATAGCGACATTATTTTTATTTTCTTGCATTTTTTATTTTTCTTGTTTAAGATTCAAAGGGTTAACAAAATTTGGTTTTGTATTGGTATATGACCAGGGCGAGACCGATTACACGTGAATATCCCTTTGATCCAAAAATCGAACGAACCTTACAAAGACTTAGACGAAGGTTAAGAGTAGCAATGGCTAATCAAGACGACAATATGAATCAAGATGTACCAGCAGGAGGAGGAGTGATTCTTGCACGAAACAAAACTATTCGAGACTATCTTGAATAAGATCTTGATGGACTTAATCCAGGAGTTGTCGCACCTGAAATTGAAGCCGACCACTTTGAGTTGAAACCGGTGATGTTTAATATGATCAACACAATTGGTCAATTTGGCGGCTCAGCAACTGAAGATGCACGACAACATCTTAAATCTTTCCTCGAGATTTGCAACTCATTCAAAATACACAGAGTCACCCCCGATGTTTTACGATTAAGATTATTCCCCTATTCACTGAGGGATAGTGCGAAAACATGGTTGAATAGTATTCCTGCCAGATCAATAGGATCTTGGACTAATCTTTGTCGTGATTTCCTTGCACGATTTAATCCTACAAATTTGACTGATAAGCTTCGTAACGACATTACTTCTTTTCGGCAGGCAGATAATGAATCCATGTACGAGGCTTGGGAGCGATACAAAGAACTTCTACACAAATGCCCCCTACACGGATTCCTAGTGTAGACACAAGTAACAATGTTTTACAACGCTGTGAATACACCAACAAGGATGATGCTAGACGCCTCGGCAAGCGACATACTCCTAGATGCAGTGCAAATTCTAAACAGGCTGGCCAAGAATGATTATCAATTCCCCTCTACTAGAAGAGGAGGAGTTAGATGCAAAGCCGCAATGCATGAACTAGGATCATCAGACTCAATTTCGGCACAATTGGCTACCTTAACCAAGATGGTCCAGAACATGCAGAAACCAAACAACACACATGAGGTCAAGGTAATGGATTCTTTTTGTGAGTTATGTGGTGGTAACCATGATTCTTCTGAATGTATGCAGAATCCGGAATCCAGCTTCTATGTGGGGAATTACAACCGGAACAACAATGTGATGTCCAATACATACAATCCAGCTTGGAAGAAGCACCTGAATTTTTCATGGAGTAATCCCAACAATGCTCTAAACCCTAACAATCAGAATGCACAAGCATCGGGATTCCAGCAGAATATGCCACGGCAGCAGTTGCCGCAGCAACAACCGACAACATCTAGTTCTTTAGAAAATTCTCTCAATGCTTTTATGTTGAAAATTGAATCTTATATGGCTGAGAATAGTAACTTCATAAAAAGAACTGATGCTTTTATTAACAGGACCGAGATGAGATTGCAAAACCAAGTCGAACAATTAGCTCAAAACCTGAGTACTAGACCATAAGGAGGTTTACCTAGCGATACTGAAGTCGCAAGAGGAACTGGCCATGAGCAATGTAAGGTGATCACCACTAGAAGTGGCCAACAACTTAAAGAGGCTCAAGCTCGCTCACCAAACAAAACTCCACAAAAAGATCAAGATGAACCCAGCGACAAAACCTCAGAAGACGAACCAGGAATTGTCGCGGCAACAGACAATAAGCATGCCTCGGTAACCAACGATAAGCATGCCTCGGCAACCAACGATAGGCATGCCACAACAACCCCAGTTGATGGTGCCTCAGCAACTCCAGTTGTTCCAGCAATGCCATCAATCAGATTCCAGACCAATGAAAGGATCAAAGATATCTGACTTCCACCACCATTCCCACAAAGGTTGAAGCGACAAAAGCAAGAATATCAATTCAAGAAGTTTCTTGATATCCTAAAGCAAGTCCACATCAACCTACCATTGGTGTAAGCAATTGAACAAATGTCGAACTATGTCAAGTTCCTTAAAGACATTGTGTCCAAGAGAACAAGGCTAGGAGAGTTTGAAACAGTTGTCGCAACAGAGGGATGCATGGCCATGTTGCACAATCGTATGCCACCCAAGTTGAAGGATCCCGAAAGTTTCACAATACCCTGTTCCATTAGAAACCACTATGTCGGGAAAGCATTATGCGACCTTGGGGCTAGCATAAACTTGATGCATATATCAGTTTTCCATAAACTAGGAATCGGGAAGGCAAGACCTACAACAGTTATGCTATAGCTAGCCGACAGATCCTATGTGCATCCAGAGGGAAAAATCGAAGACATACTGGTAAAAGTTGATAAATTTATTTTTCCCGCTGACTTTATTATTTTGGATTGTGAAGCAGATGAGCATGCACCTATCATTCTCGGGAGACCATTCCTAGCAATAGGGAGAACCTTGATCGATGTTGAAAAGGGAGAACTCACAATGAGGGTGAATGACCAGCAAGTTAAACTAAATGTGTTCCAAACACTAAGGCACGCCGATGATCTAGAAGAATGCCAACTTCTTCATGCCACAGCAGAGTTTAACTTCGATGAGGAATTTAGTTGCCTCGGCAACTATATTGCCGATCAAGAGGAACCTAAGGAGTATGAAGAACTGATCGATGAGGAACAACAAGAAAAGGTAAATTGGCTAGTCAATCGACCAGGTACATACTTTGAACCACTAGATTACTCAGGTAAGGAAGGTAAGCTCAAAAAGCCCTCTATTCAACAACCACCAATTCTTGAGTTGAAACAGTTGCCAGAGCAACTAAAATATGCATACTTAGGAACCAATAATACATTGCCTGTAATTATTTCGTGTAAGTTACAGCCTGAGCAGGAAAAGAAGCTGATCAAAATGTTGATGCTACACAAGAAGGCAATAGGGTGGACAATTGCCGACTTTAAGGGAATTGGCCCGGCAGTGTGCATGCACAAGATTTTGTTGGAAGATGATCACAAACCTTCAATTGAGGCCCAGAGGAGACTGAATCATGCCATGAAAGGGGTTGTAATGAATGAAATCATCAAGTGGCTTGATGCCGGCATTATATACCTTATCTCTGATAGTACATGGGTAAGTCCAGTACAATGTGTACCGAAAAAATGGAGGTATAACGGTGGTAAGTAATGAAAACAAAGAAATCATTCCAACCAGGACTGTGACCGATTGGAGGGTTTGTATGGATTATCGAAAGCTAAACGAAGCCACTAGGAAAGATCACTTCCCATTACCCTTTATTGATCAAATGCTTGACCGTCTTGCAGGTAAACCTTTTTATTGTTTTCTTGACGGTTATTCAGGTTACAATCAAATTACCATAGCACTAGAAGATCAAGAAAAGAAAACCTTCACGTGCCTATATGGTACTTATGCTTTCCGAAGGATGCCGTTCAGATTGTGTAAAGCCCCGACAACCTTCCAAAGATGCATGATGGCACTCTTTTCAGACATGGTTGAAGACTTCCTTGAGATCTTCATGGATGATTTTTCTATTTTTGGGAATGACCTCGGCAACCATGGATGCGCATGCCTTGACAACCCTAGAGGCACACGCCTCGGCAATTTTGGGAGCAGTCGACATGGCAGCACATGCCTCGGCAATACCCTAGTACGCGGATTTAGTTAATTTCCTTATTTGTGGTATTTTACCTTATGGCCTTCCTCACCAAGGGAAGAAGCAGTTTCGCCATGATGCTAAGCATTACTTTTGGGACGAGCCTCTTTTGTTTAAACAATGTGCAGATCAGGTTATACGTCGATGTGTCCCTGAAGAAGAGCAGCAGAATGTACTCCGATAATGCCATTCATCACCTTATGGAGGACATTTTGGAGGAACTCGTACCGCAGCCAAAGTTTTGCAATCCAGTTTGTATTGGCCAACACTGTACAAAGATGCCCAAGACTTTTACAAGCAATGCGATCGTTGCCAGAGGACGGGAAATACCTCTAAACGACATGAGATGCCGCTCTAAAACATCATCGAGGTGGAATTGTTCGATGTGTAGGGGATCGATTTTATGGGACCTTTCCCATCTTCATTCAGTAACGTCTACATTCTACTTGCCGTTGACTATGTGTCTAAATGGGTTGAGGCAACTGCAGTTCCCAACAACAATTCCAAGACCGTGCAACGATTCTTGCAGAAAAACATATTTACACGGTTTGGGATGTCGAGAGCAATTATCAGTAACGTAGGTAAGCATTTTGACAACAAACTTATTGCCAAGATGTTGCAACGCTTTGGTGTATCACACAAGATTGCCACGGCATATCACCCACAAACCAATGTCCTAGCAGAAATTTCCAACCAAGAATTGAAGGGTATACACGATAAAGTTGTAAATCCCTCTAGGAAGGATTGGTCATTAAGACTAGATGACGCACTTTGGGCATATCACACTGCATTCAAAACACCCTTAGGTATGTCCCCCTTCCGACTTGTCTATGGAAAAACATGCTATCTACCTGTGGAAATCGAACACAAGGCATATTGGGCAATCAAGACCATGAATATGGATTGGGAAAGTTCTGGACAAAAGCGTTTGTTGGACCTCAACGAGATAGAAGAATTTTGTGCACTCGCTTATAACAATGCACGAATCTACAAGGAGAAAACAAAGTAATGGCATGACAAGAAACTATTACCGCGACAATTCATGCTAGGGCAACTAGTTCTTTTATTCAATTCTCGGCTAAAACTTTTCCTGGGAAAACTGAAATCAAGATGGTCGGGACCATTCGAAGTTGTCAAACCATTCTCCCATGGTGCCGTGATAATCAAGTCCATCACTGACAAACATGAACTCAAAGTTAATGGACAAAGATTAAAGCACTACAATGGTGCCTATGTGGAAAGTAACAAAGAAGTGGTCACTTAGGAGATGCATGAGCATGCTCTCCTTTCGATATTTTATTTATTTTTTATTTATTTTTATTTTAATTTTTTTTGAAATTTTTAATTTTTAATTTTTATTATTTTCGATTATTTGCTCTTTTAGGATAGATTTATTTTCTTTAAGATTAAAACTACATCTTTCATATTTATCTTTTTAAGTTTAAGAATCCCTTTACACATCTTTCTTTATTTTCTTTTATTAGTTTATCTTTAATTTTAATCCTTATTTGATTTATCTTTGAATTGTAGGAAAAGAGTTCAAGATAAAGAGGAATTTTGATTCAAGAAGGAAACTTCTTCAACAAGGAAATTAATGGGCTGAATCTAAGGCTTATATAAAGCCTCCAACTTACCCTAAATAAACCCCATAGCCGTCACCCTTCCCCTAAACCAAAACCCTCTTTTTCTCCTTTCCAAAATTAATCCCACCCACCATATTTACTACACATCTTTTCTATATAACCCATCACCCTTAACTTCCAAGAAACCTATTCCTACTTTTCATCTTGCAACTCTTTAGTTTCTTTTATTTTCTTTTCTTTGTTTTTTACAAAACTCACAACCAACATCATCCATGGCATCCAAATAAATTTTTGGTTCATCCAAGTTCCTCCAAAGAACAAAGATTAAGAAGTTTGCTACACCGGTGGTTCAAGAAAGATTTCACTCCAAGTTTGAAAGCCGGAAGATTTGCGAAGAACAAGGCTTTGAATACTCCAACTCTCATTAAGATTTCGGCCTTGAACCATTCATCTTCGAGAGGATTGCACATCAAAAGTGGCAGATCTTTTGCCATCAATCGGAATAGGGTAACATCTCATGGGTAAGAGAATTCTATGCTCACTCACATAACCTGGATAATCCTTATGTTTTTGTTCGTGACAAGGCCATACTCATAAGCCCCGAAAACATCAACACCTTTTACGGGCTCTACATTGAGAAGAACGAGCATCAAGCCTTTGTTGATCAACTCACGCCCAAGCAACTCAACAAGGTGCTTCAAGAACTCACTCTACCGGGAACTTATTGGAACGACGATAAATACAAGGGCACGGTAAATCGCCTTCGGCTTAAACCCGAGGCAAAACTATGGAATAAGTTTGTTAAAACTTCTTTAATACCTACCACACACAATACTACCGTTGATATACCGCGTCTTTTGCTCATACATTCTATCTTGCACAATCGCATCATTAACATTGGAAAAATTATTTGTGATGAGATTTTTGTATGTAGCTCAAAAGACAAGGGTTCTCTTTTCTTCCCTTGCTTAATTTCCAATCTTTGCAAGGAGATGCATGTCCCAAGTGAGTCCACCGATGAAAAGGCCCTACCAAAGTCCGGTTGGAATCAAGCACAAATTTGAAAGCTAATGGGAGAGGCACCGGTAAAATCCTCAAGGCCTCCAATTACCACGGCAACCCCTGCCGCCTCGGCAACCCCTAATGCCCAAGCACATAATGCCCGGGTAACTCAGCCATCAACCCCGGGACACTTTGAAGCACTCTTGCAACCATTGGCAAGCCACCTTAGGCAAATTGAAGACCGGCAACTAATGTTCATGCGGTACATGAAGGAGCACAACAATGTCATCACCCAAGTCATCCTAGAAAAGTACCCGGATAGCCGCGTGTCATTCCCAATCTTTCCGGCCGAGATGATTGCCACGACAACCAATGAAGCAGTCGCCACGACAACTGCAACAGATGATGCCGCGGCAACCTACACCGCGCCTGCCAAAGCAGATGCCACGGCAACCAACCCTGAAGATGCCACGGCAACCAAAGCTAAAGATGTCCCGGCAATCACTGCAAACGCCAAAGGTAAAGCATCTATGCCCGAATCAACTCGTACGAAATCATTGTCTGGTTTTTCAGAGTCGGACGAGTCCTCCATTGCACCAACAAATACCGCACCAATTGAATCCTCCAAGCGAAAAGCCAATGACATTGATGAAGAGGACGATGAGGACAACCCCGTACGAGGATCGATTCCACCATCGACAACAAGGAAACAACCATCGCGTTCAAGCAAGAGAATCAAGACACCGACCAAAAGGAAACTAATCATCCACGATGATGAACTCTCGGAGTAAGTCCTCATTTGCATTTTACTTTTCTTTATTTTTATTTCTCTTTAATGCATGCATTGAGGACAATGCCTCACTCGAGTTTGGGGGGGATTGTTATTAGTTAGTTACCATGTTTAGTTGCATTTATCTTAAGTATTGCATTTAGTATACATAAATTGCTTGCCATGCCTTTAGTTGGAACAAGAATTGCCTAGATTTGATGAATATCCGATGATGACTTTGCCAATGCACTTAATTGATAGAATTTTTATTCTAGGATAACCATGGAAACACTTAGAATTTTACTAAGATGCCAAATTTTGATGAAACACTGTTGTGGTTTGATTGATTTAAGGATTGCTAGTGAACTTAGGTTGATAGTTAAAAAAATTGGGGGATTAGAATAAAAATTGGATAAATGCTAGAGGTGCCCGAAATTGGCTCTAGCATGTGCTAAAAATTTGATTGCTAGAGGTGCCCGAAATTGGCTCTAGTATGTGCTAAAAAATTGATCGCTAAAGGTGCCCGAATCCGGCTCTAGTCGAATAAATTAATTAACTTAAGAAAACTAAAAACAAAACACTAAAGGTGCCCAAAATCGGCTCTAGTTAAAACATGTTAAAAGAACTGAATAAAATAATTTGAAAACCTCTTGTTTGCATAGAATCCGAAAAATCAACTTGCACACAACTCCACACACACTCAAAAGCATTATAGTTTGATTTCGAGTAACTCCTAAGTTTTCCGAAAAATGAAAAGCCAATCATACTTTGTGCCCCGGTCCTGAGAATTGAAATCAAGTTCAAACCTAAGTTTGTGAAAGTTGAAGTCTTGGCAGGTAATTATTAATTTGCATTGCTTGAGGACAAGCAATAGTTTGAGTTTGGAGGTGTGATAAGTGTTCAAAAGTACTATTTTTCTTACCCTTTTTACTCATATTATTGTTAGACATAGGCTTATATTAGTTGCATAATTAGCCATTCATGCATTAATCCATGTTTCCTTTCATCGTTGAGCTTGATTACATAACTTGGTAGTTTTTGTGGGAAAAGATGCTGCTTTGGTGCGTTTTGTGTGTATGTGCATAATCACTTGCCAAAGCAAGGCTAGAACTAGTTTACAGGGCAATGCATGAAGGAGTTGCCGAGCCAGTTGCCAGGGCAATTGTCGACAAAGAATAAGGTGATATGGTAGTCGAAATTGATGACTAGACAAGCCCAAGATGACGTGGAGCAAAGCTAAACCCCAAAGGAGTTTGATTTCCATGAAGAGGTTAAAGAAGAATTAAATACCAAGAAGATAGGAGAAGTTTTAGAAGGAATATAATTATAATAAAGAATTATATTCTTTAAAGATAATTTAATATCAACTTAACTTCCTCCTCAAAGAAAGACTTTGACCTAGCCCTATAAATTAGAGGCCATGTCGTCAACTCCAAAGGGAGAGGGGGGAGAGGAATTTCGACAACTCCAAGGGGAAGAGTAGAGAGAATTTTCGACAAGCTTCAGTGGGGAGATCTCTACAAGAAGGCTTCATCCATTCTTCATTTTTTTCTTTCTTGTTCAATTAGGTTCATGCTAGAAATTCTTTGTCTTGTGTTTCTTTGGAACCTAGCCATGAACAAAATCTATTTGGCTATGGTTATTGTGTTTTGTGGTTGTGAGAAACAGTTGGATTTTGTTTAGGTAATAAGAGTTTGCACTTTCTATTCAAGGTTTATTCATTCTTGGTTCTTATTCTTGTTTGCGAGTGAATTGGGAGAGGATCTCGTAACTTCATCTATTTATCTAATATCGGGAGAGTTAGATTCAAGAAACGAATGAGTATGATCTTTATTCAATCTATTGATGGTGAAGATCAATCCGGCTTACGAATAAGTTAAGGATTTCAATGGCTAAGAAGAGCGCAAGATTGGTTGTTGTTCACCCTTGATTCACGCAGGGATGTATTATCAAGGCATGCACAAGTAGCTAGAGTTTCGACTTAGGGATAAGAAGAAACCATTGAAGAACGCTCTGCTGAACCTTGAAGTTGCTGCCCAGACGCCCAAGTAGTTGCCCAACTAGTCGCCCAGGCAACCATCGATTAGTTTCCAAGGCAACCCCGTTGTGCAAGTTGCCACGACAACTGAGTTGCCCTTGCACTCTTTTACCAAGACGATCCAATCGGCTATCATACCTCAACTCACAATAACCTGGCCTATCTCTCTTATTTGATCTCATCTATTCTTTTACTTTATTTCTTTCTAGTTTAGTTATTAGTTAAACTCCTATAATCTTCTATTTGTGTTTTTACTTTTTACAGTGCAAGAGATTAGATTCTTGAAGTGGCACCAATCCCTACGGAGACGATATCTTTTATACTATAACTTGCGACGTGTATACTTGCACAATTGCGTAGCACTTATTACGCGCAACAACAGGCAGAGGTGTTTAGCTACAGTCAGGCAAACAAGGCCAGACTGTATCGATATAGGAAGGGGCGTTTCGGTACGCCTAGTGGTCACTAGAATTACACTTTTTAGAGAAGAGGCCGCGTACCGAAACACCAATGGGTCGTATCGGTATAGTTTGTAATGATTTTAAACTGTATTTTATACTCGAAGTAGTTTACCGATACGGGCCTCCCCGTATTGAAATAATGTGTTCACAACCGTATCATTACGGGTCTCAACGTATCGATACAGATGTCGTTAAATATGTTAATGTCATGGAAGGCTAGTTTTGTTTTCTTTCGTTTTAGTCCCTTATTCTTATTTTGCCAATTATTTGAGCATGGATGGCCGTCTGAAGCTGGTTTTTGACATATAAGCATGAAATGAACCTAATTAAAGGATGGTAACTTAAAAAGTGGAAAAGTCCTTTTATATTGCTGAATTTACGTTTTGGTCCCTAAATTGTGTTATGGCCAATTGGATCTCGTTACGATGCCCGATTGAGATGAGTGCTCACCTATGAATAGTATGATCATGTAGGAAAGCATTAATGCATCTAGACAAGATAAAAAAATACGCATTTTGGGTTTAATCTTCCCAGTTTACTTCGGTAAACCTAATGTAGCTTGCTCGGACCGGTCTTGCGACTAGGCCGAGTCGAGGGGGTTACATATTATCTTCCTCAACATTATTCTACTCAATTTCGGCATTATCAAACATTGAACGTGTCTCACTTCGACCCATGCTAACAAAAGCATCAAAACACATCAAAGTCGGGCTAACATAAGGCAAAGGATCCAAGACCATCTTATAAAACATTTCAAAACATCGGTAATAGGCAATGTGTTCCCAATTCATACCCCAACATTATATAAATCAAACACCATGCACATACAATCACCGTGCACAACAAAAATGATACACAATCAAACAACAACATCTCAACCTTTCGTAAACTGGCTCTAATACCAACAAATGCAACTCCCTCGACCCGGCCTAGATGCCCGACCGAATCGAGTGAGATACATTAGCTTTGTCGAAGCAGACCAGAGAAAGGTTACGAAAAGTCAGTCCATTTTTTATTTTATCTTGTCTAGATACAAATTATTAATCTTACATGTACGTGCTCGCAGTAGGTGAAATGTCGAAGAAAACGAATCACAAAAAGGCAACCAATTGCATCATATTCATTAGGAGGACTAAAACATAAATATCTTAAATTGTTGAACCAAAATTGAAATTAAGGTTATCAATCCTCAATTAGTCCATTTACATGCCCATATCTCAAATTTCTGGTCAAAAGGATCAACCATATGCATACAATTACATTTGCAATACTTATGGACTAAAACGTAAGAGACCAAAAACTGGATTCTATGACATTACCTGTAAAAACTGCCACTCATACCGATACGAACACAGTCGTACCGATACGGAGCAACCACATGTACCAGTACACAGTGTTCCGTATCGATACACCACGTCAGCTTGCAAAATATTAAATTCATACCGGTAAGAGCCCTTGGTGTTCCGGTACATGAGTTTTTCCCCAAAAAGCAACTTTCCAGTAACAAGTTCCCGTATCGATACACCTTATCACATACCGGTATGCCAAGCTTAAATTGCTTATTCGTACCGGTACTCGAATACTCATATCGATGTTGAAAGCCCTAGTTTGCCTAGTAGTATAGATACAATCCCTTGCGTATCGATACACATAGGCTTGTAATGTCATTTTCTACTGGTTTTTCACTCAAATCTAGATCCATTAAGATCCTAACAACTTGCATACATGAATATAAACATAAAAAATACATATATCAACACTTGCTCCAAGGTTTAGCTATAAAAGAAGCTTATGCTACCATATGGTTTAATCTATAGGCATACTCCCTACAACATTCCACCAAACATACCAAAAATGCTCAAATAAACATTTACCAGCACAAGCATCATACCAACATCACTTTAATACCATATTCAACATGTTAAGCACATCAAAGCATGCCATCCAAGCAAAACAATCTAGATGCATACTTAGGTAACCACATAACATCAACCATAGGTATCGATGCACATTATGCTAACCAACATCAATCAAACTCTAAAATCACAACATTACACATGCTTAAACTAGGGAAAACAAAATTACATATCCCAAAATCCATGGCGAACACATTGCCTTATTAATCGAAAACATAAACCGATTTCATACTCAAAATTGCTTTGCCTCTTGGATCACTACGACTTTGCCTTTGCTGCCCCAAGACTTAATGCTCTGCATCATTAGGAAAAAGAGAGCGTAAACACACTTGCATAGTGAGGATGCTCTTAAAACAAGGATGCAATATAACCCTTGAAAACCAAACACTTGTTTTCAATCCATGCTTACCACCTAAGCAAGTTCCAATGATTCCAATTCAAAACATGCATATCGACCATATGCAAAAGATATATTCCACATGCTTAAATCCCCAAAGCATTTTATACAAAACCATGCTTGAATTCCAAAGCATTATATACAAAACCTTGCTTAAATCCCAAAGCATTAAAAATAGATTTAACATTAGAACTCTCATATATTGGCAATTATAGTGACCTCGGATAGTCGACCACTGTCCTTGATTAGCCGACCGCTAATCTTTAGTTAACCAACCGTTAACCTTACACATCAGATACACGGATCTCCCTCAATGACCAACCATCATCAAGACTACCCCATGCCGACCGCATGAATTTACAACCTTGCTGACCGCAAGCTTTACGTCAACAAGGGGAACCGACCGCTCAACCCAAGTGATAACAACATAGTCCAAATAGACGACTGCTATACCTCAAGGACCCTTAACCATGATCGATTTTCAAACATATTATAGTGCACTTTATCCTATGGCATGCCAAATATATTCGAATGTTTTCTTACCTTGTCACATAGCCAATATATTATTTCCAAAACCATTTACTCACTGTTTTACAATGCATTACACAAAATCCCCACATATGCAAATCACATTGCCATAGCAACATCACATTCCCGACCAAAATAAAAACCAATGCTCACAAAAATTTAATATACTTTTAAACCATTATATATGTACTTAAAAATCATGCATTTACAGTAAGTAAAACCAACCATGTTTATGACTAAAACATGAATTACACATGCTCATATCCGAACCGATATTAAAGAGCAAATGAGGTAAAATTACTTCCAAGCTTAGGTAAGTGTTTCAAACTTGACCTAAACTTCCAAAACCACTTTCAAACCTTTGAAAGACTTTTAAAACCGTTTCCACTCACCGGTTCCACTTCTCCTTGCTTGCTAAATCAAAACAAGCTCCCGGCAAGCCTTAAACCACCTCAAGATGCCACGCCTTGATTATCCCCTATTTTGGCCACACAAAACCAGAGGAAACATGCATTACAATGCATCCAGCTCTCAGTTTCAAACCAAAATCCCGTTGCTCTCAAGATGCCCACTCAAAACTCATCCAAAACATACTGAAATCAACCTCAAACACTTCTCAATCTTATCCCAGTCATAATATAATGATTCAATACATCAAACTTCATCAATTGACATCTAGAAACCCTTTTACAACATCATTTTACTTCAAACAAAGATTAAACTCCAAAAACAACCCAAAAACCATTAACCAATAACCTAACCATTAGAGATTCAACCAATTTCGGGATTCCATTGTTAAAAACAACTTATCCACATTATAATGCATCCAAAACAAAATTGAAATCAATCCTCAACGCTGGAAAAATAGACGCAGTTCAAAAATCCCAAGATTCCATCAATTAAACCTCAATTAAGCAAAATTCCATAATTAATTAACAAAAACCCATTAGAAAACATATATAAAGAGACAAGAACTTGAGAATTTTAGAAAAGAACCTTTCACTAGAGGAGAAGAATGAAACATACCTCCCCTTAATTGTATGTTTTCCTCTCGAAAAATAATGAGATTCAATAAGATTTTTGAGAAAACAAGTTAAAGAATAATTTAGCAAATCAAAGAATTAATAAACAAGATCACTACCTTGAATATCTGATAAGGAAAAGAGTGTTTGGCTGAGAGTATTTTGAGAGAAAATATGAGAGAAAAAGTTACGTCAAATTGTGATTTGGAAAAATAACTACCTTTTAACTAAATCCTTTTCAATTTCTCTTAATTAAACCCTTTTAAAAATAATCCAATTAAAAGAAAACTCAGATTAGACCGAATGGTAAAATAGCTCCTTAAAGATTCAAAGCTTTGACTCTTTACAAAACAATCACCTTTTAAAATAGTTTTTAAAAATGGCATTTTGATCACTAGCCAAAATGTCACCCTTTCAAAGCTCATTTTCCAAAATTGCTTTCACCAATATTTTTAATATATTAAAATAGGAATTTTAAACATTTTTCAATATTTTTATCTTTTAGAAAATATATTTGCTCCCAAATCTGACTCGAATCTCTAACCTGGTCCACCGGACCAACTAACTAGCCTTAAAACCACTACGCCCAAAAATCAGGGCGTTACACTCCTTCAACATTCCTCCTTGACTCAAGCTTGAAAAACCCCTTTAACCTCTTTCACATGCCATACAAACATGAAAATCAAATCAAAGCTAACCAACTATCATGGGGAGCTTAGCTACAAAATCATGTGAAAACTCCATGGGAACCCCCAATGCTTAAATCTTTCAAAAACCCATAAATATAACCCTTACCTTTTCACTACAATATTATGCTTTTCTTGAAGTTCTTGAAGAGCGGATTAACATATCTCAATCTTGAATCTCAGATGTAGAAAATAAGGTAGAAAGCTTGAATATTTAATGTTGGAAACTATGGTGTTCTTGGGGGAAAAGATGAGGAAGGAAGAGATGAAAAAAAGGGTGTGAGAAAATATGATCTCACAAAAGGGTGGGTTATTGCCCTTAAAATCCACGTCCAAACAAGGGAATTCAACTTTTTAATTCAAAAAGGGTATAATTACCAACAAAGCCCTCCACTTTCCCCCTTGTTACAACTTGGTCACTACTCAAGCTTGCAAGGTCTAAATCTCATCCAATTAGGCCCAAACTTCGCCCAACCAGTCCAATTACTCGAACCAATACGAAGGTCCATAACTTGTGTCAACGCCCAATTGTTGACTCAAAAATTTGGATCGTTGCATTTACACGATATTTTAGAGGTTTCAAATGGGAGAATTATTGGAAATAATCTATTCCGGAATTAAGGTCATTAATATTGTATTCGAATAAATTTGGACATAAGTCATTAATACCATATATATTCAAATATATATTTCTTGAACTACAAGATTTTGATTTATAAAGAAGAGAAAAACTAATTAATTATTTAATTATTTTAAAATTTAAAATTAATTTAACTTTCAACATTTTTTACATGTCATAGGTGACATGGCATGCCAGCTGAGTCAAAGGGTTGACTTGGGAAGAGTTAAAGGTGACTCACCCAGAAGTTGATGGTTTCCGTCGGTCAACGTTGGTCAAGGGGTCAATTTGATGCAATTAGTGAACTGGAAGATATAATTAACTGCATTTTCAACGAGAGGCTAAATTATTTATTTGGATCGAACTCGAGGAAAAAATACCTCTTTAGCCTTTATTTTTGATATTAATACACATTATTTAATGGGGTCTAACCAATCATACATGGCGATAGTTGCTATATGGCATATTTTTGTTTTGTTTTGTTGCTTTTCTTGGCAGTAGGATAGTGGATCGGTTGTAATATTGTCGGGGTATCTCGACTTTGGTTTTTGTATCTATTATTATTATGTGTACTCTTTTCCTTCGATTAATTTCAGGGGTTTAACGAGGGAAATGGTATTAATCCCTTTCTTCATAAAAAATGGTCTAACCAATCATATATCTTTGTAGTTTTCTTGTTATTTTTATTTTATTTTTAATTTTTAATTATATTTTGTTAGTGTTATACATCAATTTATCACATGTTTTGATATATTGTTTGACATTTTGATTTATTTAGAAAAAAAAAATATGTTTTTTTGTTGTGTTTGCTTTGTGCTTTAATTCGACACATATTTTAACATAATTTTATAGTATTAATTTAATTTGAAATTATGTGTGTTCGTATTCATGATCTTTAATATAAATTTAGTTTACATAAAATAGTTGTGAATGTTCATTAGTATATTTTTTCTGAAATTATAAATGATAATTTCTAAATTATCTATAAGTCATCACCCTTAAAATCAAATGCAATTGTATTTAAACGCACTTAAATCAACAATTTATTAGTTGTTGCAATAACAATGGTGTCAACCGAATCAATGCTCATATCATTAGAATTTAATTATAAATTTATTTAGAAATATATTAATGCTTACCTCCAATTAAATTTACTATCCAAATGCAAATTATCCAAGACATCATCATTCATTTCTTTCTATCTTTTCTGACACTTATGCCACCATATACACAAGTGCATTCTTATGGCAATGGGAAAATTAAGCTTTTAGTCCTCTAAGAACTTTTCCTTTCTATGAAGAAAGATCATGGTAAAATTACACTCTAAGTCCTTGTATTTCTTAACTTTTATATTGTAGCACCTTAACTTTGAACCTTTCCAATTTAGTCACTAATCATTCTTTCATTCTTTTAAACTTAGTCACTAGGTAGTCTAATTACATCCCTAGTCCTTTTTTTAAGCCATAACTTAAATCTATGTCATTCTATACTTCACCCCTAAATTTTAACCAATAATTGCATGCTTCAATTTTTTAAATTTTTGTCCCAATACTTAACAGTGATCCAGTAATTAATCAATTTCAATCTTTTAATCACATTTTAATATATTTCTTACTATCGGAAACAAATTTTCTAATTACCAGAAACCAAATCCCAACTAGGCCGATTTTTGGGATATTACAAATGTAAAATTATTTAAATAACATTTTTTTATATAAGGAAGAGGAAGGGATTGTTCAAGATTGAACATGTGACCTATTAGGGCTGAGCATCCCAAACTAATAATCGATATGAACTATAGTATTTGGACGGTTTATGGTTCATACATTTAAAAATCGTGGTTACTCAAATCGAACCCATTGAGATATTTAATTTTGATATAACTTAAAATAAAAAAATGTCTTTGAACTTCAACAAATTTTCAAAAATATTTCAAAAGTCCATTAACTTGAAAAATATGTTTGAAAGTTTTTGAAAGGGTTTTTGACATGCTTAAAATGATTTTAAATAGCCATAGTGTCAAAAACAGGCTTTGAGTACCAGTACAGATTGTCACGTATCAATACCCAGAAAAGTCAATACCAGTACAGATAAGCTGTGAAACGATACGTCCTTTTATCCCTAACGGTCAAAATTTCCAATAGCAAAATTAAGTACCAATATGTCTTCAGTTGTACCGATACTCTAGGGCATGTACCAATACACTTTGTAATAATGGCCAATGGCTCTTTCTTCTTTAAGACAAGTACCGATATCGAAGGTTATGTACCGATACCGACAAGCCCAAAAGTGCATTTAATGCTGGAAATAAAGTCCCAATGGCTCTAATCAACCCCCAACTGCTAGTAACGGTCATGAAGTCATTAAAGGGTTTAAAAGACCTCTTCAAGCAGCCATGGAACAATAACAAACAACTTGCCAACATTCATGTATTGAGATATCAAGTTTTGTACTTAAATTTTTGGTTCTTTTATTTTGGTCCTTGAATCCTTGGAATGCAATTGTATGAGTTGGAATGATTAATTTGATCTAGAATTTATCATGTTGGCATGTAAATAGACTAATTGAGGATTGGTAACCTTAAATTTAATTTTGGTTTTGTAATTTTAATTATTTACATTTTAGTCCCTAATTCTGTCTAGGATGCGATTGATTGTTCTTTTGTAGCCCGTTTCATTTGAGAACTTACCCTCTGTGAGTATGAACATGTAGGAACATTAATTTGCATTTAGACAAGATAAAAAGAAAAAAAATGGACCGACTTTTCGTAAGCTTTCTTCAGTTTGCTTCGGCAAACTTAATGTTGCACTCTCGATTCGGTCGGGCTTCTAGGTTGGGTCGAGGGGGTTACATTTGTTGGTATCAGAGCCAGGTTACGAAAGGTTGGGATGTTTTTGTTTGGTTGTATATCATTGTTGGTTATGCACGGTGATTGTGTACATTTACGGTGATTGAATTACATCATGTTGGGGTATGAACTAGGAACACATTACCTATTACCGAGGTTTTAAAATATTTTATAAGATGGTCTTGGATCCTTTGCCTTGCGTACCCTGAATTTAATGTGTTTTGTTGCTTTTGTTAGCATGGCTCGACATGAGACACGTTCTATGGCTGGTAATGCCGGAATCGGGCAAAATAATGTTGAAGAAGAGAATCCCACTAATGTTTTACTACCTCATCCTCCTTTTTTGGTTCCTCCGATTGATGTTGGGGCTGGTGGTGTGCCCCAGGCTCATCAAGTGCCGGTATTTGGTGATTTGACTTTGTTAGTTCAGGCGATAATGAAAGCTTTTCAAGAAGTAATGGCTGGAGGCGCTATCACTTGCTGTGACAGTTAACCCAGGGTTACCTTTGGAGCGTCTTCATAGTTTGGGAGGTGTTGAGTTTAGGGGTTTGAACCCTGAGGAAGCCGAGGTTTGGCTGGAGAGTACAGTCTATAGTCTGGATCAAATGGGCTGTAATGATGAGCGTAAGCTGAGTTGTACAGTGTTGTTGTTACATGGTAATGCTTATCATTGGTGGGTGACCACAATTGCTAATGTTCTGGAGGTGGATGCAACTTGGGAGTTCTTTCGAAGAGCTTTCAAGAAGAAGTACCTTGGTCCTCAGTATCTGGATGCGAGGAAACGAGAGTTTATGTCCTTGGTTCAGGGC
This sequence comes from Hibiscus mutabilis, assembly GCA_019671005.1. Lineage (NCBI taxonomy): Eukaryota > Viridiplantae > Streptophyta > Magnoliopsida > Malvales > Malvaceae > Hibiscus > Hibiscus mutabilis. Next base: position 27,948,726 of record CM033746.1, read on the forward strand.
TGCATGTCCTTGGCGGATTATGAGGTAAAATTCGTCTGTTTGAGTCAGTATGCTTCGGAGTTAGTTTCGGATAATCTTGAGAGGTGCAACAGGTTTTGCTATGGGTTAGTGAAGGATATAAAAACATACCTATTGGCGGTGGACTATGCAAATTTTGACGTGCTTGTAAACCGTGCTAAGGATATTGAGCAGTCCTTGAGGGTGTCGGGACAAGGTTCGGGCATGGTCTCGAATAAGCGAGGAGCTGACTCTGGTTATTCTGGGAAACATAATAGGAAGTTTCGAGATAAGAGGCACAATTCAGATCACAGGCGTGGTGGTGGCCAAGGTAATCAAGTTGTTCGTATTGTAGCTGAGTGTGAGCATTGCGGTAGACGCCACACGGGTGAGTGTTGGGGAAATAACATGAGTTGTTGGATATGTGGATCTCCTGGTCACATAAAGCGTGACTATCCTCGTGCTGTGGATGATTCACAGGTTTGGGCTATTATACTGGCGAGGGGCCGAGGTCGTGGTAGGGGTAACTTTCAGTGGCGCGAGGATGGTTAGAGAGTTGTGGCTCATGTTGTTGCTGTACAACTGAAGGATGGTGGACCGGCACAAATCTATGCTCATCGTGAGGGGCGCAACGACACGGATGTGATCGCAGGTACTTTCACTTTGCAATCCTTGTCATTATTTTCTTTGATTGATTTGAGGTCTACTCATTCATACATCCTAAGTGGGTGTGCATCATTGTTAAATGTTCCTGTTGATATCTTGGATGCTGGTATGTTGGTAACTATTTCTTTTGGGGGGTGGTTACAACTAGAAGGTTGTATAGGCATTGTCCTTTGGAGGTGCAAGCTCATGAGTTTGCCGCAGATTTGATGGAGTTGCCATTCCATGGTTTTGACGTTATCTTGGGTATGGATTGGTTAAGTGGGCACAAGGCAGTGGTGGATTGTGAGTCTAAAAGGACTTCTCTGAAGTTGGCCGATGATTATGAAGTCGTGGTGGTGGGTGAGAATGTAAAATTCTTGTCCAATGTTGTTTCAGCTACCCGAGCGAAGAAGATGATGGTTGCCAAGCTTATTTGTTTATTGTTATGAATCCGAAAGCCAAGGGTGTTCGGGTGCAGGACATTCGAGCTGTTTGTGATTAAAGAAGTTTTTCCTAAAGAGTTGTCTAGTTTACCTCCGGATAAGGATGTGGAGTTTCGTATTGAAACTTTTGAAGGTACAACTCCAGTGTCCATTACTCCTTATCGGATGGCATCGAAGGAGTTAAAAGAGTTGAAATCGCAGCTTCAGGAGTTGTTGGATCATGGGTTCATTCGCCTGAGTATTTCTCCTTAGGGTGCTCCAGTTCTCTTTGTGAAAAAGAAGGATGGGTCGATGCGTATGTGCATTGATTATCGTTAGGTGAATAAGTTGTCAGTGAAGAACAAGTATCTGTTGCCGTAGATTAATGACTTGTTCGATCAGTTTTGTGGGGCAGCAGTGTTCGAAGATAGATTTAAGGTCGAGGTATTATCAGTTGAAAGTTAAGGATGTGGATGTTCATAAGACGATATTTCGTATGAGGTACGAGCATTACGAGTTTTTGGTAATGCCATTTGGTTTGACAAATGCCTTGGCGGCTTTCATGGACATGATGAATAGGGTGTTTCATGAATACCTTGATCGGTTTGTAATGGTTTTTATCGATGATATACTCGTGTACTCTCGTACCGAGGAGGAGCATGATCAGCATTTGCGGACTATGTTGCAAGTTTTGAAGGATAAGCAGTTGTATGCCAAGTTGAGCAAGTGTGAGTTTTGGCTCAAGAAGGTGATGTTTCTCGGACATGTGGTATCCGCGAAAGGTATTCATGTTGATCCGTAGAAAATTGAGGCTATTCTCAATTGGAAACAACCTAAGACCATGTCGAAAGTGCATAGTTTTCTTGGGTTGGCAGGATATTATCGCCATTTTATGGAAGGGTTTCTAGTATTGTGGCTCTGTTGACAAAGTTACTGCAAAAGAGTGTTTCTTTCGTTTGGACGGAGAAGAACAACATGGTTTTGAGAAGTTGAAAGAGGTTTTAACACATGCTCCTATGTTGATTCAACCAGAATCTGGGAAGGAGTTTGTGGTTTATAGTGATGCATCGCATGTGGGTTTGGGTTGTGTGCTGATGCAGGATGGTAAGGTTGTGGCTACGCGTCGAGGCAGTTGAAGGTTCATGAGCACAATTATCCAACTCATGATTTGGAGCTTGCGGTGGTGATGTTTGCCTTAAAGATTTGGCGACACTATATGTATAGAGAGAAGTGTGTGGTTCTTACGGATCATAGGAGTTTGAAGTATTTAATGTCTCAAAAGGATTTGAACCTTAGGAAACGAAGGTGGTTGGAGTTCCTTAAGGATTACGACTTGACAATTGAGTATCATCCTGGAAAAGCCAATGTTGTTGCGGATGCGTTGAGTCATAGGGTGGCAGTTGAGCTTAGGGCATTGTTTGCGAGGTTGAGTGTGGCGCGGGAAGGTGGGTTGTTGGCTGAATTGCAAGTTAAGCCTACGCTGTCACAGTTGATTAAGTCTAAGCAACCATATGATGATTCTTTGGTTCCTCATGTTAAGGACATAGCAGATGATAATCCGACGGATTTTCCTTTTGATGATGATGGACTTTTGTGTTTTGAGTGTCGAACGGTGGTGCTAGAAGTCTCGGAGCTCAAGCATACTATTTTGGCGGAAGCACATTCTAGTCCTTTTGCTATGCATCTTTGGTAGTACCAAAATGTATCGTGATTTGAAGGAAAGGTACTATTGGGTTGGTTTGAAGAAAGATGTGGCAGAGATTTTGTCCAAGTGTATGGTGTGTCAGCGGGTTAAAGTTGAACATCAATTTTCGTCTGGATTATTGCAACCGTTGAGAATTTTAAAGTGGAAATAAGAAAGAATCACCATGGATTTCGTGTCAAGGTTGCCGTTGACATCGGCTAAAAAGGATTCCATTTGGGTGATTGTTGATCGGTTTACAAAGTGTGCGCATTTCCTGCCAGTGCATACAACGTACACCTTGGACAAGCTAGCGGATTTGATTATCTCTGAGATTGTGAGTTTTCACGGGGTACCAAAGTCGATCATTTCGGATAGAGATCTGAGGTCCACATCAAGTTTTTGGAAATGTTTTCATCAGGCTTTGGGTTCGAGGTTGAGTTTCAGTACCGTGTATCATCCTCAGATGGATGGGCAGTCTGAGCGTGTTATCCAGGTTTTGGAGGATATGCTAAGGTGTTGTATTATTGAGTTTCAAGGAACCTGGGAGAGGCATTTGCCATTGGTGGAATTTGCTTATAATAACAGCTATCAAACGAGTATACAGATAGCACCATTTGAGGCATTGTATGGCCGGAGGTGTCGTATGCCCTTGTGTTAAGCTGAGGTAGGGGAAAAGCATGTTTCCTTGCCTTATGTGTTGAAAGACACAGATGAGAAAGTTAAGCTTGTGTGAGAACGCTTGAAGGCGGCTGCGGATCGGTAAAAAACTTACGCGGATTTAAAGCGTAGGAAATTGAATATGCGGTGGGCGATCGTGTATTCTTGAAGGTGTCACCGTGGGAAAAGGTGACGTGGTTCGGACGTAAGGCAAAGCTTACCCTGAGGTTTATTGGACCATATGAGATTGTGGAGCGAGTTGGTCATGTGGCTTATTAGTTGAGGTTGCCTCCTAAGCCTGAGAAAATACATGATGTGTTCCATGTATCCATGTTACGGAGGTTTTGATCAAATCCTTCGCATATTATGCTAGTGGAGCAAATTGAGTTGAGACCAGATTTATCCTTTGATGAGGAGCCGGTGGAAATCATTGATTCCAGTAGCAAGGTTCTACGGGGTAAGATAGACCTGGTTAAAGTTTTGTGGAGACATCGAGGTGTCGAGAAAGACACTTGGGAAAATAAGACGGATATGTTGGAGCAATTTCCGCATCTTTTTCCTCCAGGTAAATTTCGAGGGCAAAATTTCTTAAGAAGGGGAGAGTTGTAACGCCCCGGTTTTGGGCCTAGCAGTTTTGGGGCTGGTTAGACGATCCAGTGGACCAGGTTAGATATTCGAGCCGAATTCGGGAGCAGATATTTTTCTAAAAGATAAAAATATGGAAAAATGTTTAAAAACCATATTTTATTGTATTAAAAATATTGGTCAAAGAAATTTTGGAAAATGAACCTTGGAAAGGTGACATTTTGGCTAGTGACCAAAATGCAATTTTTGAAAATTGTTTTAAAAGGTGGCTATTTTGTAAAGAGTCAAAACTTAGAATCTTTAAGGGGTTATTTTACCATTTGGTCTAATCTGAGTATTCCCTTAATTAGGATTATTTTAAAATGGTTTTAATTAAAAGAATTAAAAAAGATTTAGTTAAAAAGGTAGTTATCTTTCTAAAACACATTTTGACGCAACTTTTCTTTTCTCACATTTTCTCTCAAAACACTCTCAGTCAAGCACTTTTTTCCATCAGAGATTTAAGGTAATGATCTAATTTCTTTACTTGTTGATTTGCTAAATGATTTCTTAAATTGTTTTCCACAAATCTTATTGAATTTCTTTGCTTTTCAAGAGGAAAAACCATCCAATTAAGGGGAAACTCATTCATTGGAGGTGAGTTTCGTTCTTCTCCTCTAATGAAAGGTTCTTTACTGAAATTCCCAAGTTCTTGGCTCTTTACATATGATTTTCAATAGGTTTTGAGTAATTAGTTATGGATTTTAGCTTTATTGAGGTTTTATTGACGAATCTTGTGATTTTCGATTTGGATCTATTTTTCCAGTGTTGTAGATTGATTTCAATCTTATTTTAGATGTAATATAATGTGGATAAGTTTTTTTTAATAATGGAATATGAAATTGGTTGAATCTCTAATTGTTAGGTTGTTTGTTAAGGGTTTTTGGGGTGTTTAAAGTGTTTAATCTTTGCTGGAAGTAAAAGGATGTTAGGAATGAGTTTTTAGATATTAATTGATGAAGTTTGATGTTTCAAATCGTTATTATATGGCTGGGTTAAGATTGAGTAGTGTTTGAGGTTGATTTCGGTAAGTTTCGGATGAGTTTTGAGTGGGCATCTTGAGAGCTACGGGATTTTGGGTTGAAACAGAGTATTGGATGCATTTTAATGCATGTTTCCTCTGGTTTTGTGCGGCCGAAACAAGGGATAATCAAGGCGTAGCATCTTGAGGTGGTTCTAGACTTGTCAGTAGTTCTAGACTTGAGTGGAAACGGTCTTGAAAGTCTTTCAAAGGTTTGAAAGTAGTGTTGGGAATTGAGGATAAGTTTGAAACACTTACCTAAGCTCGGAAGTAAGTTTCCCTTTCTTACTCTTCAATAGCGGTTCATATATGAGCATGGGTGATTCATGTTTTAGTCGTAAACATGGTTTGCTTTACTTACTGTTAGTGCATGATTTTAAAGTACATATGCAGTGGCTTAAAGGTATATTTAATGCTAGTGAGCATTGGTTTTTATTCCGGTTGGGAATGTGAGATTTTTATGGCAATGTGATTTGCATATGTGGGGATTTTTGTGTAATGTATTGTAAAACAGTGAGTAAATGGTTTTGTAAATGATATATTAGCTATGTGACAAGGTGAGAAAACATTCGGATATAGTTGGCATGCCATAGGATAAAGTGCACTATAATATGGTTAAAAATCGATCATGGGTTAAGAGTCTTTGAGGTATAGCGGTCGGCTACCCGGACTGTGTTGTTATCACTTGGGTTGAGCAGTCGGTTCCCCTTGTTGATGTAAAGCTTGCGGTCGGCAAGGTTGTAAAGTCATGCGGTAGGCATGGGGTAGCCTTTATGATGGTCGATCATTAAGGGAGATTAATGTATCCGATGTGTAAAGTTAACGGTCGGTTAACTAAAGATTAGCGGTCGGCTAATAAAGGATAGTGGTCGTCTATCTGGGGTCACTATAATTGCCAATATATGAGAATTTTAATGTTGAATCTATTTAAAGTGCTTTGGAATTTAAGCATGATTTGTGTATAATGCTTTGGGATTTAAGCATGTTTTTGTATTTGATGTTTTGGGATTAAGCATGTGGAATATATGTATTGATTTGCATATGGTTTATATGCATGTTTTGATTTGAAACTATTGGAACTTGCTTAGGTCGTAAGCATGGTTTGAAAACAGTGTTGGTTATCAAATGTTTTTAAATGCATCATCGTTTAAGAGCATCCTCACTAAGCATGCGTGTTTACGCTCTCTTTTCTCTAATGATGCAGAGCATTAAAGCTTGGGGGCAGGAAAGGCAAGGATTAAGTGTTCCAAAGACAAGACTATTTGAGTATGAACTCGGTTTTAGTTTCCGGTTAATAAGACAATGTGCTCGCCATGGATTTTGGGATTTGTAATTCAGTTTCCCTTGGTTTTGAGCATGTATAATGCTGTGATTTTGGATTTTGATTGTTGATGTTTCGCTTATCCTGCACCGTTACCTATGGTTGATGTTATAAGGCTACCTAGGTATGCATCTAGATGATTTGCTTGGATGACATGTTTTGATGAGCTAAACCTGTTGAGCATGGTCTTGATGCATTGTTGGTATGGTGTTCTTAATGTTAATTGCTTAGTTGGGTATTTTGGTATAATTGGTGGTGAGTTATTGGGAGCATGCCTTTAGACCAATCTTTTAGGTGGCATAATCTTGTGTTGTATTTAAACCATGGTGTATATGTTGTTAAGAGTGATGTTGGATGTGTATATGTGTGTATGCAAGTTGCTAGGACCTAAAAGCCTCTAGGTGTATGTACAAAAACCAGCTAAAAATGTCATTAGAGGTCCAGGTGTATCGAAAAAGGTGTCATCGTACCGGTACGGCTAGGCCATTTCAGGCATAGCATTTTGATACACGAGAGGGTGTTTCGATACGGTCCTGCCTTTTTAGGCTTGATGTTTTAGTATTCGAGCAAGTGTTTCGGTACGGTCATAGGCATTTTTGTCAGGCGTATCGATACGCGAACAAGCATTTTGGTACGGATTTTAGCTACTGGAATCTGAGTTTTTGAGAATGTATAGGCGTATCGAAACACAAGTACGCATACCGGTACGGGTACCGTTAAGTTGGTTAATTTAGAATCTTGAAAGTTTCTAGTTCTTTCATTTTGGTCCTTGAGTCTTGGGAATGCAATTGTATGAGTTGGAATGATTAATTTGATCTGGAATTTATCATGTTGGCATGTAAATAGACTAATTGAGGATTGGTAATCTTAAATTTAATTTTGGTTTTGTAATTTTAATTATTTACGTTTTAGTCCCCAATTCTGTCTAGGATGCGATTGATTGTTCTTTTGTGGCTCGTTTCATTTGAGAACTTACCCGCTATGAGTATGAACATGTAGGAACATTAATTTGCATTTAGACAAGATAAAAGGAAAAAATGGACTGACTTTTCGAAACCTTTCTCCGGTTTACTTCGGCAAACCTAATGTAGCACTCTCGGTTCAGTCGGGCTTCTAGGCCGGGTCAAAAGGGTTACATTGTGCCTAATTGCATATTGTTAGGGGAGTCTCGATTGCATGAGTTACATGCTTTTGTCCTTCTATATTCATATCTATGTTTTTGGCTTTAAACTTATAATGTTTGGTTGAATCTTGATGAAACCCTGCTTTAGTTGTTTAAATGTTAGGTTTTGAGAAGCATGTTGTTAATTTGTACTAAAAATGATCGAAATGTGTATCTATGACCTCTTAGAGTATTTGTATGAACTTAAGACTAAGTTGTAAGGCTATTTGAGTTGATTTTGCTGCATTTTTGCCAGTTTCGTGCCTTCAGTATTTGTACCACCCATATCGTACCGATACGGCCTTCAACCAATACAATCAATACAGTACCGGTACGCACAGCCAAAAAGGGACGAATTTGTCTCCTTTTTGTCATGTTTTGTGTGCATAATGATATATTTTGATATATAGAATGTTTCATTGAATTTCGTGTATTTATTTGATTTATTTTTTAAAAATTCATTTTATTTCTCTTGAATTGTTGGACAAACAATTTTGTTGATGCTTGATTAAGGGGGCATTTTAAAAAAAATCTTTTCATGATAAAATCTCTTTGACCTTTTCTCTATTATTATTTTACACCAACAATTGGTATTTTCTATTAATTGGTTTCAAATTTTCAACATTTGGTGTCTTAAGCTTTCATATGATTTTAAATTTAGTTTTGAAATTATTTTTGATATAACAAAAAGGGGAAGAGATAGATTTGAAAAATTAGCTTTCAAAAAGGAAAAGGGGAGAGCTTTAAATATTTTTCCAAAATATTCTTTTTTTTTGAAATTATTTTGCTATAGGGAGAAACTTCAAAAAAAATCAAGTGGCTTCGTTATATCAAAAATGATGAGATTGTTGAGATATTTGATTTTGGTATAACTTAAAATAAAAAATATTTTTAGAATTAAACAAAATTGAAAAAATATTTCAAAAGCCCTTTAACTTGAAAATATATATTTAAAAGTTTTTGAAAGGGTTTTTGACATGCTTAAAATGATTTTAAATAGCCATAGTGTCAAAAATAGACTCTGAGTACTGGTACAGATTGTCGCATATCGATACCTAGAAAAGCTGTGTACCAATATGCCCTTTTATCCTCGATGGTCAAAGTTTCCAGTAGCAAAATTGAGTACAGATAAGACTTCAACAGTACCAATACTCTAGGGTCTGTATCAATATACTTGTATTGTGTACCGATACCCTTTGTAAAAATGCCCAACGACTCTTTCTTCTTTGAGACAAGTATCGATATCGAAGGTCATGTACTGATACCGACAAGCCCCGAAGTCATTTAATGTTAGAAATAAAGTCCCCAATGGCTAGTAACGGTCATAAAGCCATTAGAGGGTTTAAAAGAGACTTTTTCAAGCTGCCATGGAACAATAAGAAACAACTTGCCAACATTCATGTATTTGAGAAATCAAGTTTTGTACTTAAATTGTCATATTTCTTGTAGAAATCACTAGTGAGCAAATTGTTACATTTGCTCAAGTGTTTAGGTTTCGAGTGAGTGCTTAAATTGCAAACACATTTGCCTAGAGAGATTTTCCTTTGTTTGCCAATTTGTACTTTCCCTTTGAGATAGATAGACAAGACTTTGGGGTATAGGTATTGGGTTGTAAGGGTTATCTCCTTGAGCCTGGAAAGAAGGAAAGACAAATTAGTGAATTTGTGGAAAATCCTTAGTGTGAATAGCTAGGGTATTGGAGATAGACTTTGGTTAGAAAGTCTAATCACTATAAATCATCGTGTCTCGTTTTTTTATTTCTTAGCTTTTCATCAACTGAAGCAAAAATCCAATTCACACCCTCTTGGCACATTTGGTTTTCAGTTCGAGCCTCAACAGAATCGAATTTGAATTTTTATTTAATTTATAATTAATTTTAAATACTTTATAATATAAAAATAAATATTTTATACTTAAAAATAGTAAAATAAATTTAAAATATTATATATGAATTATTAATTATTTTTTTACTCTAAAAAATACTTTTTAATAAATATTTATAAAAAAAACTTTAAAATTTTATCCAAAAATGTTTAAAAGTCGTGAAATAAAGCTATTTTGTCAAAATAAAATACAAAACCTCAAAATGTAAGGCTAATATAAAAAAAACTTATAATCGAGATAACTGAACTGAAAATCAATGGTTATTCAAAAAAATTACCAAACCAAACCATATACCCCCTACCTACTGTCAATCAATATTTCATTTTAGTGGAAGTTCTTTGCTATCTCACCATATACTTGGTTGAGAAATAAAAAATACTTAATATATTTAATGTTACATTTAATCAATATCAATTATTTAAATCCTTTTTCATCAAAAAAATTTATTTAAGTCCTAATTTAACAAGATATAAATCGAGTAAAAAGTAAATATTTAGACATTAAAATCAAATGTATTATCTATCACAAAGAATATTTTTTCTAATCTCTACAAAATAAGGATAAACTACCACATAAATCACTTTTGTTTCCGGTTCCTCTTATATTCTCACCGAAATCAAAAAAGTTAATTTGTATAAGCAATTTATTATAATTTGTTACTAAGTCGTTAATTCTCATTATTATTTTAATAACGTGACATATTAACAAAAATAATTAATTTTAATTCGACCACTAAATTTTCTAAAAAAATATTAATTTAGTCTTTAAACTCTCAACTTCTCTTTTAGCGTGCACTACAATCACTCCCTGTCGACATTGCTCCAACCACCTTCTCTGAATGATGATGGTGTCAAATTGAAAATTTTCCATCCCTTTCTTTTGATTTTATTTTTTTAAACTCGAATTGAAAGAAACATTACTTCCTTGAAAATTCATTTTCCTTTTTTTCATCCTTAAGATTAGTTTCTCTCAATCCTTTATTTCTTCTTTTTTCACTAACATAATTAAGTACGAGAATTTGATGGATTAAATGTGTTGTTCTTCGACGATCCAGATGGCGTATCAGCTAGGGATCCAATGAGGCTGTCGGTGGAACCCAGAGATGGAGCGACATATAAGGTGGAAGGAACATATGCCTCCAAAAAATTTGATGATTAAATGAATTTTAGGTCTTAATAGTTTTGAAATATTGTAATTAAGAATTTGATTTTTTTTGTTTTTCCTAAATTTTATATTTTATTATTTTTTAGGGTCATATAATCTAAAATTAATAAAATTAAACTTTGATCCCTCTTTTTTTGGTTCATTTTTTTAAAGATCTTTCAAGTTTAAAATTTATAAAATTAAACTTAGTTTTTTTAAATTTTTATGGTTTAATTATATTTTAAAATTTTATTTATTTTAAAGTTAATGGATTTATCCCCTCTTAATTCTATCCCTGTAGGATTCGGTGGTGATGTGGCAAGTGATGATGATACTTCAGACAATGAAGATGGACTTGGTGTCGGTGAAGGCAAAAAACTGACTTTGGACGAAAATGAGTGTCAACAGTGATCATTTTGGACATCTTATACTTGTAGAAGGCATCATCACTATTTTCCAACACCAATGCTTAGCAAAGCCATATTCTTCAACAATTCAAAAATAATAATAAAATGAATGCAAGCTTGTAGCTGAGTCTGGGTTGGAAGTGCACTTGCCTAGGGCCATGATTAAGAAATCCAAACATAGTTAAATGTTTATGGGGTAAGAAGCCCATAAATTTTTAAGAAAAAATTAATTAAGCCCATAAAATTTTTTTATACTTAATTAAACCTTTGAACTAATAAATTTAATCAATTAAGCCATTGAACTAAGAAATTAGATCAATTAAGCCATTTGACCAATTTTGACCATTAAATTTTTACAGTTTTTTTCATTAGATATTACTAGCACATGATGTACTACTGTTCTATCATGTTGCATTTACAGATATATTTCAAAAACTATTTTTATAAATTTTATATGATGTTTTAGAATTTTTATCTTTTAAAAAAAGTTTAAATAGAATAAAAAATTCTGAAAATATAAAGTGAAAACACTGTAACACGACGCATTGCACCAACATATCCAAAAACACTGTCAATATTTAAAGGTAAAAATTGGTCAAAGGACTTAATTGATTAGATTTCTTTGTTCAATGACTTAATTGATTAAATTTCTTGGTTCAGGGGTTTAATCAAGTGTAAAAAAAAGTTCAAGGGCCTAATTGGTTTTTTTAAAAGTTCAGGGGCTTCTTACGCCCTTAAGCATTAGATAAAAAGGTATAATATAGAAACAAATTAATGGGTAAAGTACACAAATGGTCACTAAACTATCATAAAAAATACAAAACGATCATCAAACTTTCAAAAGTTACATAATATACATTAGACTTTAGTTTTTGTTATAAATAATCACTGAGCCTTTAATTGTTGTTAAGTTGGTGAAGTGACAGTTACAAAAAATTATATAATAGCACATTTAATCCTCTATATTTACACATTTAATTAATTTAATCCTAATTCAAAAGCTTAACAAATTTGGAGGATTAACTCCCTAATTTTTAAATTTTTAATTTGAAAACCAAAACCCCATTTGTCACTTCCTGAACACCTTCCCCATTTCCTTCAAAATTCCAACTTCAGCGAAGCCCTCTAAACCTGTAAAAATAGAAGAGATTTTTAAATTCTAAAATGAGGTATTGTTCTCTCAAAGGTGTCATCGAAGAGAGCAGTTCCATCAAGATTTTAACAGATACAGGTGAAATCATCAATTTCAAGGGCCCTAAACTAGCTCGTGAGGTCACAAATGATTTTACAGGTTATGGTATTCTCATAAATGGCCGAGCTTCAACCCATTGGCTGAAGATGAACACTTGGTGAACGGGGATTTTATTATTTTCTTCCCATCGAGAATTTTCAGAAAAATGGGGAATTGTTCTGGCGATAAGAAAGTTGGTATTTTTTTATCCAAATAAGTAGCAATTAATTAATTAATTAATTAAGAAAAGAAAGGATGGAGCCTGGACAACAGACCATCACCATCCCCTTCCCTAAACAAAAAAGGCCAAGAGGCAGACAAGCCCACGGCTAAGGTGCCGTAAACCATAAAACAACGAGGAAAAAAAACCGAAGACAGAAAAGAATGAACTGAGAACAAGAACAAAAGCAAGCTTGCAAAGGGATGATGCAACATCCAATTGAAACCTTAAACCCTTCGTGGTCTTGAGCAGACATCTTAGAGAGCTCCAAGGCTGGAGAAAGGCCTCCTTAATGGCTAACCATAAGGACCTAATCATAAGCGTCGCAATCAGGACAAGGGCGAACCACAGGCTTCAACGGGATATTGAAACAAAGTGTGGTTGCATGAAGAGGACCGAAACAAGGTCAGAAGAAACATAAAGGACATAGACATTGGGAGCTTCCACACCACTGGAGATCGAAAGCCTACCCCAAACCTCAGGAAGATCCAAAAGAAGTGTCTTAACCACCCACTAAGACTTCCCGCTCTCTCCGGTGGTGTTCCAGAGGTGATTCATTTGAACTACGGATAACATTTCACAATGTCATCTGCAAAACAGGGAACTTTTCTCTTTAACATTTTCTAGGATCGGGGTGATGTCCTCAAGGCTCATACTGGGAGAAACATCAAAGGTAGGAGTAGCGTACAAGTAGTTGCCGAACAAACTCCAGACGTAGAACTTCTTCATCTCTAATTCTACTCCATTCCTTGATATGTTTATTCCTGGCCGCTTTCCTGATTTGGCTGTCTCTTTTTTCAGAAATAGCTCTTTTTTCCTTCCAATTGGGTTTTTCAAAAATAATAGAGAACGCTGGGGAGTCTAAAGAGAAGGTAAAGTTGAGGAGGTGTTCGTTTGTAACAATCCCAAAGCCCTTAGAGTTCCAGACTCCTAGTTCAGCCTCATATATCCTCAAATTTTTGTTTGATGATGTCATGTTTTTTAGTTGGTTGCAGAAGTTCAACTTCATCGTCCTCGCTGTAGCGTTCTTTTTACCAAAACCTCCATATAGGAAAAACATAAGTTGAGCTGGTCTCGCTTTGTGGGTTTTGCCAGGAGGTCAAGGCCCATGCCAGGTTTATCCTCCATAGGGCGTGGTCCATCAATCAAGGTCTCCATTCCATCAGTATCACCTTTTGTTTCCAGTTGAATAAGACAAAGGGCATTTAAGTTTGATTCAACCTTGCTTAAAGACAACATCCCTCCCCGGTGCTAACATCTTAGACCCTTCAGCAATGTCTTCCAATCCAAAAGGTGTGTCTTTTATGCCCAATAAATGCAAGTCCTTTGATTCTTCGAAAGAAATGTTAGGATCTCTGAACGCTTTGGGAAAAGAGCCGACTTCAATTTTGGATTGCATTTCACGTTTTTCATCTTCTAGGAGCTAGGTTTTCCCTTTGTTGTTTACTTTAGATGAGCCTTCCGCATCATTTAGGTTTTTCATGGTTGTTTCAGCTTTTAGCCATAGCCCATATATACCGGTCTTTTTCTTCGCTTCCGCCTTGTGGCTGCATTCCCTTGCATGATGTCTTATTCTACCATAGGAATAGCAAAATTCTGGTAGTCTTTCATATTTGAACGCTATGGGTAGGGGGTGTTGTTGTGCCTCTTGAGAATAAAACCAGTTTTTAAGGGGTCGTCAACCCTTAGGGCCACCTTCACCTTAAGCAAATTGTCCCATTTAACAACTTCAAACTCTTCAATGTTTGAGTCCCTGTACATAGGGAAGATGCTTCCAATCTTCTATGCATTCTTTTTATTGGTTTGTGGGAGATGGATATTGTAAATTTGGACCCAGAACTTTGATAGGGAGAAGTTGATTTCTTCCAAAGAAGCATCCTGAGGCCAGTTGTAACCCTCTTAATCCGGTTTAGCTGAAATCGAGCTAAAAGGACTATATTAGGTTTGCCGAAGCAAACCCGAACAACTAACCTAAATCGAATCCATTTTTTATCTTGTATAAATGCATTGATTTATATCCTAAGGTGATCATGCATCAGAGGATACGTTACATTGCGATCATAATTCAAAACGGGGTTCAATTGCTCAAACGTGCACTTCGGGGACCAAAACATAATTTTCACAAATTACAAGGATTTAATTAAAATCCAAGTTACCAAACCTTCATTAATCCAATTTCATGCTCACATGTCAAATTCCAACTTAAAACAATCACCCGAACTCATATAATTGCATACATAACATTCAGGGACTAAAATGCACAATTTCAAACTTCAGCAGACAGAAACCTAAAATATACACTGTGTACCAATACGGATAGAACTGTATCATACGATTTAAATAACATAACGTCTCTGCATATCGATACTGGTAACCCTGTATTGATACGGTGTGCCAAACAACCCGTATCGATACGGTTCTACCCACGTACCGATCCCTTAAAGATTATTTTTGAAAACCAGATTCGAGTAGTTATTTTTGAAAACCAGATTCCAGTAGCTAAAGAGCGTACCTGTATGAGAGCTCGTGTACCAAAACTAGTGTATAATTCCCTCTAAGAGTACCGATATAGTGGCTAGGCGTACCGATACCCTTTGTAAATTTCTACTGCTCTGAGCCTTCCTAGACCCCGCGTACCGATACCAAGGGACCCGTACTGATACGCGAAGGCCTGTAATGACCTTTAGGTCCAACATATGATACTTTGGCTCAGTCTAAACATTACCAAACCATACCTAAACATCATAAATCATCAAAGGCATACTTGACACGGTCATACAAGCATTTAAAGCAGATCAAACAAGCATAGTTCAAATATCCACAACATCTATAGGCATGCTTCCTACTCAACATTCAAAACATATTTCTAAAACGTTCACAAGCATATTAAGCCTCTATCAAGTCCAAATCAACATTTAAAACTTGCACAAACAGGGAGTTTAAGAAAACAACCCTCCCAAATGACAACTAACCATATTGCCTTTATTACTACAAGTCTAAATCGAAACCATACCTTTGAAGAACATGTCCTTGGATTCCTCATTGCTTACTCGCAGCCTCAAACCCTTTAATTATCTGCATTGATGGAAAAAGAGAGCGTAAGCATGCTACGCTTAGTGAGGAGTGCTCTAAAACAACCACCATCAATGCATTTAAAAATATTTAACAATCCACTTTGAAAACCACTTTTAAAACATCTTTTAAATCAACATCATCACCATCATCATCATGCCTTACAAAACATGCACTTAACATTTCCAAAACATGCATATTAAACCATATACAACATGTATCAAAGACTAGCATCAAAATCCCATTTGCTACACTTAATTTAAGCTTTCCCATGCATAACTACCAAATGCAAGGCTTAAAGAGTAAAACATGTATAAACCAACATTGTATAACATAATTCATCGCATGATACATCATCAATTATATTGGCTTACAAGTGATCATCAACCAAGTTCCACTTTACAAAAGATTACATAGGATACACAGATTCAACAAGTGTCCTCTCAACACTTTATGCAATCTCAACCGAAATTCAAGGTACAACACAATCTGGTACAATCACAACCCAATCATCGGTTAGATGCATAATCCACTAACGGGATTTTTCAGTACCATATAACCCCTCAACTGTTAGGGTACTTGGATGGAGTTTTAGGTACACATAAACCCCTCAACATCTAAGGCGACTTTTTATAGTGCACTATTAATCATATGGTTAGCCAACTATATCCGATAACATTTTAAACCACATCACTTGCCAATATAATTCATTTAAACCATGTACCTTACTATTTTTATATGCATGAACAAAACTATTTACAATGCGGCAACCATGCATTAACAAGTATAGCACAATACTTCATGAACCATTTTCCAAATGCATTCACCATCATTATATGATCAAAAAGAGTATAAAGCATACTTTAAACCATGCATAAATAGTATGTAGCATGTAATTAAAAAACAAGTGCATAAAACCAATTTTGCCAACCGAAAATGAGAGAGAATTCCTTTTATACTTACTTTTGAGTTTAAACGAGCATTTCAAGCTTAATTTAAACTCCCAAAACAACCTTTAAACCAATTCAAAACTGAATTCCACATTCTCACTCACCGACTACACAAAAATTTGATCGTCGAAGCATATCCAAGCCTCCAAGGCTTCTGAACCCTCACCTCAAGCTTGAGGATCGACCTCCCCTATTTTTGTAAAATCCCAAAACTGGGCCTAGTCAGAATTCAATTCCGGCAACTAGAAATTTTACACTAGAAAGTTAAATTGTAGCATTTACCTTTGACCAGGTAGTCAATTATTAAAATATTGAATTCCAAATTAGTGTTGTTATTGATCAAGAACCTTATTGCAAACCTTGAAAATTGTCCTAGTGACTAAATTGGGAAAATTGAAAGTTTGGGAACTAAAGTATAGAAAGTGAAGAGTTGAGGGACTAACCTTGCAATTAGCCCCTCCTCAAGCTTCATCACCAAACACGTGGGTTGTTTATGTTGGCTTCCTTCAATTTAAGGAAATCTTAGTTAATAAAATAGGAAAAAGAGAAAGAGGGAAAAACTTACCGGTTGATTATATTCCACCATCCTCCTTCATCATCTTTTTCCTTTGTAACACCCCAACCCGGTTTAGTAGTAAATTGGCTAAGGAGCGTTACGAGGAACACTGGAAACACGAATAATTTAAAAATTTTCAAGAACTCATCCCTAATAGGCGAGATGAGTGATTAGCAAACAAGCAACTTAGACAATTACATTTGATCATACAAGCAAGAAATGTTTACCATTCTTGTTCATTATATGCCAACCCTTGATTAGTCATTTTTAAGTTACACTCAAAGATTAATAATTACTGAGTCATGTAGGCATATGTAGCATTCAAATGGCATTCTTAATTAGCAAGGCATTCACAATCAAGTATACAAGCATGACCATCTTATTATTCATTTAGGGTTACCACTTAGATTATTCATTTTCAAATCTACATTCATGCAACCATATAAAGCTTTCAATTAGCATACCTAGACTAGCATGTTTCATTTTAACTCAATCTCATTACATTAAAGACATGTAAATATTTCATGTAAGTTTAACTAAACACGATCATATGTACATGAAATCGAACATATTTCAAGCAAGCATATCATGTTTCATAGAAATTATAGGTCATTCATGTGATTGGTTACCTTCAATTGTTCATTCAATGTTAACTATTATTTAGGCATGTGAACAAGCAAAGCATGTACATTTGATCCCTTCTTATTCGGCAATAGCAAGTTCTAGCATATCATAAAACAGTTTCCTCATTCATTGAGTCTTAATGTCATGTGTAGCATTAGGCAAAAATGTGTTCATTTCATTTCAATTTCCATATACTCACAGCAAATCAAGTTCATGTGAGCATTTATTCGAATCATACTTCAAGTAGCATGCATGGTTTCATTCTTTACCCATTCAGTAATTCAAGTTCATGTATACATGAATTATTTATAATATTTATTCAAGCATTTATATGTTCATACAAGGTATTCGACTAGCATACTTGACTAGGACATACTCAATTCAAACTCATAACATATGCGCAGCTTAATCCATTTAATCCACATGAGAATTATGTCATTACATACTCCAAGGTTAGCATTTAAGCCTTTTTGACATTACAGGCCAACTCAAGTTCATAAATACAACTTTCGAGTAACATAATGCATGTCCTAGCTTACTATATACAAGACTAGGTGCCACCAACCACTAGGAGCATTGCAAACAAGTATGGATTCATACTTATGTTTTGCTTGTGTCTTACTTCAAGCTCGAGAAATCTAACTTCAGGATCAAGTAATTCACCTTGAAGCACCTAACCTATAGTTTGGGAAGAGAGGAAACGAGAGTGATAAGTACGATATGTACTTAGTGAGGTAGTACTAGCTCTAACCACTTATTATGTCATGTCTCCATTAATCAAGTAGCCCTATTAAGGTTTATAGCATTCCAAGTCAAGCAAAAATCATGAACTCATGTATCATCATACTTATGGAAATCAAATATCAAGACAAAAATATGTTAAGTAATCAATTTGTCAAGCAAATCAAGCAGCATGATAAGCTTATCGAGTAATTATCAAGTAAACATTTTCTATTATCATTCGAATAGCAAGATAGCATGACAAGCAAAATCATAGATCACAATTCAATCTTCAATCATTTCAAGTCAATCGATAGCATGTTTAAGAAAATCACAACATTTCCAAGTCAAGTAACATAATCATAATTTATTTCAAGCTTATCACTCAAGATATGTTCACAAGTTATACACACTGATTCAAGTGAGAGTATAAGTCCATTTCGAGTAGCATTTCATGTGACAAGTTTATCAAGTGTACAAGTATACATTTTAAGTAGCTTGTAAGCCTTAAGCCTTAATTATTGCTTGTTTACTTTCTTTAATTTAAGCCTTATTACTTAGCTATCCATTATACATGTTTATACATTCTTGCAATGCAAAACAGTCCATATTTTCATTTAGTCTAGCCAATTCAATCATATAACATATACACATAATTCACAATGCCAATACAGTCCATATTTTCATTTAATCTAGCCAAATTCATTCATATAACACGTACACATATTTCACAACGCCAAAACAATCCATATTTTCATTTAGTCTAGCCAATTCAGTCATATAACATGTACACATAATTCATAATGCCAAAACAGTCCATATTTTCATTTAATCTAGCCAATTCAGTCATATAACACGTACACATAATTCACAATGCCAAAACAGTCCATATTTTCATTTAATCTAGTCAAATTCAGTCTTATAACACGTACACATATTTCACAACACCAAAACAGTCCATATTTTCATTTAGTCTAGCCAATTCAGTCATATAAAACGTACACATAATTCACAATGCCAAAACAGTCCAAATTTTCATTTAATCTAGCCAAATTCATTCATATAACACGTACACATATTTCACAACGCCAAAACAGTCCATATTTTCATTTAGTCTAGCCAATTCAGTCATATAACACGTACACATAATTCACAATGCCAAAACAGTCCATATTTTCATTTAATCTAGCCAAATTCATTCATATAACACGTACACATATTTCACAATGCCAAAACAGTCCATATTTTCCCTTAGTCTAGCCAATTTAGTCATATAACATGTACACATAATTCACAATGCCAAAACAATCCATATTTTCATTTAGTCTAGCCAATTCAGTCATATAACATGTACACATAATTCACAATGCCAAAACAGTCCATATTTTCATTTAATCTAGCCAATTCAGTCATATAACACGTACACATAATTCACAATGCCAAAACAACAAATTTAGTCATATAACACGTACACATAATTCACAATGCCAAAACAATCCATATTTTCATTTAATCTAGCCGAATTCATTCATATAACACGTACACATATTTCACAACGCCAAAATAGTCCATATTTTCATTTAGTCTAGCCAATTCAGTCATATAACATGTACACATAGTTCACAATGCCAAAACAATCCATATTTTCATTTAATCTAGCCAAATTCAGTCATATAACACGTACACATATTTCACAATGCCAAAACAGTCCATATTTTCATTTAGTCTAGCCAATTTAGTCATATAACAGGTACACATAATTCACAATGCCAAGACAGTCCATATTTTCATTTAGTCTAGCCAATTCAGTAATATAACATGTACACATAATTCACAATGCCAAAACAATCCATATTTTCATTTAATCTCACCAAATTCATTCATATAACACGTACACATATTTCACAACGCCAAAACAATCCATATTTTCATTTAGTCTAGCCAATTCAGTCATATAACATGTACACATAATTCACAATGCCAAAACAGTCCATGCTTTCATGTACAAGATGTACATGGCAGCAACACTCATTAATTCAAGTAAGATTGAGATCTTTTTCAAGTAACAATCATGTAAAAATGAGTTCGAGTATACAAGTCAAGTAATATGTTCAAGTAATCAAGTTTGCATGTCAAGCAATTCAAGCAAACCAATCAAGTAAACATTAGCTCAAGTGAGACCATAAGCCATTCCAAATAGCAAATCATACAATACAAGGTCCAAGCATAGGCAATTATCATTTCAAGAGTTTCATGTCAAGAATCAAGCATTACATGTCAAGCAATTCGAGTATTTCAAGGATTCATGTCAAGTGATTCAAGTGTTCAAGATTTCTTGTCAAGTCATTTAAGTATTTCAAGATATAATTCAAGTATTCAAGATTTTCTTTTGAATTTCTTATTCAATTTCTCAATAAGGTTCATATCTTTTTAACATGTTTGCCTTGGATCACAATTGGTCATGAATAACATTGGTCCGTGTTTGACCATAAAGGTCCAAAAGATACTTAGCTCAAAGCACATAGCAATGGCTAATATCGAAAACATGTCAATCCTATACTTCTCACTATCCAACCATACCGTCGCCACTCCGTACAACTCCCCCGTTACCTCCAACTGTCGCCAATAACATATTACATGTAATAGGGCGTCCCCCCGAGTCGTGACTCATGGACCGTAGTCCCAAGTATACCATGCATCATAGCATTGTATCCAAGGACTTCCATTGTAGGAAATTTAAGTCTTTTTAATCTTTAAACTTTTATTAGAGGGGTATTCTTATACTTTAAAGCTTGTTGTTGTTTCTTATGTTTTATGCTTTCATGTTCAAGTCGAGACAATTCATATTCGAGAATTACATTCAAGCAAGTTATAGCAATATCATGCTTAGCCCTTAGGCTAGTTGAGCCTTAGCTCTACAATCACCAATTACTTATCTTTCGAGCAAGTATTTACATTACCATCTTAGGTATCAAGTAAGCATTTGAGTGAATTGCATTCATGATACAAGGATCTAGCATCATATATCATTATAATACATACATGCCACTACTCGAATAGGCACAATCAAGAATAAGAAATCAAGCATTTACATCCATAGTGTAACTCAAGCAAGCAATTCGAATGGAATCATTCAAGGCATGGAATCACACAATGTTTACACATTTCTTTCTAAATAATTTAACTTATCCATTTCCATGCTATTACTTAATCACAAATTTCAACTTAGTCCAATCTTCCCTTTTAGTTCATATTCAAGTTTAGTTAAGCTCATTATCATGGCATATCAATAGCAAAAAGATAGACATGTAAATTTTGGTTAGGACCTAAGTACTAACCCTACCAAAACTACACTCACAATACTCCAAGCTTAGCTAGTCTTGGATCCAAACTCCTTTGTGTTTGCCACTAGCTTGGTCACTCATTTCTTCCTCCACAAGGTTTTCTCCTTGCTCTAACATTGCACACAAGACCGTAGATTCAAAGTCAGTAACCAATTTAAACAATGCATTATTTCATACACACTCTAGCATACAAGTGACATCATTTAGACAACCTACTTTATAACTATTTCCATACATTGAAATTGTCCCAATACACATGTTCAATAATCAAACATCATGCTTACCTATGTACATTCCAATTTGGGTAGAAGCATGGCAGTAACCAAACTGTCCAAACTGTTTACAAAACAACTTACAAAACTGTCCAAAATACCTAGACTGCTGCTACCAGGTAGCTTGTGCATTATTTACTTAAACATGCATAACTTTCATTCCATACGTTGGAATCTCGATTCGTTTACACCGTTGGAAAGCTGACTCAACTAGCTTTCTAACCATATAGTCCTTGCATTTTTACACCTTATGAATTAATACAATTTTTAATCTAAAGATACTCCAAAATGCTGCTACTAGGCAAATTAGACTATCCTTGCATAATTGCCTCTACAAGCTGTTATAAAACTCGAAATGTAGTTTCGCTTGTTTAAATGAAACTAAACATGACAAGCTTTCCAACCAAATAAATTATAGGTTCTAATTCTACCAATACGATTTATAGCAAATTTTTAAAGTCACAGCTAATGCAGATTTCAAAACTGTTTTCAAGGTACAAAGCAGGACAGTTTCATTATAATTCATTTCCAACCCTTCATAATCTACCAAAACAATTTCTAGGAAATCCATAACATGATTTATTTATAGTAAAATGTATCCATTTAGCATGTATACACAATCTTACAATGCAAAACAATCCACCATACATTCAAATTTACACTAACAGTCCAAAAATTCTCAAGAACAATCCATAGTAATCACAAATGCACCAAAATAGTCCAGCATGCTTTAAAAGTACTTAAAACAGACCCTCTTTAGGTCCTTATAATCATATTTTATGTCTTGTTTTTAATGCATACACTTAATTTAATCGATTATGTCCATGCTTTATTTCTTAATGCAAAACAGGGCAGCCTTATAAACATAAGCATTTACTCCAAAAACTATTTTAATATCATGTTTCCTAATACTCATATAGCAAATATGCATTTTTCATATGTTCTTCATCATAGCAATTCAGATTATAACCATTTTCATTCGATTTGTAGGCTCAAAGCAACTACTTAATCAAAACTCACACATTCAAGAACTCGTAGAAGATCAATTTGAGCATTTGAGCAAGACAAAAAGTACACAAGTGCCTCTAAATGTTACTCACATAAATTCAAACAATTTCTATCATAACTTTAGATTTTCTCTAACCATTAACAAAGCTTTGATTTCATAAAATTCACACATAATTTCCAATCAAAGATTTAACTCAAGAAAAGTAGCTGGAATGCTTACCCTTCTTCCTATGAATCGAACAAAGCTCCTAATTTTACCAATCTAACACTAAGATTTCAAGCTTTTTCCATGGCCATTTGACTCTCCCTTTCTCTCCATTCATTTTGTGGTTCCTCCTCTTCCCACCAAGAATGAAGATGATGATTTATTTCATCTTCTAAACACATGGCCAAACTTGAGTTACATGGAAGCTCCTAGTTATGACATGTGTATATAACCTTCTTAATCTTTTAGTTTATCATGCAATAAATGACTTTTACACATTGATTAATTGGTCCTTACAAATTCGGCCTAGAACTTCCTTCTTCATAAAAAATAGTCACTATTCTATCAATCCATTTAATAAGTCCCAAAAACAATATAACACTATGTTTAATGCATACTACTAGGCCTATTTTTGGGGATACTACATCATTTCCCTAAATAAAGAAAGCACCTACATTGGAGGATACTCAAAGCTTTGATTTTCTCAAGCTTCTTAACCCTAAACTATGGGTATCGATTGAGTAAGCAATAGCCCTTAATTGATTCATCAATTCCATGGCTAAAGCTGTGTCTAAATCCAAGTATAAGAAATCAAGAACCCTAGAATTTCCTAAGAATATCGAGGCTCAATCCCTATTGTTTTTCATAGATAATAAGTTGCTATGAATCTATTATTGATATTGAAATCCTTGTGATTTCTATTTCTTTTGTAACTCAAGAGAATCATGGTGAAGAATCACCAAATCCCTCAAATTCCAACAAGTCAAAGAACAAAAGAATTGTCATCTGGGAGCCCTAAAAACTTTGGGAGCATTGATAAGTGTAGTCGGAGTCTAGAGATTGGCTAGGTGTCTTCCCGATTTCATTGTATTAGTCTATTGCATTTTCATCATTGAAATCAAGGTATGGTTATATGGAAACCTTGTTGAAGGTAGCATTGGTAAGCTTATTGCATTGATATATTGATTATTGGTTCATGATATTGTCATTGATAACTTTAGAATATTGTGAAAGGCCATATTGATCATGATACACTGTTATTGACAAGTTGACATTGCCATTGTTATTGTTATTGTTATTGCTATTGTTATTGTTATTGGCCAAATTATCGAATCCTTGGATACAAATAGACATTGGATACAATTGGCATGCCATAGAATTCACGAGTTCATTGGTACATGGTGGACTACGGTCCTTGAGCTAAGGCTCTATTTGGCGATGTTGGCGGGATGTGTTGGTTTTGGTCCTATGGCGATGTTGGAGGATACTGACCATTCATTGTTGGCGATGTTGGTTGGGAATTCACGTATCCACTTTCACATATCGATCCAAGGAATTAAGTTATTGAAATTATTATTAAAATATGGTTTGAGATGCATTTATATTGATGTTCATGTTATTGATATTATTGTTGCTCATTACATCATTGTTGACTACCTCACTAGACTATATAAGCCTAATGCATCTCATTTCCATGCATTTTCAAGTTAAAAGGCTGTTGGATCTAGGATCGTAGTAAGAAGCATTTTAGAAGCAAGTCCACAAGTTGCAAGCAATGTAAACTTTGTCTTTAAACTCCTAGCAAGGTGGCATAGGGTCTAGACATGTTAGTTTAGCCCCATTTTGTGTGTATACGATGTTCACCATGTTGAAATAGCAAAAGTATGAAATATGACATGTTGGACAGTTAGAAGATTGGTAAACATGGCCTTTAATGCATTAATAAGTGGAATCACGGCGAACAGACTCCAAATGCTATGAAATTTGACATGTAGACAGTTATGATGATTATAAACTTTCTTGTAAATTTTGGTAACATTTGGACAATGTTAAGACCCCTAAAGTGATTAAAAACTAGACTAAATTTGTTATTATAGGTTTGTCCTTACCGGTATGGGGCGTATCGGTACGAGTATGCGTTTTGGGACTCAGATAAAAGAGGGCGTACCGATAAGGCTCTTTGAGTATCGGTACGAGCCTAATGAACTTAACTGTTGTAACCCCCTTGACCCGGCCTAGACGATTGCCAAAGCAAACCGAAGTAAGATTACTAAACCCGGTCCATTTTTTTCCTTTTATCCTGCCAAGATGCATATTATTAATCCTAAGTGATCATGCTTGCAACGGATGAAGTTACAAAGGAAACGGACCTCGAAAAGCAACCAATTGCAAACAATACGTTTTAGGGACTAAAACGTAAAACTGGTAGGTTAAAGGACCATTACTAAATTTAGGGTTATCAATCCTTAATTTGTCAGATTACAAGCTTGTATGTCAATTCTCAGCTCAATCCGACCATTCAAACCCAAGCAATTGCATTCACAACAATCAGGGACCAAAATGAACAAATCAGAAACTCTCCAAACAACCAAATAACTGAAATAACAACTGCCCGTATCGGTACAAGAGCAAGTGTATTGGTACACCTTGGCCATTTTATAAAACTCATATTCTAGTAGCTCAAAACCGTACCGGTACAGCTACGCGTATGGGTACACCTTACCATTTTGCTTTTACCCGTACAGAAACACTACCCCGCGTACCAAAACGCTGTGCCTAGAATGGTTTACCCGTATCGAAACGCTAAGCCTAAAATAGCCTAGCCGTACTGGTACGAGGGGACGCGTTCCGATACGACTGGACCTGAAATGTCCTCTTTTGCTGGTTTAACTTACATTAATGGACTCCAAATCATTTAAACATGCTTCTAACATTTATACAACATTACCAAGGATCGATCCTAACCATAATATCATAGAACCATCCTCCACTCATGGCAATCATGCTTTAAGGTAAACTATAGGCATGCTTCCTAAAACCACATTACCAAAAGTATCAAAAATCTCATTTGAGCGTTTTCCATCATATGCAACATACCAACATATCTTTAGCATCAAAATCAACAAAGCATGGCATTCAACCAAAGCTAACTAGATGCATAACAAAGCAACCACCTAGCATCAACCATAAGCAAGGATTAACAACATGCTGATCAACATCAATCCAACTTCAAATCACAACATTAATCATGCTCAAAAACCAGGGAAGAACAGAATTTACAAATCCCAAAAACTTGGCGAACACATTTCCTTATTAACCAAAAACTTAAACCGAGTTCATACTCAAAATAGTCTTTGCTCTTGGATCACTTTAAACCTTGCCTTTGCTGCCCCAAACCTCAATGCTCTGCATAATGAGGAAAAGTGAGCGTAAGCACCCATGCTTAGTGAGGATGCTCATAAAACAATGATGCATTTGAAATCTTTTGAAAACTAAACACTTGTTTTCAAACCATGCTTACGACCAAAGCATTTTCATTGATTCCAAATCAAAACATGCATATCTACCATATGCAAAATCATTTACCAATCACATTCTTAAATCCCAAAGCATTATAAAGTAGGTTCAACATAAGAACTTTCATATATTGGCAATTATAGTGACCCCGAATAGTCGACCACTATCCTTGATTAGTCGACCGCTAATCATTGGTTAACCGACCGTTAACCTTACATATCGGATACATGAATCTCCCATGATGATCGACCACCATCAAAACCCATACCATGCCAACAAAATGTTATGACAACCTTGCCGACTGCAAGATTAACATCAATAAGGGGAACCAACCGCTCAACCCAAGTGATAACATTAAAGTTCGAGTAGCCGACCGCTATACCTCAAGGACCTCTAACCACGATCAATTTTGAACATATTATAATGCACTTTATCCTATGGCATGCTAACTATATCCAAATGTTTTCTCATCTTGTCACATAGCCAATATATCATTTACAAAACCATTTACTCACTGTTTTACAATGCATTATACAAAATCACCACATATGCAAACCACATTCCCGACCAGAATGAAAACCAATTCTCACTAGAATTTCATATACTTTTAAACCACTACATATGTACTCAGAATCATGCATTTACAGTAAGTAAAACAAACCATGTTTACAACCAAAACATGAATTACACATGCTCATATTCGAACCAATATTAAAGATGAAAAGAGGGGAAACTTACATCCAAGCTTAGGTAAGTGTTTCAAACTTAACCTGAACTCCCATATCCACTTTCAAACCTTTGGAAGACTTTTAAAACGTTTCCACTCACCAATTACACCTCGCCTTGCTCGTCAATAAAAATCGAGCTCCCGGCAAGCAACGATCCAACTCAAGCTACTTTGCCTTGATTATCCCCTATTTTGAACACACAAAACCAGAGAAAACATGCATCAAAATGCATCCAAACCACCGCCTCAAAGCAATTACCCGCAACTCATAAGTTGCCCACTCAAAAACCATCCGAAACTTATCAAAATCAACCTCAAACACCTTCCAATCTTAACCCAGCCACAAAATAACGATTCAATACATCAAACTTCATCAATTAACATCTAAAAACCCCTTTACAACATCCTTTTACTTCCAGCAATGATTAAACTCCATTAACATCACAAAAACCCTTAACTATCAACCGATAACATTAGAGATTCAACTAGTTTTGGGATTACAATGTTAAAACCAAGCTATTAACATTATTAAACATCAAAATCATGATCTAATCTGATCAAGAACCAGCAAAACAGATCCAAAACGAAGATTTATTAATTTCATCAATCAAAACATAATTAAACCAATTTTCCTTAATTAAACTATCAAAACACGTTAGAAAACAATTGAAAAGGATCAATAACTTGGAAATTTCAGTAAAGAACCTTTCATTAGAGGAGAAGAACGAACATTATGTATATGGATGCTTTCTCCCTTAATTGTTTGAATTCACATGAGAAAACAAAGTTAAATGAATAAGGTTTTGTTTGGAAACCATTGAGAATCCATTTGAAATCAAAAGATTTAAGAAAATAAAGATTTACCTGAAGATTTAGAAGAAGAGGATGGTGTTTGGCTGGAGAGATTTTGAGAGAAAATATTTTGAGAGAAAGTTACGTAGCTTTTGTTTTAAGGAATTAAATATCAAATTAATTCTCCCCAACCTAATTATATTTTCCAAAACACTTTTAAAAATAGCCAATTAAGGGATAAAGTTTGAGATTAGACTTTTGGGTAATTAGCTCCTTAAATATTCAAAGTTTTGACCCTTTTACAAAACAATCACTAAAAATAGTTTTCAAAGTTTATATTTTGGTCAATAGTTCAAAATGTTCGATTTCAAAATCTCATTTTCCAAAATTGATTCCACCAAAATCATTAACATATTATATAATGATTTTAGAACATTTCCACATTTTTATCACCTTCAAAAATATTAAATCCTATTTAATTTTGAAACTGTCTCCAATCTCTAATACCGGTCCACCAGACCCTTAAAACAAACCCCAAAACATCTAGCCCAAAACCAGGGAGTTACAACTCTCCCCCACTTAAGAAATTTTTTCCTCGAAATTTACCTAGAGGAAATAAATGTGGGTATTGCTCCAACATGTCCGCCTTGCTTTTCCAAGTGGCTTTCTCGACACCACGACGTTTCCACAAAACCTTAACAAGCTCAATCGTCTTGCCAAGAAGAAATTTGCTGCTGAAATCAAGGATTTCCATCGGCTCCTCATCATAGGATAAGTTCAACCTCAAATCAATATGCTCCACCAGCATAACATGTGAGGGATCTGACTGATACCTCCGCAATATAGATACGTGAAACACATCATGTATTTTCTCAAGCTCGGGAGGCAACGTCAACCGATAAACCACATGACCAACATGCTACACAACCTCATATAGTCCAATAAACCTTGGACTAAGCTTACCCTTACGTGCAAACTGCATCACCTTTTTCCACGGTGACACCTTCAAGAACAAACGATCACCAACCGTATATTCAATCTCCCTACGTTTCAAATCCGCGTAAGATTTCTACCGATCTATAGCCACTTTCAAGTGATCATACACAAGCATTATTGTAACACCCCGTTTTTGGGCCTAGATGTTTTAAGGGTTGGTTTTAAGGTCCGATGGACCGGTATTAGAGATTCGAGTCAATTTCAAGATTAAATCAAATTAAAATTTTTTGAAGGTGATAAAATTGTGGAAAAATATTCTAAAATTATTATTAAATATATTAATGATTGTGGTGAAATCAATTTTGGAAAATGAGTTTTGGAAATCAGACATTTTGGACTAGTGACCAAAATACAAACTTTGAAAACTGTTTTTAGTGAGTGTTTTGTAAAGAGTCAAAACTTTGAATCTTTAAGGAGATAATTTCCCAAAAAGTATAATATCAGACTTTATCCCTTAATTGTCTATTTTTAAAGTGTTTTGGAAAATAGAAATAGGTTGGGGAGAATTAATTTGGTTATTAAATCTTTTAAACAAAAGTTACATAAGTAACTTTCTCTCAAATATTTTCTCTCACAATCTCTCTAGCCAAACATCAATTTATTATTCTAAATCTTCTGGAAAATCTTTTATTTCCAAATGATTTCTTGTTGTTAGTTTACCATAGCCTTATTGTTTTAACTTTATTTTCTCATGTAAATCATCCAATTAAGGGAGAAACCATCCATTAGAGGTAAGGTTTATTCTTCTCCTCTAATGAAAGGTTCTTTACTGAAATTCCCAAGTTGTTGACTCTTTACAATTGTTTTCTAATGTTTTTTCATAGTTTAATTATAGAAAATTGGTTTAATTAATTATGGAAAACTGATTTAATTGTGTTTGGATTAATGAGATTGACATATTTGGAATTGGATCTATTTTGTTGGGTTTATGATCAGATTAAATCAAGATTTTGATGTTTAATTGAGTTAATAACTTGTTTTTAATATTGTAATCCGGAAACAAGTTGAATCTCTAATATTTAAGGTTGTTAGTTAAGGGTTTCTGTGAGGTTAATGGGGTTTAATCATTGCTGGAAATGAAAGGATGTTGGGAAAGAGTTTTTAGATGATAATTGATGAGGTTTGATGTATTGAATCGTTATATTATGGATGGGTTAAGTTTTGAAAGTGTTTGAGGATGTTTTCGATAAGTTTCGGATGGTTTGTGAGTGGGCAACTTGTGAGTTGCGGGTAATTGCTTGTTGGAAATGGTTTGAATGCATAATGATGCATTTGCCCTCTGGTTTTATGTGGTTAAAATCAGGGGATAATCAAGGCGACAAAGCTTGACGTTGATTGTTGCTTGTCGAGAGCTCGATTCGCGTTAGCGAGCAAGGCGAGGTGTATTGGTGAGTGGAAATGGTTTTAAGAGTCTTTCAAAGGTTTTAAAGTGTTTTTTGGGAGTTTAGGATAAGCCTAAAACACTTATCTAAGCTTGGAAGTAAGTTTTCCACTTTTGCTCTTTAATATCGGTTCAGATATGAGCATGTGTAATTCATGTTTTGGTCGTAAACTTGGTTTGTTTTTACTTACTATAAATGCATGGTTTTGAGTACATATACAGTGGTTTAAAAGTATATGAGATGCTAGTGAGATTTGGTTTTCATTCTGGTCAGGAATAGTGTTATTGCTTTGGTAATGTGATTTGCATATGTGGTGGTTTTGTATAATGCATTGTAAAATGGTGAGTAAATGGTTTTGTAAATGATATATTGGCTATGTGACATGATGAGAAAACATTCGGATATAGTTGGCATGCCATATGATGAAGTGCACTATAATATGTTAAAAATTGATCGTGGCTAAGGGTCCTTGAGGTAAGCAGTCGGCTACTCAGACTATGATATTATCACATGGGTTGAGTGGTCGGTTCCCCTTGTTGACGTTGATCATGCGGTCGGCAAGGTTGTTACATCATGCGGTCGGCATGGTATGAGTTATGGTAGTGGTCGATTATCATGAGAGGTCTGTGTATCCGAATTGTAAGGTTAACGGTCGGTTACCTAAAGGTTAGCAGGCAGCTAATCAAGGATAGTGGTCGTCTATCCGAGGTCAATATAATTGCCAATATATGCAAGTTCATGAGTTGAACCTATGTTATAATGCTTTGGGATTTAAGCATGGTTTTGTAATTTAATGCTTTGGGATTTAAGCATGAGATGACTTAATGCTTTGGGATTTAAGCATGTGACTTGTAAATGTTGTTGCATATGGTCAATATGCATAATATGATTGGAATCAATGAAAATGCTTTGGACGTAAGAAAGGTTTGAAAACAAGTGTTTAGTTTTCAAAGAATTTTAAATGCATCACTATTTTAAGAGCATCCTCACTAAGCATGTGTGCTTATGCTCTCTTTTTCCTAATGATGCATAGCATTAAGGTTTGGGGGCAGCAAAGGCTAGGTTTGAAGTGATCCAAGTGCAAAACTACTTGAGTATGAACTCGGTTTATGCTTCTGGTTAATAAGGCAATATGTTCGCCATGTTTTTGGGACTTGTAATCCTATTTTCCCAAGGTTTTTAAGCATGTGAAGTGCTGGATTTTATGGTTGGTTTGTTGTTGTTAAGCTTGTTGAGAATCTTTGCTTATGTTGATGCTTGATGGGTGCTTAGGTATGCATCTAGTTGTCTTGGAATGGTTGCCATGTTTTGATGATTCAAGCATGTTTGTTATGATGCTTTAGATGCTTAGGCATGTTGTGTATGCCTTTAAAGTGTCAAATGGGAGTTTTGGTTATATGGCAAAATGATATTAGGAAGCATGCCTATAGAAAATCTTGAGTGGTTGAATGCCATCTAATGATGTTGATTATGTGATGTTTTGGTTAGGGCTACACCCTAGTAATGTTGTTTGAGTGTTTGGAGCATGTTGGAGTGTTATGGTTATCATTAAAGTGTGTTTAGACAGCAATTTGGAACATTACAGGTCCAGGCATATCAAAATAGGTGTCCCCGTACCACTACAGCTAGGCCATCTCAGGCATAGCATTTCGATATGCGTAAGGGTGTTTTGATACGGGTAAGCCTTTACAGGCATTGCATTTCAATACTCGAGCAAGTGTTCTGGTACGGTCTCAAGCATTTTGGCTAGGCGTTTCGATACGTGAGCAAGTGTTTCAGTACGAGTTTTAGCCATTGGAATCTGAGTTTTGGAAATTATCATGGCGTACTGAAACACCTGTACGCGTATCGGTACGGCTGCAGTTAATTCTGTTATATGGAATATTTTGGAAGTTTATGTTTCTTTCATTCTGGTCCTTGAGTTTTAAGAATGCAATTTTATGAGCTTGGACGATCGTATTCGCCTGAAATTTGACATGTAAGCATGTAATTGGACTAATTGAGGATTGGTAAACTCAATTTAGTTTTGGTCCTTAAGTTTATCAGATTTGCATTTTAATCCCTGAAAGGTATGTTTTGGAATTGGTTGCCTTCCCGTGGTCCGATTCCTTTGTAAACTCACTCGCTGCAAGTATGTACACTTAGGATTAATAATATGCATCTAGATAAGATAAAAAGAAAAATAGACCAATTTTCGTAATCTATCTCTGGTTTGCTTCGGTAAAGCTAATGTAGTTCTCTCGGCTCGGTCGGGCGTCTAGGCCAGATCGAGGGGGTTACATTTATCTTCTCATATGTGTCTTTCAACACATATGGTAAGGAAACATGCTTTTCCCCAACCTCAGCCCAACACAAAGGCGCACGACACCTCCGGCCATATAATGCCTCGTACGATGCCATCTGTATACTCGCTTGATAGCTATTGTTATAAGCAAACTCAACCAAAGGTAAATTCTTCTCCCTGGTTCCTTGGAACTCAATAATACAACATCTCAACATATCCTCCAAAACCTGAGGATGATATGCGGTGCTGAAACTTAACCTTGTACCCAAAGCCTGATGCAAACATTCCCAAAATCTTGCTGTAAACTTCATATCTCTATCCAAAATAATGGACTTAGGTACCCCGTGCAAACGCACAATCTCAGCAATATACAAGTCCACCAACTTATCCAAGATATACGTCGTATGCTATGGCAAAAAATGTGCACGCTTCGTAAACCGATCAACAATCACCCAAATGGAATCTTTTTTAGCCTGTGTCAATGGCAACCCTGACACAAAATCCATGGTGATTCTGTCCCACTTCTATTCTAAAATTCTTAACAGTTGCAATAACCCTAATGGAAACTGATGTTCAGAATTAACCCGCTGACACACCATGCACTTAAAAACAAATTCTGCCATATCCTTTTTCAAGCCAACCCAATAGTACACTTCCTTTAAATCACGATTCATCTTGGTACTACCGGGATGCATAGCAAAAGGACTAGAATGTGTTTCAGTCAAAATAGTACGCCTCAACTCCAAATCATCTGGCACCACTATTCGACCCTTGAAGCACAAAACTCCATCACCATCAAAATGAAAATCTGTCTAATTACCATCTGATATGTACTCAACATGCGAAACCAGAGAATCATCATACGGTTGCTTAGCTTTAATCAATTGTGACATCATTGATTTAACTTACAACTCATCCAACAACCCACCTTCCCGTGTCACACTCAACCTCACAAACATAGCCCTAAGCTCAACTACAATCTTACGACTCAACGCATCTACGACCACATTAGCCTTTCGAGGATGATATTCGATCGCCAAGTCATAATCCTTAAGCAACTCCAACCATCTACGTTGCCTAAAATTCAAATCCTTTTGAGACATCAAATACTTTAAACTCTTGTGATTCGTAAAAACAACACATTTTTCTCCAAAAACATATTGTCTCCAAATCTTCAAGGCAAACACCACAGCCTCAAGTTCCAAATCATGAGTCAGATAAGTTCGCTCATGAACCTTCAGTTATCTCGACGCATAGGCCACAACCTTACTACCTTGCATCAGCACACAACACAAGCCAACATAAGATGCATCACTACAAACCACAAACTCCTTCCCTGACTTGGGTCTGTGGATCAACACGAATACCCTCTGCAGAAACCACATGACCAAGGAACGTCACTTTCTTCAGCCAAAACTCACACTTACTCAACTTGGCATACAACTGATTATCCTTCAAAACTTGCAACACAATCCATAAATGCTGATCATGTTCTTACTTGGTACGATAGTACACAAGAATATCATCAATAAACACCACCACAAACTAATCAAGGTACTCATCGAACACCCTGTTCATCATATCCATGAACGCAGCCAGGGCATTCTTCAAACCAAACGGCATCACCAAGAAATCATAATGCCCGTACCTCGTGCGAAAAGTAGTCTTATACACATCCACATCCTTAACCTTCAACTGGTAATACCCTGATCTTAAATCAATCTTCAGAAACACCGCTGCCCTACGAAACTTATCAAACAAATCATCAATCTTCGGCAAAGGATACTTATTCTTCACCATTAACTTATTCAACTACCGATAATCAATGCACATACGCATCGTACCATCCTTCTTTTTCACAAAGAGAACCAGAGCACCCCAAGGCGAAATACTTGGTCGAATGAACCAATGATCCAACAACTCCTGAAGCGTGTCTTCAACTCTTTCAATTCCTTCGGTGCCATCCTATAGGGAGCAATATACACCGGTGTCGTACCTGAGTACGTCTCAATACCAAACTCCACCTCTTTATCTGGCGGTAAACCTCCAACTCTTTAGGAAACACCTCTGAAAAATCACAAACAACCCAAATGTCCTACATTTGAACACCCTTGGCCTCAGGATTCATCACGATAGCCAAATAAGCTTGGCAACCTCCTTGCATCATCTTTTTTGCTCGAGTAGCCGAAACAACATTGGACAAGAATTTCACATTCTCGCCAACTACCACAACTTCATAATCACCGGCTAACCTTAAAGAAATCCCTCTGGATTCACAATCCAAATCTGCCTTGTGCTCACTTAACCAATCTATGCCCAAAATAATGTCAAAACCATAGAAGGGCAATTCCATCAGATCTGTAGCAAACTCGCGACCTTGCATTACCAAAGGACAACGCATATACAACCTTCTAGTCGTAACCGTCTCCCCAAAAGAACTAGATACTAACATGCCAACATCTAAGATCTCAACAGGAACATTCAGCAGATGTGCATGCTCACTCAATATATAAGAATGCGTAGACCTCAAATCAATCAAAGAAAACAATGACAAAGAATTGATAGTAAAGGTACCTGCGATTACATCAGTGTCATTGTGACCCTCACGATGAGCATAGATCTACGCTAGCCTACCATTCTCCGGTATACAACAATAACATGAGTCACAACCTTCTGACCATCATCGCGCCTCTAAAAATTACCCCTGCCACGACCTCGGCCCCTAACAGGTGCAGCAGCCCGAACCGGTGCATCACTTACAGCAAGAGGACAATCACACTTTATGTGATCAGGAAATCCACATATCTAGTAACTCATGGTACTTTCCCAACATGCACACATGTGGCGTCGACCACAGCGCTCACACTCAGCTACAACACGAACTCCTGGATTACCTTGGCCAACACTACCACCACGCTTATGATCTGGCTTATGCCTCTTATCCCAAGACCTCCTATTCTGCTTCACAGAATAGCCAAAATCAGCCACTCACTTATTCGAGCTTATGCCTGAAACTTGTCCCGTCACTCCCAGGGACTAATCGATATCCTTGGCACGGTTGACCAACACATCAAAATCTGCGTATCCACAACCAACAGATACTGAGGACCAAGATACTTCCTCTTGAAAGCTCTTCAAAAGAATTCCCAAGTCACATCTGCCTCTGGGACACCCACAATCATGGTTACCCACCAGTAATAAGCATCACCTTGCAAAAAGGACACAGTGCAACCCAACTTGTGCACATCGTTGCAATCCATCTAATTTAAGATACGATTTGTCTTCTCCAGCCATTCCTCGGCTACTTCAAGGCTCAGACCCCATAATTCCTCGCCTCCAAAACTACAAAGATGCTCTAAAGGTAAACCTTGATTAACCACCACAACCCAGTGCTTGCACTTGCACTCCAGCCATCGCTACCTCAAAAGCACCCGTCATCGTTTGGATTAACGAAGTCAAATCCCCAAAAACTGGCCCTTGCGAAGCCTGAGGTACACCACCTACCTCGGCGTCAACAAGAGGAACCAACGGAGGATGGGGAGGTAAGGTAATACGAGGATTCCCTCCAACGTCACTATTCTGCCCAAACCCGGCATTACCAGCCGTCGAACGAGTCTCACGTCGAGCAATACTAACAAAAGCATCAAAACACATTAAACTCAAGCTAGCATAAGGCAAAGGATCCAAGACAACCTTATAAAACATTTTAAAACCTTAATAATAGTCAATGTGTTCCCAGTTCATACCCTAATATGATGTAAAACAATCATCGTGCATATCAAACAATAGAAATCAATCAAACAACAACATCCCAACCTTTCGTAACCTAGCTATGATACCAGCAAATGTAACCCCCTTCGACCCGACCTAGACGCCTGAAAGAACCAAGGGAGCTACATTAGGTTTGCCAAAGCAAACCAGAGTAAGATTACGAAAACCGATCCATTTTTTCCTTTTATCTTGTCTAGATACATATTATTAATCCTAAGTGATCATGCTTGAAGTGGATGAAGTTACAAAAGGAAATAGACCTAGAAAAGGCAACCAATTGCATAGAATACATTTTATGGACTAAAACGTAAAACCAGTAGGTTAAAGGACCATTATTGAAGTTAGGGTTACTTACATGCTTGTATGTCAATTCTCAGCTCGATCCGACCATCCAAGCCCAAGCAATTGCATTCACAAAAATTAGGGACCAAAATGAACAAATCAGAAACTCTCCAAACAACCAAATAAACTGAAATAACAACTACCTATATCGGTACATGAGCAAGTGTATCGGTACGCCTTGGCCACTTTATAAAACTCAGATTCCAGTAGATCAAAATCGTACCTGTACGGCTACGCGTATCAGCATACCTTGCCATTTTTATTTTACCTGTACCGAAACACTACCCCACGTACTGAATTACTATGCCTAGAATGGCTTACCTGCATCAAAACACTACCCGCGTATCGAAACGCTAAGCCTAAAATGACCTAGTCGTACCGGTACAAGGGGAAAAGTTTTGATACGCCTAGACATAAAAGTCCTCTTTTACTAGTTTAAATTACATTAATGGACTCCAAATCACTTAAACATGCTTCTAACATTCATACAACATTACAAAGGATCGATCCCAACCATAATATCACAGAACCATCCTCCACTCATGGCAATCATGCTTTAAAGGTAAACTATAGGCATGCTTCCTAAAACCACATTACCAAAAGTACCAAAACTCTCATTTGAGCATTTTCCAACATATGCAACATACCAACATATCTTTAGCATCAAAATCAACATGGTAGAATCATCAAAGCATGGCATTCAACCAAAGCTAACTAGATGCATACCTAAGCAACCACCTAGCATCAACCATAAGCAAGGATTAACAACATGCTTATCAACATCAATCCTACTTCAAAACACATCATTAATCATGCTCAAAAACAAGGGAAGAACAAAATTTACAAATCCCAAAAACTTGGCGAATACATTGCCTTATTAACCAAAAACATAAACAGAGTTCATACTCAAATGTAGTCTTTGCTCTTGGATCACTTTAAACCTTGCCTTTGCTGCCCCAAACCTCAGTGCTCTGCATCATTAGGAAAAAGAGAGCGTAAGCACACATGCTTAGCGAGGATGCTCATAAAACAATGATGCATTTGAAATCCTTCGAAAATTAAACACTTGTTTTCAAACCATGCTTACGACCAAAGCATTTTCATTGATTCCAAATCAAAACATGCATATCGACCATATGCAAAATCAATTACCAGTCACATGCTTAAATCCCAAAGCATTAAATCATATTACCATGCTTAAATCCTAAAGCATTATAAAGTAGGTTCAACACAAGAACTTTTATATATTGGCAATTATAGTGACCCCGGATAGTCGACCACTATCCTTGATTAGCCGACCGCTAATCATTGGTTAATCGACCATTAACCTTACATATTGGATACACGGATCTCCTATGATGATCGAACGCTATCAAAACCTATACCATGCCGACCGCATGTTATGACAACCTTGCCAACCGCAAGATTAACATCAACAAGGGGAACCAACCGCTCAACCCAAGTTTAAACATATTATAGTGCACTTTATCCTATGGCTTACCAACTATATCCGAATGTTTTCTCATCTTGTAACATAGCCAATATATCATTTACAAAACCATTTACTTACTGTTTACATGCATTATAAAAAAATCACCACAAATGCAAACCACATTGCCAAAGCAAAACCACAATCCTGACCGGAATGAAAACCAATGCTTACTAGCATTTCATATACTTTTAAACCACTGCATATGTATTGAAAATCATGCATTTACAGTAAGTAAAACAAACCATGTTTACGACCAAAACATGAATTACGCGTGCTCATATCTGAACTGATATTAAAGAGAAAAAGAGGGAAACTTATTTCTGAGCTTAGGTAAGTGTTTCAAACTTAACCTAAACTTCTATATCCACTTTCAAACCTTTGAAAGACTTTTAAAATCGTTTCCACTCACCAATTACACCTCTCCTTGCTCACCAATGCAAATCGAGCTCCAGGCAAGCAACGATCCGCCTCAAGCTATTTTGCCTTGATTATCCCCTATTTTGACCACACAAAACAAGAGGAAACATGCATCAAAATGCATCTGAACCACTGCCTCAAAGCAATTACCCGTAACTCACAAGTTGCCCACTCAAAAACCGTCCAAAACTTATCGAAATCAACCTCAAACACCTTCCAATCTTAACCCAGCCACAAAATAATGATTCAATGCATCAAACTTCATCAATTAACATCTAAAACCCATTTTACAACATCCTTTTACTTCCAGTAATGATTAAACTCCATTAACATCACAAAACCCCTTAACTATCAAGCTTTAACATTAGAGAATTATTTAGTTTCGGGATTACAATGTTAAAACCAAGCTATTAACATTATTAGACATCAAAATCATGATCTAATCTGATCAAGAACCCAACAAATAGATCCGAAATGAAGGTCTATTAATTTCATCAATCAAAACACAATTAAACCAATTTTCCTTAATTAAACTATCAAAACACATTAGAAAATAATTGTAAAGGTTCAATAACTTGGGAATTTCAGTAAAGAACCTTTTATTAGAGGAGAAGAACGAACATTGCCTTTAATGGATACTTTCTCCCTTAATTGGTTGAATTCATATGAGAAAACAAAGTTAAAACAATAAGGTTTTGTTTGGAAACCATTGAGAATCCATTTGAAATCAAAAGATTTAAGAAAGTAAATATTTACCTGAAGATTTAGAAGAAGAGGATGGTGTTTGGCTGGAGAGATTTTGAGAGAAAGTTAGTTACGTAACTTTGTTTTAAAGAATTAATTATCAAATTAATTCTCCCCAACCTATTTATATTTTCCAAAACACTTTTAAAAATAGTCAATTAAGGGATAAAGTCTGAGATTAGACTTTTGGGCAATTAGCTCCTTAAAGATTCAAAGTTTTGACCCTTTTTACAAAACAGTCACTAAAAATAGTTTTCAAAGTTTACATTTTGGTCACTAGTCCAAAATGTCCGATTTCCAAATCTCATTTTCCAAAATTGATTCCACCAAAATCATTAACATAGTAAATAATGATTTTAGAAAATTTTCCCACTTTTTTATCACCTTCAAAAATATTAAATCCGATTTAATCTCGAAACGGACTCGAATCTCTAATACCGATCCACCAGACCCTTAAAACAAACCCTAAAATATCTAGACCCAAAACTAGGGTGTTACAACCATTTTAACGGTTATTGTATGCATATCCATAAGCATATCGATACGGCATTTTGACACTAGAATTCGAGTTCAATTAAGGTAGGCATAGCGTACCGATAGGGCTATTATCGTACCGGTACGACCCTTATCGTTCATAACTGTTTTAACTACCATTACACAGTCATACCGATACAGTCCTTCGAGTATCTGTACAGACGCATGTAAATTAGTTAAAAGAGGTTTTAAAATATTGCAAAATGGTCACTGAATCTTGTATGGATTAATTGAAAGTGCATATGATTTGCAAAATCCATTGAAATTTATACAAAAGATAATTTAGCATTGAATTTTATATTGGTAACCCTAAATATTGATAAGACCCTATAATTCATCAATTTTATAATTTAGTCCCTAAATTTGAATAAGTCACCAAATAACCCCTTAATTATAATTTGGTTGAGTTACATTGATCATCGTCATTCATTGCACCGAATTAACATCATCGATTCATTACTTATCGCACAAGTCTTCATAATTAGTGAATCGATTATCATATTGTTCACTAGTAACGCTTTCTAACCTGGATTTCTACCAAACTGGGAAAGGGGTGTTACAGTTTTAGCCACACACAAAAAAAGAGGTTTCAATGCATCAAAATGCATTCAACAGCCCAACAACATCAATTCACACAAATCCTCAACAAATTCTAACCAATTTCCCTCCACAACAACCGAAAACAACATCAAACACCTTCCAAACTTAACCCAGCCAAAACCTAAAGGTTTAATCCCACAATTGTCATCAAATAACATCCAAAAACACATTTACATCATCCTTATACCTCCAGCATTCATTAAACACCACAGCTCCTCAAAAGCTCATAACTAACAACCTAGAAAATTAGAGATTCACCTAGTTTTGGGATTCCAATGTTAAAATAAACTTATTAACATTATAAAACATCAAAATCATGTTCTAATCTAAGCAAAAACATATCCAATACGAAAATCAATCAACCTCATCAATTAAACCTTGATTTAACCAATTTCCATAATTAAATCATTAAAACTCATTAGAAAACATTTATAAAGGATCAATAACTTGGGAATTTCAGTAAAAAACCATTCATTAGAGGAGAATAATGAAGCTTACCTCTAATGCTAATTTTCCCCTTAATTGGATTGATTTACATGAGAAAACAAGACTAAAACAATAAGGTTTTGATAGGAAATCATAGGAAACTCATTTGAAATCAAAAGATTGAAGAAATCAAGAAGTTACCTGAGGATTTTGAAGAAGAAAAGAGTGTTTGGTTGGAGACAATTTGAGAGAAAATCTTTTAGAAAAAAGTTAGATACATAAAGTTTGCTTTTAGAAATTAATTATAAAATTAATTCCCCAAGCCTATTTATACCCCCCTTAAAACCTTTTTAAATAGCCAATTAAGGAGAAAAGTATGATATTAGACTTCAGCCAAATAGCTCCTTAAAGATTCTAAGTTTTGGCCCTCTTACAAAATAGTCACTTAATACAATTTTCTATTATTTACATTTTGGTCACTAGCCAAAATGTCAAATTTCAAAATTCCATTTTCCAAAATTGATTTCACCAAAAACATCTCAATATTAAATAATGATTTTCGGATATTTTTCCATATTTTTCCTCACTCAAAAATATTTATTCCAAATTAATCCCGAAACTGACTCGAATCCTCTAATTCGGTCCACCGGACCGTCTAATCGACCTTGAAAACACCTAGGCCCAAAATCGTTGCATTACAACTCTCTCCCACTTAAGAAATTTCATCCTCAAAATTTACCTAATGGAAATAGATGCAGAAACTATTATTTCATGTCCGACTTACTTTCCCAAGTGGCCTCCTCCACACCGCGATGTCGCCACAACACCTTAACAAGCTCAATCGTCTTGCCACAAAGAACTTTACTATTGGAGTCAAGGATCATCACTAGTTCCTCATTATAGGATAAATCTGATTGCAACTCAACGTCCTCCATTGTGTTACATGCGACGGATCTGAAGGATATCTCCATAACATGGATACCTGGAACACGTCATGAATATTCTCCAACTCATGCGGCAAACTCAACCGGTAAGCCACAGGACCTACACGTTCCAACACCTCATACGGTCCAATAAACCTCTGGCATAACTTTCCTTTGCGTCCAAAGCGCAACACCTTCTTGCAAGGTGAAACCTTCAAGAAGACCTTTTCACCAACCGCGTACTCACTTTCCCTACGCTTTAAATCTGCGTAGGATTTCTGCCTATCCGAGGCCACTTTCAAACGATTAAAAACAAGCTTCATTCTTTTATCCATATATTTCAACACATCAGACATGGAAACATACTTTTCCCCAACCTCAGCCTAACACAAAAGCGTATGGCACTTCCTACCATACAAGGCTTCATACGATGCCATTTTTATACTTGCCTTATAACTATTATTGTATGAAAACTCCACCAAAGGAAATTGCCTTTCCCAAGTTCCTTGGAACTCAATCATACAGCACCTCAACATATCCTCCAAGATCTGAATCACACGCTCAGACTGACCATCCGTCAGAGGATGATACGAAGTACTATAATTCAAGCGGGTACCCAAAGCCAGATGTAAGCATTCCCAAAACCTTGATGTAAACTGCGGATCCCTATCTGAAACTATTGACTTGGGCACCCCGTGCAACTTCACAATTTTAGCAATATGAAGATCTGCCAACCTATCCATGGTATACGTCATATGCACGGGTAGAAAATGTGCACACTTCGTAAGCTGATCAATAATTACCCAAATAGAATCATTTTTAGTCAGTGTCAAAGGTAACCCCGACACAAAATCCATGGTGATCCTCTCCTATTTCCACTCCGAAATCCTCAATGGTTGCAACAACTCAGACGAAAACTGATACTCAGCCTTAACACGCTGACACACCATACACCTAGCAAAAAAATCAGCCATATTCTTTTTCAAACCCACCGAATAGTACTCTTTTGTTAGACCTCGATATATCTTGGTACTATCTGGATGCATGCAAAAGGACTAGCCTGAGCCTCAGTCAAAATAGTGTGCCTCATCTCAGCATCACTAGGCATCACTATTCGATCTTTGGACCATAACACCCTATCATCATTAAAGTGAAAATATGTAGGATTTTCATACATGATATATTTAACATGTGGTACCAATACCTCATCATAAGGTTGTTTTCCTTAATCAACTATGAAAAAGATGGCTTCACTTGCAACTCCGCTAACAAACCCCCATCATGCGTCACACCCAACCTTGCAAACATGACCTTCAACTCAACAACCTATTTTCTACTCAAAGCATCAGCCACAATATTCGCCTTCCCCAAATGATACTCGATGGTCAAATCATAATCCTTGAGCGACTCTAACCATCTATGTTTCCTAAGATTCAACTCCTTTTGCGACAAAGATACTTTAAACTCTTGTGATCCGTGTACACAACACACCTCTCACCGTATAGATAATACCTCCAAATCTTCAATGCAAACACCACCGCGGCAAGCTCTAAATCATGCGTAGGATAATTGCACTAATGCTCCTTCAACTTCCTAGATGCATAAGCACAACTTTCCTGTCTTGTATCAACACACACCCTAAGTCAACGTAGGATACGTCGCTATAAACTACAAACTCTTTCACTAACTCGGGTTGAATCAAGATCAAAGCTCGCGTCAAAGCTTTCTTTAACTTCTCAAAAGCTTGTTTTCTAGCCTCCGTCCATTCGAAACACACATCATTTTGTAAAAACTTAGTCAATAGAGCAACAACCCTTGAGAACCCTCCACAAAGCGATGATAATAATATGCCAACCCCAAGAAACTAAAAATCTCCGTCACCGACTTAAGTCGCTTCCAACTAATAATTGCCTCAATCTTTTACGGATCCACCCAAATACCTTTCGCTAAAATAACATGACCAAGGAAAACCAGTTCCTTAATCCAAAACTCACACTTGCTCAATTTATCATAAAGTTGATTATCCAACACGGTTTGCAACACGATTCGCAGGTGTCGATCATGATCCTCTTCGATACGAGAGTAAACAAGAATATCATTAATGAACACTACTTCGAATTGATCCAAAAATTCATGGAACACCCTATCATCATGTCCATGAATGTTGCAAGTGTACTCATCAACCCGAATGACATCACTAAGAACTCATAATGCTCGTACCTCGTACGAAAAGTACTCTTTGGCACATCCTTATCCTTAACCTTTAACTAATAGTATCAAGATCTAAAATCGATCTTAGAAAACACTGTAGCACCCTAAAATTGATCGAACAAGTCATGAATTTGCGGCAAAAGGATACTTATTCTTAATCGTCAACTTGTTCAGTTATCGAT
This sequence comes from Hibiscus mutabilis, assembly GCA_019671005.1. Taxonomy (NCBI): domain Eukaryota; kingdom Viridiplantae; phylum Streptophyta; class Magnoliopsida; order Malvales; family Malvaceae; genus Hibiscus; species Hibiscus mutabilis. The sequence goes on from CM033746.1 coordinate 27,993,015, forward strand.
AATCAATGCACATCCTTAAGGTGTTGTCCTTCTTTTTCACAAATAATACTGGTGCTCCCCACGGTGACATACTAAGTCAGATGAAACCACGGTGCAACAACTCTTGAAGTTGTATCTTCAACTCATTTGGGGCCATGTGATACGGTGCAATCAACACTGGAGTCATATCTGCATACATCTTAATAAAAAAAACTCTACCTCTCTATCCAGTGACAATCCAGACAACTCCCCTGGAAACACCCCTAGAAAATCACAAATGGTACAAATATCCTTAGTCCACACTTCTACCATATTTGGGTTCATAACATAAGCTAGATATGCTTGGCACCCACATTCTAACAACTTTCGCATTTTCAAAGCCGATACCATATTGGATAAGAACTTAACATTCTCACTCACAACCATCACTTTATAATCATCAACAAGTTTCAACGAAACTCACTTGGCTACAAATTCAACCACAACCCTATGCTCAGTTAACCAATCCATTCCCAAGATCACATCAAAACCATGAAACAATAGCTCTATCAAATCAGCCGCAAAAACGTGACCTTGCACCATCAAAGGGCATATCCTATACAACTTCGTTGTGACAACCATCTCTCAAAAAGAACTTGTTACTTGCACACCCATATTTAACACTTCTACCGGTATATTAAGCAAATACGCATGCTCATGCAAAATCTATGAATATGTAGAAGTAGAATCTATCAGAGAAAGTAATCACATGGACTGCAAGGTAAAAGTACCTGCTATCACATCAGTGTCGTTCTTCCCCTCGCGATACGCATAGATCCTCGTGGGTCCACCACCCTCAGGTTGAACCGCCACTGTATGAGCAACAATGCTTTTCCCTTCCTCCCTTCATTGAAAATTATCTCAACCACGCCCATGGCCTCTCTGTGGTGCAACATCAAGTGTAGATGCCTATTTACCCTTAGCCAACAATGGAAAATCATGTCTTAAATGATCCCCGAAACCATAACTCCATTAGGAATTAGCAACAACAACTGAAGGAGCCTCTCCTTCCCTAGCCAAACACAGGCAGTCTTGTCTCATATGATCTCGCAATCCATATACCCAACATGTATTATATAACGATCTAACCTATGTACTCTGGCCCTGCGACCCTCGCCCAATGTTACTTCTACCCCTTCTCTACTCAGGGCGATACCTCCTATCACAGTGTCTCTTAAACTGACCACCACTGGAACCAAAATTCACAGCTCTCTTGCTAGAGCCAAAACCTCTCGAACAAAAAGATAATACCAGGTTCTGCTCAATGTCTTTCGCCCAATTAACCAATACATTGAAATCCGTATAGTTAGTGGCCAACATATATGTCTTAACATCATGTACCAATCCATAATAGAATTGATCACAGCGATGCCTATCATCCAATACCAAATCAGGTGCATACTGACTCAGCCTCACGAAATGTACCTCGTACTCAGATACTGACATACTGCCCTAAACCAAAGCCATGAACTCACGTTTCTTCTCATCCAAGTATCTAACTCCCAGATACTTCCTTTTAAAGGTAGCTTGAAAGAAATCCTATGTCACATCACCGAATTCCATGCCCCAGTTTTAGGCCTAGCTATTTTAAGGCTAGTTAGTCGGTACGATGGATCAGATTAGAGATTCTAGCCAAATTCGGGGGCAAATATTTTTCTGAAAGATAAAAATATGGGAAAATGTTTAAAATCCTATTTTAATATATTAAAAATATTGGTGAAAGCAATTTTATAAAATGAGTTTTGGAAGGGTGACATTTTGGTTAGTGACCAAAATGTAATTTTTTAAAACTATTTTTAAAGGTAATTGTTTCGTAAAAAGTCAAAACTTTGAATCTTTAAGGAGTTATTTTACCATTTGTTCTAATATGAGTTTTCTCTTAATTATGATTATTTTAAAAGAGTTTTAATTAAGAGAATTAAAAAAGGATTTAGTTAAAAAGGTAGTTATTTTTTTCCAAATTACAATTTGACGTAACTTTCTTCCTCTCATATTTTCTCCCAAAATATTCTCAGCCAAACACTCTTTTTCTTATCAGAGATTCAAGGTAATGATCTTGTTTGTTAATTCTTTGATTTTCTAAATGATACTTTAACTTGTTTTCTCAAAAGTCTTATTGAATCTCATTGTTTTTCAAGAGGAAAAGATCCAATTAAGGGGAAACTCGCTCATTGGAGGTAAGTTTCGTTCTTCTCCTCTAATGAAAGGTTCCTTACTGAAATTCTCAAGTTCTTGACTCTTTATATATGTTTTCTAATGCATTTTAGTTAATTAATTATGGAATTTTGCTTAATTGAGGATTAATTGATGGAATATTGTGATTTTCATTTGGATCTATTTTTCTAGTGTTGATGATTGATTTCAATCTTATTTCGAATGGATTATATTGTGGATAAGTTGTTTTTAATAATGAAAACCCGAAATTGGTTGAATCTCTAATTGTTTAGGTTGGTTAGTTAATGGTTTTTGGGTTGTTTTTGGAGTTTAATCTTTGCTGGAAGTAAAAGGATGTTGTAAAAGGGTTTTTAGATGTCTTTTGATGAAGCTTGTTGTATTGAATCGTTATATTATGGCTGGTTTAAGATTAAGAAGTGTTTGAGGTTGATTTCGGTAAGTTTCGAATGAATTTTGAGTGGGCGTCTTGAGAGCTGCGGGATTTTGCTTTGAAACTGAGTTTGATGCATTTTAATGCATGTTTCCTCTGGTTTTGTATGGCCAAAATAGGGGATAATCAAGGCGTAGCATCTTGAGGTGGTTTGAGGCTTGCCGGGAGCTTGTTTCGCGGTAGCAAGCGAGGCAAAGTGAAATCAGTGAGTGGAAACGATTTTAAAAGTCTTTCAAAGGTTTGAAAGTGGTTTTGGAAGTTTAGGTTAAGTTTGAAACACCTACCTGATCTTGGAAGTAAGTTTCCCTTCTTTGCTCTTCAATATCGATTCGGATATGAGCATGTGTAATTCATGTTTTAGTCGTAAAGATGGTTGGTTTTACTTATTGTAAATACATGCTTTTTAAGTACATATGCAGTGGTTTAAAAGTATATTAAATGATGGTGAGCATTGGTTTTAATTTCGGTCGGGAATGTGTTGTTGCTATGACAATGTGATTTGCATATGTGGGGATTTTGTGTAATGCATTGTAAAACAGTGAGTAAATGGTTTTGTAAATAATATATTGGCTATGTGACAAGGTGAGAAAACAATCGGATATAGTTGGCATGCCATAGGATAAAGTGCACTATAATATGATTAAAAATCGATTGTGGTTAAGGGTCCTTGAGTTATAGCGGTCAGCTACTCAGACTATGTTGCTATCACTTGGGTTGAGTGGTTGGTTCTCCTTGTTGATGTAAAGATTGCGGTCAGCAAGGTTGTAAACTCACGCGGTCGGCATGGTGTAGTCTTGTTGATGGTCGGTCATTAAGGAAGATCCGTGTATCCGATGTGTAAAGTTAACGATCAATTAACTAAAGACTAGCGGTCAACTAATCAAGGATAGTGGTCGACTATTCAGGGTCACTATAATTGCCAATAAATGAAAGTTCTAATGTTCAGTCTATTTATAATGCTTTGGTATTTAAGCATGGTTTTGTATATAATGCTTTGGAATGCAGGCATGGTTTTGTATAAAATGCTTTGGGGATTTAAGCATGTGGAATATATCGTTTTGTTTATGGTCGCTATGCATGTTTTGAATTAGAATCATTGCAACTTTCTTAGGTCGTAAGCATGGTTTGAAAACAAGTGTTTGGTTTTCAAGGGTTATATTGCATTATTGTTTTAAGAGCATCCTCACTAAGCAAGTGTGCTTACGCTCTCTTTTTTCTAATGATGTAGAGCATTAAGGCTTAGGGTAGCAAAGGCAAAGTCGTAGTGATCCAAGAGGCAAAGCAATTTTGATTATGAACTTGGTTTATGTTTTCCGTTAATAAGCCAATGTGTTCGCCATTTATTTTGGGATATGTAATTCTGTTTTCCATGGTTTAAGCATGTGTAATGCTATGATTTTGGAGTTTGATTGATGTTGTTAAGCACAGTGTGCATCGATACCTATGGTTGATGTTATGTGGTTACCTAAGTATGTATCTAGATGGTTTTGCTTGGACGACGTGCTTTGATGAGCTTAACAAGTTGAATATGGTATTAAAGTGATGTTGGTATGATGCTTATGCTGGTAAATGTTTATTTGAGCATTTTGGTATGTTTGGTGGAGTGTTTTAGGGAGTATGCCTATCGACTACACCATATGGTAGCATAAGCTTGTTTTGTAGCTAAACCATGGTGCAAGTGTTGATATATGTATTGTTGAATGTTTATATTCATGTATGCAAGTTGCTAGGATCTAAATGCATCTAGATTTGAGTGAAAAAGCAGAATAAAATGACATTACAGGCCTATGCGTACCGATACACAAGGAACCGTGTCGGTACGGCTAGGCAAACTAGGGCTCTCAGCATCGGTACGGGTATTCGAGTACCGGTACAGTTAAGCAATTTAAGCTTGGCATATCGATACGGGATGAGGTGTATCGGTACTGGAAATTGTTACTGGAAAGTTACTTTTTAGGGAAAACATGTGACCAGAACACTGAGGGCTCATACATGTACGGCTTTATAAATTTGTAAGTTGATGTGGTGCACTGATACGGAGCTGTGCTCGTATCGGTACGGGTGGCAGTTTTTACAGGTAATGTCATGGAATCTAGTTTTAATTTGGTATATGGGCAGGTAAATGGACTAATTGAAGATTGGTAACCTTAATTTTAATTTAGGTTCTATAATTTAAAGTAATTACATTTTAGTCTTCGTAATGAATATGATGCAATTGGTTGTCTGTTTTTGATTCATTCCCTTCGAAATTTCACTTGTTGCGAGCATGTACATGTAAGATTAACAATATGCATCTAGACAAGATAAAAGAAAAAATGAACCAATTTTTCGTAACATTTCTCTGATTTGCTTCGACAAACCTAATATAGCTCACTCGGTTCGGTCGGGCATCTAAGCCAGGTCGAGGGGTTTATATCTGTTGGTATCAGAGCAGGTTACGAAAGGTTGGGATGTTGTTGTTTGATTGAATATCATTGGTTGTTATGCACGGTGATTGTGTATGTGTACGGTGTTTGATTTATATCATGTTGGGGTATGAATTGGGAACACATTGCCTATTACCAAGGTTTTGAAAGGTTTTATAAGATGGTCTTTGATCCTTTGCCTTATGTTAACCTGACTTTAATGTGTTTTGATGCTTTTATTAGCATGGCTCGACGTGAGACACGTTCAATGGCTAGTAATGCCAGAATTAGGCAGAATAACGTTGATGAAGATAATCTCTCTAATATTTTACCTCCTCCTCCTTCGTTGGTTCCGCCTATCGATGTTGGGGCTGGTGGTGTACGCAGGCTCATTAAGTACCAGTGTTTGGTGATTTGACTTTGTTAGTTCAGGCAACAACAGGAGCTTTCCAAGCGGCGATGGCTGGAGTGCATACGCAGGCACTGGCACCTGCTGTGGCAGTTAAACTAGGGTTACCCTTAGAGCATCTTTATAGTTTGGGAGGTGTTGAGTTCAGGGGTTTAAGCCCCAAGGCAGTCGAAGGATGGCTGAAGAGTACGATTCGTATTCTAAATCAAATGGGCTATAAGAATGAGCGCAAGCTGGGTTGTACCGTGCCGTTGTTACATGGTGATACTTATATTGGTAGGTGACCACAATTTCTAATGTTCCAGAGGCATATGTAACTTGGGAGTTATTTCGACGAGCTTTCAAGAAGAAGTATCTTGGTCCTCAATATTTGTATGCGAGGAAACGTGAGTTTATGGCCGTGGTACAGGGCGGTATGTTCGTGGCTGAATATAAGGTGAAATTTGTCTGTTTGAGTCAGTATGCCTCGGAGTTGGTTTCGGATGATCTTGAGATGAGCAACAGGTTTCACTATGGGTTGGTAAAGGATATCAAAACACACATGTTGGCTGCAGACTATACAGATTTTGATGTGCTTGTAAACCGCGCTAAGGATATTGAGCAGTCCTTAAGGGTAGCAGGAAAAGGTTCGGGTAAGAGCTCGAACAAGAGTGGGGCTAATTTTGGTAATTTCGAGAAGCATAGTAGGAGGTTTCATGATAAGAGGCATAAGTTGGATCACAGGAGTGGTGGCAGTGTTGGCCATTGTAACCAAGATGTTCGTATTATAGCTAAGTGTGAGCGTTGTGGTAGACGTCACATGGGTGAGTGTTAGGGAAATACCTTGAGTTGCTGGATATGTGGATCTCTTGGTCACATGAAGCGTAACTGTCCTCGTGGTGTGGGTGATGCACCAGTTCGGGCTATTGTACCTGCTAGGGGCCGAGGTCATGACAGGGGTAATTTTTGGAGGCTCGAGGATGGTCAGAGAGTTGTGGCTTCTGTTGCTGATACGGAAGCTAAGATCCAAGAATTACCTCAAAATCTAGGAACCCTCTAGATCATAATTAATCTAGCAACTCACTAATATGATCCGAGAAAACCCCAAACTCCACGTTCAGCAAACCGATAATAAAGCATGATCTTGATGTAGAAAACGAGATAGGATGAATTTGATGATGGCGGTGTTGGATAGATTTTTCCTTGGCACCCTCCTAATCGTAATTGAATAGGCAAACACCTGCAAACGGCACGAATCTCTCCAATGAATGGATGATGACGAGATAGATGTTGTAGGATATTTTTTCCTCGGCACCCTCTTAGACGCGGTTATCTAAGCAAGCAACCTCTAGCGGCTCTAACCTACCCTCCTAGATGCAATTACCTAGGCAAGCAAGAGTGTGAAGATGATCTCCATTGCAAGAACTTGACGAACTTACGTTGAAGAAGACTTCTGATACGAAAAATAACAAGGCAAATCTATCTACCTTAAAAATAAAATGGCCCATGGCCAAAGGTTTTTGCAACTCATAAATTCATGATGTCGGATTGATGCGTTTCAAGATGCGTTGGAAAGCTAAGAGACATACGAATATGTTTGAAGAAGACATGTAGACTCTAAAGTGCCCGGATCCCATCCAAAAATTCGATGCAAGTCGGCTGAAATTCCAGACTTATAAAACAGCTTCAACTCTTTGGCTACAATGCATCATTTTAGCCCCCCATACATGTATCATTCTCCCCCTGTTGGAAACGATTCGTCCCGAATCTTAAGAGTTGTTGATCACAACCTTCAAGTCTCTTGAGATGTCTCTAGGAATGAAATATTAAAACTAGGATCTATATAGAGAATTATATATATTTTCTTTTTTCTCAACTACTAAAACAACAGTAAAAGATAATTATTTCAAACACCTAAACCAAGGCTCTGATACCAATTGATACGGAAGCTAGGATCCAAGAATTACCTCAAAATCTAGGAACCCTCTAGATCACAATTAATCTAGCAAACTCACTAATATGATCCGAGAAAACCCCAAACTCCACGTTCAGCAAATCGATAATAAAGCATGATCTTGATGTAGAAAATGAGATAGGATGAATTTGATGGTGCCGGTGTTGGATAGATTTGTCCTTGGCACCCTCCTAATCGCAATTGAATAGGAAAACACCTACAAACGACACAAATCTCTCTGATGAATAGATGATGACGAGATAGATATTGTAGGATATTTTGTCCTCGACTCCCTCTTAGACGCGATTATCTAAGCAAGCAACATCAAGCGGCTCTAACCCACCCTCCTAGATACAATTACCTAGGCAAGCAAGAGTGTGAAGATGATCTCCATTGCAAGAACTTGACGAACTTACGTTGAAGAAGACTTCTGATACGAAAAATAACAAGGCAAATCTATCTACCTTGAAAATAAAATGGCCCATGGCCAAATGTTTTTGCAACACATAAATTCATGATGTCGGATTGATGCATTGGAAATCTAAGAGACAGACTATGTTTGAAGAAGACATGTAGACTCAGAAGTGTCCGGATCCCATCCGAAAATTTGATGCAAGTCAACTGAAATTCCAGACTTATAAAACAGCTTCAACTCTTTGGATACAATGCATCATTTTAGCCCCCCATACATGTATCAGTTGCTGTACAGTCGAAGAATGGTGGGCTAGCGCAGATCTATGCTCATCGTGGGGGACGCAATGACACTGATGTGATCTCAGGTACTTTCACTTTGCAATCTTTGTTGTTTTTTTTATTGATTCGGGGTCTACTCATTCATATATTTTAAGTGAGCATACATCATTGCTGAATGCTTCTATTGAGATTTTGGAGGTTGGCATGTTAGTAACTAGTTCTTTTGGGACTAGAAGGTTGTATAGGCATTGTCCTTTGACAGTGCAAGGTCATGAGTTTGCTGCAGATTTTATGGAGTTGCCATTTCATGGTTTTTACGTTATCTTGGGTATAGATTGGTTAAGTGAGCACAAGGCGGTGGTGAATTGTGAGTCCAAAAGGATTTCTCTAAAGTTGGTCGATGATTATGAAGTTGTGGTGGTTGGTGAGAATGTGAAATTCTTGTCCAATATTGTTTCGGCTTCTCAAGCGAAAAGGATGATGTTTGACTGTTGCCAAGCTTATTTGGCTATTGTTATGAATCTAGAAGCCAATGGTGTTCGGGTGCAGGATATTCGAGCTGTGTGTGAATATCTGAAAGTTTTTCTTGAAGAGCTATCGGGTTTAACTCTGGATAGGGATGTGGAATTTCATATTGAGACATACGAAGGTACATCTCTGGTGTCTATTGCTCATTATTAGATGGCACCGAATGAGTTAAAAGAGTTAAAGTCGCAGCTTCAGGAGTTGTTAGATCATGGGTTCATTCGACCAAGTGTTTCTCCTCGGGGTGCTCCAGTTCTATTTGTAAAGAATAAGGTTGGATCAATGCATATGTGCATTGATTATCGCGAGTTGAATAAGTTGATGGTGAAGAACAAGTATCCGTTACCACGGATTGATGACTTGTTTGATCAGTTTCGTGGGGCAGCGGTGTTTTTGAAGATTGATTTAAGGTCAGGGTATTACCAGTTGAAGGTAAAGGATGTGGATATGCATAAGACGGCGTTTCGTACGAGGTATGGGTATTACGAGTTTTTGGTGATGCCGTTTGGTTTGACGAATACCCTGACGGCTTTTATGGACATGATGAACAGGGTGTTCCATGAGTACCTTGATCGGTTTGTGGTGGTTTTTATCAATAATGTACTCGTGTACTCTTGTACCGAGGAGGAGCATGATCAGCATTTGAGGGTCGTGTTGCAAGTCTTGAAAGATAATCAGTTGTATGCCAAGTTGAGCAAGTACGAGTTTTGGCTTAAGGAGGTGATGTTTCTTGAACATGTGGTATCCGCAGAGGGTATTCGTGTTGATCCACAGAAAATTGAGGCTATTCTCAATTGGAAACAACCTAAGTCCGTATCGAAGGTGCGTAATTTTCTTGGGTTGGCTGGTTATTATCACCATTTTGTTGAAGGGTTTTCTAGTATTGTAGCTCCATTGACAAAGTTCTTGCAGAAAGGTGTTACTTTCGTGTGGACGGAGAAGCAACAACACAGTTTTGAGAAGTTGAAGGAGGTTTTGACACATACTCCTGTGTTGATTCAACCAGAATCTGGGAAGGAGTTTGTGGTTTATAGTGATGCATCGTATGTTGGCTTGGGTTGTATGTTGATGCAGTATGGAAAGGTTGTGGCCTACGCGTCAAGGCAATTGAAGGTTCATGAGCGCAATTATCCAACTAATGAATTGGAACTTGCGGCCGTGGTGTTTGCATTGAAGATTTGACGACAATACCTTTATGGTGAGAAGTTTGTGGTTTTGACGAATCACAAGAGTTTGAAATATTTGATGTCTCAAAAGGATTTGAACCTTAGACAATGAAGGTGGTTGGAGTTGCTTAAGGATTATGACTTGACAATTGAGTATCATCTTGGAAAGGCCAATGTGGTTGCGGAGGCATTGAGTCGAAGGTTGCGGTTGAGCTTAGGGCGATGTTTGCGAGGTTGAGTGTGACGCGGGAAGGTAGGTTGTTGGTTGAAGTGCAAGTTAAGTCTACATTGTCACAAATGATTAAGGCTAAGCAATTGTTTGATGATTCTTTGGTTCCTCATGTTAAGGACATAGTGGATGATAATCCAACTGATTTTCATTTTGATGAGGATGGTATTTTGTGCTTTAGAGGATGAATAGTGGTGCTAGAAGTCTCGGAGCTTAGGCATACTATTTTGACGGAGGCACATTCTACTCCTTTTGCTATACATCCGGGTAGTACCAAGATGTATCATGATTTGAAGGAAATGTACTACTGGGTTGGTTTGAAAAAAGATGTGGCAGAGTTTGTGTCCAAGTGTATGGTATGTCAGCGGGTTAAGGCTGAACATCAGTTTCCATCTAGGTTGTTGTAACCGTTGAGAATTCCAAAATGGAAATGGGAGAGAATCACCATGGACTTCGTGACAGGGTTGCCGTTGACACCGGCTAAAAAGGATTCCATTTGGGTTATTGTTGATCAATTTACAAAGTGTGCACATTTTCTGCCAGTGCATACGACGTACACCTTGGACAAGTTGGCTGATTTGTATACAGTTGATATTGTGCGTCTGCACGGGGTACCAAAGTCTATTGTTTCAAATAGAGATCCGAGGTTCGCGGTAAGGTTTTGGAGATGTTTGCATCAGGCTTTGGGTTTGAGGTTGAATTTCAGTATCGCGCATCATCTTCAGATGGATGGACAATCTGAGAATGTTATCAAGGTCTTAGAAGATATGTTGAGGTGTTGTATTATTGAGTTCCAAGGAACCTGGGAGAAGCATTTACCTTTGGTTGAATTTGCTTATAATAACAGCTATCAAGCGAGTATTCAGATGGCACCATATGAGGCATTGTATGGTTGGAGGTGTTGTACGCCCTTGTGTTGGGCTGAGGTAGGGGAAAAGCAGGTTTCCTTGCCACATATGTTGAAGGACACGGATGAAAAGGTAAAGCTTGTGTGTGATCACTTAAAAGCGACTGCGGATCGGCAGAAATCTTATGCAGATTTGAAGCGTAGGGAAATTGAGTATGCGGGGGTGGTCGTGTATTCTTGAAAGTATCACTGTGGAAGAAGGTGACGCGGTTTGGACATAAGGGTAAGCTTAGTTCGAGATTTATGGGACCATATAAGATCGTGGAGTGTATAGGTCTTATGGCTTACCGGTTGAGGTTGCCTTCCGAGCTTGAGAAAATACATGATGTGTTCTATGTATCTATGTTACAAAGGTATCAGTCAGATCCTTTGCACGTTATGCCAGTGGAGCATATTGTGTTGAGACTGAATTTATCCTTTGATGAGGAGCCGGTGGAAATCCTTGATTCTATCAACAAGGTTCTACGTGGTAAGACGATAGAACTGGTTAAAGTCTTATGGCGACATCGAGGTGTCGAGGAAGCCACTTGGGAAAGCAAGGCGGATATGTTGGAGAAATTTCCGCAACTTTTCCTCTAGGTAAATTTTGAGGACAAAATTTCTTAAGAGGAAGAGAGTTGTAACGCCCCGGTTTTGGGCCTAGTGGTTTTAAGGCTAGTTAGTCAGCCTCATGGATCAGGTTAGAGAATCAAGTCGATTTCGGGAGCAAATATTCTTTTGAAAGATAAAAATATGGGAAAATGTTTAAAAATCCTATTTTAATATATTAAAAATATTTGTGAAAGCAATTTTGGAAAATGGGTTTTGGAAAGGTGATATTTTGGCTAGTGACCAAAATGCAATTTTTGAAAACTATTTTTAAAGGTGACTGTTTCGTAAAGAGTCAAAACATTGAATCATTAAGGAGAAATTTTACCATTTGGTCTAATCTAAGTTTTCTCTTAATTGGGATTGTTTAAAAGAGTTTTAATTAAGAGAATTAAAAAGGATTTAGTTAATAAGGTAGTTATTTTTTCCAAATCACAATTTGACGTAACTTTCTTCCTCTCATATTTTTTCTCAAAATACTCTCAGCCAAACACTCTTTTTCTTATCAGAGATTCAAGGTAATAATCTTGTTTCTTAATTCTTTGATTTTCTAAATGATTATTTAACTTGTTTTCTCAAAAATCTTATTGAATCTCATTGTTTTTCAAGAGGAAAAGATCCAATTAAGGGGAAACTCACTAATTGGAGGTAAGTTTCGTTCTTCTCCTCTAATGAAAGGTTCTTTACTAAAATTCCCAAGTTCTCGACTCTTTATATATGTTTTCTAATGGGTTTTTGTTAATTAGTTATGGAATTTTGCTTAATTGATGATTAGTTGATGGAATCTTGTATTTTCATTTGGATCTGTTTTTCCAATGTTGAGGATTGATTTCAATCTTATTTTGGATGGATTATATTGTGGATAAGTTGTTTTTAATAATGAAATCCCGAAATTGGTTGAATCTCTAATTGTTTAGGTTGTTAGTTAATGGTTTTTGGAGTTTAATCTTTGTTGGAAGTAAAAGGATGTTGTAAAAGGGTTTTTAGAAGTCTTTTGATGAAGCTTAATGTATTGAATCTTTATATTATGGTTGGGTTAAGATTGAGAAGTGTTTGAGGTTGATTTCGGTAAGTTTTAGATGAGTTTTGAGTTGGCGTCTTGAGAGTTGCGGGATTTTGGTTTGAAACATAGAGTTTGATGCATTTTAATGCATGTTTCCTCTGGTTTTGTGTGGCCAAAACAAGGGATAATCAAGGCATGGCATCTTGAGGTGGTTTAAGGCTTGTCGGGTGCTTGTTTCGCGGTAGCAAGCGGGGCGAAGTGAAATCAGTGAGTGGAATCGATTTTAAAAGTCTTTCAAAGGTTTGAAAGTGGTTTTGGAAGTTTAGGTTAAGTTTGAAACACCTATCTAAGCTTGGAAGCAAGTTTCCCTTCTTTGCTCTTTAATATCGGTTCAGATATGAGCATTTGTAATTCATGTTTTAGTCATAAACATGGTTGGTTTTACTTATTGTAAATGCATGCTTTTTAAGTACATATGTAGTGGTTTAAAAGTATATTAAATGTTGGTGAGCTTTGGTTTTTATTCCGGTCGGGAATGTGCTGTTGCTTGTCAATGTGATTTGCATATGTGGGGATTTTGTGTAATGCATTGTAAAATAGTGAGTAAATGGTTTTGTAAATAATATATTGGCTATGCGACAAGGTGAGAAAACATTCAGATATATTTGGCATGCTATAGGATAAAGTGCACTTAATATGATTAAAAATCGATCGTGGTTAAGGGTCCTTGAGGTATAGCGGTCAGCTACTCAGACTATGTTGTTATCACTTGGGTTAAGCGGTCGGTTCCCCTTGTTGATGTAAAGCTTGCGGTCAGCAAGGTTGTAAACTCATGCAATCAGCATGGTGTAGTCTTGATGATGGTCGGTCATCAAGGAAGATCAGTGTATCAGATGTGTAAAGTTAACGGTCGGTTAACTAAAGATTAGCGGACGGCTAATCAAGGATAGTGGTCGACTATCCGAGGTCACTATAATTGCCAATAAATGAAAGTTCTAATGTTGAGTCTATTTATAATGCTTTGGGATTTAAGCATGGTTTTGTATATAATGCTTTGGAATTCAGGCATGGTTTTGTATAAAATGCTTTGGGGATTTAAGCATGTGGAATATATCGTTTTGCGTATGGTCGTTATGCATGTTTTGAATTGGAATCATTGGAACTTGCTTAGGTCGTAAGCATGGTTTAAAAACAAGTGTTTGGTTTTCAAGGGTTATATTGCATCATTGTTTTAAGAGTATCCTCACTAAGCAAGTGTGCTTACGCTCTCTTTTTCCTAATGATGCAGAGCATTAAGGCTTGGGGCAACAAAGGCAAAGTCGTAGTGATCCAAGAGGCAAAGCAATTTTGAGTATGAACTCATTTTATGTTTCCGGTTAATAAGGCAATGTGTTCGCCATGGATTTTAGGATATGTAATTCTGTATTCCCTGGTTTAAGCATGTGTAATGTTGTGATTCTGGAGTTTGATTGATGTTGTTAAGCATAGTGTACATTGATACCTATAGTTGATGTTATGTGGTTACCTAAGTATGATGCATCTAGATGGTTTTGCTTGGATGGCATGCTTTGCTGAGATTAACATGCTGAATATGGTATTAAAGTGATGTTGGTATGATGCTTGTGCTGGTAAATGTTTATTTGAGCATTTTGGTATGTTTGGTGGAGTGTTTTAGGGAGTATGCCTATAGACTAAACCATATTGTAGCATAAGCTTGTTTTGTAGCTAAACCTTGGTGCAAGTGTTGATATATGTATTGTTGAATGTTTATATTCATGTATGCAAGTTGCTAGGATCTAAATGCATCTAGATTTGAGTGAAAAACTAGAAGAAAATGACATTACAGGCCTATGCGTACCGATACGCAAGGGACCGTACCGGTACGGTTAGGCAAATTAGGGCTTTCAGCATCGGTACGGGTATTCAAGTACCGGTACGGTTAAGCAATTTAAGCTTGGCATATCGGTACGGGATAAGGTGTATCAGTACGGGAACTCGTTACTGGAAAGTTGCTTTTTGGACAAAACCCGTGTACTGGAACACCGAGGGCTCGTATCAGTACAACTTTATAAATTTGCAAGCTGATGTGGTGTATCAATACGGTACACTATGTACCGGTACGCGTGGTTGCTCCGTATCGGTACGGCTGTGCTCATATCGGTACGGGTGACAATTTTTATAGGTAATGTCATGGAATCTAGTTTCTGATCTTTTGCGTTTTAGTCCCTATATTTTGCGAATGTAATTGTATGAACATGGTTGATTATCTTGACCTGAAATTTGGTATATGGGCATGTAAATGGACTAATTGAAGATTGGTAACCTTAATTTCAATTTTGGTTCTATATTTTAAAGTAATTACGTTTTAGTCCTCGTAATGAATATGATGCAATTGGTTGCCCTTTTGTGATTTGTTCCCTTCGAAATGTCACATGCTGCTAGCATGTACATGTAAGATTAACAATATGCATCTAGACAAGATAAAAGAAAAAATGGACCGACTTTTCGTAACCTTTTTTTGCTCACTCGGTTCGGTCAGGCATCTAGACCAGGTCGAGGGGGTTGCACGTGATCACGGTAGTCCACCAACTATATGATTCACCCTGCAACAAGAACATCGCACATCCCAACTTACAGGCAAATTGCACCCTATTTAATTCAAAATCTGATCCGCATTGGCAAACCACTCCTCAAATGCCTTGGATGCCAACCCTCTGAACTCAACTCCTTTTAGACTGCGCAAACACTCTAACGGTAACATCAAATTAATAGCACCAATCGATGCCGGTGCAGGTACATATACTCCAGCCATCATAGCTTGAAATGCTCAAGTTATTGCATGTATCAAAGGTATCATATCACCATACAATGGACCAGGTGGTGCAGGTGGTACTTGCTCCACTACCTCAAGAAGATTAGGTAGAGGAGGCGGCAACCCCTCGGGATGTACTATCTCACACTTAACTCCCTGCTCTCCGGCAGCAGCGCTCATGCTCGATCTTAATTCTCTTCTCGGTGGCATCATGTAAAAATGTATCTAAGGCATGATAATTACACCAAAACAAAAACAATCAGGTCTACTTCAAGCTAGTAATAAGGCAATGTGTCCCCAAAAATACCCCAACACAGTAAATAGCAATCACCATACATACAAACAATCACTGTGCATAGCAAACATCAATGAACAATCATCAAAAACATCTTAACTCTATGTAAACCAGGCTCTGATACCAACAAATGTAACCTACTTAACCCGATCTAGCCAAAACCAAGTAAAAAAAAGGTTATATTAGGTTTACCGAAGTAAACCTGAACTAATAACCTAAACCGGATCCATTTTTTCTATTTTTATCTTGTCTAAATGCATTAATTTAGATCCTAAGGTGATCATATATTAGCGGATACCTTACATTGCGATCAGAATTCAAAAAGGGGTTTAATTGCTCAAACATGCACTTCAGGGACCAAAACATAATTTTCAAAAATTACAAGGACTTAAATAAATCAAATTTACCAAACTATCATTAATCCAATTTCATGTTCACATGTTAAATTCCAGCTTAAAACAATCATCCGAACTCATATAATTGCATACATAACATTCAGTGACTAAAATGCACAATTTCAAACTTCATCAGACAGAAACCTAAAGAAAGACAGTACATACTGATACTGACAAAACCGTATCAATACGGTTTAACTAACATAATGGATCTACGTATTGATACTTGTAACCTTGTATCAATACAGTGTGTCGAACAACCTGTACCGATACGGTTCTACCCTCGTACCGATCCCTTAAGGATTATTTTCAAAAACTAGATTCCAGTAGCTAAAGAGCATACTGATATGGGAGCCCGTGTGCCAGAACTAGTGTATAATTCCCTCTAAGCGTACCGATATGGTGGTTAGGCGTACCGATATCCTTTGTAAATTTCTGCTGCTCTAAGCCTTTCCAAACGTACCGATACCAAGGGACTCGTACTGGTACGCGAAGGCCTGTAATGACCTTTAGGTCCAACATAGACACTTTGGCTCACTCTAAACATTACCAAACCTTACCCAAACATCATAAATCATCAAAGGCATACTTGACACGATCATACAAGCATTTAAAGCAGATCAAACATGCATAGTTAAAATATTCACAACATCTATAGGCATGCTTCCTACTCAACATTCAAAACATAGTTCTAAACCATTCACAAGCGTATTAAGCCTTAATCAAGTCCAAATCAACATTTAAAACTTGCACAAACAAGGAGTTTAACAAAACAACCCTCCCAAATAACAATTAACCACATTGCCTTTATTACTACAAGTCTAAATCAAAACCATACTTTCGAAGAACAAGTCATTGGATTCCTCCTTGCTTACTCGCTGCCTCTAACCCTTTAATTCTCTGTATTGATGGGAAAAGAGAGCCTAAGCACACTAGGCTTAGTGAGGAGTGCTCTAAAACAACCACCATCAATTCATTTAAAACTGTTTAACAATCCACTTTGAAAACCACTTTTAAAACATTATCAGCATTATCATCATCATCACCATTATCATGCCTTACAAAACCATGCACTTAACATTTTCAAAACATTCATATTAAACCATATGCAACATGTATCATAGATTAATAGTAAAATCCTATTTGCTACACTCAATTTAAGCTTTTCCATGCATAACTACCAAATGTAAGTTTTAAAGAGTAAAACATGTATAAACCAACATTATACAACATAATCCATCACATG
Organism: Hibiscus mutabilis; assembly: GCA_019671005.1. NCBI lineage: Eukaryota > Viridiplantae > Streptophyta > Magnoliopsida > Malvales > Malvaceae > Hibiscus > Hibiscus mutabilis. The sequence goes on from CM033746.1 coordinate 28,010,244, forward strand.
ATACATCATCAGTTATATTGGCTTACAAGTGATCATCAACCAAGTTCCACTTGATAAAATATTACATCGGATACACGTATTCAACAAGTGTCCTCTCAACACTTCATGCAATCTCAACCAAAATTCAAGGTACAACACAACCAGGTACAATCACAACCTAATCATCGGTTAGATGCATAATCCACTAACAGGAGTTTTTAGTATCATATACCCCATCAACCGTTAGGGGTACTTAGATGGAGTTTTCGGTATACATAAACCCCTCAACATCCAAGGTGACTTTTTATAGTGCACTATCAATCCTATTGCCTGCCAACCATATCCGATAACATTTTATACCACATCACTTGCCAATATAATTCATTTAAACCATGTACCTCAGTGTTGTTATATGCATCAACAAAACCATTTCCAATGCATCAACCATGCATTAACAAGTATGTCACAATCCTTCATAAACCATTTTCCAAATGCATTCATCTTCATTATATAATTAAAAATGGTATAAAACATACTTTAAACCATGCATAAATAGTAGGTACCATGTAATTCAAAAACAAGTGCATAAAACCAATTTCGTCAACCGAAAATGAGAGAGAATTCCTTTTATTCTTACTTCCGAGATTAAACCAATGTTTCAAGCTTAATTTAAACTCCCAAAACAACCTTTAAACCAATTCAAAGCTAAATTCTACATTCTCACTCACGGACTACGCAAAACTTTGATCGCCAATGTGAATCTAAGCCTCCAAGGCTTTGGAACCCTCACCTCAAGCTTGAAGATCAACCTTCCCTATTTTAACCATACAAAAACAGAGGTTTCAATGCATCAAAATGAATTCAATAGCCCAACAACATCATTTCACACAAATCCTCAACAAATTCTAACCAATTTCCCTCCACAACAACCGAAAACAACATCAAACACCTTCCAAACTTAACCCAGCCAAAACCTAAAGGTTTAATCTAACAATTATCATCAATTAACATCCAAAAACACATTTACATCATCCTTATACCTCTAGCATTCATTAAACACCACAACTCCTCAAAAACTCATAACTAACAATCTATAAAATTAGAGATTCACCTAGTTTCGAGATTCCAATGTTAAAATCAACTTATTAAAATTATAAAACATCAAAATCATTTTCTAATCTAAGCAGAACATATCTAATACTAAAATCAATCAATATCATCAATTAAACCTTGATTTAACTAATTTTCATAATTAAATCATTAAAACTCATTAGAAAACATTTATAAAGGATCAATAATTTGGGAATTTCAATAAAGAACCATTAATTAGAGGAAAAGAACGAAGCTCGCCTCTAATGTTGACTTTCCCCTTAATTGGATTGATTTACATGAGAAAGCAAGATTAAAACAATAAGGTTTTGATAGGAAATCATAGGAAACTCATTTGAAATCAAAATATTGAAGAAATCAAGAAGTTACCTATGGATTTTAAAGAAGAAAAAAGTGTTTGGTTGAAGAGAATTTGAGAGAGAATCTTTTAGAGAAAAGTTAGTTACGTAAAGTTTGCTTTTAGAAATTAATTATAAAATTAATTCTCCAAGCCTATTTATACCCCTTTAAAACCTTTTTAAAAAAGCCAATTAAGGAGAAAAGTATAATATTAGACTTTGTCCAAATAACTCCTTAAAGATTTTAAAATTTGACCATTTTACAAAACAATCACTAAAAATAGTTTTGCATTCTTTACATACCAGGGATAAGGATTTGACAGTAGCATTTATATTGTCGCCCGCTTTTAACTCTAGGGTTTCATGTTCATGAGCGGCCTGTCGAGTTGTCGTACCACCATCTTCATTTGCATACATGATCTTGATCTTTTTTTAGGTCAAGAACAAAAGAGAGTGTATAGGCAAGAAAACCAAGATGATTAAAGGGGGAGGCTGGTGGAAGCTGGGGGGGATCAAGGTAACGGGGACAGAAAAAAGAAGAAGAAAAACAAATCAGCAAACTCTCAGTCCCACGAGATCCACGCGAAACAAAGGTACAAATCCAGGACCAAGAAACCCTAGAAAAGGAACCAAGTCAAAGATCAAAAGAAAAAGATAGAGAGAGAGAGCAAAAAGAGTTTTTAGCAAAGTTCCTAACCAAGCCGAAAACTCTTTGTTGAGTGATTTCGAAAGCACTATTTACACTTTGTTTCACAACTTTTGATATATAAGAAATTTGGGATTTGGGGTTGATGAAAATGCATCGAAATGGGGAAGTGTTAAGAGATAGACGGGGTTTTGGTTTTCAAATGGGAAAATAAGACTCCCCTCAAACTTCTTAAGCTTTTGAATTAGGATTAAATTGATTGAATGTGTAAATATGGATGATTAAATATGATATTATACAAATTTTTTAGTTGCCACATCACCAACTTAATGGCAGTTAACGGCTCAATGACCATTTTGTAACAAAAACTAAAGTTTAATGCCCATTATGTAACTTTTGAAAGTTTGATGACCATTTTGTATTTTTTATGATAGTTTAGTGACCATTTGTGTACTTCAACCCAAATTAATTTATTTTTATCTGCTCTTTAAATTTATTTTTTTCGATATTGTTACTAAAATCCCAATTTTTTAAATTCAACTCTTTAGACAACAGAAATCTCCATATCTGTGTGGATGTCACGGACAGTAAATATTAGAAATTTAGAACTCAAGATATGTCGTATGCGCAACAATAAGCATTCAAAGATTGAGAAAAATGTTGCAAGGAGCTACAACCCTTAAAATCTAGTTTTCTTGAAATGATCCAAAGATGCATAGGTCAAAATTGTCGGACAACTTTTTTTTTTGGAACTAGAGAAGAACACTCCCCGAGCAGCCCAATTGGTCCGAAACAAACAACACATAAACTAGATTCATGCGGATGTGTTTTAATTAGGCTTAATACTAAAATAAGTGCACAAACTATCACGTTTTCCCTTTTAAGTGCCTATAATATTTTTTGCCCCTTTTAAGTGTCCAAATTATCATTTTTTGTCATTTTTAAGGTCAAACTGAAACACCTATTTTGACAAAAAAAAGATAGTTTAGACACCTATATTGACAAAAAAATAATAGTTTGGGGCACCTAAAAGGGGCAAAAAAAGTGTATGCACTTAAAAGGGGAAAACAAGATTGTTTGGGCACCTTAAAGGGATAAAAAATAATTTAGGCACCTTAAAGGGAATAACATAATAGTTTCAGCACTTATTTTGACATTAAGCCTTTTAATTATTAGATTGGAAAAAATATTTATTTATTTATTAGGGTAAAAAAATATGAGTGACAAATGAAAACAAAGTAACGGTAGTGGCTATAATGAACATAAATTCTAACGTGAGTGGCTAAATTGAAAACAATTTTTAATGGTGGTGCCTAATTTGCAAACTTTTTCAGTGACCAAAATGAAATTTGTGAAAGCTGAATGACCAACTTTATAGTTTACCCATGTTATTAACCTCCTTGCTCTCTCAAAATCCTGATGTAGAAACATACAAAATATGCCTTCAATAAAAAGATAAAACATGAGCGGCAGGATTCGAACCTGCGCGGGCAGAGCCCACATGATTTCTAGTCATGCCCGATAACTACTCCGGCTCACCCACCTTCTTGACCTTTTTATAAGAATTATTGTAAAGATTATCTATATTTCTTATATTTTGCTCTTTTTTTTCTATATATTTTGGTTGGTAGTGGTGTCTGGGGTTCACGGCTGGCATTTGGGAAGCTGTTTACTGTTAATTTCAGAACTGTGCAGATCCCTTGTAGCTCAGACAAGTAAGCAGGAACTACTCTTTGAATTTTTAATCTATGAAATTTTAAATGCCTAGCTTTTATACGTTTTTGTTTTTGGATAATTTGTGAATCTCATTCATCCAAAGTAAATGAATCTTTTATACGTTTGTAGGCTCTGTTTTGTTTTCTTTTTAATGTTCGTCTGCTTCAAGTAAGCAAGTACATAAATGAATAAACAATCTGTTGTTGTTTGCCAGTTTCACTTCTAATTTCTTCTGTATTATGCATTAAAAATAAATGTATGTTCTAATTGATTCACAGGGTGTAAGCATGAAATTCAAATTGGGTCTTCAATAATTGTATCTCTCATACATCAGCTTTTTTTTTTCTTAGCCAGTATATTGGATCTTGCCGATGACCTGTTTGATATTTTGCAGAAGAGAGTTAAAAAAGCAACCCACAAGTTTAGCCTTATAATTTTGTTGATTTTAATGGTCCTTTGTCGAGTCTTGTTCTTCTTTTTGAGTATTTTCTAGTAGATATATTGACGCTTTCATGGCAACCCGTTTGTTGAATGCATTTCCTTCCATTCTGGGTGCTTTTCAATTTCTCAATATTAGTGACAATCTAATTAGCTTTTATTTTGTATTTAATTAATTTTATCTGTTTTGCGTATCTAGATTGAGGGGTTCGTAATGGCTGCTGGACTAATTAAGAAGTTCTTTATCGCATCAATGTTAATGTGGATAGCTCCTCTTGCAATTCTCTATGGTTTTAACCATAATTTACTTCCTGTTAAGTCCCAAGCTGCTTTTTCTCTCTTTAAAAAAAAAACAATGTAGAAAAGAATTGTTAAATTTTTGTTATGTTATTCTTACTGATTATAATATGTCAGGTTGCTTGAATCTATTTTCCTTTTTAAATTTTTGGTTATTGTTTCTTATCTACTCTTGAATAATACATCTATTTATTATTATGAGCTTTTGTATTATAAATCAAGGCTAAATTGATTCCAGTAAAATTGTGAAAACATGAACATGAACCCTACTGGTTTGGAAACTTCAACCCTACATGAACCGAAACGGCGATCAGTGCTCATGTATTGGTGGGCATATAGGTGAAAACGTCACCCCTATGGTATCAAAACTTTGGAGCTCGTAGTTAAATTGAATGATATAGATGCACACAGGCACCAAATTCATGTGCTAATCTCTTGTTGTTCATCCGTTCCATTCCCGCACATTCTGGAGAGGGCTTTTTGGTTGATGTAGTGAACCATTCAAATTGCTCTAGTTTTATTTTAGCATATCGATGCATGCAGAATCACCATAAAAAGAAAAATGGTTCGAATAACACTTTCAAATATTAGTCCTTATTTCTGCAATAGTATTGAACTGTGGCAGCAAATAACCAAGTTTCATGGAGGATCCGATCTTGTATGCTATAGAATAAGTTGATTGAACAAGACGCAAATTTGTCTGGAACAGGTTTAACGAATTTATCTCCTCATGCTATGACACTAGTGAGTGGATTCTTTGCTGTGATATCTGTCAATATTTTTATTGCTTTCTGATAAGTGTTCAAAAGTACTATTTTTCTTACCCTTTTTACTCATATTATTGTTAGACTTAGCTCATATTAGTTGCATAATTAGCCATTCATGCATTAATCCATGTTTCCTTCCATCGTTGAGCTTGATTACATAACTTGGTGATTTTTGTGGAAAAAGATGCTGCTTTGGTGTGTTTTTGTGTGTGTGCAGAATCACTTGCCTAAACAAGGCTAGAACCAGTTGCCAGGGCAATGCATGAAGGAGATGCCGAGTTAGTTGCCAGGGCAATACATGAAGGAGACGCCGAGCCAGTTGCCAGGGCAATTTTCGACAAGAGCAAAGGTGATATGGTAGTCGAAATTAATGACTAGACAAGCCCAAGATGACGTGGAGCAAAGCCCAAACCCAAAGGAATTTGATTTCCATGCAGAGATTAAAGAATAATTAAATTCCAAGAAGATAGGAGAAGTTCTAGTAGGAATATAATTATAATAAAGAATTATATTCTTTAAAGATAATTTAATTCCAACTTAACTTCCTCCTCAATGAAGGACTTTGGCCTAGCCCTATAAATAAGATAGGAATTTCGACAATCAAAAGAGAGCAAGAAGAGGGAAAATTTCGACAACCCCATAGGGCAAGAGGAGAGAAATTTCGACAAGGGGGAGAGAGTTCGATTTCTTCTTCTTCTTCTTTGCTTCCATTAGATTCATGGTTTGGGGATTATTCTTTGTATATCTTTTAAACCCAACCATTAACTAACTTGATTAGTTGGGGTTATTGTGTTTTGTTGTTGTGAGAAACTATTGGTTTTTGTTTAGGTAATAAGAGTTTGCACTTTTCTATTTCAAGGTTTATTCATTATTGGTTCTTATTCTTGTTTGCGAGTGAATTGGGAGAGGATCTCGTGATTTCATCTATTTATCTAATATCGGGAGAGTTAGATTCAAGAAACGAATGAATATGATCTTTATTCAATCTATTGATGGTGAAGATTAATCCGGCTTAGGAATAAGTTAAGGATTTCAACGGCTAGGAGGAGCGCAAGATTGGTTGTTGTTCACCCTTGATTCACGCAGGGATGTATTATCAAGGCATGCACAAGTAGCTAGAGTTTCGACTTAGGGATAAGAAGAAACCATTGAAGAACGCTCTGCCGAACCTTGAAGGTTGCTGCCCAGACGCCCAAGTAGTTGCCCAAGCAACCATCTATTAGTTGCCAAGGCAACCCCGTTGTGCAAGTTGCCACGGCAACTGAGTTGCCCGTGCACTCTTTTACCAAGACGATCCAATTGGCTATCACACCTCAATTCATGATAACCTGACCTATTCTCTCTTTTGATTTCATCTATTATTTTAGTTTATTGTTCTTAGTTTACTCGTTAAGTAGAACTCTTATTATCAATTGTGTTTTTACTTTTCACAGTGCAGTAACTTAAGCAAAGTGGCCCAAACCAATCCCTGTGGAGACGATACTCGATACTCATATCACTTTATTACTTGCGACGTGTATACTTGCACAATTGCGTAGCACTTATCACACGCAAACACTTTCTACATTTATATGGCAATGAAGGAACCTACCGATAAGCACGTTCCTGACCCAAAGTTTCTCGCTGATGCTAAAGCTAGTGTAAACCAACCAGAAGGTGAATCTCCAGCCTCTGCGGAATCCCTAAAGAAGCAAGAATAGGATAGCTGAAGCCCCGGAGACATCGCAGTGGAGAGAATGGAGCAATGAGGTTAGAGTAATTTGTTGTATATTTAGTTTCATTGCTTTCGAATCTTTTTGTATTGTTCTCAAGTTTTGGTTCAGATTTCAGGATTTCTTTTATTGTTAACTTGTTTTGACTTGCATCTGCTGAGATCCTACTGATTGTTCGCAACATTTATGACTCTAGCTTAGCATTCACGTCAACTCTATTTTTTAGAGCTGATAATTATGAACACCTTTACAATACAATACAATACGAACGCAATACAAAAGAATGACATATAAGACACTAAACACGGTAGAGACAAAAGAATAAACACGGACATACTATCGAAGATTTTTGATGTCTGGTTACAGAAACTTAAACTAAACAATTAGATGGAGAAGCAAGAAGATTGTACCTTTTAAATTCAGAGAGCTTGAATTTTGAAAGAGGTTTTAAAGTAAAAAGCAAGGGGTTGTTGTGTTAAAACTGTAATATTGTCTACATTATTGTTTTGGTATTTTCTATACCTGTTTCTATCTACATTATTGTTAAAACTGTAATATACTTGTTTCTCTTATGTTTGAAATTCCTGACCGTTCCTCCAAAACTTGTTAGGTCCGTGGTTCGAACTTACATTCTCTTATTGAGAGTGTAATGTAATATTAGAAGAGGAAAAATCCAATAATATAAAGAAAGTTTACATCTTGGGTAAACAAACTTGATACGAATATATTCTTATGAACAAAGAAACACAAAAACTAACGTCTCTAGATCTTAAAAAAAGTATAGGATCGTACAAAGAAAAGGTAAAAACCCTAACTCAAAGGCTCAAAACAAAATAGATACAAACATCACCAAAATTTGACGATGAAAGGTAAAAACTAACGATAAACAACATTAAAAATGCATATTACAATAAGGCACGTTGACAACACGGTCATTATCACAATTCAATCAAAAACAAGAGCAGTGATTGTGAGCTCTTATCCAAATTCAATCAGAGAATACAAAACAAAAAGATCAACGAGATAATCAAAAGAGCGTCACCGTAATCGTGTTGACATCAAATTTAACTTGATAAAAATACACAGTTGTGAACCAAAAAAATGCTAATATGATCGATAATGGCGATTATTAACTTGGAAAAGAACCAAAAACCTTTGGCATGGGGCACCAAGGTGTTATCCGGGACCTGACCCTGACCCTTCACTTGGGGCATCATTTGGAAATTTACAGAATTTTTTTTTATGGATTTTAAAGAGATGTGAATGTTAATTTTCAAATATTTGTTGTCCAAAAATATTTTAATTTTGTAAATAAATGCATTTGAATATTTTTTTGAATATCCACTTCACTTATAAAATTTTTATTTAATTTTCGGTCTACTAAAACATTTAGAATAATTAACGAATTTGAACTCAACAAGTAATTCTAGTAGAAAAGACGATGATGTTAATCTTAAGAGATTCGGGTTCAATTCTCTTTGTCTGCAAGGTCTGTGTGCATTGTCAAAGGGTTAAGAATTTATATGAACAAATACTACCTTCTAATCACCTTTAGACTCTTCAAAAAAAGAATAATTAACGAATTTAGATATTTGATAACTAATTTATTTAATTTGTAATTATATCATAGTATTTGGATCTAGTATAAATAATAAATTAATTTTTTTAAAATTAATTTTTTAATTCAAGTCGAGTTGAGTTGTTTGAATTTTTGTTCAAATTTTATTGCAAATATTTATAATTTTATGGTGCAAACAAGACTCTGTTCGTGTTCGTTTATTTATTTTTGAAGATATTCATGCTCATATATATATATAGCAGAGTTGAAAGGCTTGACTCGAACTTGAAAACCAATCTATTAATTATTAAAAATGTTGAGTTATTCGAGTTTTATTTTATAACTAAAATTTAGTTGAACATTTTTTTAATTAAGTTGAGCTTATAAAATTACAATTCAAATAGATTTTTTTCACGTTGAGTAGTAAAAATTAAATTTTCGAGCCGAGTTTTGCTCGCTTATAATTTCATATATTATAGAAACGGTAGATATCCAATTTGTACGAGGATAATGGTACAAAATTCATATCGTCCATCTATCATATACTTCTCAAAAAAACAAAAGTTTTCTGCTTATTTTTATGCTCTAACACTAGAATTTAATTCTAAGTCTTAATTTTAAATTCTAAATTTTAAATTTTAAATCATAAAATTTAAATTTAAAATTAAAAAAGTTACATCTTACCTTTAATTTCTAAATTACATCTTTAACCTTAAATTTTTATTGTGAAGACATAAATAAAGATTAAAAAATTATTCTTTCCGTGGAATGTATGCTAACCAGTAACCGGACAGAACATGCAGCAGAATGGATTAAAGATAATAATACTAGGCAGAATTACCTTTTTACTCCCAATTTTCCTGGTATAGTATTTTTAACCCTTAAATTCTTATTGTATCTGTTTTGATCGTTGATTTTTTTTGTCAAATTAATCTAAATATGAAGCCGTAATGGTGCCGACTTAACTTTATATGTTTTTCCCCTTTTCTTCCATATAGTAAATAAAAGATTAAAGGGGTATTTTTATCCTTGAGTTTGATCTAAATTAGCAATTTAGGCTATCGTGCGAAAACGTAGTTAATTAAGTCTTTTAGTTCGCAAATTACAGTAAATTAACCCATTGACCAACATTGATCGTTATAGTGTTTATGTGGCAGTTAACAATGCTGACGTAGCAGTCCATTGTGTTGACGTAGCTGTCCACGATGATGACGTGATAGTACGCGTGTGATGATGATGTGACAAAGGGACTGAATTGATTTTTTAACTGAATTCAAGGGCATAATTGAATTTTTGCCGAGTTTAGGGGCATAATTCATTTTAATTGAAAGTTCGATAACTCATTTAATATTTAAGCTAAAAATAAAAATTGAAGAAATTAATAAAATTTTAAAAATAGATAAATTATTTGTTAAATTTCAAGTTAATTTAATCGATTTATTTAGTATTTGAATAAAATTAGATAAATAATTTGGTTTTTCAAGTTGATATTTTACAAATGGAATATGTGAAAAATCGATTAATAAATTGGTGTAAAGATATTCGAGAACCTGATAATTATAAAAATAAGCAAAGTGAGAACTCTCACAAAAAATCAAAATATTCTTCAATTTTCTTTAAAAAATTCATAAATTTAATAAAATATTTTAAAAATTATTGAAAATAAATACTAATATAAAAATTAAAATAAATTAGAAATTAAAAATGATAAAATCTAAATATAAAAAATTTAAAAATATTTATAAAGTACTAAAAAATTGAACACTTTCATCGAAAATGTCTTTGACTTTGTCAGTCTGGGTATTACCATTTGCTAAATAAATTTTCAATGGAATCAACTTTGTATTAAAGTAACAATAAAACTCATTTTTTCCGCTTTTTTACAACAAATTGATGTTCATTAATATTTGATGTAGAAAAACAAAAAAGAATTTTAATTTTTACTACTTTAATACGAGGATGATTCTATTGAAAATACGTTCAATGAATATTAGTAGACTCAGCATAACGAGAAATAGTCGAAGACTTTTTTTATGGTTTATAATTTTTTAAAAGTTTTGAGCTTTTATATTTATAAATTTTCATATTTTTAATTTTATGTTTTTTACTTATTTTTTTAAATTCATTATAGTATTTTTATTTTTTTTATATTTTATAAATATTTAAATATTATTTATATTTTAATAATTTATTATTTATTAGCTTAAAGATTAAGTAGGTTATGGAACATTCAATTAAAACTAATTATGCCCTTGAATTCGACAAAAAATCAATTATGCTCTCAAATTTAATTAAAAAATTAATTTAACCCCTCTATCATATTATCATCACACTGTACTGCCACGTCAGCATTGTGGACCGCCGCGCCAATACAGTGGATTGTTATGTCAGCACAGTGAACTGCCACGTCAACATCGTTAACTGCCACGTCAGCACTGCAATGATCAACGTTGGTCAAGGGGCTAATTTGCTGCAATTTATGAACTGGAGGACCTAATTGACTACGTTTTAGAGCGATGGGCTAAACTGCTAATTTGTGTCGAACTTGAAGGCAAAAATACCCCTTAACCTAAATAAAAAAATTGTCATTTTTTTTCAAAAAAATGTTGAAATAAGCTTTTTTTTATATTTTTTTAAAATACGATAGAAAATAACAGGATAACAGATGCAAGTAAAAATAACTGATGCAGCCTCATGGTTCATAACTGTTATGTCACATTTAGAAATTTTGATAAACAAAAAAAAATCAAGGGTTAAAAGAGGCATAATAAAAGTTTAAGAGCTAAAACGATTATACTGATAAAATTGGAGGATTAAACAGTGACAGCAGTCGACATCATTTGTTGAGGATCATTTAAAAACATTTAAACTTAGATGGGGTAATAAGAGTTAATTGCACCACACGTCCTCAAACTATGACACTGATTTTAAATTAGTCCCTAAATTTTAAAATATTCCAATTTTTTCCTTAAACAATGACCTTCATTCTAAATTGGTCCCCAAACTTTTGAGCATTTTAATTTCATCCTCAAACTATGACTCTCATTCTAAATTGGTCCTCAAACTTTTGAGCATTCTAACTTCATCCCCAAATTATCAATATATGCTAATCATATTTTATGTTATTAAAACTGTTATAAAAATTGTTAAGTGTCATGAAACACTAATGTGTATTATGCAATAATATGATGTCGTATAAACGTTAATTTGAGGATGAAATTAGAAAGTTCAAAAAGTTTGAGGACCAATTTAGAATGAGATCCATAGTTTGAGAATGAAATTGGAATGCTCAAAAGTTTGGGGACAAATTTAGAGTGAAGATCATAGTTTGAGGATGAAATTGGAATGTTTTAAAGTTTAGGGACCAATTTAAAATGGTATCCTAGTTTGAGGACGTATGGTGCAATTAACTCGGACAATAATATAAATTTCTATATTTTTAGGGTTAAAATACAATTTTACCATTCTCTCAATTTAATTTCTAAAAGTTTTTAAAAATTTTGGAGGGACAGTAAACCCTGCCGGTCTCTATTAAGTACCTATTAAGTACCGCCCCTGAGTTTGAAAAGGTTATACTGTAATTTTTTTACATCAAGGTGATACTGCCATAATGATACAACATAAAACATTGATCACCAGAAATGGCTCAAAGGCTCAATTGAGCATAATTATGAAAACTATGTTTTGGGTTGCAGGCAATAAAAAGCTTCGTATATATGCCGGTGAATCAGATTTGTTAGATTGCCTTGAAACCTTTCCAGCTGTAGGAGTTCGAATGCCATTATTTACAGTTTTGCATAACCCGACATCATCAAAATCAACTATGTTGTTCAGATTCAAGAACGAGTGTCCGGTATGTGTTCAATTTATTCTCTCTTTTTTCTTCATAATATGCCAAGGATCATGTCTTTTGAGTCATTATTAGATATATATTATTGTTAGGTGCAATAATAAGTTATATTACATTTCTAAAAAAATACAAGTAATCTTAATCCAATTTAGAGGGAAAATGAAGACTTCAAGGGAAGGAAGGGGTGCTCCTAGTGGGTCTAGAACCTATGACCTAAAAAAATATGAGGGAATCAAGATAAGTTGCTTGGTCAATATGTTTGCTCTAATCTTGGATGAATTATATCAAACAATTTGATATGATTTAATGATTTTTAACGTGTAATGTAGTGACATATACATCTTTACATTTTTATATAATTGAAAAAGCAGAAAAAAAATCGGTTATAAAAAAGTCGCAATGTAAATATCACATCAGTATAGTTTATAAAAATAAGTTAGTTTGAAAATTAAGAATATATAATTTAAAAAGTAAAATGATTAAAAAATAAAAACATAATATAGATAATTTATACTCCCTCCGTCCCTAATATTTTGTCTTTTATTGACTTTTTACGTAGTTTTAAAAATAAAAAAATTATATAAAAATTGAGTTGTAAAGTAATTAAAATAATAATTTTATTCTTATAAAATTAAAGTTTATTTTATTAAAAAATTAAAAAGAGTATACAAAAAAATGTTTTTAATAAAAATTGTTGATTTTTTTAAAGAGATAATTGAAATGAGATAATTTTAAAATATAAAAGACACAAATTTTATGGGAAAGAAAAAGTAGAAAAGAAGGCATAGTAGAGAACAGTTGTATTTGACAATGAATTAAAAGAAAGCAGCAGCAGCAGATGGGTAGTAATCTTCAGAGTCCAAGTCAACGTGATTGCATAATCTTAACCACTCAAATGTGTCCCATTTTTCATCAACATCATCTCTTGTTTCCTAATGTCACCTTAATTTTACTTCAATAAATGGATGCATATATTAAGTACTACGTTATCCCAAGCCAATTTCATATAATGAATTAAATCTGAGTTTACTCCCGTTAATTGTATAAGGTGCAAACAGACGTGACTGGTTGAATTCAAATAGTTAAGGCCAAATTCAAAGATCCATTTGTTATGCGTTTTTTAATTGATTTAGGCTCCGTTCAAGAATGATTTTGGAACAGGATTTTCGGTGAAAAGCGGTGAACGATGGTTTGGAGAAAAGCTGAAAATTTCAGCGTTTTCAAAATATAACACCTTCAGCCCGGATGTCATATTTGAGCCTCAAGCCCAACCCGTTACCATAAAATTTTGATCTAATTTAGCCCAAATCACATTCCATTGTTCAAAAATCCATCAAGTTCAAATATTTCAATCATAGATAAATATTTAAAATGTTACATGGGAGCTCCATTTGAAAATACAACAATAAAAGCATTAGACTCACGATTTAAACCCAAAATATGAGTTACAATATACAAAACTCAGGGTCCTACGGATACATTGCCCAAATAAATCTAAGTATTGTACATTGAGCAAGTCGATGTTAAAATCCTACTCCGATGGTGCTCCACTAATGCGCGCCAACCTATTAACCTGCGAACGGAAACAACTTCGAACGCTGAGCTAACAAAGCTTAGTGGATACACTTCCACTCTACTATCCTTCATGCAAATTATAAATATGAGCATGTAGCTAAAGATGAAATCATGACAATACAATAACATATGGCGCTGCCTCTAGTCGCCTAAACACATAGCAAGCAACAATAGATGCATTAATCTCACAAAGCAAACATATACATCATACCACACAAACCTGGAGTGAGGCCTGATGTCACACAACCTCGAGAATGTACACTCATACTCGAAATCTTTCATCGAGTATCTTTGGATGAGGCCCGGTGTTACATAGCCTCGGGAACATATATCTGGTGTCTCATCTCATGGTGTTGTAACACGTTCTCTGGGTATCCAGATCCCATCAACCAAAGGTGACTCGACAAAACAAGGCCCTTACTTGGCACATAACATCACACGACCCACCAAGGATCCCTATTGTTGCTATTATAAACAAGCCGCCCAAAGCTTACCAAGTTGTTACACATTATGCTCAAACATGAGGATTAAATCTCAATTTCTCAGCTTTACAATTCATTTTACAACATTAGACGCCCATGGGATTATAGTTCTCGAATTATCAACATTTCAAACTCAAAACCACGTTTTAGGGCAGATTGCTAAGTGGGTACGTATTGGCCTTTGCGTACCGATACCAATTGAGGTCATTGAAATTTTAATTGCTCTCGTGTACCGGTATGGTTTGACCCGTATCGATACTCCATTGCATGCCATACCAGTACAGGTTGAACATGGTATCGGTACCCCTCTAATAGCTCATCTTCAATTAAACAATGTTCTTTAACCCATAACGCTAGGGTACCGGTACGAGCCCCCTATATACTGTACCGAAGCCCAAAAATGGCTTTATAGGCTTAGTAACTCACTCCCAAAGCCCCCAAATCGCAACCAAAACCTCATATTTTGATCCTACATCTTATGGGAGTTATTTAGGGTGGTTTACTACCATTTTTACATGTCATTAACATATAATTCAAGTTTTACCATTTAAGAGGGTAACAAGCACTCAACACCCAAAACAACCAACAACATCAAATCTAGCAGACAAGGCATCATCCTTACGATGTGTATGAAACAAAGGAGTTAGTAGTGTAGTAACCTTCCTCCAAAGCTGAAAATGCATCCCTTTGCTCTAAACCTCAAGTTTTCTCCTTTCCTTGCCCCTTGGAAGAACCTCCAAATTCTTTCAGTACACAAAGAAGTTGTAAAATGAGTTACAACTTACTGAAAGCAATGGACCAACTACAACTTACTCTTAGGGCTGGGAAAACAAGATTAAATCTCCCCTTAGCACACTTCCAACATATGCCCCACAAAACCCATATATCTCCACTACTACCATTTTGATGAATCTTACGTCAAAATGTAGATCCTTGAATGCAGATTCTGTAACGCCCCAATATTGGGCCTAAGAGTTTTCCTAGTGGGTTAGACGGTCCGGTGGACATGGATTAGAGATTCGAGTTGGATTTAGGATTAAAATCAGAACAAATAATTTTGGTGTAAGAAAAATATGGGAAAAATATCTAAAAAATCATTATTTAATATATGGATATTTTTGGTAAAGTCAATTTTGGAAAATGGATTTTGGAAATTGGACATTTTGTATAGTGACCAAAATGTAAAGGTTGAAAATAGTTTTTAGTGACTATTTTGAAAAAAGGTTCAAAACTTAGAATCTTTAAGGAGCTATTTTACCAAACTTTAATATCATATTTTCCTCCAAATTAGGATTATTTTGAAAGTGTTTTAAGTGGATAATTAAAAGGGAATTAACTAAAAAGTAGTTATTTTCTTAAAACCAAAAGTTACGTAACTTTTCTCTCAAACTTTTCTCTCCAAATTCTTCAGCCAAACACCTACTCTTTCATCCAAAATCCGAGGTAATACTCTTGATTTCTTAAGTTTTTGATTCCTAACTGATTCCTTAACTTTGTTTTGCAAAATCTCATTGAATTTCTTTGTTTTTAAGATCTAAAACATCCAATTGAGGGGGGGAATCACTCATTACAGGTAAGGTTCGTTATTCTTCTCTAATGAATGGTTCTGTACTGAAACTCCCAAGTATTTGATCCTTGTTTACCGTTTTCTAATGATTTTTGATGAGTTAATTATGGAAATTGCTTAAATCAAGGATTAATTCCTGAGAACAAGAGATTTCCATTCTGGATCTGTTTTGTTGGGTTCTTGATAAGTTATAATCGTAATTTTGATGTTTTTTAATGTTGAGAGGTTGGTTTTAATATTGGAATCCCGAAGCTAAATGAATCTTTAATTTTCTAGGTTTCTATTTATGTGTTTTTGAGGAGTTGTGGTGGTTAATTGAATGCTGAGATATAAGGATGTTTGAAAAGTGTTTTTAGATGTTAATTGATGCTAATTGAAGTGTTGAAACGTTTGATTATGGCTGAGTTAAATTTGGAAGAGGTTTGTTGTTAATTTGTGGGAGTTGTGGAGTAATTTTGGGTAAAAGATGTTGAGGTTTAGTGTTGTTGTGATGTTGATTGCATTTTGATGCAATGTACCTCTGTTTTGTGTGATCAAAAGTAGAGGAGTCTGAACCTCAAGCTTGAACACGAGTTTTGAAAGCTTTGGAGGTTTGTTTGTCGCATCGGCAAGCAAGGCATTGCGAGTCGGTGAGTGGAAACGTGTTTTCAACTTTGCAAAGGTTTGAAAGTTGTGTTTGGGGGTTTAGATCAAGCTTGAAATGCTGATCTAAGTTCAAAAGTAAGTAAATGATGAATTCTCTCTCGAACTCGATTTTAGAGATAGTTTGATGCACTTGTTTTACATGTTTTGATTACTCACTGTTTATGCATATATTGAGCATAGTTTAATGCTAGAAATTGATTTGAAATGATGTTATTGCATTTCAGAGTAATGCACAAATTGTTAATGTTTATGAACATTGTTTAATGCAAAGGTTGATGCATTGATTTAATGGTTTTGAAAGATGCATATGAAAACATTAAGTTGTTGATGTTAAAATGAATTATACTGGCAAGTGATGTTATGAAATGGTTTGAAAATGAAATCGGATATAGTTGGCCGGCCATAGGATTGATAGTACACTATAAAAAGGTGCCTTGGATGTTGAGGGGTTTATAAGGCGTACCGAATACTCCGTCTAAGTACCATAACGGTTGAGGGGTTGTACGGCACTGTAGATTTCTGTTAGTGGATTAAACATCGTATCGATGAGTGGTGTTGAGGGGTTCATGAGTACCGAATACTCCACCACGAGTGTCACAATGGTGGATGGGTTTATATGTACCGAATACTCTCGTGTGTGAACCTTGTGTTACCAGTAGATTGTTTATTAAGTGTTGTGGGAAAACTTGTTGAATCCGTGTATCCAATGTTACGTTTTGGTAAATGGAACGTGGTAAATGATCACTTGGAAGCCAATATAATTGTTTATGTATCATGAGATGGATTATGCTGTTTAATATGATTTAAACATGTTTTACTCTTTAAGCCTTGCATTGGTAGTATGCATAAGAAAGCTTAAATTGAGGGTAGCAAATTGGATTTTGTTGTGGGATCCACGATGCATGTTGCATATGGTTTAATATGCTATTTTGGAAATATTAAGTGCATGGTTTTTTGAAAGGCATGATAATGGGATGATGATTCTAAAGAGCTTTGAAATGTATTTTACAAATGTATTGTGAAATGGTTTTAAAATGTATTGATGATGGTTGTTGTTTGAGCATTCCTCACTAAGCCTTGTGTGCTTACGCTCTCTTTTCCATCAATGCAGAAAACTAAGGTTTGAGGCAACAAAGAAGTGAGGAAGAAAATCCCAATACTTGAACTCAAAGTATGTTTTGGATATCGAAAAAAATAGTAATAATGTCAATGTGTCGATTAAGGCTTTGGGAGGGTTTTGATGAACTCCCTATTGTTGCAAGTTTACTTGGTGTTTTGGACTTGTAATATGTTTTTAAGATGTTGCGATATGGTTGGTTTGATGCTTTGGATGTGGACTAGGAAGCATGCCTCTAGATTTGATTGCTTGATTACGCTAGTTGTGCTAGGTTGGCTTTTAGTGTTGGTATGCTAATGCTTAAATATGTTGATGAGGTTATATGATGATAGGATAAGTGTTAAGCTTAATTAAAGTGAGCCAAAGTGTCATATGTTGGACCTAGAGGTCATTACATGCCTCTGCGTATCGGTACGGGTACCTCAGGATCGATATGCG
The DNA here is from genome assembly GCA_019671005.1 of Hibiscus mutabilis. NCBI lineage: Eukaryota > Viridiplantae > Streptophyta > Magnoliopsida > Malvales > Malvaceae > Hibiscus > Hibiscus mutabilis. Next base: position 28,028,479 of record CM033746.1, read on the forward strand.
AGGTCTGTACGAGGCTCAAAGTGTTGAATTTAAGTTATGGGTATCGGTACGCATAGCCACCATATCGATATGCCTTAATTGATTTGCATGTTTGTTCTGGTATGTGGGTTTGAGGATCGGTACGCCCCTTCGATTATAGCTACCCGTACCGATACGCAGAGTACCGTGTCAGTACGTATTTTGGTTACTGAAATCCAGAGTTTTGAAGAAATAAGAAAGGGATCGGTACAGGTCAAAGCTGCACCGGTACGGGGGTGGTTAACACATCGTATCAGTACACTGAGCCGTTATATCTGTTAACCCATATCGGTATGACCTTTACAGTATCAGTACGCTATGCTATTTTATTTTATCTATGGATGTTGAAGCTTGGAAACATTACAATTTGATCCCTGTTTGATATGTATGTAAATAATTGGGTTTGAGTGGTTGTTTTGGAATGGAATTGACCATATGTATGTAATTAGACTAATTAAAGGTTGGTAACCTTAAACATGTAAATTGCTGAGAATCTATGGAAGTTGTGTTTTGGTCCTTGAAGTGTTGCATTGTGCAATTGATTCCCATTTTGAAATATGATTAATACAAAAAGTTACTACTGAGTCGTGCATACATATGACTCTAATAAGCGCATCTAGATAAGATAAAAATAAAAAATGGGTTCGGTTTAGGGTTTTAGATTAGGTTTGCTTCGGTAAACCTAATATAGTCCTTTTAGTCCAGTTTCGGCTAGGTCAGGCTAAGAGGTTACATTTGGTGGTATCAGAGCTAGGTTTGAGAAAGTTGGGATGCTGTTGGTGTTTGTAACATGATGGTTGCTATGCACGGTGATTGTTTACATGTACGGTGTATGAGTTATGCTATATTTGGGTACGTTGGGGACACATTGCCATATTACTATGTTTAAGAAATGATTTTGGTTTTAAATGGAAGTCTTGGATCCTTGCTTGAAGCTAGCCGGATTGTTTTTATTTTTGTGTAATTATCATGCCTTAGATACGCTTTAGACTATGCCGCCAAGGGGGAGTTGAGATCTAGCGAAAACGCTGTTGCTAGAGGGCAGGGAGTCGAGGGTGAGCTATTACACCCTGAAGATTTGCCACCTTCTCTGTCTAATCCTTCTGAGGGAGTGGAAGAAGTACCCCCTGCACCACCTGGACCTGTCTTTGGGGACATGAAGCCTCTGGTTCAGGCGATGACAGGGCATTTCAAGCTACGATGGCTGGAGCTCACGTACCTGCTTTGGCACCTGCTGCTGCTAATCTGGGTATGCCATTAGAGTGTTTGTGTAACCGTGAAAGGGTTGAGTATAGTGGGCTCTTAACGTCCCGGTTTAGGGCTTGGACGATTTAAAGGTTGGTTCGAACGTCTGGTGGTCCGTATTAGAGGTTTGAGTTAGTTTCAGGATTAAATTAGATTAAATATTTTTTTAAAGGTGATAAAAATATGGAAAAATGTTTTAAAATCATTATTTAATATAATAGTAACTGTGGTAAAATCAATTTTGGAAAATGGGCTTTGGAAGAGTGACATTTTGGTTGGTGACCAAAATGTAACTTTTGAAAACTGTTTTAAAGAGGACTGTTTTGTAAAGAGTCAAAAGTTTGAATCTTTAAGGAGCTATTTTACCATTTGGTCTAATCTGAGTTTTCTCTTAATTATGATCATTTTTAAAAGAGTTTTAATTAAGGGAATTAAAAGGATTTAGTTAAAGAGGTAGTTATTTTTTCAAAATCACAATTTGACGTAACTTTCTTTCTCTCACATTTTCTCTCAAAATACTCTCAGCCAAACACTCTTTTTCTTATCAGATATTTAAGGTAATGATTTTGATTTCATAACTCTTTGATTTGCTAAATGATTCTTCAACTTGTTTTCCCAAAATCTTATTGAATCTCTTTGTTTTTCAAGAGGAAAACATCCAATTAAGGCAAAACTCACTCATTGGAGGTAAGGTTCGTTCTTCTCCTCTAATAAAAGGTTCTTTACTAAAATTCCCAAGTTATTGACTCTTTATATATGTTTTCTAATGGGATTTAACTGATTAATTATGGAATTTTGCTTAATAGAGATTTAATTGATGAAATCTTGTGATTTTCGAATTGGATCTATTTTTCCAGTGTTGAGGATTGATTTTAATCTTATTTTAGATGTAATATAATGTGGATAAGTTGGTTTTAATAATGGAATCCCAAAATTGGCTGAATCTCTAATAGTTAAAGTTGTTAGTTAAGGGTTTTTGAAATGATTTTGGTGTTTAATCATTGCTGGAAGTAAAAGGATGTTGGGAAAGGGTTTTTAGATGTTAATTAACGAGGTTTAATGGTTCGAATCGTTACATTATGGCTGGTTTAAGTTTTGGAAGGGTTTGATGATGTTTTTGATATGTTTCAGATGGTTGTTGAGTGGGCAACTTGGGAGTTGCGGGAGATTGCTGTTAGGCAATGGTTTGAATGCATTTTAATGCATTTATCCTCTGGTTTTATGTGTTTAAAATAGGGGACAATCAAGGCGACGAAGCTTGACGTTGTTTTGTTGCTTGCCGAGAGCTTGTTTCGCGTTGGCAAGGAAGGTGAGGCGTATCGATGAGTGGAAACTGGTTTTTAAATGCTTTACAAAGGTTTGTAAATGTTGTTGGGAGTTTAGGGTAAGCGTAAGACACTTACCTAAGCTCGAAAGTAAGTTTCCTTTATTTTGCTCTTGAATATCAGCTTAGATATGAACATGTTGATTTCATGTTTTGGTGTTAAACATGATTTAACTTACTAATGTAAATGCATGGTTATGAACACATATGCAATGGATTTTATGTTTATAAATGCTAGAGAGCATTGGTTTTTATTCTGGTTGGGAATGGGGTATTGCCTTGGGCAATGTGGATTGCATATGTGGTGGTTTGGTTTAATGCATTGAAATATAGTAGGTAAATGGTTTTTTAAATGATATATTGGCTTTGTGACAAGGTAAGAAACAATCGGATACAGTTGGCATGCTATAGGATTAGAAGTGCACTATAAAATATGAACAAAATCGATCGTGGCCATGGGTCCTTGAGGTATGGCAGTTTAACAAGGCCACTCGGACTATTGGGAACCTCATTGGATATGCGGTTTAACTAGGCAACCCAATTTGATGGTGATCTTGCGGTTTAACTAGGCAAGGTCGGTACTCTTGCGGTTTAACTAGGCAAGGGTGGAAATCTTACGGTTTAACTAGGCGAGGGTGTCAAATCTTGCGGTTTAACTAGGTAAGGTTTGGGTATATCATGCGGTTTAACTAGGCATGGTATGAGAGATCCGTGTATCCGATATGTTGGATAGAGAGTAGTCTATCCAGGTCACTATTAATGCCAATATATGTGAAAGTTCACGTGTTGAACCTTTTTATATAATGCTTTGGGATTTAAGCATGTCTTATTTAATAATACTTTGGAATTTAAGCATGGTTTATGATTTAATACTTTAGGATCTAAGCATGGAATATGTATATGATGTTGCATAAGGGTGTCTACGCATGTCTCAGTTGGAGACAAGAAGATTGCTTTGGTGATAAACATATTTTGGAAACAAGTGTTTTGGTTTCAAATGTTTTAAATGCATCATTGTCTATGAGCATCCTCCTAAGCATGTGTGTTTACGCTCTCTTTGTCTTAATGAACCAGAGCATTAAAGTTTGGGGGACTGAAAGGGCAAGGCTAAAGTGATCCTAAGACAAAGGTTACTTTGAGTATGAACTCGGTTTATGATTCCCGTTAACAAGGTAATGTGTTCACCATATTTTGGGGATTTGTAATTCTGTTTTTTCCATGGTTTTTAAGCATGTGAAGTGCTAGATTTCATGTTGGTCTGTTGTTGTTAGACTTGTGTGAATCATTGCCTATTTTGATGCTAGATGCGTGCTTAGGAATGCATCTAGTCATTTTTGGTGTGGTTGCCAAGTTTTAATGATTCAAGCAAGTTTGGTATGATGCTATAGTTGTGCAAACATGTTGAGTATGCCTTATAGGTACCAAATATGAGTTTTGGTTGTTTGGTAGAATGATATTAGGAAGCATGCCTATAGATCATCAAGTTTGTATGAATGCCATGTTTGGTTGATGTTTCTATGTTGCTTTGGTGGGAAATGTATTTTGGTGATGTTGTACAAGTGTTTGAAGCATGTATAAGTGGTTTGGTTTTCATTAAAGTGTAATTAAACAACAATTTGGGACATTATAGGTCCAGACGTATCGAAATAGGTGACCCTATACCAGTACGACTAGGCCATTTCAGGCATAGTGTTTCGATACGCGGGTATGTGTTTCGATACTGATAAGCCTTTCTAGGCATAGCGTTTCCGTACTCGAGCAAGTGTTCCTATACGGTCTTAAGCATTTTTGCTAGGCGTTTTGATACGCAAGCAAGCATTTCAGTACGGGTTTTAGTTACTGGAATATGAGTTTTCGAAATCATAAGGGCGTATAGAAACAATTGTACGCGTATCGGTACGGCTACCGTTAAATTGGTTATTTTGGAATCTTGAAGGTTTCTGTTTCTTTCATATTGGTCCCTAAATTTTGTAAATGCAATTGTATAAGATTGGATGATTGTTTTGACTTGAAATTTGTCATGTGAGCATGAAAATGGACAAATTGAGGATTGGTAACTTTAATTTCAGTTTTGGTCCTTAAAATTATATGTTTTTCAATTTTGTCCCTAAAACACATGTTATGCAATTGGTGGCTTTCCCGTGATCTGATTTCTTTGAAAATTTAACTGCTGCACGTATACACATGTAGGATTAATAATTTGCATCTAGATATGATAAAAAGAAAAAAATGGACCACTGTATCTTGGTTCGATGAGGTTACACATGTAGGCTGGGTCGATGAGGTTACAGGGTTGGCACCCGAGGCATTCAAGGAGTGGATGGCTAGTACGGAGTGTATCTTGGTTCAGCTGAGGTGTAATGATGACCGTAAGTTGGGATGTGTTGTTTCCCTGTTGCAAGGGGATGCGTATAGCTGGTGGACCACTGTAATCACGGGCATAGAACCTGGTGATATGACGTAGGAGTTTTTTCAGGCTACTTTAGAAAGAAATATATGGGTGTTAGATATTTGGACGACAAGAAATGAGAGTTTATGGCCTTGGTTCAGGGCAGTATGACCGTGTCTGAGTATGAGGTGCAATTGATATGGCTGAGTCAGTACACACCTGAGTTGGTTCCAGATGATAGGCACCGTTGTGATTGTTTCCAATATGGATTGGTGCAAGAAGTCAAGACGTACATGTTGGCCACTGAGTATACAGAGTTTGATGTTCTAGTATCTCGGGCAAAAGATATAGAGCAGAGTCTGGGGTTGTCTCATCATTTTGAAGGTTTTAGTTGGGGAAGAAAGTGGTAGAGTATAGCTTTGGGGGTGGCCAAGCTAAGAGGCACCGTGACTAGAGATTTTGAATAGATGCGAGGTGCGGTGGAGATGGTTCAGGACGAGGTTATCAGGGACATGGTGTTCAGGTTTGATTAGCGCATAATAGTTATTAGGGTTATGGTTCTAGAGAACATTTGAGGTGAGATTGCTCGCATTTGGACAGAGAAGGTCAGGCTCCTGCAGTTGTGGTTGCCAACTCTTGTTGGAGTTGTGGGTCGATAGAACATATCAAACAAGATTGTCCTTTGCTTTCTAGAGGAAGGCAAGCACCTGCACCTATTGCTGCACCACCTAGGGGCCGTGGGAGCGACCGTGGTATCTTTTAGCGAAGGGAGGAGGGATAGAGGACTGTGGCGCACATAGTGGCTGTTCAACTGGATGATGGTGGGCCAGCGAGGATCTATGCTCATCGTGAGCGAAGAAATGACACGAACATGATAGCAGGTACCTTTACCTTGCTGTCTATGTCATTGTTATCTTTGATAGATTATGGTTCTACACATCCATATGTATTACAAGAGCATGCGCATTTGCTTAGTGTACCAGTAGAAATGCTTGATGTTGGTATGCAAGTGACTAGTTCTTTTGGAGAAATGGTTGTCACGAGGAAATTCTATCGGAGGTATCCTCTGATGGTTCAGGGTCACGTGTTTGCGACTGACCTGATGGAGTTACCATTCTATGGTTTTGACATGATTTTGGGTATGGACTGGTTGTTCGAGCATTAAGCTGTGGTTTATTTTGAGACCAAGCGGGTTTCTTTGAGGCTTGCTGATGATTATGAGGTTGTAGTTGTGGGCGAAAATGTAAAGTTCTTGTTTTACATGGTTTCAACCATGGAAGTGTGTAAATTTCTTAAAAGCGGATGTCGGGCGTATCTAGCTTATGTGATGAATTTGAATATGGAAGAAGTGCGTACGAAGGATATTCGTACTTTTTGTGACTTTCCGGGTGTGTTTTCAAAAGAGTTACTTGGTTTGCCACTGGACAGGGAGGTGGAGTTTTGCATCGAGACATATACTGATTCGGCTCTGGTGTCGATTGCACCATACCGCATAGCACCAAAGGAGTTGAAAGAGTTGAAGATGCAACTTCAGGAGTTGCTGGATCAAGTTTCATCCGGCCTAGTGTGTAGCCGTGGGGAGCACCGGTGTTGTTTGTAAAAAAGAAGGATGGCACATTGAGGATGTGTATAGATTATCGACAACTAAATAAGTTGACGATTAAGAACATGTAACACCCTTTTCCCGTATCCAACACTGAATACGAGTTAGAGGTATCACAAAAAATTTGTAAAACCCTCTATATTTGTAATTCGGTAAAATTTTGTTTCTTTAAAACTATAGCAATGTATTTAGTTTTTATTTACAAATATAGTTATTCGCGTAAATTTTAAAAATAATATTTTCATCTCCAAATCGAGTTTATTTTCAGGCAGCAACTTATCAATTTAATTTGTCTTCATATAATTAATAAAACTACCTAAAAACTGCATGATTTAAAATTCATCCAGATACCAAATAAAATATAAATTCTATCAGAGCAGGCATACCCTTTTAATATACATGCCAACTAGTAAATATCAAACAATATCAAAAGATATCATACTGATACCGATGTACATGTTATTTATTGATGATGTCCGTATATGCTCCTTACTATAACCATTTCTTCTTTCCTACGTGTAAAATGGTTACACGCTAAGTATTTACTTAGTGAGGAAATAATTCAAATTCAAGTGCAATTGTCATAATATCAATATTAATGATTAACAATGCATATGATCACCTTACCATTACATGCTCGTTAACATAAATAAATATGTATATCAAAGTGATAAGATTAGATCTTACCAATACCGTTGCCATTTCCATCCGTATGCTTTCAATGCTTACCAATACCTTTTTCCATTTCAATATGCAAGCTTTCAAGCTTATCTTCCCGTTTTTTATTCTTTTATTCTTTTCAATTTATTTAGCCCAAGGTATCGAATTAAGAGATTCTAAGTACATGAGTTATCCCCCTATACTTACTTGAGTATAGTGTATTGTTTGCACCATAGTACTTAGCACCCTAAGTGCTTCCATATACCTAAACCTTGCATGAGTATACCCTCATTGAGTATTCATAAAATTACACCGTAGTGCTTAGAACCCTAAGTGTTTTCGTATACCCAAACCTTGCATGAGTATACCCTCAGTGAGTATTTATGAATATTGGACCGAAGTGCTTAGAATATTTATACAGCTGTTTATGACTCTATGTATATCCAACTATACCTTTGAACCTCTCTATCATACTTGGGCTTTATATCATCAAATATTTCATCCATGGCAATGTATATCAATTTATATTAACATGAAGCGGTTCATAACCGAATAACATTAAAAGTAAACCATCATCAATAATTAGTGATCAATGCATTTATTTTCAACCTTTGACATATTTAAAGTATGTCAAATATATGATCAATGACATAATTATCATGACAATATATAAACCAGGTAGACTCATCGCAAGTCTTACCGGTGATGTATAAAACATCCATGTATAATGTTATGTATGCATTGCACTCACCTGGGCCATGAATTAATATGCCTCACTAAGTCCTCTTTGATCATTTCCTTCATTGTACCTCGAACCTCCCTTGTTTCGAACTTAACTTCCTAATTCAAATAAGTAATTTATTTGTTAGATCCCAATCTAACAATATCTTAGACATATTGTCCAAAATAATCATTCGAATACAAAATCTCCAAACATTTTCTTTTCTTCCTCGTATTGTTCAAAAACTCATTATGGTCCTTAGTGACCAATTTGAACTTGCATTAATCCTTTTCAAGCTTACTAATCAACTTAGATACAAAGTGTATCAATTCTCATTTTCTGGCAGTTTGCAGTACCTCCAAAGATATATTTCTAATAAATAATCTACAACTCGGAATTCAATTCCGTTTGTTCTGAAAGAAAATAGATTCAATAAGATTTTCAACCATATAAATTAATAACAAAAATTCAACTTGTACGATTTATGGCAAATTTTCAAAGTCAATTTTCAGTATTGAATTTCGGAACAGCCTGCTATACTGTTTTCTGACCTTTCACCACTTAAAAATTAATATCTTTTTACTCGGAAATCGAAATCAGTTTCCGTTTGTTGGAAACGAAACTAGACGAACAAATATTTACATCGGCATAAAATGCACCTTCTAACTATTTTTGTAAAATTTATGGTGAATTTTCAAAGTTACTGCCATAACCAGTTTTTTTTCTACACAACTTCCATAAACAACTTCAACTTTTATACTAACTTCTCCTTACTTCTATACTTTTCAATTTAGTCCAATCACTAGTTTAAACCACCAACTAATCACATTCTTCACCAAATAATTATTCACAATAATTCTCCCTAATTTTCCTTATTTACCGAAATGGTCACTAAAATGCAAATATAAGGACTCAAGCTTCTTAACTTTGCAATTTAGTCCTCAATTCAACATTACTACCTTACTTCCATCATTACAACTAAAAATCAGATTTAACCCCCATACAAAACTTCAATTTCGATTTGGTCACTTAACTTTGACAAATTGTCAAAATGGTCACTAATTCAATTCAACATCAATTTTGCATTCTAACTTCATTTTCTTATCTCTAACATCATTAATAACACTAATACACTCCAAATTATTAAAAAATCAGATTTGGTCCTTCAACTTTTCAAGTTGCCGAAATGGTCCCTACACAATTTAACTTAGTGTTTTGCTTCCAAACAACAATTCAAGCTTACTAGATCATTATTTCAACATCACAAACCCTAAATTAAACTTGAATCCATAAAACCTAATCATCTTCATAATAATCAAAACATGTAAAACTTAAATCCCAAGTCAATATCATGATTTTAACATCATACTTGCTTGATTTCAACTTGAATTCAATCATGGAATCATAAAATCTCAAAAGCCCCAATTTGATCCATAAACCCTAATTTCTTTCTCATGTAAATCCTCATCAATCAAGCATGGATTCCATGAATCATTGATATCAAAAGATAGAGCTTGAAGAGTAGAACAACTTTGTAGTTGAAGAGATTACCTGAAAACTGAGTTTTGGGGCTTGAATCGAACTTGGAAAATTTTATCTTCTTCCCACCTTGTATTTTCAAAAATATAAAGATGAAGAGTCTTCATCGTTTTGCTCCTTTGTTTTGAATTTATTTTATTATGCCACTTGTAGTTTTAAAATGAATTTTAAATTTATTCAAATAATGGAATTACCAAATTGCCCTTTTATCCAACGGTTGAGATTGATTTTATCATCAATCAAGGGCCAAGATTTAATCTTTAACTCCTTTCTTCCAAAATTGCCCTTTATAACTTTCAAATATTTCAAAATTGACATCCTTGTCAAATGACCAATTTGCCCTCCAACTAGTTTTTATTTACTAGTTTGTTCCAAAATTTCCATTCCATTACAATCTAACTAAATCTAGTTAGAATTCAACTTTTATAACCTTTCTCTATCATATGGCAAAATTTCAAAATTTTTCGGTTCGATCTGGGTATTTGAATTCAACTTAAACTTTAACTGCAATTTTCCCAATAATCGAAGTATCAAATCGAACCAATACTTTCGCATTCGATGCACACCCTTAGGTGATATGTTTATTTATGAAATAAAAACCCTTAGCTTTTGGGAAATTACAACTTTAGCCCCCAAACTTTTCCAAAGTTTATACTTTAGCCATAAAATTTTCAAAATTTACATTTTGGTCACTACCCTTTTAAACTTCAATTCCCACTCCAATTTTCCTTGTAATTCAACAAAACTTTAAGAATACCTTATTCAATTCACTATCTATCACATGAGACCTTTAAACCTTAGAAATTTCCTTTCCAAAACCCATAATTAAAGAAATCCCAACTTTCACATTTTTGTCATTTTAGTCACTAAGTTAGCTTTTAAGCTATTATCTTAGTACTAAATGACCCTTAATCAACTTAGTAAATTTTGGGGTATTACAATTTTCTCCCCTTAAGAAAATTCGTCCTCGAATTTTCAACACGTACCTGATTCAAAAGGTGAGGAAACTATTTTCTTATATTTTCTTCTTATTTCTCTCAAATCTTTTCTTTAACCTTGTGATTTTTGTCAAAGAACTTTAACAAAAGGGATTGACTTGTTTTCTTAGTTCTTTGACTCCATGTGCTAGGATCTTTACCAATTCTTTTTCATAGCTTAAATCCGGCTAAATCTCTATTTTCTCCGGAGTAACAACAGGTGAAGGGTCTAATCAATATTTCCTGAGCATTTGTATATTATGAATCTTGTCCATTTTCAAAGATAAAGCCAACTATTAAGCTTAACTATCAAACTAACTCCTTTAACAATTTCTTATAGCCCAATAAATCTTAAACTTAACTTTCTTTTTGTCTAAACCATAACACCTTCTTCCAAGGTAAAACTTTTAAGAAATACTTTATCCTTAACTTCATGTTAAATATATTTTCTTTCAGGATCAACATATAGTTTCCATCATCGAGATAGAAATTTTTCCTTGATAATACAAATATCTATCAAACCTAACTTCCAAATTTTTAGTTTCACTATTTTCCACTTGTTTGAACCTTGACAACATTTCTCATCCTTTCTTTAAAGATATCTTATTTAATCCAATATAGTAAATTTTATTCTTAACTTGACAATCAAAACACCATCTTCTTTTAATGCCAATATTGCATTTATAGATCTTAAGATAACAATTGTCTTTCGACTGAGAGTGTCAGCTACCACATTAGCTTTTTCTGGATGATAGTCAATGACCCTATCATAATTCTTAAGAAGCTCGATCGTCAGGTTCAACTCTTCTTTAGTAAGCATATACTTTAAACTTTCATAACCTATATAAATATAGCATCGTTCGCTGTATAAATAATGATGGTATATCTTTTAAAGCAAATACAATCATTGTCAGCTCCAAATCCTAAGTAAGATAATTCCTCTCATATATCTTAAGTTGTCTTAAGCATAGACCATTACTTTTCTTTCTTGCATAAGTACGCATCCTAAACCGTTATGAGAAGCATCGCTATACACCACATAATCTTTACCCAATTCATGTTGTACTGATACTGTGGCTTCTATTAAGATGTTCCTTAATGTCTCAAAGTTTTCTTGGCATTTATCTATTCAACTGAATGGCATTTCTTTCCTCAATAGCTTGATTAGTGGGGAAGCAATCATCGAGAAAATTTTTACAACTTTTGATAATAACCAGCAAATCCCAAGAAATTTCAAACCCCAGAAACTTTCTTCGGAGGTTCCCATTCAACTATCATTTTTGTTTTCTTGGGATCTACTATTGTCCCCTCTGTTGAAATCACATAACTAATAAAGCAACTTTCGAAAACCAAAGTTCATACTTTAACTACTTAGCATATGGCTTCCTTTCTCGGAAGATCTGAAGAACAATTTGAAGATGGACATCTTGTTCTTCCTTTGCCTTCAAATAGACCAAAATATCCTCAATGAACTCTACCAACAATTGGTCCAAGTAAGGTTGAAATACTCGGTTTATCGGGTCTATTAATGCTGTAGATGCATTTGTCAAACCGGATGGCACTATCACGAACTCATTTATCCATATCGAGTTCTAAAAACTATATTTAGAACATCTTCTTCCTTTTAACTGATCAATAAGATCCCCAGTCCCCGAAAGAGGATATTTATTCTTCACTGTCACCTTATTTAGCTGATGAAAATCTATACTTAATCAAATAGATCAATCTTTCTTTTTCAGAATACACTGGTGTACCCCAAGGTGACACACTTGGCTTTATAAATACCGTCACAATTTTTTTTTTGAATTTCACCTCTCTATCTAGAGGTTATTCCGAGTAACCCATCTGGGAATACATCCGGATATTTTTGGACAGTCGAGTTATTTTCCAATTTAACTTCAACAACCTGAGTGTCCACTATATTTACTAAGAAAACTTAATAACCTTATAACTACAATTTCTTTAATAAAACAACTAAAATTACATTGGAAAAATGGATTTACCCTTTTATCAACTACTACTATTTTTGTACCGTTCGTGTTTTTCAATACTAATTGCTTTACGCGACAATTCATCATGATCTGATAGGAAGGTAACCAATTCATGCCCACAATCATCTTAAACTCCTCGAAAGATAATTCCATTAAGTTTATCGGGAACTCTATTTCTTATGTTTTTATCGAGCAATTCCACATGTTTAGCTCGCCCTTACATTACAACCCAAAAAATTCGTGACCACTATATTACTTGGAATGGGTTCTAAAAGGATATCTCGTCCACCACTCAACTTCGTACTTATATACGAATGTGTAAAGCTAGGACCCATCAACATCAATATAGGTTTATAAAAAATGAGATGTACCTTCTATTATTTTTGAATCATCCCAATCTTTATCAGTCATGATGTTATAAACTCAGACTTATATGTGCAATCCTGGCTATGAAGCAAATTCAGATGGTTTTCAAATCTAGCTTAAATCTCGGAGCAACAAGACAGCTCTATCCAATTTCTTGGTATCCAAACAGTGGAATCCGTCTAGTGTAATCCTTAGATTATTCAGTTATAAATCAACAATCACTAGACCTTAATCTGCTTTTCCTTTCAATTCAGGTGTTCCCAAACTTTTTAGTTCCTTAATCCGGCACAGGCACGTCTTGTTGTACCAGTGCCCCTTTCTTGTTCTGATTTATCCGAAGGGTTATCATTAACCTTATTGTTACTACCCTTGATTCCTTCCAAAGCTTCCAATTTACCAGTTCATCACGCTTTCTTGGCTCAAATATTTCTTATAATTTCTCTCAATTTACATTAGTAAGGAGAGACATCAATCGGATCATAAAAACATCAGATCAGTAATATTGATATCCTAGTGGCATGTATACTCTTTTTAACATAAAACCATTTCCATTTAGGCCGATAATTGGCTAAACCTGCAGCTCTAATACCAATAAATGTAACACCCCTTTTCCTGTATCCAATACTGAATACTAGTCAGAGGTATCACAAAACATTCGTATAACCCTCTACATTTATAATTCGGTAAAATTTTGTTTCTTTAAAAATATAGCAATGTATTTAGTTTTTATTCACAAATCCAGTTATTCCCGCAAAGTTTAAAAATAATATTTTCATCTTCAAAACGAGTTTATTTTCAGGCAGCAACTTATCAGTTTAATTTGTCTTGATATAATTAATAAAACTGCCTAAAAACTGCCTGATTTAAAATTCATCCAGATACAAAATAAAATACAAATTCTATTAGAGCAGGCATACCCTTTTAATATACATGCCAACTAGTAAATATCAAACAATATCAAAAGATGTCTTACTGATACCGATGTACCTATTATTGATTGATGATGTCCGTATATGCTCCTTACTCCAACCATTTCTTCTTTCCTACGTGTAAAACGGTTACACGCTAAGTATTTACTTAGTGAGGTAATAATTCAAATTCAAGTGCGATTGTCATAAAATCAATATTAATGATTAACAATGCATATGATCACCTAACCATCACATGCTCGTTAACATAAATAAATTTGTATATCAAAGTGATAAGATTAGATCTTACCAATACCGTTTCCATTTCCATCCGTAAGCTTTCAATGCTTACAATACCTTTTTCCATTTCTATCTGCAAGCTTTCAAGCTCATCTTCCTGTTTTTTTATTCTTTTATTCGTTTCAAATTATTTAGCCCAAGGTACGAATTAAGAGATTCTATGTACACAAGTCATCCCCCTATACATACTTGAGTATAGTGCATTATTTGCACCGTATTACTTAGCACCCTAAGTGCTTCCATATACCCAAACCTTGTATGAGTATATCCTCATTGAGCATTCATAAAATTACACCGTATTGCTTAGCACCCTAAGTATTTCCATATACCCAAACCTTGCATGAGTATACCCTCAATTAGTATTTATAAATATTGCAACGAAGTGCTTAGAATATTTATACAGCTGTTTATGACTCTATGGATATCCAACTATACCTTTGAACCTCTATATCATACCTGAGCTTTATATCATCAAATATTTCATCCATGGCAATGCATATCAATTTATATTAACATGAAGCGGTTCATAACCGAATAACATTAATAGTAAACCATCATAAATAATTAGTGATCAATGCATTTATTTTCAACCTTTGACATATTTAAAGTATGTCAAATATATGATTAATGGCATAATTATCATGACAATATATAAACCAGGTAGACTCATCGCAAGTCTTACCGATGATGTATAAAACATCCATGTATAATGTTATGTATGCATTGCACTCACATGGGCCATGTATTAATATGCCTCACTAAGTCCTCTTTGATCCTTTCCTTCATTGTACCTCGAACCTCCCTTGATTCGAACTTAACTTCATAATTCAAATAAGTAATTTATTTGTTAGATCCCAATCAAACAATATCTTAGGCATATTGTCCAAAAGAATCATTTGAATACAAAATCTCCAAAAATTTTCTTTTCTTCCTCGTTTTGTTCAAAAACTCATTATGGTCCTTAGTGACCAATTTGAACTTCCATTAACCCTTTTCAAGCTTACTAATCAACCTTGATACAAAGTGTATCAATTCTCATTTTCTGACAGCTTGTAGTACCTCCAAAGAAATATTTCTATAAAATAATCTACAACTCGGAATTCGATTCCATTTGTTCTTAAAGAAACCAAATTCAATAAGCTTTTCAAACAGATAAATTAATTTCAAAAATTCAACTTGTACGATTTATGACGAATTTTCAAAGTCAATTTCCAGTATTGAATTTCAGAACAGCCTGCTATACTGTTTTCTGACCTTTCACCACTTAAAAGTTAATATCTTTTTACTCAGAACTCGAAATCAGTTTCCTTTTGTTGGACACAAAACTAGATGAACAGATCTTTACATCGGTATAAAATGCACCTTCTAACTAAGTTTTTAGAATTTATGGTGAAATTTCAAAGTTATTGGCATAAACCAGTATTTTTTGTACACAACTTCCATACACAACTTCAACTTTTATACTAACTTCTCCTTGCTTCTTTGCTTTTCAATTTAGTCCAATCACTAGCTTTAAACCACCAACTCATCACATTCTTCACCAAATAATTATTCATAATAATTCTCCCTAATTTTCCTTATTTACCGAAATAGTCACTAAAATGCAAAGATAAGGATTCAAGCTTCTTAACTTTGCAATTTAGTCTTCAATTCAACATTACTACCTTAATTCCATCATTACAACTAAAAATCAGATTTAACCACCATACAAAACTTCAATTTCGATTTGGTCACTTAACTTTGACAAATTGTCAAAATGGTCACTAATTCAATTCAACATCAATTTTGCATTCTAACTTCATTTTCTTATCTCTAACATCATTAATAACACAAATATACTCCAAATTCTTAAAAATTCAGATTTGGTCCTTCAAATTTTCAAGTTGCTGAAATGGTCCCTACACAATTTAACTTAGGGTTTTGCTTCCAAACAACAATTCAAGCTTACTATATCATTATTTCAACATCACAAACCCTAAATTAAACTTGAATCCATAAACCCTAATTATCTTCATAATAATCAAAACGTCTAAAACTTAAATCCCAAGTCAATATCATGATTTTAACATCATACTTGCTTGATTTCAACTTGAATTCAATCATGGAATCATAAAATCTCAAAAGCCCCAATTTGATCCACAAACCATACTTTCTTTCTCATGTAAATTCTCATCAATCAAGCATGGATTCCATGAATTATTGATATCAAACGATAGAGCTTGAAGAGTAGAACAACTTTGTAGTTGAAGAGATTACTTGAAAACTGAGTTTCGGGGCTTGAATCGAACTTGGAAAATTTTCTCTTCTTTCCTCCTTGTATTTTCGAAAATATAAAGATGAAGAGTCTTCATCTTTTTGCTCCTTTGTTTTGAATTCATTTTATTATGCCACTTGTACTTTTAAAATGAATTTTAAATTCATTCAAATAGTGAAATTACCATATTGGCCTTTTATCTAACGGTTGAGATTGATTTTATCATCAATCAAAGGGCCAAGATTTAATCTTTAAATCCCTTCTTCCAAAATTTCCTTTATAACTTTCAAATATTTCAAAATTGCCATCCTTGCCAAATAACCAATTTGCCCTCCAACTAGTTTTTATTTACTAGTTTGTTCCAAAATTGCCATTCCAATACAATCTAACTAAATCTAGTTAGAATTCAACCAACCATAATAAAACATTCTTAAAATAGCATTTTATGACTTTTCCATAACTCTTGGATCAGTCTCTCGATTTTGCCATTCGATCTGATATGTTGATAATTAATCCTTTACTCAGAAATAAATTGTAGGATTCATCTTGAATCAAACTAAAAATATTTACAACACCTGGAAATGAATTTTATAATTTTCTCTATCATATGGCAAAATTTCAAAATTTTCCAGTTCGATCCGGGTATCCGAATTCCACTTAAACTTTAATTGCAATTTTCCCAATAATCGAAGTATCAGATCGAACCAATAATTCCGAATTCGATTCACACCCTTAGGTGATCTGTTTATTTATGAAATAAAATCCCTTAACTTTTGGGAAATTATAACTTTAGCCACCAAACTTTTCCAAAGTTTATACTTTAGCCATAAAATTTTCAAAATTTACATTTTTGTCACTACCTTCTTAAACTTCAATTCCCATCCCAATTTTCCTTGGAATTCAACCAAACTTTAAGAATACCTTATTCAATTCAATATCTATCACATGACACCTTTGAACCTTAGAAATTTCTTTTCCAAAACCCATAATTAAAGAAATCCCAACTTTCGCATTTTTGTCATTTTAGTCACTAAGTTAGCTTTTAAGCTATTATCTTAGTACTAAATGACCCTTAATCAACTTAGTAAATTTTGGGGTATTACAGAACAAGTATCCCTTGCCGCGGATTGATGATCTATTCGATCAATTCTGGGGAGCTACGGTGTTCTCCAAAATTGATTTGAGATCCAGATATTATCGGTTGTAAGTTAAGGATAAAGATGTGTTGAAGACTGCTTTTCGTACGAGGTATGACCATTATGAGTTCTTGGTAATGCCGTTTGGGCTGACGAATATGCTTGCAGCATTCTTGGATATGATGAACCGTGCATTCGATAAATTTTTGGACCAATTTGTAGTAGTGTTCAGCGATGATATCCTTGTGTACTCTCGTACTAAGGAGGATCATGATCGACACTTGAGAATTGTTTTGCAGACCTTGTTCGATAATCAACTTTATGCCAAGTTGAGCAAATGCGAGTTTTGGATTAGAAAAGTGGTTTTCCTTGGATATGTGTTTTTAGCTGAGGGTATCCGGGTAGACCTTAAGAAGGCTGAGGCGGTGGTGAATTGGAAGTAGCCAAAGTTAGTGACGGAAGTCCACAGTGTTTTGGTCTTTGCGGGTTATTACCATCGTTTTGTATATGGGTTTTCAAGGGTTGCTGCTCCATTGACCAAGTTGTTGCAAAATAATGTGTGGTTCGAACGGACGAAAGCTAGATAACAGGCTTTTAAGAAGTTGAAGGAAGTTCTAACGCAAGCTCTAATCTTGATTTAACCTGAATCAGGGAAGGAGTTTGTGGTGTATAGTGACACATCTTACATCGGGTTAGGGTGTGTGTTGATGCAGGATGGGAAGGTCGTGGCTTATGCATCGAGGCAGTTGAACGTGCATGAACGCAATTACCCTACGCATGATCTTGAGCTTGCGGTGGTAGTGTTTGCATTGAAAATTTAGAGACATTACCTTTATGTTGAAAAGTGTGTTGTATACACTGAGCATAAGAGTTTGAAGTATTTGATGACACAGAAGGAGTTGAATCTTTATCAGCGTAGGTGGTTGGAGTTGTTGAAGGATTACAATCTGACCATTGAGCACCATCTAGGTAAAGTCAATGTTGTGGCAGATGCTTTGAGTAGAAAGACCGTTGTGGAGTTGAGAGCCATGTTTGCTAGGTTAAGTGTAACCTGTGATGGAGGGTTGTTAGTAGAGTTGCAAGTGAAACCTTTCTTGGCACATTTGATTAAGGAAAAACAGCCGTATGATGAGGCGTTGGTACCACATGTCAAGGACATCATAGATGGAAATCCTATGGATTATCACTTTAATAGTGATAGGGTTTTGTGCTTTAAAGATTAGATTATGGTGCCTACTGACGAGGCAGTGAGACGGATGATTTTGACCGAGGCACATGCTAGTCCTTTTGCTATGCATTCTGGTAGTACTAAAATGTATTAGGGGTTGAGGAAGGAGTACTGTTGGGTGGGTTTGAAAAGGGACGTGGCTGATTTTGTTGCTGATGTATGGTGTGTCAGTGGGTTAAAGCTGAACATCAGTTTCTTTCCAGGTTGCTGCAACCGTTGAAAATTTTAGAGTGGAAGTGGGAAAGGATCACCATAGATTTTGTGTCAGGACTGCCTTTAAGACCGACTAAGAAGGATTCCGGAGTGATCATTGATCGATTTACGAAGTGTGCACATTTTTTGCACGTACATATGACATATTTGCTAGATAAGTTGGCAGATTTGTATATAAGTTGGCAGATTTGTATATGGCTGAAATTGTGAGGTTGCACGGGGTGCCCAAGTCGATTGTTTCAAATAGAGATTTGTGGTTTACAGCAAGGTTTTGGAAGTGTTTGCATCGAGCTTTGGGTACTCGATTAAATTTTAGTACATCGTATCATCCTCAGACGGATGGCCAGTCTAAACGTGTGATTTAGATCTTGGAAGATATGTTAAGATGTTGTATCATTGAGTTCCAAGGAACTTGGAAAAGGTAGTTGCCTTTGGTGGAATTTGCGTATAATAACAGTTATCAAGCAAGTATAAAGATGGCACCGTATGAGGCCTTGTATGGTAGGAGGTGTCGTACGCCGTTGTGTTAGGCTGAGGCTGGGGAAAAGTATGTTTCCATGCTTGATGTATTGAAAGACACGGATGAGAAAGTAAAATTGATTTGTGATAGTTTAAAAGAGGCCTCAGATAGGCAGAAATCCTATGTGAATTTAAAGCGTAAAGAGGTTGAGTATGTTGTTGGTGAAAAAGAGTTCTTGAAAGTTTTGACTTGAAAAAAGGTGATGCGTTTTGGGCGTAAAGGAAAGTTAAGCCCAAGGTTTATTGGACCGCATGAGGTGCTGGAACGCATTGGTCCTGTGGCTTATCGGTTGAGGTTACCTCATAAATTGGAGAAGATTCATGATGTGTTTCATGTGTACATGTTACAGAGGTATCGGTCAGATCCGTCGCATCTTATGCCAGATGAGGATGTTGAGTTGCGACCGAATTTATCCTTTGAAGAGGAACCAGTGGAGATCCTTGACTCCAGTAGTAAAGTACTTTGTTGCAAGATGATTGAGCTAGTTAAGGTGTTGTGCGGTGTTGAGGAGGCCACATGGGAGATTAAGTCAGACATGGTTGCTTAGTTTCTGCATTTGTTTCCGTCATGTAAATTTTGAGGACAAAATTTCTTAAGGAGGAGAGTTCTAACTCCCCGGTTTTGGGTCTAGGAGTTTTCCTAGTGGGTTAGACGGTCCGGTGGACTGGGAATAGAGATTTGAGTCAGATTCGGGATTAAAATCAGAACAAATAATTTTGGTGTGAGAAATTTATGGAGAAAATATCTAAAAATCATTATTTAATATATGTATATTTTTGGTAAAGTCAATTTTGGAAAATGGATTTTGGAAATTGGACATTTTGGCTAGTAACCAAAAGTAAAGGTTGGAAACTATTTTTAGTGATTATTTTGAAAAAAGGCTCAAAACTTAGAATGTTTAAGGAGCTATTTTACCAAACTTTAATATCATATTTTCCTCCCAATTAGGATTATTTTTAAAGTGTTTTAAGTGGATAATTAAAAAGGAATTAACTAAAAAGTAGTTATTTTCTTAAAACCAAATGTTACATAACTTATCTCTCAAAATTCTTCAGCCAAGCACCCACTCTTTCATCCAAAATCTTAGGTAATACTCTTGATTTCTTAGGTTTTTGATTCGTAATTGATTCCTTAACTTTGTTTTGCAAAATCTTATTGAATTTCTTTGTTTTTAAGATTTAAAACATCCAATTGAGGGGGAAATCACTCATTAGAGGTAAGGTTCGTTCTTCTCCTCTAATGAATAGTTCTTTACTGAAATTCTCAAGTATTTGATCCTTGTTTACTGTTTTCTAATGAGTTTTGATGAGTTAATTATGGAAATTGCTTAAATAAAGGATTAATTGATAAGAATAAAAGATTTATGTTTTAGATCTATTTTGCTGGGTTCTTGATGAGTTATAATCATAATTTTGATGTTTTATAATGTTGAGAGGTTGATTTTAATATTGGAATCCCGAAGCTTAAATGAATCTCTAATTTTCTAGGTTGCTAGTTGTTACGTGTAATAAGTGCTACGCAAATGTGCAAGTATACACGTCGCAAGTAATAAAGTGATACGAGTATTGAGTATCGTCTCCACAGGGATTGGTTTGGGCCACTTTGCTTAAGTTACTGCACTGTGAAAATAAAAACACAATTGATAATAGAGGTTTTATTTAACGAGAAAACTAAGAGCAATAAACTAAAAGAATAGATGAAATTAAAATAGAGTAAATAGGCCAAGTTATCGTGAGTTGAGGTGTGATAGCCGAGTGGATCATCTTGGTAAAAGAGTGCAAGGGCAACTCAGTTGCCGTGGCAACTTGCACAGCGGAGTTGCCTTGGCAACTAATCGATTGTTGCCTGGGCGACTAGCTGGGCAACTACTTGGGCGGCTGGGCAGCAACTTCAAGGTTCGGCGAAGCGTTCTTCAATGGTTTATTCTTATCCCTAAGTCGAAACTCTAGCTACTTGTGCATGCCTTGATAATACATCCCTGCGTGAATCAAGGGTGAACAACAACCAATCCTGCACTCCTCTTAGCCGTTGAAATCCTTAACTTATTCCTAAGCCGGATTAATCTTCACCATCAATAGATTGAATAAAGACCATAGTCATTTGTTTCTTGAATCCAACTCTCCCGATATTAGATAAATAGATGAAGTTACGAGATCCTCTCCCAATTCACTCGCAAACAAGAATAAAAGCCAAGAATGAGTAAACCTTGAATAGAAAAGTGCAAACTCTTATTACCTAAACAAAATCGAATTGTTTCTCACAACAACAAAACACAATAACCCCAACCAATCAAGTTAGTTCATGGTTGGGTTCAAAAGATATACAAAGAATAATCCCCAAACCATGAATCTAATGGAAGCAAAGAAGAAGAAGAAGAAATCGAACTCTCTCCCCTTGCTCTCTTGTCGAAATTTCTCTCCTCTTGCCCTATGGAGTTGTCGAAAGTTTCCCTCTTCTTGCTCACTTGGAGTTGATGGCTTGGTGATCTATTTATAGGGCTAGGTCAAAGTTCTTTTTTGAGGAGGAAGTTAAGTTGGAATTAAATTATCTTTAAAGAATATAATTCTTTATTATAATTATATTCCTTCTAGAACTTCTCCTATCTTCTTGGAATTTAATTCTTCTTTAACCTCTTCATGGAAATCAAACTCCTTTGGGATTTAGCTTTGCTCCACGTCATCTTGGGCTTGTTTAGTCATCAATTTCGACTACTATATCACCTTATTCTTTGTCGAAAATTGCCCTGGCAACTGGCTCGGCGTCTCCTTCATGCATTGCCCTGGCAACTAGCTCGGCATCTCCTTCATGCACTGCCCTGGCAACTGGTTATAGCCTTGTTTAGGCAAGTGATTCAGCACACACACAAAAACACTCCAAAGTAGCATCTTTTTCCACAAAAATCACCAAGTTGTGTAATCAAGCTCAATGGTGGAAAGAAACATGAATTAATGCATGAATGACTAATTATGCAACTAATATGAGCTTAAGTCTAACAATAATATGAGTAAAAAGGGTAATAAAAATAGTACTTTTGAACACTTATCACACCCCCAAACTCGAACTATTACTTGTCCTCAAGCAATGCAAACTAACAATTACACCTTAAGACTTTAATCATCAAAGACATGCTTCAAACTTGAATTCAAACCTCAGAATCGTGGCACAAAGTATGATCACCTTTTAATTTTTCGGATAGCACAAAAATTACCCGGAACAAAACTATAATGCTCGTGACAATGTGTGTGCGTAGTTGTGTACAAGTTGATTTTCAAGATTCTATGTGAACAATAGGCTTTTATCAATTTAATTACCGGGGCATTTATTTTTATTTTCACTAGAGCCAATTTCGGGCACCTCTAGCAAAGTAAGAAATTTCTCATTTTATTTTAGTCGACTAGAGCCAATTTCGGGCACCTCTAGCGATTCTTTAATGTGCATTAACTACTAGAGCCAGTTTCGGGCACCTCTAGCAAGAAAGTGTATTTACTACTAGAGCCAGTTTCGGGCACCTCTAGCAAGAATTTAACTTTTAATTTTCAATTTTAAATTTACCCAAATTTTAAGCAACCTAAGTTCACTAAGTTTCTTTCAATCAACAAGCCACAACCATGCAAAAAAAATTCAGAATCATAGTAAAATTCTAAGTTCTTTTCATGCAATCCTAAAATTAAAGGTTCTTTCAATTAAGTGCAGTGGCAAAAATTCATCATTGGATATTCAACAAGTCTTAAGCAATTAAATCCAATTAAAGGCATGACAAGTAACATATGCAGCCTATATGTGATTGCTAACGACGAATGCAACTAAACATGAAACTAACTAGAAACCAACACCCCCCAAACTCGAGAGAAGCGTTGTCCTCAATGCATGTAATAGTGAAACAGAATTTAAAAGAAACTAAATGAAATGAGTTAGTCAGAGAGGTTGTCACCTCGAGTGATAAGTTTCCTTCGTGTCGTTTGCTTGATTCATTTTTCAGTCGGTGGTTGAATGCTGGTACCGCGTGAATAGCATTGCTTTGATTTGATCCATGTTTGCCGATGCAGGTTCACTTGCATGGGCATCAGTAGTTTCTGTTGTGGTTGCTGTGGCAAGTAGTCGGTAGTGAATTTCCTTAGCACGGTGGTTGTGAGTCTTTGTTGTAGAAAAGAAAACCTGGAAACTAAAGATAATGAAGAAAAATAAAATCTCTCCTAAAAATTCCAAAAATAAATAAAGAGAGAAAAAAATAACCGAAAATAATAGAAAGAAAAAAATAGTTCAAAAAAAAGAGAAAAAAAAGAAAATATCGAAAGGAGAGAAAGCTCATGCATCTCCTAAGGTGTCAACTTCTTTGTTTCGTTCTACATGGGCACCGTTGTAGTGCTTCAATCTCTGTCCGTTAACTTTGAATTCATGTTCGTCGGTAATGGACTTGATTATCACGGCACCATGAGAGAATGGTTTGACAACTTTGAATGGTCCCGACCATCTTGATTTTAGTTTTCCCGGGAAAAGTTTTAGTCAAGAATTGAATAAGAGAACTAGTTGCCTGGCATGAATTGTCACGGCAATAGTTTCTTGTCGTGCCATTGCTTTGTTTTCTCCTTGTAGATTTGTGCATTGTTATAGGCGAGTGCACAAAATTCTTCTATCTCGTTGAGGTCCAACAAACGCTTTTGTCTGGCACTTTCCTAATCCATATTCACGGTCTTGATTGCCCAATATATCTTATGTTCGATTTCCACCGGTAGATGGCATGTTTTTCCATAGACAAGTCTGAAGGGGGACATACCTAAGGGTGTTTTGAATGTAGTACGATATGCCCAAAGTGCGTCATCTAGTCTTACTGACCAATCTTTCCTAGAGGGATTTACAACTTTCTCGAGTATACCCTTCAATTCCAGGTTGGAAATTTCTGCTTGCCTATTGGTTTGTGGGTGATATTGCCCAGTGTTGGCCAATACAAACCGGATTGAAAAACTTTGGCTGCGGTACGAGTTCCTCCAAAATGTCCTCCATAGGGTGAAGAATGGCATTGTCGGAGTACATTCTGTTGCTCCTCTTCAGGGACACATCGGCGTATAACCTGATCTGCACATTGTTTAAACAAAAGAGTCTCGTCCCAAAAGTAATGCTTAGTATCATGGCGGAACCGCTTCTTCCATTGGTGAGTAAGGCCATAAGGTAAAATACCACAAACAAGGAAATTAACTACATCTAGGTACCAGGGTATTACCGAGGCATGTGCTGTCGTGGCGACTGCTCCCAAGATTGCCGAGTCATGTGTGTCTAGAGTTGCCGAGGCATACGCGTCCATGGTTGCCGAGGCGTGCGTATCAGTGGTTACCGAGGCATGCGCGTCTGGAGTTGCTGAGGCGTGCGTGTCAGGAGCTGCTATGGCGTCGAGGGTTGCCGAGGCATACGCATCCATGGTTGTCGAGGCGTCAAGGGTTGCTGCGGCATCGATGGTTGCTGAGGTGTGTGCGTCTGAAGTTTGTCGAGGCGTGCACGTCAAGAGCTGCTGCGGCGTCGAGGATTGCTGAGGCATGCACATCCATGGTTGCCGAGGCGTGCACGTCTGGAGTTGTCGAGGCGTGCGCGTCAAGAGTTGTTGTGCGTCGAGGGTTGCCGAGGCATGCGCATCCATGGTTGCCGAGGCGTCAAGGGTTGCCGAGGCAACTAAAAGTTGTTCATCCGGAAATGCATCGCATATCTCTAAATCTGCGTCCTCCTCCCTATTACGTTCTAAACGTGATAAGTGATCGGCCACTTAATTTTTTGTTCCTTTCCTGTGCATTGGCCTAGGACTGTTCCTACTGTGAAATCACTTGCATCACACATGAGCTCAAAAGGTAGCGTCTAATCTGGTGGATCGACAATGGGTGCCGAGGTAAGCTTTTCCTTTAGGGTTTCGAATGCTTGGGTGCAAGAATCATCAAAATAGAAGACTTTATCTTTATGGGGGTAATCTCTCGATCACGTCCACCTTGGCTTTGTCTACTTCAATTCCCTTGGATGAAATCTTGTGGCCGAACACTATTCCTTCATCTACCATAAGATGGCACTTCTCCCAATTAAGGACTAAATCGGTTTCTTCACATCTTGCCAACACATTCTCTAAATTGTCGAGGCAACTGTTGAAGTCACTACCAAAAACGGAAAAATCATCCATGAAGATCTCAAGGAAGTCTTCGACCATGTCTGAAAAGACTGGCATCATGCATCTTCTAGTGTTAGTGCATATCTGAGAAAACTTGAGGATGGTCATTTTTTATACTTCTTATAGTCCATCCGCACCCTCCATCGGGTGACAATATTGCCCAAAAAGAGTTTGGCCAATGTGCTTGCCACTACTCCCTTTTGCGTTACCATGGTGGAGGTGTCTTTCTTCTTTATTCGTTTGTAGTCCATGTATACTCTCTACCTTGCTACTATTCTTGAAGGCACAAATATATTAATAGGAAAAATTATATCTATTCTCAACCATTCAATTACCTCATTCTTGTCAACTTCTATCATGGTTGGATGTAGCCTTTGTTGTCGTGGCAATTGCTGCTCAAGCCAATTGTCGTGGCAATCAGTTGCCAAAATTTGTTGTAAGTCAAGGGAAGAACCAATTTTCTAAAAAGCTTTACGAATCCAAACACCGTTTTCTTTTGGCCTCTCAAACATCTCTATCAGTAGAGATTTCGATAGCTTCAAATCTACCAACCTCGATTCCTCAAGACATACCTGCAATGGACAAGGTGAGTTTTTAAAGAATTCGAAAGGTTCAACCATTACCTGCTCATATTCCATTGGCAAAGTATTATCATCTCGTTGATCTTGCATGTGGTCGTGTAATTTCTGTGACAATTGTAGGTGGGCAATCTATAGATTCCTGCTTCAACATCAACGTTGTATCCTTATGGGCATCAGGTTCCTCAGAATTTGCTGTAGTATTGTTGTTCTCAGCTTCACTAAGTGTTGTCACGGTATTGCTCTGTTCAGGCTCCTCAATCATTGCCGAGGCAATTTGTTGTTCAGGCTCATCATGTGTTGGGCAGTCTCTCTAATTGGCATCCTCTTGACTTTGAGGTTCTAGTTGTTCCCCACACATCAGAGAGCTTTCTTTGCATTGCTCCTTATCCTCTTGCCTTGGGACGTCAGTATCCCTAGGAATGAATTGTTGGTGCATGTTATCCATGACATATGTGGATCTCCCCAATTGATCTTGTGAATCCCCTAAGGTTGCATCCCACTGAGCTATCCTCGTATCCATAGATTTTGATAGCTCTTGAATCTCTTCAATTGATCCGTCAAGTCTAGCCAAGGAAGCTAATAACATTTCCTCCAAGGAATTGGAATGCTCTTGAAAAGGACTACATTGCCATGGCATATCTGTTGCTGTGGCAAAATTGTTATGGTAAAAAAATTTGAGCTTTTTGACCATACCATGAAGAATTTTGCTGTTGGTTCCCTCTATGGTCCTCCATGTAGTTATATACACCGAAAATGTGAGGGCAATTTTCAAACACATGATGTTCTCCACACATAGCACAAGATTTTTCCACGGTATAAGTTCTTTGGGCTTTTCTCGGTTGGTATAGGTAATCATCAAAGGGAGCAAGAAACTCTTGATTGGATTGATTCATATCTTCCAACATCATCTCTCGAATAGACCGGCTTTTATTTCCCGACATGTTGATGTCCCTTAACTTGTAGCGCACCTAATTTTTTTTTGATAAAACAAACAAAAAGAAAAGTTAGTAAAACTAAGAGAAAAAAATGCAATAACAAAAACAGCTAACACCAATTGCCAATCACCGGCAACGGTGCCAAAAACTTGTTACGTGTAATAAGTGCTACGCAAATGTGCAAGTATACACATCGCAAGTAATAAAGTGATACGAGTATCGAAAAGTGCAAACTCTTATTACCTAAACAAAATCCAATTGTTTCTCACAACAACAAAACACAATAACCCCAACCAATCAAGTTAGTTCATGGTTGGGTTCAAAAGATATACAAAGAATAATCCCCAAACCATGAATCTAATGGAAGCAAAGAAGAAGAAGAAGAAATCGAACTCTCTCCCCCTTGCTCTGTTGTCAAAATTTCTCTCCTCTTGTCCTATGGAGTTATCGAAATTTTCCCTCTTCTTACTCACTTGGAGTTGACGGCTTGGTGATCTATTTATAGGGCTAGGTCAAAGTCCTTCTATGAGGAGGAAGTTAAGTTGGAATTAAATTATCTTTAAAGAATATAATTCTTTATTATAATTATATTCCTTCTAGAACTTCTCCTATCTTCTTGGAATTTAATTCTTCTTTAACCTCTTCATGGAAATCAAACTCCTTTGGGATTTAGCTTTGTTCCACGTCATCTTGGGCTTATCTAGTCATCAATTTCGACTACCATATCACCTTATTCTTTGTCAACAATTGCCATGGCAACTGGCTCGACGTCTCCTTCATGCATTGCCTTGACAACTAGCTCGGCATCTCCTTCATGCACTGCCCTGGCGACTGGTTCTAGCCTTGTTTAGGCAAGTGATTCTGCACACACACACAAAAACACACCAAAGCAGCATATTTTTCCACAAAAATTACCAAGTTGTGTAATCAAGCTCAACGGTGGAAAGAAACATGAATTAATGCATGAATGACTAATTATGCAACTAATATGAGCTTAAGTCTAACAATAATATGAGTAAAAAGGGTAATAAAAATAGTACTTTTGAACACTTATCACTAGTTATGTGTTTTTGAGGAGTTGTGGTGGTTAATTGAATGCTGGAGATAAAATGATGTTTGAAAAGTGTTTTTAGATGTTAATTTAAGTGTTGAAACGTTTGATTATGGCTGGGTTAAGTTTGGAAGAGGTTTGTTGTTAATTTTTTAGAGTTGTGGAGTGATTTTGGGTAAAAGATGTTGAGGTTTAGTGTTGATGTGATGTTGATTGCATTTTGATGCAATGTACCTCTGTTTTGTGTGATCAAAAGTAGGGGAGTCTGAACCTCGAGCTTGACTGTGAGTTTCAGAAGCTTTAGAGGTGTGTTTGTCACTTCAGCAAGTGAGGCATTATGAGTCAGTGAGTGGAAATGTGTTTTCAACTTTGCAAAAGTTTGAAAGTTGCGTTGGGGGTTTATATTGAGCTTGAAACGCTGATTTAAGATTGAAAGTAAGTAAAGGATGAATTCTCTCTCGAACTCAGTTTTGGCGATAGTTTGATGCACTTGTTTTACATGTTTTGATTATTCACTGTTTATGCATATAATGAGCATGGTTTAATACTAGAAATTGATCCGAAATGATGTTATTGCATTTGAGAGTAATGCACGAATTGTTAATGTATATGAACATTGTTTAATGCAAAGGTTGATGCATTGATTTAATGGTCATGGAAGAAGAATATGAAAACAATGAGTTGTTGATGTTAAAATGAATTATATTGGCAAGTGATGTTATGAAATGGTTTGAAAATGAAATCGGGTATAGTTGGTCGGCCATAGGATTGATAGTGAACTATAAAAAGGTGTCTTAGACGTTGAGGGGTTTATAAGGCGTACTGAATACTTCGTCCAAGTACCCTAACGATTGAGGGGTTATACTGTACTGTATACTCCCGTTAGTGGATTAAACCTCGTACCAATGAGTGGTGTTGAGGGGTTCATGAGTACTGAATACTCTACAATAGTTTTCACAATGGTGAAGGGGTTTATATGTACCGAATATTCCTGCGTGTGAACCTTGTGTTATCGGTAGATTATTTTTTAAGTGTTGTGGGAACACTTGTTGAATCCATGTATCTGATGTTACGTTTTGGTAAATGGAATGTGGTAAATGATCACTTGGAAGCCAATATAATTGTTTATGTATCATGAGATGGATTATGTTGTCTAATGTGATTTAAACATGTTTTACTCTTTAAGCCTTGCATTGGTAGTATGCATGGGAAAGCTTGAATTGAGGGTAGCAAATGGGATTTTGCTGTGGGATCCATGATACATTTTTCATATGGTTTAATATGTTGTTTTGGAAATATTAAGTGCCTGGTTTTTTGAAAGGCTTGATAATGGGATGATGATTCTAAAGAGCTTTGAAAAGTATTATACAAATGTATTGTGAAATGGTTTTAAAATGCATTGATGATGGTTATTGTTTGAGCATTCCTCACTAAGCCTTATGTTCTTACGCTCTCTTTTCCATTAATGCAGAAAACTAAGGTTTAAGGCAGCAAATAAGCGAGGAAGGAAATCCCAAGACTTTAAATCAAAGTATGTTTTGGACATCAAAAAAATAGTAATAATGGCAATGTGTCGATTAGGGCTTTGGGAGGGTTTTGATGAACTCCTTGTTGTTGAAAGTTTACTTGCTGTTTTGGACTTGTAATATGTTTTTAAGAGATTGTGATATGGTTGGTTTGATGCTTTGGATGTGGACTAGGAAGCTTGCCTCTAGATTTGATTGCTTGATTATGCTAGGCTGGCTTTTAGTGTTGGTATGCTAATGCTTAAATATGTTTATGAGGTTATATGATGATAGGATAAGTGTTAAGCTTAATTAAAGTGAGCCAAAGTGTCATACGTTGGACCTAGAGGTCATTACAGACCTCTACGTATCGGTATGGGTACCTCGGATTGGTACACAGGGTCTGTATGAGGCTTAAAATGTTGAATTTAAGTTGAGGGTATCAGTACGCCTAGCCACTGTATCGGTACGCCTTAAGGGATTTGTATGTTTGTTCCGGTACATGGGTTTGACGATAGATACACTCCTTCAATTATAGCTACATGTACCGATACGCGGGGTACCGTATCAGTACGTATTTTGGTTACTAGAATCTAGAGTTTTGAGGAAATAAGAAAGGGATCGGTACAGGTCAAAGCTGTACCAGTACGGGGGTGGTCAACACACCGTATCGGTACGTGACTTCGTGTATCGGTACACTGAGCCATTATATCTGTTAACCCGTATTAGCACGGCCTTTACAGTATCAGTATGCTATGTTGTTTTGTTCTATTTGAGGATGTTAAGCTTGGAAACCTTGCAATTTGATCCCTGCTTGATATGTATGTAAATAATTGGGTTCGAATGGTTGTTTTGGAATGGAATTTGACCACATGTATGCAATTGGACTAATTAAAGGTTGGTAACCTTAAACATGTAAATTGCTGAGAATCTATGGAAATTCTGTTTTGGTCCTTGAAGTGTTGCGTTATGCAATTGATTCGCAGTTTGAAATCTGATTAATACAAAAAGTTACTGCCGAGTCGTTCACACATAGGACTCTAATAAGCGTATCTAGATAAGATAAAAAGAAAAAATGTTTTCAGTTTAGGGTTTTGGATCGGGTTTGCTTTGGCAAACCTCATTTAGTCTTTTTAGTCCGGTTTCAGCTAGGTCGGGCTAAGGGGGTTACAGATTCCAACTCCCTTAACTCAAATTCTGAGATCATTACACCATAAGGAAAAAAAATTAGACCTTTGCCTTGGGTTTATGGTGATGGAAGAGGAAAGGAAATGTGGGAATGGAATATGGATAAGATGAGCTCACACTCTTTGCTTTTCTGCAGAGAAATTAAAGGAGTCATCCCCTTTTCCTCTTCAAAAAGAGGAAATTACATCACTACCTTTCCAACAACTTCCCAACTCAAAACCAACCCCAATAACTCTAGCCTAACAATAATTAGGAGCCCAAAAGGCTCACTTGAACACCCAAAAGGCCCACCTCTTATCCCAAAATGCAAGGCCCACAGTTTAGGTTAACCCGACCCACATATTTCAAAATTTGAGTCGTTACACAAAAGTTTGGTTTGGAGACCAAATTAGGTGCAAAAGCTGGTTGAAAAAGTGAGATTTTTTAGTCGTTCAGCCCAATTTTTCTGTTGGCAGCCAAAAACTGGTTCCAAACTATAATCACCTAATTTTATCCAGCCCGTTATTTTTATATATTATTATTATTTTTGATGTATTTTATTTATTTTTTCAGATTACAAAAAGGTCATAATTACATCATATATGAGAAGATTGCAAAAGATTATGTTCAAATATGGAAAGTCAAGCTATCTGCAAGGAATTCTCAATGCAGACTTACGACAAATTTCTGATAGGATCCGAGCATTTCTAGGCTAGGATGTCTTCTTATGTATTGATTGTGTTTTAGTTACCTTTCCAACGCATCTTAAAACGCCTCAATCGAGCATCGGGAGCTTAAGATATGCTCGTTTACTGAAGACAACGCGTGTAAAAAATTAGATATGTGTTCAATATGGGAATTTAATTTTATTACGAATTTTCAATTATTTTATTTATTATTTGTAATTAAATTCAAACATAGACATTTCTCTATTTGTTTTAATTCATTTAGGATCATATTGAATGTAAGGAAAGTGATTTGATTCCTTTTCCAAATGTATTTAGCATAAATAGAGAATATGCTTTTAGTTTTTTTTTTATTTTAGAGTTTCTTGAAGCCTATAAATAGGCTTCATTCTATTGTAATTGAAACACAACACACAACATAGAGAGAGCATTGTAACAATATCGGAGAAACGACACACGAAGTATTCTAGAGAGAAATTAAAAGCAAAAGTTTTTTCTAGCTTTTTTTTTTGAAGTTTCACTTTTATTTTTGCTGTAGAATAGTGAAGATCCAAGGCGTTACGATGTGTAAAAACCCTTTTAGTCCATTTTCTTTTTATTTATTTAATTTCAGTATTTGTTTAATTTTATGCAATTTAAATTTATGTTATGTTTTAACTCCATTTAATTTCATCCCTTTAATTCAGTTCTTGTATTCTATTTTCTTTATATTTCAGCCCCTTTATTTGCTTATTCAAACTTTTGCATTTTAATTTGTACCTTTTAATTTTTGCTCCATTCCACTTTTATCATATTTAGTATTTAATTTAATTATGCAAATTTTGCTTTTTTGTCGTTCGTATGTATTGATTTTTTTTGACTATGTATTATATCCTACATTTATGCATGCATTTATATATTCTTTATGGTATCTTTTCTATAATATATATTATCTGTCCTTAAAAATTTTCATGTTTATTTAAATATGGTATTTTAATTTTTGGTATAATTTTTAAATACGTCTATATATGCATAATATTCTTTTGTTTTTAAATGACAATCTTTATTTAATATATGTCAGCATATATGTATATACTTCTGTATTACTCATATGGTTTTATTTATTTATTTATTTCATGTAATATTGGTTTTGTAGTATTTCGTATATACCGTAGATATATAAATTTATTTTCATATTTTTTTGTTAAATATGTTAACTATTTTGTTGTGTATCAGTAAATGATATTAATATTATAATATGTAAATTGTACATATGAGTAGCTTTTACTTACCTATATTCTATATTAATTGTATACATGTATCTTTTACTTGCATTTTTTATGTATGCCATTCCTTAGTTTTGTGTGTCATTCTTCAATTTTTGTTCATATCGCATGCCTGAATATATGTCAACGTGGTGTTCCACCAAAAGGGGGCAAACTGGGTTAGCATCAGAAGTATTGGTTGTGATTATTTGTTTATTCTCCAGATGGTGGAGCCTTTAAAATGAATTCTGTAAAACTAATATTCGATTTTGACAGAACAAGGAATTTCAAGGACCAATTTGTAAACTTGGATAAATTTTTAAGTACTCAAAAAGACTCACAAATTGACAAGTATCCGAACCTAAAATTAGTTCTTAGTCAAAAACTTAAACCCTAAATATTTTCTAAGTATTTTTATACTCAAATAGCCAAAATTGGTCTGGGAGTGTCGATACGCCCTTAGCCGTATCGATACGGGTTTTAGCTACTAAAATTCAATTTTATACTTAATGGCTATAGGGTACCGATACGCGTGAAGTCGTATTGATGCGCCATTCAACCTGGGAACCAATTTTGCCTTCGAGTATCAGTACGACCCTAGTTTGTACCGGTACGGGGTGTTAAGACTTTGTAAATCTTTTGCAATTAATATACGTCCTTTCCTTATCAGTTTATTGGAATCACAAACTTTAAAATTCAGTTAATGCGTACCGATACCCTCTTCGGCGTATCGATACAATTTTCAGTTTACAACTTTCTCAGATTCTAGTGAGCAAAAATGGTACCAATACGGTACGGACTGTACCGGTACGCCTTTGTAAAATTGACTCCTCGTATCAATACAGATTTTTGCGTATCGATACCCTTTTGTACAACGGATCTTTCTTCTTTTAGCAGGTATCAATACCGAAGCTCGAGTACCGATACCCTATGCTGGCATATTGCATTTATTGCGCAAAAAATGAAGCCCAGCGGCTATAATTATGATCTCAGCTACCCAAACGGTTGGAAATCAATGAGGGATATATATTCAAGTCTCCAAAGCTACGTCAAGTCGAAAGCATTCAAGCACACATCCAACAATCATTAAGCTATTAGGGTCAAATTCTTGTAACCCACTTGAGTGATCATATTTGTAATCTTTTGATTCAAGTTTGAGGTGAGTGAACTTTGTAATTGGGCAAACATATCACCTTTGAGAGGATTTTTTAGTTTGCTATATTTCTTCTTGTAAAAGAGAGTTTTATCAAAGCTTTGGGGTAGAAGCTTTGAGTGTGTAAAGGTTCCTCTTGAGCCTAGAAAAAGGGAAAAAATTCTTAGTGAATTTGGGAAAATCCTTAGTAGGAAGCTAACGTAGTGGATATAAACCTTGTTAGAAGGTTGAACCACTATAAATCTCTTGTGTCCAAATTTTCTATCTTTCCAATTTGCTTCTACAATTTTTAAACTGCCAATTCACCCCTTCTTGACCTTGATTGATCATCCCAACATTTGGTATCAGAGCTACACTTATTGGAAGGATTAACACCATCTTGAGTCGATCCTAAGGTGATTTAATCAATCTTCAATCAAGCCATGGCCACTACTTCCGACAACAACCTCTATGAGTCTCAATCTATCACTAAACTACTTTATTTCAATAGGGATAACTATCCTTATTGGAAGAATCGTATGAGGCTCTTCATCAAATCCAACGACTACCTCCTTTGGGATGTAGTAGAAGATGTACCAGCCATTCCGATGAAGAGAGAAGGAGTCCGTCATATTCCTAAGTCCAAGTAAGAGATGACCGATAAAGATTGAAGGAAGTTGCAAGTTAACGACACGGCTATGCACATGACCTTTTGCGCTCTTGGACTGGATGAGTACTCGAAGATGTCTTCTTGCACAAGTGCAAAGGAGATATGAGAAAAGCTTGAAGTTATATACGAGGGCACCAATGATGCCAAGCAGACCAAGATTGGACTCCTCAACTTGAGTTATGAGAACTTCAAAATAGAATCAGATGAGGACATCACCAAGATGTTCGATAGATTGTCTATAATCGTCAATGGGCTTATTGGCTTTGGAGAAGTCATTCTAGAAGACAAGCTTGTTCGGAAGCTCATCTACTTACTTTTTGAGTAATAGGATAAAAAAGACCGCCATCATAGAAGCTAAAGATCTCAAGACCTTGAAGCTCGATGCTCTTATAGGGTCTCTTCTCACTCATGAGATAATGAAGAAAAGAATGGAAGAAGAGAAAAAAAAAAGAAAGAGAAAAAGATAGAGAAGAAGGAATTAGAGAAGAAGAAGATAGGAATTGCTCTCAAAGCTTCACAAGAGGAGAGCGATTCTAGTGAGGAAGAAGATAAAGAATTGGCTATGCTAGCCCAAAGGTTCACTCGATTCATAAAATCCAACCTAGGAAGAAAGTTCCATCGGAGAGAGGATTTCAAGAACAAGAACAAAGAAGAAGAAAAGGATCAAATAGTTAGCTATGAGTGCAAAAAATAGGGCACATCAAGTTAGAGTGTCCACAACTAAAGAAGATGAGTTTTGGGAAGAAGAAAAGGCTCAAGGCTCATATTGCTACTTGGAGTGATGAGGAATCATCCGATGAAGAGCAACAAGAAGTGGTCAATCTTTGTCTCATGGCACTAGAAGATGATCCTAAGGTAACATCTAACTCATCCAATTTTGATTTTACATTTGAAGAGCTTTAAGAAGCTTATAATGAGTTGCAAGAGGTATACGATGAATTGGTTTTGAAGTATAAAGAATAACTTTTGAAAAACAAGAAAACAATTTCCAATTTGAAAAATAAAAATGATTCTTTATCCAAAACTAATTTGGAACTTGAGAAGAAGATTCTTGATTTACAAGAAAAACAAAATAATTTTGAAAAGAAAAATTAAGATTTGCACAACCTTGTTTCTAAAGTTCATGATGATCACCAAAAGGAAGTAGGTGATCTCAAAGTTTCTTTAAACAAAGTTAGGAAATCTAGTTTTGAAAAAGGAACTTCTTCAAAACCCAACTACGTGGAAAGAAACCTTGGTGGCTACAAACAAAGAGGCTTCCAAAGGCCCTCATATTGTAAGAAGATTAGAAGTGTTTGGGTTCCTAAGGACTTGTCACTTCTAATGACATTAGTGCTATTGCTTCTTGGATTCCCAAGGGAACCAAGATTTTAGGAGCTAATACTCATGGACCCAAAAAGATTTGGGTACCAAAAATCAAGACGTAATCCTTTGTTTGTAGGGAGCATTGCTACAAGGCCAAAGCTTCAAGTGTAAATTCATAGTAACTTGATAGTGGATGCTCGGGACATATTTTTGGTGACAAGAGTCGATTCTTGGTGCTAAAACCAAAGAGTGGAGGAGTAGTAACGTTTGGTGACAACTCCAAAGGCCACATTAATGGAATTGGTTCCATTGGTAATCACTCTTCTATACTTATTAACAATGTTTTATATGTCAACGGTCTTAAGCATAATCTTTTGAGCATAAGCCAACTTTGTAATAAAGGTTTCGATGTGCTTTTTGATTTAAATGGTTGCAAAATAATCAACATTGAAACTAACAAAATTGTGCTTATTGGTCATCGCATAAGAAACATTTACATGGTGCATTTATATGACATTCATATTTCCATTGCATGTTTTGTAGATAAAGATGAGCATGATTCATGGTTATGGCATAGAAAACTAGGGCATACTAGCATGAGTTCTTTGGAAAAATTGATTTCTAATGATCTAGTAAGAGGTTTGCCAAACATAAAGCTTTCATATGAAAAAATTGTGATGCTTGTGCTAATGGCAAATATAAAAGAGTTTCTTTTAAATCTATTAATGATGTTTCTACAAGTAAAGTTTTACAATTGATCCACGTGGATCTTTTTGGCCCTATTAGAACAATGAGTTTGGGTGGAAAATCACATGCATTTGTTTTATTTGATGACTACTCTAGATTTACTTGGGTTCTATTTTTAAGCACCAAGGATGAGGCTTTAGAAAATTTATCACATTTTTCAAAAGCAAATCAAAACAATGTTGGTTACTTAATTTCTCATATTAGGAGTGACCATGGAACCAAATTTCAAAATCTAGGTTTTGAAGAGTTTTGTAACTCAAACAGGATTAGTCATAATTTTTCCACTCCTCGCACACCTCAATAAAATAGGATTGTTGAGAGGAAAAATAGAACTTTAGAAGAAATGGCTAGAACCATGCTTTGTGAAAATAATTTCCCTAAGTATTTTTGGGCGGAAGCCACAAATACGACTAGTTACATTGTCAACCGTGTAATGATTAGGCCTATTTTCAAGAAAAAACCTTATGAGATTTTCAAAAATAAAAAGCCTAAGATTACCTATTTTCATCCTTTGGGTGCAAATCTTTTGTTTTAAACAATGGAAAAAACAATTTAGGCAAATTTGATGCAAAAAGTGATGAAGCAATTTTCTTGGTTACTCTTTAAACTCTAAAGCCTATCATGTATTTAACAAAATAACTTTAGTAGTTGAAGAGACTATACATGTGGTTTTCAATGATAACCTCTTTCCGAGGAAGGAAACTTGTGATGATGATGTAGGAATTTTTGATGCCAATGATGGTGGAGGACAATCATCAATGATAGATGAAGTTCAATCAAAAGATGAACCACAAGATCCATCTCTAGAAGCCTTGAAGGACATGACTGTAGAGGAAAAGGAGGTTACCTACCCAAGGGAGTTCAACTATGTCAAAGGTGGTGAAATCTTGAGTGATCCATCTAAAAGGGGTATCCAATAGATCTTATCTTAAAAATACATGTAATTTTGTTGCATTTATCTCATGCATAGAGCCTAGAAATATCAAAGAAGCATTAAATGATGATTATTGGATATTGGCTATGTAAGAAGAGTTAAATCAATTTGATTAGGCCTAGTAATAAATCTACCATAAGAACTAAATGGGTTTTTATAAACAAACTAGATGAGAGTGGTAACATAGTGAGAAACAAGGCTAGACTTGTTGCTCAAGGTTACACTCAAGATGAAGGAATTGATTTTGATGAAACCTATGCACCCATAGCTAGAATGGAAGCTATTAGGATGTTGCTTGCATTTGCATGTTATTATGAGTCCAAGCTTTTTCAAATGGATGTTAAAAGTGGTTTTCTAAATGGTTTTTTAAATGAAGAAGTGTATTAGAACAACCACATAGTTTTGAAGATCCAAAATATCCAAACCATGTTTTTAAACTTTTAAAAGCTTTATATGGTTTGAAACAAGCTCCAAGAGTTTGGTATTAATGATTGTCAAGTTTTTAAATTGAAAAAGGTTTTGACAAAGGAAAGGTGGATACTACACTTTTTATTAAAAAAAAGGAAAAGACATTTTATAGTTCAAATATATGTGGATGATATTATTTTTGGTTCTACTAATGAGTTGCTTTGCCAAGATTTTACTAAGATGATGCAAGGTGAGTTTGAAATGAGCATGATGGGAGAGTTCTCATTCTTTTTGGGGCTCCAAATCAAACAAAAGAAGGATGACATCTTTATCAATCAAGCTAAATACATCAAGGATATGCTCAAGAAGTTTGGCTTTGAGAATGTGAAACCTCAAGCCAAACCAATGAGCTCTTCTACAAAGCTTGACAAAGATAGAGGAGGTAAGTGTGTTGATTTAAAGCTTTATAGATCAATAATAGGATATTTGCTTTATCTTATCGCAAGTAGATCGGATATCATGTTTAGTGTTTGCTTGTGTGCTAGATTTCAAGCTAATCCTAGAAATTCACACCTTGAAGCTGTTAAGAGAATATTTAGATACCTTAGAGGCACACCTTGTTCAGGTCTTTGGTATCCTAGAGACTCATCCTTTATTTTACATGTTTATTCGGATGCGGATTACGATGGTTGTAAAATAGATAGAAAGAGTATCTCCAGTACTTGTTAATTACTAGGTAGTATGCTTATATCGTGGTTTTCTAAGAAGCAAAATAGTGTAGTATTATCTACCACCGAGGCAGAATATATTTCAGCCGAAAGTTTTTGTGCTCAAGTCCTTTGGATGAAGCAACAACTCTTAGATTATGGAATTGATGTAGGTACCATCCCCTTAAAGTGTGACAATACTAGTGCCATTTGTCATACTAAGAATCCCATCCAACATTCTAGAACCAAGCATATAGAGATAAGGCATCATTTCATTAGAGATCATGTCTTGAAAAATGATGTTGTTCTAGAGTATGTAGACACCTTGAACCAATTAGCGGATATCTTTACCAAACCTTTAGACAAAGAGCGTTTTTGGTCTCTTAGGATAGAGTTAGGGCTTACTAGCCTTTCTTGAACCTTAGAGCCTTGTTTTTGGTCTTAATTTTGCTTGAATTTGGTTGACTTCAATGCTTGTGTGATTTTGCTCCTATATGTATCTATTCATGTTGTTAGGGGGAGTATGTATCTTTTTTTCCTATTCATGTTGATCACATATCGTATACTGTAGAACTCATATTGATTTTGATATAACAAATGGTTTTTAACTCGTAATGATTTTGATATAACAAATGTTTCTAAATATAAAATTCTTTTAAAGTAAATTTTAAATAACCTATATGAATTACTCACTACGCATTCGAATAAATGTCTTCAACTTAACCAAACATTTGATGAACTTTAAAAATGCATTCGAAGAATTTTTCTAAGTTAAATGGCCTTAAAAGTCCTTGCGTACTGATATGGTACTATGAGTACCAGTACGTGCTTGTTTTCAAACTACATCGAATGTAAACCAAGTACCGGTACAGCACCAGGCGTACCAATATGCGTACTTAATTTTAAAGCATTGAATGTAAACCAAGTATCGATACGGCACCATGCGTACTGATACGCGTACTTAATTTTAAAACATCGAATATGAAATCAGTACCGATAAGGTAACAAGCGTACCAATACGCGGCTTTGATTTTATTAAGACATCGAGTGCAAAATGAGTACCGATACAGCTATACACGTACCTATACTCCTTGAGGCAAAAACTGATTTTTTCAAATGTGTACTTGTACAGAAATATTCATACCGATACCCTATAGCCTCAAACTTTTCCAGTGAGCAATTTGAGTACCGATACGTCTTTGGTGTACCGATACCTCTTTCTGAGTACCAATACTCGACTTCGAGTACCTTGTAATGGCTATTTCTAAATTTGGCAGGTACCGATACTCAGATTCGCGTACCGATACCTGAGGTTGGCAGACAACATTTATTGCGGGAAAACTTACTCTTCAACGGCTATATTCAATTCTCCAACCACTCAAACGGATAGAATTCAATGAAAGAGTATAAATACAAGTCTCAAGTGCAGCTACAACAACTATTGAACCTACATTGATCAACATCCAAACATTCAAGCAAAATCCAATTCCTTGAGCTCTTAAAGTCAAATTCTTGTACCCAACTTGTATACTTCATTGTAATCTTTTATTCCAAGTTTGGGGTTACGTGTTCTTGTATTTTGTGCAAAAATCTACCTTGTGAGGACATTATTCATTTGCCATTCTTCTTTCTTGTAAAAGCGTGTTCTTGATCAAGCTTTGGTTAGAAAGCTTTGATCGGTTGTAACGGTTGCCTCCTTAGCCTAGAAGAGGGGAAGAATTTCTTAGTGAAATTGGTTGAAAATCCTTAGTAGGAAGCTAAGGTAGTGGACGTAGAGCTTGTTAGAATCTTGAACCACTATAAATTATTGTGTTTCATTGCTTATCTTTTTACATTAGCTTCCAAATTTTTTAAATTGCCAATTCGCCCCCTCTTGGCCACTCTCATTGTTGATTGATCATCCTAACAATTGGTATCAGAGCCACACTCAACCGAAGGTTTAACAACCGTTGAGGCGATCCTAGAAGTTGATTCAATTAACCGATATATCAGCCATGGCTTCTACTTCCGGTAACATGTACGAGTCCTAATCCATCACTAGGCCTCCATTCTTCAATGGAGACAACTATCTATATTGGAAGAACCGAATGAGGTTGTTTATCAAATCCAACGATTATCTCCTATGGGATGTGATTGAAGAAGGACCATCAATTCCAATGAAGCAAGACGGAGAGAGACAAGTTCCTAAGACCAGGCATGAAATGACGGATGAAGAAAGAAAGAAGTTGCAAATAAATGATAAGGCCTTGCACATGCTCTTTTGTGCACTTGGACCCGATGAATATGCAAAGATGTCCTCATGTACGAGCGTAAAGGAGGTGTGGGACAAGCTAGAGACCACCTATGAAGGTACCAACGATGTTAAGGAGACCAAGATTTGACTCCTCAATCTAAGCTACAAAAATTTCAAGATGGAGCCCGATGAGAGTGTCACCAAGATGTTCGATCACTTTTCCGTCATTGTAAATGGTCTCAAAGGGTTTAGAGAAGTCATTCCCAAAGACAAGCTTGTTCGGAAGCTCTTATATTCTCTTCTGGAGTCATGGGATGGGAAAAGGATGACCATCATCGCGGCAAAGGACTTGAAGACCTTGAAGCTTGATGCTCTTGTGGGTTCTCTCTTAACTCATGAGATAATGAAGAAAGGAAGAGATGAAGAAAAGAAGGAGGAAATGAAGGTTGAGAAGAAGGAAATGGAGAATAAGAAGATGGGAATCGCTCTCAAAGCTTCACAAGAAGAGAGTGATTCGAGTGAAGAGGAAGATGAAGAATTGGCTATGATAGCCAAATGATTCACTCGTCTCATGAGATCCAACCGAAGAAGGAAATTCAACAGTAAAAGGGATCTCAAGAACAAGAACAAGAACAAAGAAGAAGAGAATGATCCGATTGTGTGCTACGAATGCAAGAAGTCGGGGCACATCAAAGTCAATTGCCCCTATCTCAAGAAGAAGGGCTTCGAGAAGAAAAAGAAGTACAAGGCCTGTGTAGCCACTTGGAGAGATGAAGAGTCTTCAAGTGATGAGGAGCACGAAGAGTCTTCAAGGGATTTCAATATTGTTTTTGATTCTAATGGTTTTGAAATTTTAAACATTGAAACAAATAAAATTGCGCTTGTGGGTCATTGCATAGGAAACAAATACATGGTGCATCTAGATGACATACACATTTCTCATGCATGTTTTGTTGCAAATGATGAGCATGATTCATGGTTATGGCATAGAAAACTAGGGCATGCAAGCATGAGCGTTTTAGAAAAATTGGTTTCAAAAGATCTAGTTAGAGGTTTGCCTAAAATAAAGTTTTCAAACGACAAAATTTATGATGCTTGTGCAAAAAGCAAACATAAAAGAGTTTCTTTCAAGTCCATTAATGATGTTTCAACTAGTAGAATTTTACAATTGATCCACATGGATCTCTTTGGTCCTATTAGAACTACTAGCTTGGGTGGAAGATCATATGTGTAGACTCTCTAGGTGAAATGCTGGAAAAAGTGGCAGAAAATATGTATTGGAAAATATAAGAATGTGCCAAAATGAGTCTTTTGCATGCAAGTATACACGGTCTGCAAGTAATACAGTTGGTAAGCTGAGTATCGATCCCATAGAGATTGTCTTGGAATTCAATTGCCTTGATTATTACTTGCCTTAAGAAAAAGTTGATTTGATTTGAAATTGGGTTCGGAAAATAATTAAAAAGTAAGGAACTGAAAGAAAAGTAAAGATGTTGGCAAGGAAGGTGTTTTAATGAATGATGAGCATTGGCAGAGAATTCCTGGTTTTCATGCTATTCATGTCGTGCCAGCCGTTAACAATAATCTGTCTTGGCATTGTTTACCGAGCAGATTCAAAAGTAGCAAAGCCTCTCTCGATGGTCATTGCCCTAAATTGATCATGTAAAAACCCTTATATCTCTATAGTGTTTGTTTTTAAATAAACCAATTTGATTAAGATCCAATCTATACTCCTAAGGGGTAGATTCCACTCCCGAAGTAAGTTCATCTACTTGAACAACTTCTCTCGAAGCTTCTCTCCTCAGTATTCGACAACTTATTCATTGCCACCCCAACTATGTTAAGATATTAAGGTGCAATAGGCCAACAGTGCCAGCTCTCGCTTGGCAGAGTATTTAGAAAATATTAAAGTTTTCCAAATAGATGAAACTTTGCCAAGGCATATTTATTATTAAAAGCTAAAGCATGAAAATAACATAAAAAACAAACATCCCCACCAACTATTAAATTAGTTCATGGTGAGAGGTGAACCAACAATCCACAAATGTTTTCGGAAGACATCATCCTTAAAAACAAAGTAAAATAACTTGAGAGAAAGAATGGGCTAGAAGGGGTCTCTCGATGCAGCCCTTCAAGATCCAGGCTTCTCGTCCAAGTTGGTTGGACCACCCTTCCACGGTGCAGCCGGTCGCCAATCGTCACACACACACCAACT
Organism: Hibiscus mutabilis; assembly: GCA_019671005.1. Lineage (NCBI taxonomy): Eukaryota > Viridiplantae > Streptophyta > Magnoliopsida > Malvales > Malvaceae > Hibiscus > Hibiscus mutabilis. Next base: position 28,071,533 of record CM033746.1, read on the forward strand.
CCTCACGATCCAATCTTATCCTCTCCTCCTCTAAAGTCTAGCTTGGTTGGTGTTTAAATAGAGGTGCAAAGAAGGGATATGACTAGCTCTTCAAATTTTATATTCTAACTACCCAGAGGATAAGGGGTTATCTTCTTATCTAGATTTGAATGAGAGCTGATCAGGCTAAGGCTGACGTCATCCTGCCGACGCTGCCCTACCATCCAAGCTTGGCATGAGTCTGCCAACAAGTCTTGGCACCATCTTATCCACTATTTTTCAGAGATTGTTCCAATTGCTATTTTTTCGGAGCATGATCATGTCTTACTTTTTCAGGGTCCAACAGCCTCTTGGCGTGGCATCAAGTTCACTTCTCTGCCATCCGGTGCTTGGCATTGTCTGGTCTATCTGTGCCAACAACACTCGGCTTTCTTTCTGGCATTCCTTCCTGTGTTGCTTTTCTGGGCCAAATACTATGCCAAACCTCCAAAATTGCCAACAAAACAACCCTTCACACTGCATAGACAAAACTCTAATATCCTTATGCAAATGCATGATTCTAACATCCTAATGCAACTAAATGTACCTAAAAACAAGCAAAAGCATTGTAAGATTGGCATTAAAAATAGTACTTTTAGAGAGGTAACACACCCCCAAACTGTTATTGCTTATCCTCAAGTAATGCAATCAAAATAAAAACAAAAACTATGAAAATGTTACCTCGACAAAATTTTGGTTGAATGACAACACGTGCTGGCAAGCAGAATTTGACTCTATTTATGTCCTCAGTATCTCAGTGCAATAATGCCAAGCAGGTAGTAATTCAAGTGCAGCAATATTACTCTATTCAAAGTTCATGAAGAGTGCATGAGTGTAAGCAATATGCATCAAGTTTCCTTTCACTCCCTTAGACAAATTTTACTACCTAAACTCATATTTTTTTTCTTTCTAAGCGGTTCGATATGCATCAACTCTAAATGACCTCAATGACATGGCAACATAAATTAAACATGATATGCATGGCATAAATGTGAAGAAATGCACACCCCCAAACCCAAGATGTGCATTGTCCTCAATGCATGAAACAACACATATACACAAAAGAACAGAATAAAATAAAATGCATGGTCATGTGAATGCAATGTAATGAAATGTACACGAGTTTAGGAAGAAGATGACTCCCCTTCGGAGACTTCTTCTCGTGTGACTCGGTTCTTTCTCTTTATAAATGACCCACGATTAGGAGCCATTCTCTTTCTTTCTTTCATTGTTGGCTTTGCGGCAGTGGACGCTCCAACATCCCGGAGGACTTCCTCTACGATCTTGGCAGGGTTTGATGCGGTAGGAGTAGCGGTGGCATCAGACTGCGTAGGCTTCACTGGTAGCGTGGCAGGCTTCTTGGCAGACTTGGTTTTGGGTTCCTTTGATTCAATCTCAGAATCAGAACTGGCAGACTCAACTTGAACTGGAAATAGTGGGACTGTAGCATCAAACTCTAGACTGGCTGGCATAACTGGACTAGCTGAACTGGCTGGCATGGCTTTATCACTGGTAGAGGGCTCGGCATGGAAATCTGGGAATTCTGGCACAACATCAGGAGATATTTTCTTGAGAGTTTCCCTGATTATCACATCCCTGGCCTGCATATAATGTCATAGCTTGACATTAATCTCCTCAGCCTTTTCCATCTTATTGAGTATCATCTCTTAGCGTTGGTAGATTTGAGACAACATTGCCACAGAATCATCTGGCACAGTCTCAGGCATTGTGTCTGGCACAGCTTTTGACATATTTGGCTTAGGCGTGGCCATTTTTGCTTTTCCCTTGGCCTTTTCCTTTGGCTCAACCGCAGTGAGGTTTCTCCATATGGCAGCAGTGATGGTCGTTCCCTTTATTATTTGGCCTTGGTCCTCATCAAGCCTAGGCACATCATGGCGTATGCAAATGTTAGAAATAAGCAAAGGGAAAAACAAACTACCTTTACCTCTCGTAGCATACTTATAAGTCTCTTCTATGATAATCTTTCCAATGTTGATCTTGCGCCCTTTTATGATGGAGTGCAATAAAATCAGCCTTTCTTCTGAGACCGTCTCATTGTGGGATGTAGGCAACAGGTTTGCCTTAATGAAGAGATTCCAGCCTCTCACTTGTGGCTTCAACGCCATCCTCTTCATCTTCCGGTGGCTCGTCGATGAGACTGTCCACATCGTGCCAGGTTCACACAGATTCGTCAGCAGCATTTTCCTCTTGGCAGCAGTCATCAAATCAATATACTCAAAATACTCATCTCCTGCACCATCCAACTCAAACATATTATTAATATATCCTTCATCAAAATGCACACACTTACCCCTAATCATCAGGAAAGACGAATCCTTGGTCACAAGGTGCGCGTAGAATTCTTGAATGATGGTGGCATAGATCTCCCCTTTTTACTGGCAGAATAGACTCCACTTGTGCAAGTTAATCGTAGACATAACTTTTGAAGGGAAGTCGGTTGTTGCCTCTGTTTTGAATTTGAAGTGCTTCTCTAGCAAAAACTCCTCGAGGCAAAAAAAAATTTGAACTTTTCCTCGATCTCCTCATTGAAGAATCTTTTAAAGGGAAGAGACGATGAGCCCATTGGAACTGGTTGAAGCTTGGAACGATGTTGAAAGATGAACGCAAAGGATAATTTGGGTTTGTACTTGCTTATCGAAAAGGTAGTAAAAAGGGAGAGAGATGTTTCGGCTTCTTTAACCGGCAAGAGTAAGAAAGTGAAAGATTTTAGGTTGGATGAGGGTTTTAATGGGAGTAGTAATTAGGGAAAATGATGGGGAATAAAAAGAATTAATTTAAAAATAGGTGGAGTTATAAGGTGATAGGTGATAAGATAGGGTAAGGATTGGAGTGATAAGGTAATTGATTTGAAATTTAAATTTCATCCAAAATTTGGACAGCTAGGGCTTAAAGTCAAATAAAGATAACTCTCTCAATTTTTTTACTGGGCTGATAAAACTAGGGTTTTTCCCTCGTCTTTCAATCTTTTGCACCACTGCATTCCAAGCTACTCTGGCACTGCGTCTAGCAGATTTTTCTGTTAAAGTGTTGGCTCCTGCCAGCGACCCTGGCAGTGTTCCTGGCACAATGAATATGCGCAACTCAAAGGAAACCTTTCAACACATTAAAGGAATAAAAACATGGAACTTAGAAATAAAAACAATTAAAAACCTAAAAACCTAAAAACAAAGAGAAACACTAACCTAATATTTACAAAAGTGCAAACCTAACGGTGTTTTCATGTTACCTCTGCCAAGAGGATCACCTCTTTGGCATTGTTCTGATCACCTTCCATGTAGTGCTTTAAGCGTTGGCCATTCACCTTAAAGATTTCTCCCGTCTTCAAGTTCTTAATATCCACAGCTCCATGAGCATTGGGCTTCACAACTTCATAAGGGCCCGTCCATCTTGATCTGAGTTTCCCTAGAAACAACTTAAGCCATGAGTTGAATAGCAAAACACGTTGGCCTACCTCAAAATGTCTTGGCATTATCTTGCTGTCATGACAACGTTTTGCTTTTTCCTTGTAGATCCTGGCGTTCTCATAGGCTTGCCTTCTAAATTCCTCCAACTCATTTAGGTCCAATAACCTTTTTTCTCCAGCAGCTTTCCATGCCATGCCAAGTGTTCTAATGGCCCAGTAGGCTTTATGCTCAAGCTCCACTGGCAGATGGCATGGTTTTCCGAAAACAAGTCTGAATGGTGAAGTACCAAAGGAGTTTTAAACGCAGTCCTGTAAGCCCACAAGGACTCATCTAGTATCAGGGACCAAACCTTCCTTGATGGATTAACAGTATTCTCTAAGATGTTTTTGATCTCCTTATTTGAAATCTCAGCTTGTTCGTTTGTTTGTGGATGATATGCCGTGGTAATTCTCTGCTGTATACCATACCTGCACAAGGCTTTAGAAATTAGATTACACTTAAAATGAGTGCCCTCATCATGAATAATCACTCTAGGGCTACCAAATTTAGTAAAAACATGCTTATGTAAGAACTTGGCGACGACCTTGGCATCGTTCGTTGGCAGAGCAACATCTTTTTCCCATTTAGATACGTAGTCAATAGCCACAAGAATGTATACATTACCAAATGAGGGTGGAAAAAGACCCATAAAGTCTATCCCCCATACATCAAATAAATCCACATGCATAATTTTTTGAAGTGGTAGTTGGTGTTTGCCAAAGATGTTTCCTGTTCGTTGGCATCGATCACATGCCTTGGCATACTTGTGGGCCAAAAGAATCCTGACTGTAGTACCTTGGCAACAGTTTTTACTCCAGCAAAGTGACCTCCATATGGTGCGGCATGGCATAGATGCAATATGTTATACTGTTCATCCTCAGGCACACACTAGCGGATCACTTGGTTGGCACATTGTTTGAACAATATTGGCTCATCCTAAAGTATTGCCTAACTTCCCACAAAAACCTTTTCTTGGCATTATATGCCAAGTCTGGTGGCAGAATGTTACTTACCAACTAGTTGACAATATCGGCATACCATGGCATGGCATTAACTGCAAGCAAATACTCATATCTTATCAAATTGGTCTTACCATCTTCAAGATGATGCTCTAAATGTGAGAGATGGTCAGCTACTAGGTTTTCACTGCCCTTTTTGTCTTGGATCTCAAGGTCAAATTTTTGAAGTAGGAGCGTCCATCAATTAGCCTGGTCTTGGCATCCTTCTTTACCGAGAGATACTTTAATGCCGAATGATCTGTAAAAACCACAACGTTGTTACCAATTAAATAAGATCTAAATTTGTCAAAAGTAAATACAACCGCAAGAAATTCTTTCTCGGTCGTAGAGTAATTCAGTTGTGTTTCGTTTAAGGTTTGGCTAGAATAGTAGATGGCATGGAAAACCTTGCTATGCCTTTGCCCCAAAACTGCTCCGACGGCATAGTCACTGGCATCACACATGAGCTCGAAAGGCTCATTCCAGTCTGGAGCCACAACTATAGGGGCATTGATCAACTTTTCTTTAAGCTCCTGAAACGCTCTCAAACAAGAATCATTAAATGCAAAAGTGGCATTATGTTCTAACAACGAGCATAAAGGTTTAGCAATTTTCAAAAAGTCTTTAATGAAACGCTGATAAAAATCGGCATGTCCTAAGAAACTTCTTATACCTTTGACACTTGTTGAGGGCGGTAGTGGCTTAATTACCTCAACTTTTGCTTGATCCACTTCTAACCCTCTTTCAGTTACCTTGTACCCGAGAATAATGCCCTCCTTCACCATGAAGTGGCATTTTTCCCAGTTCAACACTAGGTTCGTCTCTATACATCTCTTCAAGACTTGCTCCAAACTCTGAAGACATTCCTCAAATGTTTTGCCAAACACTGAGAATTCATCCATAAATACTTCAATGTTATGCTCGATCATATTGGAAAAATGGACATTATGCAACGTTGAAACATTACTGGTGCATTACATAGGCCGAATGGCATTCTTCTAAATGTAAACGTCCCATATGAGCATGTGAACGTAGTCTTCTCTTGATCATCAGGGGCAATGGCAATCTGATTATAACCTGAATAACCATCCAAAAAACAATAGAAAGCTTTACCTGCCAACCTGTCTAGCATCTGATCAATGAATGGCAATGGGAAGTGATCCTTCCTCGTGGCATTGTTCAGCCTCCTATAGTCCATTCACACTCTCCATCCAGTGATAGTTTTGGAGGGGATTAACTCAGCTTCACTATTTTGTACCATGGTCATGCCACCTTTCTTTGGCACGCATTGCACCAGGCTAACCCAAGAGCTATCAGAAATGGGATATATAATCCTGGCATCAAGCCATTTTATGATCTCTTTTTTCACTACTTCTTGCATGCTTGGGTTTAGCCTTTTTTGGCCTTCAATGGTCTTGCCATGGTACTCATCCAAGATAATCTTATGCAAGCAAATGGTTGGGATAATACCTCTGATGTCTACCAAATTCCATCCTAATTCTTGCTTATAGTCACGTAATATTGCCAACAACCTTTCCTCCTAATCATTAGTGAGACCAGTCGCAATGATCACTGGTAGAGTTGAGCGTTCACCTAAATAAGCATACTTCAAGTGATCTGGCAGTGGTTTCAGTTCCAATGCTGGTGGCTCCTCAATTGACAGTTTAGATGCCTTGATTTCTCTGCTGGCCAACTGTAGTGGCTCAAAATAACTCGCCTCTTCAGCCTCCAAGACTAGTTCTTCTGGTTTCTCAAACAGATCAGCTATGCCATCTAAATTGCTGGCATCAAATTCTTTATCCTGACATAACTGTTACGTGTCCAAAGTGTAAATGGACTCCATCATCTCCTCTACTTGGCTCTCATCAGATTCATCTGCACATTTCAAAGCTTGAAACACATTAAATGTAACTTGTTGATCATTCGTTCGCATTGTTAGTTCCCCCTTTATGAACATCGATCAAAGCCTTAACTGTGGCAAGAAAAGGTCTCCCCAAAATAATTGGGACATTAATATCAGCTTCATAATCCAAAATGATAAAATCAGCTGGAAAAATAAATTTGTCTTCCTTTACCAACACATCCTCAATCTTACCCTTAGGATGTGCATAGGATCGGTCTGCCAGCTATAGTGACACCGTGGTAGGTCTTGTTTCTATGCCAAGCTTTCGGAAAATTGACATTGACATCAAGTTGATACTGGCTCCTAGGTCACACAGTGCCTAGCCCATGAATTTGTTGCCAATGTTGCAGGGAAAAGTGAAACTTCCTGGATCTTTCAACTCTGGTGGCAAACGGTTTAGGATCATAGCACCGCATCTTTCAGTCAGGGTAACAGTTCCAAAGTCTCCCAACTTCCTCTTTTTGGACAAAATGTCCTTCATAAATGTTCAAGGGCTTCTGCAATGGAATGTTGATTTGCAATTGCTTAAGAACCTCCAAGAAACGCTTGAAATGATGATCTTGCTTATGCTTTTGAAGTCTTGCTGGAAATGGTGGCGGTGGATAGATACATGCATGTTCTGCTGGCTTTGCGAACATAGTGCTGGCATCAGACTGTTTGGAATCGATGCTGGCATCAATGTGCTGTTTGGCATTAGTTTTGGCATTATCTACTTTTGTTTCCTCTTTCTCTACTTCATTGGGATCATCTGCTGGCACGGGCTTCTCATCTTGGCAATTAATTGGCTACTTAGCAACCTTCTCTATCTCGCACTGCTTACCACTCCGAAGAGTTATAGCTTTGCACTGCTCATTGTCTTTGTGCCGAGCATCTTCTGTGTCACTTGGCAATGCTCCATGGGGTCGATTGCTGAGTGCACTGGCAATCTGCCCAAGCTGGACTTCCAAATTTCTCATTGACGCAGCCAAACTCTAGACTGTGGCATCATTCCTTTCCATGTACTCTGTGAGAGTGCCTCCTTGGTTGAGTCTCTGCCCTTACTGAAAATTGTTTCGGGTTTTCTGTGGTATGGCATTCTAATAGAATGCTGGTATGGCATTGTTATTCTGCCTCTGAGTATTATGGTATTGGGCATTGTACTGGTTACCTCCTTGATTTCCCCAAGCTAAGTTAGGGTGTTGTCTCCAACCCGTATTATAAGTATTAGAGTTAGGGTTATAGTAACGATTATCATTGCCAACAAAATTTACCGATTGAGGGTTGGCAGGACATTCATCCACATGATGATTTTATCCATAGATCGTATAGAATGGGTCTAATGCTTTAACTTCTTTGGACTCGTTGTTCTTTTGCAACGTTCTTACCATGCTCGTAAGGTTTGAAATCTCGACATGAACGAATGTTAGTTCATCAACCTGAAATTTCCAATTGGTTTTAGTTCCGGACCCAAGTCTTGCAACAGATTATTCAAAATCATTGATTGTAATCCTTTCTAAAATGTCAACAGCCTCAGTATATGTCTTGTCAAGCAATGAGACAGTTGCTGAAGCATCAACAACCGTCCTCGTTTGTGCATTCAAACCATTGTAAAAGGTTTGAATCTGAGTCCAATTTGGGAATCCATGCATAGGACACCTCCTCAACAAGTCTTTGAATCTTTCCCAGGCATCATATAAGGTCTCATCCTTAGCCTGCCTGAATGTAATGATCTCACCCCGCAGCTTGGCAGTGAGTGTTGGCGGCTGGAATCTTGTCAAGAACTTCTGGCATAGGTCTGCCCATGAAGTGACTGAGCCAGGTGGCAAGGAATTAAGCCAAGCCTTTGCTCTGTCTCTTAAAGAAAAAGTAAATAACTTCAGCTTCACGGTATCTTCAAGTAATCCATTTTGTTGAAATAGCTGGCAAATCTCCATGAACTGTTTAAGATGTTGCCTCAGATCTCCAGTCAGTGCGCCATCAAACTGACCTACATTCAAAAGAGTTTGAATAATTACTGGTTTAAGTTCAAAATTGATAGTGTTTACCTCTGTGCCAACAAGTTCTGGCATCAAATTGTCAATGGTTGGTGCCGAATGTTCTCTAATAGGCCTCTCATTAATAACTAGGGCAGTAGGTGGTGGTGGTATCTCATTGTTAAGTGGATTTCCCCCATTTTCACCACACCATTCCCCCCATTACCTTGGTTCATCTCTCGAAATCTTCTTTTTAACCTCGACGAGGTTTTCTCAATTCCTGGATCGTATGGCCACTCGTCCACCACATGATGGCTTCTGGTCATACACCGACAAAAATAAAAGGTGAAAATAAGAACCAAATTAAAAACAAAAGGAAGACAAGTAAAATTTTAAAAGCAATCAATTCCGTTGCAATCCCCAACAACGGCGCCAAAAACTTGTAGACTCTCTAGGTGAAATGCTGGCAAAAGTGGCAGAAAATATGTATTGGAAAATATAAGAATGTGCCAAAATGAGTCTTTTGCGTGCAAGTATACACGGTTTGCAAGTAATACAACTGGTAAGCTGAGTATCCATCCCACAGAGATTGTCTTGGAATTCAATTGCCTTAAGAAAAAGTTGATTTGATTTGAAATTGGTTTTGAAAAATAATTTAAAAAGTAAAGAAATGAAACAAAAGTAAAGACGTTGGCAAGGAAGGTGTTTTAATGAATGATGAGTATTGGCAGGGCATGCCTTGTTTTCACGGTATTCATGTCGTGCCAACCGTTAACAACGACTTGTCTTGGCATTGTTTGTCGAGCAGATTCAAAAGTAGCAAAACCTCTCTCGATGGTCATTGTCCTAAATTGATCATGTAAAAACCCCTATATCTCTATAGTGTTTGTTTTTAAATAAACCAATTTGATTAAGATCCAATCTATACTCCTAAGGGGTAGCTTTCACTCCCGAAGTAAGTTCATCTACTTGAACGACGTCTCTCGAAGCTTCTCTCCTCAGTATTCGACAACTTATTCGTTGCCACCCCAAGTATATTAAGATATTAAGGTGCAATAGGCCAACAGTGCCAGCTCTCGCTTGGCATAGTGTTTAGGAAATATTAAAGTTTACCGAATAAATGAAACTTTGCCAAAGCAGATTTATTATTAAAAGCTAAAGCATGAAAATAACATAAAAACCAAACATCCCCCACCAACTATTAAATTAGTTCATGGTGAGGGAGTGAACCAACAATCCACAAACGTTTTTGGAATACATCATCCTTAAAAACAAAGTAAAATAACTTGAGAGAGAGAATGGGCTAGAAGGGGTCTCTCGATGTAGCCCTTCAAGATCCAGGCTTCTTGTCCAAGTTGGTCGGACCACCCTTCCAAGGTGCAGCCAGTCGTCAATCGTCATACACACACCAACTCCTCACGATCTAATCTTCTCCTCTCCTCCTCTAAAGTCTAGCTTGTTGGTGTTTAAATAGGCGTGCAAAAAAGGGATAGGACTAGCTCTTCAAATTTTAAATTCTAACTGCCCAGAGGATAAAGGATTATCTTCTTATCCAGATTTGAATGAGAGCTAATCAGGCTAAGGCTGACGTCATCCTGTCGACGCTGCCCTGGCATCCAAGCTTGGCATGAGTCTGCCAACAAGTCTTGGCACCATCTTATCAGCTATTTTTTTGGAGATTTTTCCAATTGCTATTTTTTTCGAAGCCTGATCATGTCCTATTTTTCAGGGTCCAACAGCCTCTTGGCGTGGAATCAAGTTCACTTCTCTGCCATCCGGTGCTTGGCATTGTCTGGTCCATCTGTGCCAACAAGACTCGGCATTCACTCTGGCATTCCGTCCTGTGTTGCTTTTCTGGGCCAAATACTATGCCAAACCTGCAAAATTGCCAACAAAACAACCTTTCACACTGGCATAGACAAAACTCTAAACTCCTTATGCAAATACATGATTCTAACATCCTAATGCAACTAAATGTACCTAAAAACAAGCAAAAGCATTATAAGATTGGCATTAAAAACATTACTTTTGGAGAGGTAACAATATGCATATGTTTTAGTTGATGATTACTCTATATACACTTGGGTTTTATTCTTAAGTACCAAAGATGAGGCTTTAGAAAAATTCATCACATTTTCAAAAATTACTCAAAATGACCTTGGTCAAACTATTTCTCACATTCGAAGTGACCATGGAATTGAATTTCAAAATTTAGGTTTTGAGGATTTTTGTAACTCAAATGGTATTAGCCATAATTTTTTAGCTCCTAGAACACCTCAACAAAATGAGGTTGTTTAAAGGAAAAATTGAACTTTAGAGGAAATGGCTAGAACCATGCTTTGTGAAAACAATTTGCCAAAATACTTTTGGGCGGAAGCCACTAATATGGCTTGCTATATGATAAATAGAGTAATGATTAGGCCTATTTTGAATAAAACTCCTTATGAGATTTTAAAATCCAAAAAGCCTAACATTAGCTATTTCCATCCATTTGGTTGCAAATGTTTTGTTTTAAAAAATGGTAAAGACAATCTTGGCAAATTTGATGCTAAAAGTGATGAAGCTATTTTTCTAGGATATTCTTTAAATTCTAAAGCTTATCGTGTATTTAATAAAAGAACCTTAGTTGTTGAAGAGTCTATTGATGTGGTTTTCGATGATAACCTCCTTCCGAGGAAGGGTACTTGTGATGATGATGATGTAGGGATTTTTGAAGCCAATGATGGTGGACAAACATCAAAGGTGGATGAAGTTCCAACCAAAGAGTAAGAAGCACAAGATCCACCTTTAGAAGCCTTGAGAGATATTAATCTAGAGGAAAAGGAAGTGAGCTACCCAAGAGAGTACAACTATGTCAAAGGTGGTGAGATTTTGGGTGATCCATCCAAAGGGGTAACCACTAGACTTTCTCTTAAAAATGCATGTAATGTAGCATTTATCTCATGCATAGAGCCTAAGAATGTTAAAGAAGCATTAAATGGTGATTATTGGATAATGGCCATGCAAGAGTAATTAAATCAATTTGAGAGAAGTCAAGTTTGGACATTAGTTGATAGGCCTAGTAATAAATCTACTATAGGAACTAAATGGGTTTATAGAAACAAACTAGATGAGAGTGGCAACATAGTGAGAAACAAGGCTAGACTTGTTGCTCAAGGTTACACTCAAGAAGAGGGAATCGATTTTGATGAAACCTTTGCTCTCGTAGATAGAATGGAAGCCATTAGGATGCTTTTAGCATTTGCATGTTATCACGAATTTAAGCTTTTTCAAATGGATGTAAAAAGTGCATTTTTAAATGGTTTTATTAATGAAGAAGTGTATGTAGAACAACCACCGGATTTTGAAGATCCAAAATTCCCAAACCATGTTTTCAAACTTTCAAAAACTTTATATGGTTTGAAACAAGCTCCTAGAGCTTGGTATGAAAAGTTGTCAAGTTTTCTAGTTGAAAAAAGTTTTGAAAAAGGAAAAGTGGATACTACAGTCTTCATAAAAAGAAATGACAAAGACATATTAGTAGTTCAAATTTATATTGATGGCATTATTTTCGGATCTACTAATAAGTTTCTTTGTCAAGAGTTTGCTAAGTTGATGCAAGGTGAGTTTGAGATGAGCATGATGGGGGAGCTTTCATTCTTCTTGGGGCTCCAAATTAAACAAAGGAAGGACAACATCTTCATCAATCAAGCCAAGTATATCAAAGAATGCTCAAGAAGTTTGGCTTGGAGAGTGTGAAAGCTCAAGCCACACCAATGAGCTCTTCCATAAAGCTTGACAAAGATGAAGGAGGTAAGTGTGTAGATTTAAAGCTTTACCGCTCTATGATTGGATCATTGCTTTATCTTACCGCAAGTAGACCTGACATCATGTTTAGTGTTTGCTTGTGTGCTAGATTTTAAGCTAGTCCTAGAGAATCACACCTTATAGCCGTTAAGAGAATCTTTAGGTACCTTAGAGATACACCTTGTTTAGGTCTTTGGTATCCTAGAGAGTCTTCCTTTAACCTACATGTCTTCTCGGGTGCGGATTATGGGGGTTGTAAGATAGATAGGAAAAGTACCTTCAGTACATGTCAATTCCTAGGTAATATGTTTATATCTTGGTTCTCTAAAAAAACAAAATAGCGTAGAATTATCTACCACTGAAGCCGAATATATATTTGTAGGGAGTTGTTGTGCTCAAGTCCTTTAGATGAAGCAACAACTTTTAGATTATGGAATTGATGTAGGTACCATCCCCATTAGGTGTGACAACACTAGTGCCATTTGTCTCACTAAGAATCACATCCAACACTCTAGAACCAAACACATAGAAATAAGGCATCATTTCATTAGAGATCATGTCTTGAAAATGATGTAGTTCTAGAATATGTAGACACGTCGAATCAATTAGTAGATATTTTCACCAAACCATTAGACAAAGAGCGTTTTTTGTCTCTTAGGAGAGAGTTAGGTTTAACCAGCCTTCTTTGACCCTTAGAGCATCTTTTGGTCTTAAAAATTTGCTTAAATTTGTGTGATTGATTGCTTATGTGTTTTTGCTCCTATATGCATATATGCTTGTTGCTATGGGAGTTTTTGCATGTAAATATCTTGACCTATGCTTTACTTTTTTAATTGCTCACATATCATGCATGCATAATAGAGGTAGTTATTTATTCCCATAACCTTATTTGCAGCCAAATTTGATCATTTGGTGCATAGGGTATCAGTACTGGTATACCATTATCGATACGCGGCCTTTTTAATGGGTATCGATGTCAAGTATCGATGAACGGTATCGGTACACATATCTCAGTACCGGTACGCAAAACATAGAATGGAGTACCGATACTCGTATTACGGTATCAGTACGCAAAACACGGGAAACGTTCTTAGGGCTTTTAAAATCAGAATTTTCCCCCCAAAACCCATTCTTTCATCCCTAACTGTCAATCCTCACAAAATTCTCTCAAATTCTCTTGTTTTTCACTCGAAATTTACACAAATCTTTGAAGTTTCTTGCACTTCTTCAACGACCCATCAATATTTCATCGAGATTGTGCACTTTCATCAACTCTCTCATCTATTCCAACAACTTTAAGGTATTTTTCGTTCTATTTTTTTTAAATTTTGTGTTCTCATATGGAACTTAGATTTATGTTTTATTTGAGAATAGTATATGTATAGAATTTATTGAATTTATCTAAGTTTTATCTATTTTGCTTTACATTAAAATATATATATATATATATATATATATATATATATATATATTATACGTATTTTTCTAAAGTAATTTGTTGGATATATTGGATTGAGATATTGATTAGTGCATACATTGTGGTTTGTTTAAAATTTTTTGCAGGGTGCATATATTGAATTGAGATATCGAATTTATCTTAATGGCCCCTAAAACTAAACGCCCTAGATCCGGTCCCTCAACCCAAAATTCCAATCCTTTAAACTTTTCCTCAATCTGTAACTCCTGTTTTAATGAACCGGGTCGTCATGGTCAATTATAACATTTTCGGTTATATGAAAATTTTCCCATTAGAAGAGAAACAGTCGTTGATTATGAGTTTATGAAAGTTAAAGTTTCCTTATCTTGAAAATCTTAGGGAATGGAAATTTTTACCCTTTCTTCGCTTACTCAAGGTTGTCTATAAAACTCTAGTTAGAGTATTTTATTCTAATGCTAGGGCTATTCTTAGCCAAGATGAAAAAGAGGTCGTTGCTATCGAGTCATATGTTATGGGTACAGTCATTAGGCTAGACTCATCTATTATTGCTAATCATCTAGGATTAGATGATATCGGGGAAGATGATGAAACCAAGCACATTCCTTTTGCTCATGCCCCGAACTCTTCTGCATCCGTCCTGAATGCAGATGATAGATTCTTCCATCTATTAGTCACTTGGTTCTTTCATCCTTCTGGGGGAAGGGGCCTACTATTCGGGGGTAGATACCTTTTGGTTACATTCCTTCCAAAATAACATTCGTCTTAACGTCGCTCAAATTATTTTTGCTGAAATTGTTTATCTTGTCCAAAACTGTCATAAACCTCAAGTTAAATCCTTCACCTACGGTTGTGTCTTAAGCCACATTTTTGCAAAAGAAAACATAAGCACCTCTTGTGATATTGCTTGCCCCCTTATCGATCCCATTAATGAAAAATCTCTTTGAAAAAGCAGATTTCAGTATATTGATGGTGAATAGATTCGACTACAACCCGGTCTGCCTAATCAAGGAAACGTGGCAGCTCCACCTCCAGTTCCTGCTCCGATTGCGCCTCCACCTCCACCGACCTTTGGTGATGACATGCGCTCCTACTTTGATGGCAAGTTCGATGAAATGCAGTCTTACAATGATGGGAAATTTATTGAGATGCAATCTATGTTTACATCTCATATGGATGATCACTTCACTTCTCTTGGTGCGTGTGTGACGAGCATCGAGACCGACTTGGCCTCATTTCACTATGAGTGGAAGACGCACACTTTTGGAGACATCGCAGCGGAGGAGGATGAGGACGAGGACGAGGATGATGGGGATATCCCATAGTTCTTTTGTTCTATCATCTCATTTTGCATGCATCCTAGACTACATATGTGGATTTAATGTTTAGACTGTTTCTCTTCGGATTGTTTTTATTGTTTCCTATTTGCTTTGAATTTTATGTTTGGATTTTTGATACTTTGGCTTGAATTTGATATATATTATGCTTTAGTTTGTAGCTTTAAATTGTTACTTTGGCTTGGCACTCTGGCTTTCAATTTGTTTATCTTCTCCTATTGCGCATATTGCTTTTGATCTAACAAAAAGGGGGAGAAATAACTGGGTTCAAATATTTTGTAAAATTTACTTTAAGGTTTTGTTATATCAAAAAGGGGGAGATTGTAGAACTCATACTGATTTTGATATAAAAAATGGTTTTTAACTCGTAATGATTTTGATATAACAAATGTTTCTAAATATAAAATTCTTTTAAAGTAAATTTTAAATAACCTATATGAATTACTCACTACGCATTCGAACAAATGTCTTCAACTTAACCAAACATTTGATGAACTTTAAAAATGCATTCGATGAATTTTTCTAAGTTAAAATGGCCTTAAAAGTCCTTGCGTACCGATACGGTACTATGAGTACCGGTACGCGCTTGTTTTCAAATTACATCGAATGTAAACCAAGTATCGGTACGGCACCAGACGTACCGATACGCGTACTTAATTTTAAAACATTGAATGTAAACCAAGTACCGGTACGGCACCAGGCGTACCGATACACGTACTTAATTTTAAAACATCGAATGTGACATCAGTACCAGTACGACAACAAGTGTATCGATACGCGGCTTTGATTTTATTAAGACATCGAATGCAAAATGAGTACTGGTACAGCTATACGCGTACCGATACTCCTTGAGGCAAAAACTAATTTTTCAAATGCGTACTGGTATAGAAATATTCGTACTGATACCTTATAGCCTCAAAATTTTCCAGTGAGCAATTTGAGTATTGATACGTCTTTGGCGTACCAGTACCTCTTTTCGAGTACCAGTACACCTTGCTCTGTAATAGTTATTTCTATATCTGGTAGGTACCGTTACTCAGATTCGCTTACCGATACCTGGAGTTGGCAGACATCATTTATTGCGGGAAAACTTGCTCTTCAATGGCTATATTCAATTCTCTAACCACTCAAATGGCTAGAATTCAATGAAAGGGTATAAATACAAGCCTCAAGTGCAGTTACAACAACAATTGAACATACATTGATCAACATCCAAACATTCAAGCAAAATCCAATTCCTTGAGCTCTTAAAGTCAAATTCTTGTACCCAACTTGTATACTTCATTGTAATCATTTATTCCAAGTTTGGGGTTGAGTGTTCTTGTATTTTGGGCAAAAATTTACCTTGTAAGGACATTATTCATTTGCCATTCTTCTTTCTTGTAAAAGAGTGTTCTTGATCAAGCTTTGGGTAGAAAGCTTTGATCCATTGTAACGGTTGCCTCCTTAGCCTAGAAAAGGGGAAGAATTTCTTAGTGAAATTGGTTGAAAATCCTTAGTAGGAAGCTAAGGTAGTGGACATAGAGCTTGATAGAAGCTTGAACCACTATAAATCATTGTTTATCTTTTTACATTAGCTTCCAAATTTTTTAAATTGCCAATTCACCCCCCTCTTGGCCACTCTCATTGTTGATTGATCATCCTAACATATACATGCATATTGATTTTAGTAAAATTGAATTTTTGGGTCCCTTGCAGCCAAATCTGTCATATTTGATCAAGGGGTATCGATACAGGGTATCACGTATCGATACGGGAGTCAGGAGCAGCATTTTGGTATAAGTAAACCTGTACTGGTATAGATAAGGGATCGATACAGATAAAAACCATAATGGTATGCGGTTTTGATACGCACTATAGCGTATCAATACGTGTGGCTGCTAGAGCCTTTAATAAGTCATTAAAAAGGGGTTTTCCAAATTTAAATCAAACTCTTTTTTCCTAAAAACCCTAGGTCAAAAACACCTTATTTAAACCCTTCAAATCCCTTATTTTCTCCCACAAATCATCAAAATATTTTGGGGCTTTTTGGTTTTAACATCAAACCCAAGTTAGCATCATCAAGCTTAGTGCACATCATCCTTCATTCGTCCATTCATCCATAACTCAAGGTATAAACTCTATTTTTCTTAAATTTCGATTTCTCACATATTTATATATTGTTTTTGTTTAAAATTTATATTTTTAGTATGTATATAACTTTGTTTTCAAAAATTTTATAAAATCTTTTCAAAACTAAAATTTTTTTGTTCGAATATAAAATTATACTCATATATTTTTCTTTACTGCTTTTAAATTTTATTTTCACCAACATTTTTCTTTATACTTGTATATGATTTTAAACTATACAATATAGGCTTTTACACTACCTTGATCATTGAATTGATTTATTGGATTGAATATTGATGTTTATGCATACATTATTTTTGTGGTTTAAATTTTGTTTTTCAAGATTTTATCATGGGTCCTAAGAAAAGATTAAGAAATGAGATCGCATCTAGCTCTACCAATCTTAATCTTACCGAACCCAATCCCAAAAACAATGGTACAAGACCAAACCTTAACCAAATTTACCGTTAATATTTTAATGAACCAAGAAATCCAAATGCTTTGGATCGTTTTAAACTTTTTCAAAACTTCAAAATCCGTCGAGAACATATTGTTTCCATACCTTTTATGACTTCCGATGAATTTAATTTCGTTATCTTGGCTTAATGAGGGAATGAAAGTTTATGCCTTTTTTAAGTATACCCTATGTTCTTTACAAAAACCTTATCCTTATTTTTTACTCTAATGCTCGGTGTATTTATAACAAAGAGAAAACTGAGGTTCTAGCACTCAAGTCTTACCTTATGGGGAAAACTTTCCGTCTTGATTCTAAAATTATAGCCAAACTTTTTGGGATAGATGATAAGGGTATAATGATGACAATGTTTTTCCTCAAATTTATGGTGGCTCCTTTACCGTACTTGATGCTCATGAGCGTTTCCTTCACTTCCTCATCACTTGGTTGTTTTGACCATCCAGTGGTAAGTGGTTTACTATTTGCCAAGTTGATGCTTTTTGGCTCCATTATTTCTGTGAGGGTATATGTCCAAACCTAGCCCAAATTATATTTGCTGAATTAGTGTACCTTGTCCAAAACTTCTACACCTCCCTTGTCACCTCTTTCACCTATGGCACCGCCTTGAGCTATATGTTCCACAAGCTTGATATTGATTGCTCTTATGATCTTGTTTCGCCTCTCACCGACCCTATTGATGATCACTCTCTCTGACGTGCACAGTTCATCATTTACAATAGAGAATGGATTCGTATTGCGGATCTCCCTCATGTGCACAACCCGATCCCATAGAGAATGTTTCGGTGGCTCTAGTTGATCTAGTGGCTCCAGTTGCTCAACCTTCCCTAGATGCTCTCATGGCCTATCTTGATGGAAAGTTTGCCACTTTGGATGCGAGGTTGGATTCTAGCTTTGCTTCTTTGGATACTCGCTTCACTTCTTTAGAAGCAAGAGTTACCTCTATGGAAAATCGTCAAGCTTCAATGGACATGACCCTTACCGCGTTTCATGGAGAATGGTTGGTCATGCTCTTGGTGATAATGGCATGTGTGATGATGATGAAGATGAGGATGATGAAGATGAAGATGCACCTTAGGCTTTTACATATCATATCATATTATATTAGGACTTAAGTTTTATGCACCTATGTTATTTGTTTTGAATTCCTATGTCATTATGTTATTTGCTTCGGTTATGTTTTTATGCTTTAAGTTGGATTTATTATGTTGCTTTGAACAATGCTTTGAATTTATAATATCTCTGCTGTTTATTTATGCTTAGAGTTCTTTATTACTTTACATCATGTCTTTATCTTTACCCATTGACTTTGATCTAACAAAAAGGGGAGAAGAATGAAATTAATTTTTTTAAAAAGTTTTTTCAAAAATACTATCTTTTAGCCTTAAATAAAGGGGGAGTAATTTCAAAAAACTTTAAAATTTATTTTGGTTTTGTTATATCAAAAAGGGGAGATTGTAAAACTAATATTTGATTCTGATATAACAAGAAAATTCAAGGACCAATTTGTAAAATTGGATAAATTTTTAAGTACTTATAAAGACTCACAAATTGACAAGTATTCGAACTTAAAATTAGTTCTTAGTCAAACTCACAAAAGACACACATTTAAAAGCTTTGAAAATGGCAACAGTAATGCCTACTTGTTTTACCAAGGTAGGGATGGCAAATATTGGCTCAATTGGTTTTGCCGAGGAGGTGTTGGCATCAGACTGAGATATAGAATTATTTGTGGTTGCTTTTCCTTTCTCAACTTCTTTTGTTTCTTCTGCTGGCACTGATTTATTCTCTTGGCAAACAATTGGATCATTTCCATGCGTTTAAATCTTGACTTCTTTGCCACTTGGGAGAGTATCAGCTTTGCATTGTTCTCTCCCTTTTTGTCGAGCATCCTTTATATCACTTGGCAGAGTCCCTAGAGGTCTGGCATTAAGTGCGTTGGCAATATGTCCTATATGAACTTCCAAGTTCCTCATGGATGTGACTAGACTTTGGACATTCGCATCGTTACGCTCCATATAATCCTTTAGGGTGTTCTCATCAGAAGATCTTTGCACTGGAGATAGATTATTTTGTGCTCTCTGTGGCATCACATTCTGGTTGAAACATGGTGGTGCATTGGTGCTCTGATGATGGGCATTAATTCGGTTACCTTCTTGGTTCGACCATGAAAAGTGCATTATAAGTATTATAGTGTGGGTTAATATTACGATTGTAATTGCCAACAAAATATACCGATTCTGAGATTGATGGGCATTCTTCCACATTATGATCATCTCCGTAAATAGTGCAAAATGGTTCTAATGCCTTTAATTTTTAGACTTTAGCAGACTTTTGCATTGCCGTCACTATATTAGTGAGGTTGGCAATTTGAACATTGATAGATGAAAGTGACTCAAGTTCCAACTTTCCAGCTACTCTCGGATTGGCTCCCAATCTAGTGGTAGGGTATTGAAGATCATTGGTGTCAGTTCTTTCAAGGATGGCATACGCATCATTATAATTTTTATCCATCAATGAACCATTTGTCGAGGCGTCTACAATGGTCCTGGCATAAGCATTGACTTTGGTGTAAAAAATCTCCATCTGGATCTAAGTAGGGAATCCATGCATGGGACATCTTCTCAAAAGCTCCTTAAATCTCTCCCAAGTATCGTAGAAAGTTTCATCATCAGCTTGCCTGGAAGTAGTGATTTCAATCTGCAACTTGGCATTAAGTTTAGGTGGCTGGAATCTCAGAAGGAACTTCTAGCATAATTTTTCCCACGATGTAACTGAACCTGGTGGTAAGGAATTTAGCCACATTTTTGCCCTATCCCGCAAGGAAAATGAAAAGAACTTCAGCCTTACTGTCTCTTTAGTCGCTGTCATGGGTCTTCATTAGGTGATCTATCAAATTGAACTACATTCATTAGCAATTGAATCATTATTGTTTTAAGCTCAAAATTGGCCATATTTGCCTCTGGACTAATCAGTCCTAGCATCAAATCATCTATGGTGGGTGCTAGGTGTTCTTTGATAGATCGTTCTTTAGGTATTTGAGTAGCAATAGCATGAAAAAGCGGTATAATTGTTGGTGTTGTCGATTTCTCCTGGTTATTGGCATCATTTAGGATACTTCCTAACTCACCATTCCCGTTATGAGCCTTTACTCGACATTCTCTTATTAACCTGTACATATACCAAATGAAGTAAAATAAACAAAAAAATAAAAAAACAAGTAAAAATCAAAACAATTAATCTCGTTGCAATCCCTGACAAAAGTGCAAAAAACTTGTCGACAGAATATCACATGGCAAAAGATTGAGGATTCAGTGTAAGTATACAAGTAAATAATGCCACGAATATGTCTTTTACGTACAAGTATTACACGGCCAACAAGTAATATAGTAGTGAGTTGAGTATCGTCTCCAAAGGGATTGTCCAGGAATTAATTGCCACAATTAATACTTGTGAACTGGAAAATAAAAGATGATGGCAATAGATTGAGGATGAAAATAGATTGAGGTAATGAATAAAGTAAGAGAACTAAAAGTAAAATAAACTGGAATAAAGTGAAGATTACGACGATGAAATGATAACAGTCTGGAAAACAATAGGTGCAAGAATGATAAGAAAGATTTGGCAAATGATGTCTAGATTTCACACTAGCTACACCAGCTACTAATAATGTCATGCCTTGGATTTATTGCTGAGTAGATTTTAAGAATAGTATTACCTCTGACGATGGCAATACCCTAAGTTAACCACGGGAAAACCCCTATATGTCTACAGCAAAGATTTTTCATTAATTAACTTGATCAAGTTTCAATCTATACTCCTAAGGGGTAGATTCACTTCAGGTGTAAGATCATCTACTTGAACATTTTCTGTCAAAGTTTCTCTCCTTAGTACTGGCAACTGATCGTAGCCCCCTTAAGACTGTTAAGATATTAAGGTGCTATAAGCATACAATGCCAACTTTCGTATGGCAAAGAATTTAGGAAAATTAAGTACTAGCAGATAAAAAATAATGCCAAGGCATTTAAATTATTAAAAACTAAACATAAATCGAGCGTTCACCGCGAACATCCCCTAACCAATCAAGAGCTAGTTCATGGCTGGGGTAAATCACATCAAGTATAAGTTTTAAATCATTCTTTAACACGGGAAAGAAATACAAAGATCAACAAGGAACTAAGGCATGGAAGGAGGTCTTTCGATGCATATCTTCAATAGATTCAAGATGTCTCATGGAATATTTAAGTCATTTATCTTGTTATCTCTGATTCCTCTTTCTCTATTGTTGCAGACCGTTTCTCAAGTTCAAGCCTTCATATTCTTTAGCGCAACACCTATTTTTTTTCTCATCCCTCTTGGCTTATCGATCAAACTCTCTTTAAATAAAATGTGTGGAAACCCTAGATTGGGTTTGAATTTCAAAACTAGTTTTGCGATAGGATAAGAGCATTATCTCCTTATCCCCTCTTTGAATTTAAGTTGATCTGGTTCTAACTAGGGCTGACGTCATCAACCTTCAATCTTTTACCAACCAAGCTTGGCATTATTTTTCTGCCATCTTATCTGGTGCTATTTTTTGAAGTTTGATCCAATGTTATTTTCTCACAGTCTGATTTGGTCCTATTTTCTTAGGCTGTTATTGCCAAGGGTTCTTAGCAAAACTCTTCTTACAACTTATTGCCAAGGGAACTTGTCATTTCTCTTCTGGTCCAACTTTGCCAACTGCAACTCAGCAATTCTCTTATGTTTTTTTGGCTTCCAACTCTTGCGCTGCTTTGCCAAGCCTGCCCTGCTCCTAACCCGTATCAAATCCATCAAAACAACCCTTCACTTCGGCAAAAGAGTAACTCTTAACACCTTGATGTAAATGCATGATTTTACTAACTAAATGCACAAATATATACTCAAAGGCAAGCAAAAACATTGTAATATAGGCATTAAAATTATTACTTTTGAGGAGTTAACACACCCCCAAACTTAGCTTATTGCTTGTCCTCAAGTAATGCAACTACAATCTATAAAACAATAAATGTAGAAAAGTACCTCGGCAAAATTAGCCTGGTTTTCAACACCTGCTAGCAAGAAAAATATGATCCTAGGTCTGTCCTTAAGTATCCAGTGCAATAATGCCAACAGATCAACATATTCAAGCGCAACAATATAGCTCTAGTCTAAGGTCGTGAAGTGTGCATGAAATGCGGGCAATTTGCATCAAGTTTCCTTAACTCCCTTAGTCAACTTTACTACCCAAACTTAAAGTTATACATTTTTTCATTTATATTTGCCAATGGTTCTTTTTTGTTGGTATTAAATTAGGGTTTCATCATGTTACTATTTGGCATGTGACATAAGAGGGAGGAAACCACGAATACCTACGTTAATCCAGACTATATCACTAACTAACCTAGTACACTCATACCCTAAAGTTTTGTTGGCTTAAGAACTAAGAGGGAGAAAACCACGAAGCCCCAAGTTACTTATTGT
Organism: Hibiscus mutabilis; assembly: GCA_019671005.1. Classification (NCBI taxonomy): domain Eukaryota; kingdom Viridiplantae; phylum Streptophyta; class Magnoliopsida; order Malvales; family Malvaceae; genus Hibiscus; species Hibiscus mutabilis. The sequence continues at coordinate 28,094,491 of CM033746.1, forward strand.
CTCTAAGGCAGAGTAGTGTATAAAATTTTTAGCCTTTGGCAAAACATTGTTGCCTTATCTTTCACCTTTTACCCTGACATTGTTTTTGTTCTTTTTTTCTGAGTTCAGCTTCAAAAAACCTAAGTTTATTTTGGGAACTAGATGCATACTACGTGTTAAATGAGACTAAAGTTCCTTAAACTAGAGATCAATTGCCAAGAAATTTGGCATTACTAACCTGCTGGCATATGCTATTAATGATCTAATCTTTTCATCGGACAGATTATTCTAGTACAAATTTCACTAAACTAGCAAAGTGTTGGCAAAATTATCAGGTTAAAAGTATGTCGTGGCAAAAAAAATTAATGGTTTGGTATGCATGGTCATCCCTAATCTATATGGCAATAGAATGCGAACAGAATCATAAACATGAATGCATGGCATGGCAAAAGATGCGAGGCAACACACACACCTAAACCAAAGGTGTGCATTGTCCTCAATGCATGAATATATATATATATACACAAACAAATGAAATGCATGAAAGACAGAATATACTGCATGATAAAAAATGAAAAATATGAATGAAAGGAGTTAAGGGGATAAGAACTCCCATTTGGAATGACTTTGGTAATGGAGCGAGTCTTTCTTTTGATGAAGGATCCTCATTTTGGTGCTTCCTCCTCAGACTTAGCGTCCACATGCTAGGTTTCGGTCTTGGCAGAATCTTCATGGGCACGTGACATTTGGTACATTGGCATCAGATTGTTGAGCTCCGGTATAATCAGGCTGAGGGCTGGCTGATATTCTTTCTGGTGCATGCAGCTCAATTGGGAACTCCAGATATGGTGGTAAAGGATTGGTGGACATTGCTTCAATAGTTGTCTTTAGGGCATGATCTCTGTCCACAATATACTGCCAGAGTTCCAGGTTTTGCTCCTCAGCTTTTTGAAAGTTCTAGAAGAGGAGTTATTAGCATTGATAGATCTAGGAGAGTAATGCCACAACATTAGCTGGTAATTGAGTGGTCGATTCAACCTTGGGTGTCTTGGCAGCATAACTCGGCATGGTCTCTTGTCAAAATTTATTGTGCTAAGGAATCAAAGAAACCTTTCAAAACAAAAGAAGAAATAAAAAAACTAAAAATTTAAAACTAGATATCCTAAGTACTGAAAAGAAACTAACTCTCCTAAATTATTTACAATGACCATATTGGGTTGGCAAAAAGTTACTGAATTTCCGCAAGGTGAATGGTCTCCTTGGCATTAATCTGATTTCCTTCCTAGTAGTGCTTCAGTTTGTGGCCCTTGGTTGGTAGATGGTAGGCTATGGCAATTTGTTGCTTGAATAACCAACTTAGAAAACTGAAGAATTTCTTTCCTTTGAGTATGCCAAACTCTCTATTGCATAATGAAGGAGAATATTTTGCCATGGTGGCTTTGAACAACCACCTTAGAAAATTGAAGTATCTCTTTGTTGGAGGTCTCGAGAACCTTTGATCGAAGTCAGCACCCCAATAGTGCTTTGGATTTGATGCTCCTTTCTTCTTTGATGTCAAGGCATGTTTGAGGTGACTTGGCAAATCCTCGCACTCTTGTTCTATGGAATCTACTTTTATTCCATGGAAATTCAATGTCAGGTTCTCATCCAAAATAAATTTCATTAGCTAAACTCCATGGCATTCTTCAATTTCATCTACATGTTTAAAAGCTTTGGAAATATCAATAGTAATACCTACGAACAATTGGATCTTTTCTACGCGTTGAAATCTTGACTTCTTTGCCATTTGGGAGAGTATCAGCTTTGAATTGTTCTCTCCTTTTTTACCGAGCATCCTCTATATCACTTGGCAGAGTCCCTAGAGGTCTGACATTAAGTGCGTTGGTAATCTGTCCTATATGAACTTTCGTGTTCCTCATGGATGCGGCTAGACTCTGGACAGTCGCATCGTTATGCTCCATATAATCCTTTAGGGTGTTCTCATCGGAAGATCTTTGCACTAGAGTATATTATTTTGCGCTCTCTATGGCATCACATTCTAGTTGAAACATGGTGGTGCATTGGTGCTCTGATGTTGGGCATTAATTCGGTTACCTTCCTAGTTCAACCATGAAAAGTTCGGATGCTGCTTCCATCCTGCATTATAAGTATTAGAGTGTGGGTTAATATTACGATTATAATTGCCAACAAAATATACTGATTATGGGTTTGTTGGGAATTCTTCTACATTATGATCATCTTCACAAATAATGCAAAATGGTTCCAATGCCTTTACTTTTAGACTTCAGCAGGCTTTTGTATTGCCGTCACTATATTAGTGAGGTTGGCAATTTGAACATTGATAGATGAAAGTGCCTCAAGTTCCAACTTTCCTATATCTACTCAAGAATGAAGAGAGTCCTCTACACCTGATCATACTGTAGAGGATAAAGTACATGATGGCAAGACGGGTAATGTTCCTCCTGTTATTACTCTGTTTCTGCATGTTCTACAATCTAAGTTGTCGCCACAATGCCTAATGTCGGCGCAACCTACAGATAATCCTTCTCCACCTTTTCCTCAAAAATTTAAGAACACTAAGTCTGATAATTAATTTCAATTCTTTCATGATACTTTGCAACAACTTACAATGCAAATCCCTTTAATTGATGCTCTTACACAGATTTTGAATTATGCAAAATTCATTAAGGAAATCCTATCCAAGAAACTTTAACGTGTATAAAAGACTAATCAACTGATAAATTATATATCATAGATTATGTATAAAAGAAACTTTAACGTGTAATATATAATTTTTTAAAAATATATATAATTTTATTACTAGGTGAAAAATCCGTTTTTTAAGTATCACCTTGTGTAATTAAACGTATTTATTATGAACACCACCCACTTGTACACGTATAACTTTAGGTCACAACTTTATAAAACAAAGGTGTGTGCTGTTTGTCGTTTAAATAGTAGACAACAAAATATATGGGGAATTAAAAAGATATTAAGTTGTGATAATTAGAATATACCCTTTTTTTTCCTTTTCTTTTATTTGGACTTGTAAAAAGACTCGATACCTTTACACTTTAAACCTCCTTTGCTTTTATTTTTTTTTCTAACACCTACGCTCTAATTTAAAACTTTTTTATTGCTTTTATTATCATAATTTTTATTTAAAAATTTAGGGTAATTTTTTGAATAGTCTACAAGTTATTATAAAGTAGTATGATATTTGAGATATTAATACAGATTAATCAACTGATAAATTATATATCATAGATTATGTATAAAAGAAACTTTAACGTGTAATATATAAATTTTTTTGAAATATATATAATTTTATTACTAGGTGAAAAATCCGTTTTTTAAGTATCACCTTGTGTAATTAAATGTATTTATTATGAACACCACCCGCACTTGTACATGTGTAACTTTAGGTCACAACTTTATAAAACAAAGGTGTGTACTGTTTGTCGTTGAAATAGTAGATAACAAAATATATAGGGAATTAAAAAGATATTAAGTTGTGATAATTAGAATATACCTTTTTTTTTTCTTTTCTTTTATTTGGACTTGTAAAAAGACTCAATAACTTTACACTTTAAACCTCCTTTGCTTTTATTTTTTTTATTCTAACACCTAAGCTCTAATTTAAAACTTTTTTATTGCTTTTATTATCATAATTTTTATTTAAAAATTTGTGGTTATTTTTTAAATAGTCTAAAGGTGATTAAAAGGTAGTATATGTTTATAGATATTCTTAGCCATCTTATAATGGGCATACACTATGTAGACGAAGCGATTTGAACTCATATCTCCTAGGATGAACATCATCAGCTTTTTCACTAGGACACTTGTTGGGTTCAGGGTTTTTTTTTTAATTTGAAAGTAAATATCAATTAGGTAATTAGTTGTCTTAAACCCATCTTTCCCTACATTAATCATCATGTATATATTTTAGGTCTCAAAGCATGATCAAGATTTACTATTTTACTTGAGAGCTTTCTTTAATAAAAAGAAGACTTCTTTTGCCAACCAAAGACCCAATCAAAGCCACTCTTTTTACCCTATCAAAAAGTTTTACTTTTAATGAAACATATCCTTTAAAGTTTTAGTTTACTTAGAAGAAAATGAATTTTTACTCAAATATAATTTTACGTTTTTTTTCAAAATATGATACTTTTCATTTTAATTCCTGAAATATTGCATTTATTACAGAATCCGACTACAAACAGTATTTTCGCAAAAAAAAAACCCTTAAAATTGCCTAAGTCGATTCTCTTGAACTAGTCTTTAGGTTTTTTTTTTAATTTATTGTTCAAAGTCGGATTCTGTTGAATCTGACTTCTAAGGTACTGTAGCAAATGCAATATTTCGAGAATTAAATGGAAAGTACCATATTTTGAAAAAAAACACCTAAAACAATATTTATGGAATTCCTCAAGATGAAAAGGTAAAATTAAAGTGGAAGTATGAATAACTATTTAACATAAACAAAATTTATATACAACATATAGGAAATTATTACAAAATAAAAGTATAAAACCCTTTTCAATATTTTTTTCCTCGGCAAAAAATTATATATATTATTTGATATTTTTATAATATAATAACTAGATTAGAATTTAACTATTTATTTTATTACTTAAATTAAATTTTTTTTTTACGTTTAAATCAATCAAGTTATATAAACATACAAGCTAAAACTTAATACCTGGAAATAAGTGTTGATAAAAATTTAAATTTTAACATCATGAATAAAATAAATTAAATTAAAAAAATTATTTTATAATAAATTTTTATAATATTTAATTTAATAAATCAATCACTAAATTAAATACGAATGATTAAAAAAAAAACTACGGGGAGCTTAGTACAAATGGTAAGAGTTCTAAACGACAACCGTACCCATTCACACCCACAAGACCTGGAATGTCGACAATCAGACCAAGACATCTGACATTAACTCCTATACTTCCTTAAAAGTTCCTACTTTTATTACATATCCCCCTCACTTTGGTCTCCACAGCAACAGTTTCCTATTTCCTTTTTTCTCTTCTGGGTCTCTTATATTTTCATTTTTCAACAAACAGAAGGAAAACCATATTCTAAAGAGACATGATCATGCCTGGGACCAAAAAATGTCCCCTTTTTTAACTTAGGAGAGTGGTGTTCGGTGAGAGTGATAGGCGCACTAGCAGACATATGGGCCCCATATCATCACTTCCTCCACCATCTTCCCTAACCTATCTTCCTCCTCCTATTTCCCCCGAAGGAAAGGCCTTGTTTTCTTTCATTTCCCTCGGTTGAAACTAGTTAATATTCTGTTTAATTTCTTCCCTTGTAACGAGTCTTGAACTTTGGGTTTCTCTCTTTGTTTGGTGATGGAAGGTGGGTTAGTTTTACTCGGTGGTGGCAACGGCGGTGGTGGTTCTTCTGGTGTTTTGACAACTGAGTCAGCAGTGTTGTCTAAAGTGGAGGTTGTTTCTGAGGCGTGTTCATATCCAGCTGAGAGTGAGTTAGAGTTAGGCCTGGGGCTAAGCCTTGGCGGCGGCGGTTCGACCGGGAAGTCCAAGGTTGCTAATTGTTCATGGGGTGAGTGTGGCAGAATCTTGACTGCAAAGGACTTCCCTTCAGTTGTTTCTCAAAGAACCAACAATGGCGGTTCTTCTTCTGTTGCTGTTTCTGGGACCAAGAGAGCTGCTGAGTCTGTCTCCAATGACAGTGGTTCCCATTCTGGTGTCAGGTAACACTTGTTTTCTAAAAAAAAAAACTCTTTGTAGTAATAAAATTATTCATTTCAATGCTTGTTATTTGAAGCAGTCAAGTTGTGGGGTGGCCACCCATAAGAGCTTATAGGATGAACAGCTTGGTGAACAAAGCAAAGGCACAAAGAGGTGATGAATTAGATCGTGGAATTGGTGAAAAAGATAAACCCAAAGATGCTTTGAAAAGGAAACTTGATTACAATGGTAAACAAACCAGTTCAGCAACTGTTAATGAGAAGGGCTATCTTGGGTTTGTTAAGGTGAATATGGATGGGATTCCAATAGGAAGGAAAGTTGATTTGAATGCTCATTCTTCCTATGAGAGCTTGGCTCAAGCACTTGAAGATATGTTCCTCAGATCTGCTAACTCTGTTGGTAATTCCTCTTTAGTTGTGTTATAGTGTTCTTCTCTGCTTTGTATGCAGATTGCAGATGTTAATGTGATTAAACCTTGTTTTATTGGTGCAGAGAAGAAACCATTAACAATGGCTTCTAAGCTTTTGGATGGATCATCTGAATTTGTTTTGACTTATGAAGACAAAGAGGGAGACTGGATGCTTGTAGGGGATGTCCCATGGAGGTATGAATGAATAATTGTACCAAAAAAAGAACCGGAAGTAGTTCGATTTTATTTCCGATTCCCATGCTTATGATGCTTATGGTATGCTTTGGTTTCTTGTCATGTTTCAGGATGTTTGTCGGATCGGTTCGAAGGCTTCGAATCATGAGGACCTCTGAGGCTAATGGATTTGGTTTGTATAAGAAAAGCATAGCAAACAATTCTTGATTTCGTTTTCAGTTTCCTTCTTCTTCGGTTTCTAAATCCTGTTTTCCATTTGTTGCAGCCCCAAGATTCAATGAAAGCAACGATAGGCAAAGAAGCAAGCCCATTTAGGCACATCATCGCCATTAGCCATTTACAAATTCCATAAGAAAACTACAAAAAAGGAGAAAAAAACTCCACAGGTTGTTGAACACAGAAGCTAAAGCAAATTAGTGAAGTTGATGAGTTGAATATCGATAGTCGCCGAGATTGGTTTCTCACCGCTCGTTAGAGTCGTCGTTTACGGATCATTACATTATTCTCACTGCTGTTTTTTGTGTTGTTGGTTTTGTTTTGTTAGGTGATATTCAATCTAGGTTTTTCACTCTTACACAGCGCCATAATCATATATACAATCCAGCAACCTTGGACTGAATGCTGTTTTGTCATACTGTACATATGGGACTATCTTGAAATATAGAATGTTTTGGAGTTTCGCTGCTATAAATTGCAGCTCAAGTTTTTAAACTTTTGTGATAATAGAAAGAAATGTTTTGTGTGATTCTGATTTAAAAGTGCTTATATTCTCTTGGTTGGCCATGTTTTTCTTTAAATTTCAAGTTCTTGAATCCAGTTTCAGGCTCGAATATACATCGTCGGCTATTAGACACAGAAGTGTCACTGAAGAAGCACAAGAGCAAAACTTGGTGGATAGAACAATGCATTGTTGCTTTTGTCTTCAGAAGCAATAAACACTGATTTATTACTAGAAAACCGAAAGGGATGTTGTGGTTCAGAAAAGAGAAGAACATTAAAAAACTTTGCAGATATATGAAATTTTTTTAATATAATACGCGGACTGAAATTTTATTAAAAATTAAAACAGAGAAACATATTGTAACAAACAGAAACAAAATGCAATATATTTAAATTTAAAAAATTAAAAAAGCGAAACATTATACCAGCGAAACATGTTCAATGGACTATGAAATAATTATAAAGATAAAAACTAGAGAAATAAAAACAAAGAACAAGACTTCGTCTCTATCCACCTACACGCCACAGGATTGAAGTAAGAGTGGTGAGCAAAACTAACAATTTTAGAGGCTGCTTCGTAAAACAGATCTGACTGCATCGGCGAACAAACAACAGAAAGGGATTAAACAACTGAAGACCACCGATAATCCGCAAATCAGAACCGAGCGTTGTGAAAAACATATTCATAAACTCGGATCTACTACAACGGTAAACGATAATGTGTCATAAGACAAAAAAAATTGTCACAAGGTAGGGAAAAACGTACTACAAGACAAATAAAAAATTAAAACAACCGCAATATATGTAATCACCGAAATCCATCCGGCGCTCCTATTATTCGGTTTGAAAATTTATTTTGATGTATTTAATTTTGAAAAATTCTCGCCCAGTTTTTGAAATTAAAAATGAGGAGTCACCACCGATCATTTAAAAATAGTAGACCGGACACCGATAAAACCAGAGATAAAAATATTTAGGTCCTGGAGTCGGTTACGGATGGGGAAGGATGATCACCCCCATACCGCCCAAAAATTGGTACCTAGTCGAATATTTAAAGTCTTAGCATTGGACATTTCGAATTCGAATAAAATTTAAAAATATAATTGTTAAATTCATGAAAATATTAAGAGAACCCGGGACATGATTTTCAAAGTTTTTTTGAAAATATTCGAAGAAATCACATCCCTTTATACATATATAATAATATAATTAATACAAAACTATATCACATCCCTTTATACCCGAGACATGATTTTCAAAGTTTTTTTAATCATATAAAAAATAATTTACAAAAAATCGGATATTAAAGTACAAAATATAATATATTAAAATATGGGTTTCGAATATTTTAAAAATATAAATTTTAAAATAAAAATAAAATACTATCATATAATATATATATTATACTTAATAATATATATATGACTGTAATATAATATGAACATAATATATATATTTATATAATACATATATAATAATATAATTAATACAAAACTATATTACATGATAAATATATATAATCTAGAATACAATACATAATATCAAAAAATATTACATACCAAAAAATCATGCATAAAAAAATAGAAATTAAATCAAATATTAAATCTAATATAAACTAAACACGCTAAAAATTTAAAATGCATACGAATAAACAAGTGATATATTATTAAATTAAAATAAAATACAAAGATAAGATTCAAACTTTTACCCCATAGAAGTTCGAACTCGAACAGTCCCCTAACACGATCTACCATGATCCCTCCAAAAATTAACTGGATCGAACAACTCGAAGAATAAAAATTCCCCGAAGAGAGCACTGCTCTCGAACCGGGGCCGGGGTACTAGGGGGCGCTGCCCCCATAATTTCCCCCAGCCCTTATGGTCGGCTCTTTCATTGCCTCCAAAATGGCAGCCCCCTTTTTATAAGGAAAGTGGGGGGGGAGATGGGGCGATGTGGCTCTTTGTGAGCCACACATTTATTTATTTTACAATTTTGTATTATTATATATATATTACATTTTTTACAATTTTTTTCCTTTTTACACCCATTTTTATTTTACCTAATAAAATACTATAATATTACACAACCCTGACAAAAATGAGTGATTACATCTGCCCCTCTTTGCTTATTGTTGTGAAACGACAATGAAGCAAAGACCAAAAGATCACTATTTTTGTCCGGTCCGGCCGAGCTTCTTCATTCTTCATATAGCTCCTCTTCGGCTTCAGTTGATCTGCTCGGCCGCCGTGGGAGGCAAAATCTTTAAAATAGGGGTTGTCTGTTGAGGAGATAAAATGAGTTCAGTTTGCCACTTTTTTCTTCAGCGCCGGTCTTCTATCTTCAGTCTTCGCTCTTCGAGGATGTTGAGTTCTTCAATCAATCTGCTCCTCTGCTTCCTAGGTTGTGTAGCGATATCCCTTTTCTACGCTAAAAAACGGGGTTTCAAAGTGTTTGGAGGTCTTTTGGGTATTTAAAAATATCTTCCGTGGGGTTTTAGAAAAACCGTATTTTATTTTAAAAAAATGGAGTCGCCACCGGCCACTAAGGTAGGCCGGACACCATAAAACTAGAGGTTTTAAAAATGTTGGGTTCGGGAGTCGGTTACAGGTGGGGAAGGATTAGCACCCCACACCGCCCAAAATTGGTACTTTAATAATTACCGCTTTATTAATATTAGACTTTCCAGATTAAAGTGACGATTTAATTAACATTTAATTACACGTGCGAGTAAATTTTAAAAGCCCCGTTCTCCGAGAGTAAACGCCCAACCACCATCACTAAGCCTAATACTGGCCCCGTTTACGCTTGGGTAAATGAGCACCACATTGACAAAATATATATTCGTTATGCATACTAACATGGCAAATAAATTAAATACAATGTGATGAAAATTAAAAACCTAAATGAATAAATACTAACATAATAAAACACTAATCTAACATAAATAAAATACTAATCTGAAACATACATACATAAATAAATACAAATCTAACGTAAATTAAATATTAATCTAAAACATAAATAAATATTAATCTAACACATAAATAAAAACTAATCTAACATAAATAAAATATTAATCTAAAACATTCATAAATAAAAATAAATACTAATCTAAAACATAAATAAACATACAAACTAAAACTAAGAATACCATTTTAAATTAACTAATACTTCATTAAATCATAAAATTTACAACACAAATAAAAAGGGAAGAAAATATACCTAACTAGGAGCTCGAATGATGAACCCCGACTGAACCCCACCGAGATCTACCACGACCTCTCCAAAAAATTAACTAGATCGGATCCAAAATAGGACCCCGATCGAACCGACTAGGACCGAGGGCACTTCCCCGGTCCTTGGCTAGCCGGGAGCCGATGCCACCTTATTTGGCCTTGCCATTGCCGATTTCCACCCTTCAATTAGCCTCCCCATGCCTTTATTTATAGGCAAAGGGGGGTGGTTGTGGGGTTGACGTGGAGCCCCCATATCCATGCATTACTTTATTATTTTTTCAATTTGTATTTTTTATTTGCTGCTGCTTTTTTATTTTTAAATTATTATTACAATAATACTAATAATACTAAAACTTAGACAAAAATGAGTGATTACAGTTGCCCCTCTTTGCTTGTTCTTGTGAAACGAGAACAAAGCAAAGATAAAAAACACTCATTTTTTGTCTTATTTCCTTATCCTTCACTTCAGAATCACAGGTTCTTCTGGAACTTTCTGTTCTTCTTCAGCCAACTCTTCAAACTTCGATCTTCAAAACGGAGGATCCGTTGGGGAAGACAAAATCTTCAAATCAGAAGTTCGAGGCTGCAAGTTCTTCCTATATAAAACTATTCTCTTTTCTTTTGACGTGCTTCTTGGAAAAAACAAATTCTCTTCGATAAAGTATTTGGGCTACAAGTCCTTCCTATATAGAACTCTTCGCCTTCAACATGGGCATTCCGTTCTTGGGTGACGCAAGTGTCAATGATATCACTACTTCTTTATCCGATACCTTGGAATCACGTGTTCTTTTAGAATTTTTCGCTCTTCCTTGACTGAATTCTTCGGGTTTCCTTTTTGTGGTCTCAAAATCACGAGCTATTCTGGAACTCTTCGCTCTTCTTCGGCCACCTCTTTAACCCGTATGCACTTAAATATTAGTCTTGAGAAAATATCCTTACGAAAGGATTATATTAAGAAATTTGTTTAAAATAAATCATACTTATGGAAGGATTAAAATAAAAATAAAAAATAAAACTGAACTTTAAGAGAAATATCCTTATGAAAGGATAAAATTAGAGATTTAAGAAAATCATCCTTATGGAAGGATAAAATTGAGAAATTTAGTTTTAAGAAAAACATCCTTATGAAAATATTGGATTAAGAAATCTACTTTTAAGCAAAACATCCTTAAGAAAGGATTAAATTAAGAAATTGGTTTTAAGAAAAATATCCTGATGAAAGGATAAAATTGAGAAAGTTAGTTTAAAAAAAAACATCCTTATGAAAGGAACAGATTAAGAAATCTAAGTTTTAAGAAAAAACATCCTTATAAAAGGATAAAATTAAGAAATTCAATTTTAAGGAAAACATCCTTAGGAAATGATCAAATTAAGAAATCTAAGTTTTAAGAAAAACATCCTTATGAAAGGATCAAATTGAGAAAATTTAGTTTTAAGAAAAACATCCTTATGAAATGATTAGATTAAGAAATCTAAGTTTTAAGAAAAACATCATTATGAAAGGATAAAATTGAGAGATTGATTTTAAGAAAAATATCTTTTAAAATGATGTCCCGTTCTATCCGTCTTGACATCAAACGAAATCCATCAAAGGTGATGGCTCGAGAATTCAAAATCTTGATTTGAAATCTTGAGATAATCTCTATTTTTTCTTCTTTTTCTTTTTCTTTTTCATTTTCTTTCTCTCTTTTTTTTCTTTTTTCTTTCTTCTTCTCTCTTTTCTTTCTTCTTTTTCTTTTTTCTTTCTTTTCTTTTTTGTTTTTTCTGACACTCGAGTGCGTGTCTTCTTAACAGGTGCAAAGGTGCACGAAGTCCTATGATAAAAATGATGCGTGAGCATATTTTACGATGCAAAGGTGCAAAATTTTCTTTTTCTTCTTTTTTCTTTTTATATTCTTCTTCTTTCTTTTCTTCGGGGTAGGTAGGTTTCATCTTGTGACTACAACCATTCCTCATTCTTATGCCCCGATAAAATTTGCCTTTAAAACTTTGTTGTCCCTTCTCTGTTTGAACCTTCCAGCCAAGTGACCTCGGTCGATATCAACTCTTCGCTTAAGAAAAATCCTTTGACTTTTTTATTAGTCAAATCCTCTCATCTCTGTGTCATTTCTGGTCTCTTCTAATTTGAACTCCCATATGCATGAGATCTTTGCTATTTTATGGGCAATGATGCCCCACTCGCCTTGGATTCTTGTGAGCAAAATATCTTCATTTTCACGGAAAATGATGCCCCACTCAATCTTGATCCAACTCATCGTCATTTTTTCATTTTTTTCTTTTTTTGACCCTACATGCGGAGTCTTCATCTATCTTATCATTAGGGAAGGCAAAATGCCCCCACGCCCTGAACTCATCTTTAATCTTCTTGCAGCACCTCGGCGAGAACTAACTCTTGGTCCCTATAATAAAAAGGTTAGTATTTTGCAAATAAACTGAGAAACTTAGGGAGAAAATGCCAAACATCTTTAAAAATTGATGTTTAGACGAAATGGTAAGGAGGAAAATACCAAACATTTTCAAAAAATGAATGTTTGGAGTAAACGATAATTATTAAACAAATTGAAATTCGAAAATTGTCAAACATTTTTGGAAAACTAATGTTTGGAATAAATAATAAAGATTAAAAGAATTGACAAAAAATGTCAATTAATGTTCGATCCCAAAATAACAAATGCACTAAAAAGTTTGTCTATTTAGAAAATCTTGCCTATTTTGGCGATATAAGCATATGTATGGTCTCCCCTAGTCTATTTAGGCTTTTGAGAGGAACGTTTCCCATACCTAATTTCTAACCCATTTAAGGTGGCTCTCTTAATCTCACTAACTCACCATGCCCCTCATCCTCTTTTCATTTGGGTGTCGATCAGGCACTATAGGTTTGACGTTCCCTGAAGAAAGGTTAACCCTTATAGGTGGGATGTAATCTGAAGACAAACTTATCAAACTTAGATATCCACATATGATCTGAATGGCCTTTGTAGGCTTATAATGTAGGCTATGGTTCATGGTTATGAAAGAAAGAATATATAGGCCCAAATGAGTGTTTAAGGGTGATGAAACCAAGGATCATTTCTTATGATTAAAATATCTTCTATGCGTTTGTTGATCAGAATGTGCTCAAATAAAAAACTTATTTGATTTATTTCTTGGATAGCTCTAGACTGCCCATTTCTGGGTTTTCACCCTAGAGTTTATTTCTTGCTTTGTAGCTTTGGAATCTGTATCTTGCATCTTGAATGAATGTTGATGCGTTTCTTATTCACATGTAATCAAATCTTCTATTGTTATCGTTTATTGCACTTTCTAATGGTGCTTTTAATCTTCATTGTTTCAAACGTCTTGTTGGCACACTTTCAATTTGGTTTAGCCAGTCCTTTTGAGCAAAAATTTCTTTTATTGGCTTATTCTGATATTTCTCTTGGTCTTCGTGTTTAGGACATTAATTCTCATTTCTTGCGCTTATTCATGGAGCGCCATCTTTGTAATGCGGTTAAAACTGGGCGATTTGAGAAAAATCCTCTTCTTTCTATGCCCCAGTGTGGGTGTGATCCTTGGTTTGGGTTCAAATGAAAAGAAACGAACAGGCTCAAAGGGGGACAACAAATGGATATTTTCTATTATTTGTGAAGGGTATTGAAGGAATGCCATTCATGATCCCATACATGGATATCAAAATAGTCTTTAGAGGGTAGAAGTTTAGGGTCAACAGTCGATTCAAGGATCTTAAATAACATGTGCCTGAGAAGAAAATTTCCTAAAATGGGAACTGCCCATTATCTACACACTTATTTTGTTCCTCTATCGGCCTAAATGGACTAGCAGATACTTGTATTCGCAATGACCTAATAATAAAAAATTGTATGTACATGTGTATGCTTTTTAAAAAATATGTGTATATGCGTATGAAAAAAAAACTATCCCATAACAATGAACAAAGAATGCAAATATGCTTTCTGAATAAATGAAAATTTTATTATGACAAGAATAACTTTATTCTGGAAATATATGACTTAGCTTATAGATTTCTTTTGCATTTTTCCCAAATGCACAGGGATCAACGGTTTTGAGTTGCCTTTACCGGCAACCGTTTGTTTCGGGCTATTTGTACCATTCCCCTGGGTACAATCAGTTTATACCAATTATGACATTGGATTTTTCCAAAGGATCTATTTTCCTTTGACCATTCGAAAATAGATTTTTGGTGAAAATTTATTTTACAGCCTTGTTTATAGATTTCTTTTGCATTTTTCCCAAATGCACAGGGATCAACAGTTTTGTGTTACCTTTACCGGTAGTCGTTTGCTATGGGCTAGTTGTACTATTCCCCTGAGTACAATCAGTTTGTACCAATTATGAAATTGGATTTTTCCAAAGGATTTATTTTCCTTTGACCATTCTTAAAAATGGATTTTCGATGGATACTTGAATTGTCCATTGTCTTAAACTTTATCGTGTTTAACCATGTTATGCCAACATTTATGTCGGACTTGTTAAACTCTATTGAACTCTTTCCAGTTTTGTGAGCATGAAAACTCACGATCAACTTTAAAAAAATCTCTTTCTTCTTTCATCCTTAAGAAATGACAGAATTAAGGAATTCTCCTATTTTCAGATTTTTTTTTAAAAGATAGAATTAAGAAAAAACTTCTTAAGAACTATGAAAACGTTCTTAAGACTGGTAGGATTAAAATATCTTTAAGAAATTTTTGAGAGAAAAAAACGATCCTTGAGAAAGGACAGGATTGAAAAAATTTATTTTTGAGAAAATCAATTAAGAAATTCTTCTGCTCCTTTTTTTTGAGAAAAAGAAAAATCTGAAGAGAGGAAAAAAATTGAGAAATCCATTTTTAACAATATCCTTATGAAAAGATTTAATTGAGAAATATTTCCTTTTAAAAATGTCCTTATAAAATGACTAAATTAAAGGCTCATATTAAAAGATGTCCTTGTGAAAGGATCGAAAAAGAAACTCTTATTATTATTTTTGAAATAATGTCCTTATGAAAGGACTGAACAAGTGTATTTGTGAAATGATTGAAAAAACTTTGCTAAAAATATTTATTCTCGTGGGAGGATGAAAAAAAACTCAAAAAATGTCATTGTGAAGGGACTGGATCTAAGAACTTGTTAAAACAAATTGAAATGTTCATTTTTTAATCGCCCTTATAAAAGGGCTGGATTTAGAAATTTGGTTGAAATAATATAAAAGTTCATTCTTAAAAAAGTGTCATTAAAAGGATTTACCTTTTCTTAAAAATAAATTGTGAAAGAATTTTTTGGTATGTGATTTTATGCAAATGAGATGATGCACGTGCTTCTGAGGTGATGCAATGTACGAAATGTAAAAATCATAACAATAATCAACAAATGCAAGAATGAATGCAAATAAAGGCGTTGATTCCGCTAGTAATCACCCTCTCGAACGACTTTTATAGGAATTAAAGGGTCCAAATTCTGGAGCCAGAAAAGAAGGCTTCTACAGATATGCCCCCTACATGTTTTTGGGTCGCACTCAAGGAAATGAAAGTATCGGTTAAAATTGCTAGTACTGGGTTCGTCTTCCGCTTCATGCATTCAAACAGATCCAAGATGGCTACGTCGATGTTTCCAAGAACCCTCGGGAAAATGATCAAACCCTATATCCCTAAAGAGAACATGTCCATCTTCATCGCCTCATCCGGGTGTGTGGGTATGATGTCTCGGATATACTCCCATGAACAGGCTAGGCTTTGTCCTCGACTCTGAATCAGGCCGGTGACCCAATCGTCACTCATCCCAGCAAAGATTTTGTGCTTCAATGGATAGTTCTAGTTCCTTGGCGGCTTCGTATAGATCCAATCTTTTGAACATTTTTCTTGTTGAGCAAGGCTATGTACTATTCTACCGTGGGCATCATGTCTTGGCCGTTGAAGTTAAAGCAGTAAAAAACGGGATTCCAAAGCTGGAAAATGCTCGGAGTAAAGGTTGATTGACTCAAACATACATTAGCTAGGCTATGTCGCTATAACTGTCAAAAAACAGGTCCTGTAGTCTTCGGTCCCATCTTTCCTAAATCTCTTTAAGCTCCCACAGATTATTCTGTTGTAGGCTCTCGTGTGTATACTTTGGCACTACGCGCTTTCTCGGCAAACTGTTACCTTGGACTTGTTGATTAACCTTTGACCAATGTCGCCCGACTAGGTTGATGTCATCCTCCTTAAGATACCTTTTTTCCATGATGGAAGATTTTCTGATCGGGCAAACCACTTGAATCAACACCTTTATGTAATGTGGATGCAATGACAATGCAACAAAAGTATGTGTAAAATAAAAATAAAAATAAAATAAAACACAAAAAGAAATGAGTTAGTACCGAATAAAAATAATAAATACATACATAAAGGGCAAATTAAACACGATAAACAAACAAAACAACCCTATTTACACCCCGTCTAAAACACCTAGGTTATCCGCATGGCTCTAAAGGGGTGGATTTTCAAATTCTCTACATGTAGTGTTGGTTCTAGGAGGTACCCGAATTGTCCTTGTTGTCCTCTACTAAGAGTAGCAAGGCCCCCGATCATCACCATTATAGGCTCCTTTCAACCGAGTTCAATTCAGGGGGACCCATTCGCTTATGCCCCTACGAAGGAACAATATCCTCACGAAAGCATAAGGTACTCGAGCCCCGAAGGTACTTGCTAGGCCCATACGGAGGAACGATATCCTCATGAAAGCATTAGCGTTCCCCCCCACTTAAAAATACTGGTTAATATGCCAAATTTTAAATGCGTTAAAATAAATGCGCAATTATAACTGAATGTTACTTTAATAGTCACTTTAATCCAAAACTTCCGATATTAGTAAAGCGGTAGTTATTTAAAAAAGCTTGACTCTCATTTGTTTTTGAAAAAAACAGAAATTATCCCCAGCGGAGTCGCCATCTGTAGCGATATCCCTTTTCTACGCTAAAAAACGGGGTTTTAAAGTGTTTAAAATATCTTCTGTGGGGTTTTAGAAAAACCGTGTTTTATTTTAAAAAAATGGAGTCGCCACCGGCCACTAAGGTAGGCCAGACATCATAAAACCAGAGATTTTAAAAATGTTGGGTTCGGGAGTCGGTTTCGGATGGGGAAGGATTAGCACCCCCACGCCGCCCAAAATTGGTACTTTAATAATTACCGCTTTATTACTATTAGACTTTCCGGATTAAAGTGACGATTTAATTAACATTTAATTACATTTGTGAGTAAATTTTAAAAGCCCCATTATTCGAGAGTAAACGCCCAACCACCATCACTACGCCTGATACTGGCCCCGTTTACGCTTGGATAAAAGGGCACCGCATTGACAAAATATATATCCGTTGTGCATACTAACATGGCAAATAAATTAAATACAATGCGATAAAAATTGAAAACCTAAATGAATAAATACTAACATAATAAAATACTAATCTGACATAAATAAAATACTAATTTGAAACATACATACGTAAATATTAATCTAACAAATAAATAAAAACAAATCTAACGTAAATTAAATATTAATCTAAAACATAAATAAATATTAATCTAACACATAAATAAAAACCAATCTAACATAAATAAAATATTAATCTAAAATATATAGAAATATAAATAAATACTAATCTAATACATAAATAAACATACAAACTAAAAATAAGAATACGATTTTAAATTAACTAATACTTCATTAAATAATAAAAATTACAACACAAATAAAAGGGAAGAAAATATACCTAACTAGGAGCTCGAATAACGAACCGCGACTGAACCCCATCGAGATCTTCCATGACCTCTCTAAAAAAATTAACTAGATCGGATCCAAAATAGGACCCCGATCTAACCGACTAGGACCGAGGGCACTGCCCCGGTCCTTGGCTAGTTGGGAGCCGATGTCCCCTTATTTGGCCTTACCATTGCCGATTCCCACCCTTCAATTGGCCTGCCCATGCCTTTATTTATAGGCAAAGGGGGGTGGTTGTGGGGTTGACGTGGAGCCCCCACATCCATGCATTAATTTATTATTTTTTTTCAATTTTGCATTTTTTATTTGTTGCTTCTTTTTCTTATTTTTAAATTATTATTATACTAATACTAATAATACTAAAACTCGGACAAAAATGAGTGATTACAGGTTGAGACTTACCAAAGTATAATGATGTTCGGTCGAAAACAAATTCCTTCTTGCCTGCCATTTTCTATTTTTTCTTCCTTCTTTCTTTTTTTTCTTTTTTTTCTCTTTTTTTTAGCTTCATCTTATATTGAATGGGTGACCCACTCCATTAGAAGTTCAAAGAGATAGGGTCGGGTGATCTGCTCCATTGGAAGGAGTAAAGATCTGAGGTTGTAGTTTTTCTTCTATTGGATGGGTGTCCTACTTTATTGGTAGTTCAAGGAGATAGGGTCGGGTGATCTGCTCCATTGGAAGGAGTAAATATCTGAGGTTGTAGTTCCTCTTCTATTTGATGGGTGACCTGCTCCGTTGGTAGTTCAAGGAGATAGGGTCGAGTGATCTGCTCCATTGGAAGGAGTAAAGATCTAAGGTTGTAGTTCCTTTTCTATTGGATGGGTGGCCTGCTCTGTTGGTAGTTCAAGGAGATAAGGTCTGAGGTTGTAGTTTCTCTGCTCCACAGACTTGTGTTGGTACTCATTTCGCTGCCACTCCAGGAAGATGAGACTAACGTATTTTTGTTTTGAATGTCTAAGGCCTCCTTATGGGTTCGTGCCTTAGAAATGTTTGAAAAATATCATTTCAAGATGCCCATTTGGGTTTTCACCTTGATTTTCATTTTTCTTTTCTTTTCTCTTTTTTCTCTTTGTTTATTTTTTGGGTTTTTTCTTTTTTTTTTCTTTTTTGTCCCTTTTTTCATATTTTCTTCAAACAAAATATTTATTGATTACATCTTAAATTTGCTCCGCTGCAGCTCTAGGGAGATAAACTAGGTTAGGTCCATTATGCTGCCTCTTCAGGGATATGAACTCTTCTTGGTTCTCATTCCGCTGCCACTCCAGGGATATGAGATAAATATGATGAAGTTTTGTTCCAATGCTCCTTCAGGGAAACAAGCTCTATGTCGGGTCTATTTTGCTACCTTTTTAGGGAGATGAATTCGTTTTGGTTCTCATTCTGCTGCCACTCCAGGGATATGAGACAAATATGATGAAGTTTTGTTTCACTGGTCCTTCAGGGAAACAAGCTCTATATCGGGTCCATTCCATTACCTCTCCAAGGATATGGACTCGTCTTGGTTCTCATTCCGCTGCCACTTCAAGGAGATGAGACAAATGTGATGAAGTTTTGTTCCACTGCTCCTTCAGGGAAACAAGCTTTATACCGGGTCCATTCTACTACCTCTTCAGGGATATGAACTCGACTTGGTTCTCATTCCACTACCACTTCAGGGAGATGAGACAAATATGATGATGTTTTGTTCCACTGCTCCTTTAGGGAAACAAGCTCTATACTGGGTCCATTCCACTGCCTCTTCAGGGATATGAACTCATCCCGGCTCTCATCCGCTGCCACTTCAGGGAGATGAGACAAATATGATGAAGTTTTGTTCCACAGCTCCTTCAGAAAAACAAGCTTTATACCGGGTCCATTCCACTACCTCTTTAGGGTATGAACTCGTCCTGGTTCTCATTCCGCGGCCACTTTAGGGAGATGAGACAAATGTGATGAAGTTTTGAATGTCTTAGGCCTCCTTTTGGGTTCGTACCTAAGATATTTTGAAAAAAAACTCTCATTTCAAGGCTTCTGTTCGGGTTTTCACCTTGTTATTTTTTATCATTTTTTCTTTTCTTCTATTTTTCTTCTTTTTATCATTTTTCCTTTTTTGATTTTGATTTTTTTCCTTTTTCTTTTTTGTTGTTCTTTCTTTTTTCCTTTTTTTCTTTTTTCTGCCCCACCTTTTTGTGACACAGATACTTGGAACTTGTCATAAATAATCTGCTCCACTCGCTCCTGTAAAGGATGCTGGAACTTGCTGACAGTGATCTGCTCCTTCGTCTCAATGATGCCATATCACTTTTGCCCCATTCCTTTCTATCAAGGATGCTGGAACTCATTGAAAATTTCACTTTTTTATCTCTGACTGCCTAAGGCTTCCTTTTTAGTTCATGCCTTGGATATTTCCAAAAAAATCTTTTTAAGGAACTTTTTCAAGTCTTCGCCTTGGTTTTATTTTCTTCTTCTCATTGAAGGATCAATGTTCTTGTGGTTCAGCTTCCTTTCTTGATTGGGGATTTGCCGTATCTGATTCATTCATGTTTTATATATGGCCGAGTATATACACTTGTTGATAATGCACCCTATTTTATGGTGTATTTATGCAATTAATGCTTGATACTGAAATGAATGACATGCAATGCAGTTAACCATATCTTGACTTTAAAAGGAATGCCCCGTGACTCTAGCTAGTCATATCAGGCCTCTTAACATTATTCTCTTTATGCCCTAAGTCTGATAAGGTCAATCTTGTCAAACGATGCCCTAACCTCTCTCAGGTTTGACTGTCTCTTTTGGAAATCACCTCTTCGGGCGAGGGTCCACTTTGAGTGTTTTCTTTTCCTGAATCATGAGTTCTGTGAGGCTCACTCTTCTAATCATGTGTTTTTTGTGGACAACAATGCCCCACTAATGTTCCTATTCTTCGACCCAACATGCCGAGCTTGCCTCATTTTAGACATTTAAGGTGAGAAAATTTTAAATGCAAAAACTTGTGAAAATGAGTTTTTTGTATGCCAAAACTTTGTGCAAAGTTTAGAAGAAATAATTAAAATTTCTAAAAAAGTGAAATTTTAAAAATCAAAATTGAGCACTCAAATATCAAGTGCAAAAAGTACTTTTTCTTCAAATTCACAATGAGCAACCCGAATGAAGCATATGTTTAGAAGATAGCAAGGGTTGCAGTGACATAAGCACACGTGGAGTCCTTTCTAGGCTATTAGGCTTCTGAGAGGATCATTTTTCATACCTAATTTCTACCCCATTTAAGTGGCTCTCCTTGATCTCACTAACTCACCATGCCCCATCCTTCCCTCATTTGGTGTCGATCAGGCACTTGAAGTTTGACGTTGCTTGAAGAAAGGTTAACCCTTTTAGGTGGAATATAATCTGAAGGCTAAACTCAAACGTCCATATATGATCAGAATGGTCTTTATAGGCTTGTAATGTAGGCTATGGCTTATGGGTATGAAAAAAATGATATACAAGCCCAAACAAGAGTTTAAGGGTAATGAAACCAAGGATCAATTCTTCTTGGCAAACTCTCACTTCTGCACTTGCAATTTGGATGTACTTTGATAAAATGCTCTTTTTCTTTCATTATTTAGATCGCTATAGAGTGCCCATTTTTTGGGTTTTCACCCTAGAGTTCATCTCCTTCCATTGTAGCTCTAGGACATGTAGCCTTTAATCGATTTGTGTCTTAGTTCAGCATCAATTCGCCAAAGTTGGTATAAGCGTCCAATTAAAACCTCATTCTTGTATTGCTGGATTTGGGTATGCCCATATAGAGTAACCTTTTTCTCTCTTTTTTTCATTCCTTGGATCGCTTTAGACTGCCTATTTTTGGGTTTTCACCCTAGAGTTCATTTCCTTCCATGTTTAGGAAAATGCAGATGTAAACTATTCTGCAATCCCGACAAGACATCGATTTTTGCTTCTTCTTGAGAGTAGCCAATCCTTTAAGGCTCTTGCTTTTCCTTTGTCGAAGTATTTTCTCCCTTGATTGTTTCAGCCTTCCTGTTGGCAATTTTGAACTTGATTTGGTCAGCTTCTTTGAGCATAAACTTTTCTTTAATTGGCCTCTTCTAATGTTTCTCTAGCCCTTGCATTGAATGTATCTGATCACACTTCTTGTTCTGATTGTAGTGTTATCTGTGTATCATACTCAAGATCGGGTGGCTTTTATTTGCACACAAAAATTTCGCCTTCTTTGCCCCAGTGTGAGGGTGATCCTTGGTTTGGGTTATATAAAAAAAGAAACTATCAAGCTCAAAGGGGGACACAAATGGATATTTTCTTATTTGTTAAAGGAATTGAAGGAATGCCATCCGTCTTCTCATTTACGGACATGTAAGTAGTCTTCAGGGGGTAGAAGTTTAGGGTCAACACTCGATTCAAGGACCTTAAACAACAAATGCCTGAGAGGGGAATTCATTCAATGGGATCTGCCCATTTCCAGAACACTCGTTTTGTTCCTTCTATCTGCCTAGGTAGAACAGAAAATGTTCACGTTTGTTGTATCCTTGCAACATTTACTTTCTCTTGGACATAGGCTGTGGAACTTGATCATTGAATTTGAATAAAAGATACTCTTGCAATTGAAATTCAAGGACCTGATAAAAAGTGATATCTACATATGTTTGGGAAAACAAAAAATCAACTCATATCAATAAACGAAATGTTTAATGAATCAAAGAATATGAATTGTTTGTCAAATGGAATGTAAAATAAGTTCTGTAGTGATCCTTTTTCGAGTAAAAAAAAATGAGGTTTTAAGGTGTTTGGGTATTTAAAAATGACGTCTTCCATTGGGGTTTTAGAAAAAAACGTATTACTTTAAAAATGGAGTCACCACCGGCCACTAAGGTAGGCCGGGCACCATAAAAACCAGAGATTTTTAAAAATGTTGGGTTCGGGAGTCGATTACGGATGGGGAAGGATTAGCACCCGCACACCGCCCAAAATTGGTACTTTAATAATTAAAGCTTTAATATTAAACTTTCTGGATTAAAGTGACGATTAAATCAAAATTTGGTTATAAGCGCAAGTAGATTTTAAAGGCCCTGTTATTCGAGAGTAAACCGAAAGACCACCATCACTACGCTTGATACTGGCCACGTTTACGCTCGAATAAAAGGGCACCGCATTGACAAAAATATATTCGAAATGCAACCTAAAATATGACAAACATAAATAAATATAATGCGATAAAAATATAAATAAATACTAACATAATAAAATACTATACATATTTTTACAAATATATCTAAAATTATATACATAATAAAAAAGAGTTATTATACGTAAAAAATATGTAACCTAAATATAAACACTTATATAAACACATATCTTATATATATATGTCAACATATAATTTATACAATATAAATCACTTTTTATAATAATATATTATCTGTACATAATAATAATAATAATAATAATAATAATAAAATATGTGAATCTATTAAAAAGTATGAACTAGTGATTAAAATGCATGATGCGATAATTTACATGGCATAAATGACAAATATTAGGGACTAAAATAAAATAAATATAAAACATAAGCTGGAATATAAATAAAAAAAATAAAGGTGCTGAAAATAAAAGACGGGTTACAAAATTGAAATGAAATAGAAAATAAAAGCTGAAATAAACATAAAAACGGAAGAAAAAGAAATACGAATGACCATAAATGGAATTAACCCTTTGATAAGAGTTGAAGCGGGGAGAAAGAATATGGACATAAGTGGTAATTATACCATCAACCCAAAATACGGATCCTCCCACGGGTTCGGGTCAACGCGCGGGTCGTGACCTCTAAACGACGTCGTTTTATATGTAGGCTTAAAATAAGGATTAGGCTTCTTTATTTGTTAAAAAACAAAACAAATATGAAATAAAATAAAATAAACCCCAATCTATTTACTCCTCTTCTCCCAGCACTCTCAACCCACTTCTGTTCTCACCCGTAGTGGCGGCGCGATAGCGGCCACGCTTTCCGATCCCGACGAATCGATCACCGGCACGGTGGCCTCACGGCGGCGGAGCAACGAACGGCACCAGCAGGTAAGCTTCAAGTTTCTCTATTTTGTTTGTTTAGAGATTTAAACTAAAAAAAGAAAATTTTATTTTTAAACTGGAAAATCCTTTTTGTTTTGAATATGATTTTCGATTTTAAAGAAATTATAAGAGAAGAGAGTTCGAAACTTTTAATCTGAAAATTTTTGATTTTGATTTCTGAATTTTTTTTTTACAAATTTTTTTTCGAACAAAGCCCACTTTTTACAGAGTTTTTTTTTCGATCCCCCCTTTTTACAACTCTGATTTCATTCGGATTTTATATCCGAATTTACACCATAAGATATTAACTACTCCCCTTATTTTATATTTGATGTAGGTATAGCAGTCAAATTTTGTGGGAAGCGGCATGGGCATGTCAGATCGGGGTGATTCGATTAGGGTTTAGGGTTGATGACAGATTAGGTTTTTATTTTATTTTAGGGTTTTTAGATTTGGTTTAAGTTTTGATTTGGGGTTTGTGATTTAGGGTTTTAGGTTGTTCATGGTTATGGTTTTGAGGTTAGTCGCAGGAAATGGTGAACGGCGGCGGCGGCTGCGACTGCGGCTGAGGAGGTGGCGGCTACGGTTAATGATATTAGGGTTAGGTTTTTGGTTATTTGGTTTTTTAGTGTTTTTGGTTGGGTCGGGTCAAAATTTGGGTTTGGATACTGTAACGGGTTTTCGGGTTTGGGTCAAAACGGGTTATTAAAGCTGCCTCTCTTTGCTCATTGTTGTGTAACAACAATAGAGCAAAGACTAAAAATGACCCGTTTTGTCCGGTTCGGCTGAGCTTCTTCCCTGTTGACGTATATCTTCTTTCTTCAGTAGATCTTTCTGTTTGACGCAGGTCCTCTTTCTTGTCTTGGTTGATCCACCTTGTCACTTTTTTGGGGAAGCAAAATTGTTCAAAATGGGGGGTTGTCTGTTGGGGAATCAAAATGAGTCCAACTCGTTGCATTATTGATGATGAGCTAATACCTAAAGAAAATTTGACCTTGCTTCAAACCGACGAAGAGGCAGGGTCTACAAAAACTCGATCCAGCTGCAACACTGACGAAGAGGTAGGACCGATGGATGAAAATTCCAAAGTCTGATCCAGCTACAACTTTGACGAATAGGCAGTATCAGAAAATTGAAAACTTCTTCTCTCTTTTCTTTTTTTGTTTTCTCTTTTTTCTTTTTTTTCCTCTTTTTTTGCTTTCTTTTTTTGTTTTTTTAGATGTAACTTGAAAGTTAGTAAATTTTAACCAAGCTACAACACCGACGAAGAGGCAAGGTCTAAAGTTAGTAATGCGGATCCAGCTACGACACCAACGAAGAGGCAAGATCAAGAGTTAGTGAATATGGTCTAGCTACAGCACCGACGAAGAGGCAAGACTGAAAGTTAGTAAATTAGGTTCAGCTACAACACCGACAAAGAGGCAGGACCAAAAGTTAGGTTTGACCAAGCTACAACACCGACAAAGAGGCAATGTCTGAAGATTTGATCCAGCTATAACTCTGACGAAGAGGCAGGATCGGAGGGTTGGTTTCTTTGCGATCAAGCTACGACTCTGACAAAGAGGCATGATCAGAATTTGGAAAATTTGGTTCAGCTACAACACTGACGAAGAGGCAGAACCGGAAGTTTATGAAGTTGGATCTATCCACACCATAAACGTAGGGATAAGATCAAATTTTAGCACTTGGATCCTACTACGCCATCAACAGAGAAGCATGATTCGAATGAAAGCAACTTGAGCATAGCCACACCATCAACAGAGGGACATGATCAGATAAAACTTGAAAATTTTTTCTTTTCTTTTTTTTTGATATTTTTGTTTTTTTGTATATTTTCTAGCTAAAACATTAATAAAGGAAACTTGAAAGTCAGTAAATTTGGATCTAACCATACCATCAACGGAAGGGTAAGATAGAATAATAACATTTTGGACCCTACTACACCATCAACGGAGGAGTAAGATCGGATGATAGTAACTTGGACCCATCCACACCATCAATGGAGGGAAGAGAACAGATAACAAATTGTATTCCACTACACCATCAACGGATAAGCTGAACACTAACTGGAACCACACTACACCATCAACGGAGGAGCATGATTTGATTTCAGCAACTTAGAACCCCAGCCACACCATCAACGGAAGGACAGGATCAGATAATAATTTGAATTCTACTACACCATCAACGAAGAAGCAGAACACTAACTCGAACCACACTACACCATCAACGGAGGAGCATGATTTGAGTTCAGGAACTTAGACCGCAGCCACATTATCAATAGAGGGACAGGATCAGATAATTTGGATTCCACGACACCATCAATGGAGAAGCAGAACACCACTCGAACCACATTACACCATCAACGGAGGAGCATGATTTGATTTCGGCAACTTTGAACCTAGCTACACCATCAACGGAGGGATAGGATCGGATAATAATTTGAATTCTACTACACCATCAACGGAGAAGCAGAACATCAACTTGAACCCAACTACACCATCAACGGAGAAACAAGATTGAATAGTAGCAACTTGGACCCCAGCCACACCATCACGGAGGGACAAGATCAGATAATTTGGATTCTACGACGCCATCAACGGAAAAGCAGAAAACCAACTTGAACCACACCACACTATCAATGGAGGAGTATGATTTGATTTCGGCAACTTGGACCCCAGCCACACCATCAACGGAGAGACATGATCGGATAATTTGGCAACTTGAAACTAGCATTACCATCAACGGAAGGGCTAGATTGAATAATGGCAACTTGGATCTTTACTACACCATCAACGGAGGAGCAAGATCGGCTAATGATAGCGGCTTGGACTCATCTACACCATCAACGGTGAGACAAGATCGGATGATGAAAGTTGATAAATTTTCTCATTTTTTGATTTTTTGATTTTTTTCCTTATTTTTTCTTTCGAACTTTTTTTTTCAATTTTTTCATTTTTACCTACAACTATAAGAAAGACACAAGATCCGAAGAAGAAATTTGGTCTAATTGTACCATCAATGAAAAATGAGACCTTGACAAAAATTTGATCTGTTGCACCATCAACGGAGAAACGAGATCTTCAAAATTTGATCTGCTACACCATCAATGGTGAAGCGATATTTGGAAGAAAGGTTTGGATCTGTTGCACCATAAACGGAGAAGTGAGATCTTCAAACTATCTAAACTGCTGCACCATCAGCTGTAAAGCAAAATTTGGAAATGTTGGTCTATCACTAATGGCGAAGGCAAGATCCGAAAAAAGTTACTTCTGCTGCTCTACTGGCGGAGAGGTATGACCTGAAAATGGGAAAAACATTGATCAATAAATGTTCAAAAGTATTATTTCTGGTACTTTTATTTAGATATTTCAGCATTTTTTGTATGTTTGGCCTCCTCCAAGACTAAGGTTCACCATCATGTCATTGCCACCATGTTGAGGATGTTCAATCTCTTCCGGGGACCTATTTATATGTACAAACAAAAATGCATGAATGCATCTAATTTTATGCCTAAATGTATGTCTCTATCCTAAATGCATGGTGATTTTGGTGTATGCACTTAATCTAAATGTATGATGTATGCAAAAATGATTCAATGCAAGATGAATGCAACTAAGTGCATGAATGTAACATGATTTTCTTTTCTGGCCCTAAAAGGGATGCCCTTGACTTCTCACTGGTCCTGTCAGGATCTTGGTTTTTTCATGCGGTGGTGCCCCGACTTTGTCCTAGGTTCGATCATTTTTCTTTGAATCTTTCATCTGGGTGCATGCCCCAAAATTTGTTCATTCTCTGTCATTGTCTGAAACCGCTCTTATGGTGAATTTGAAACCTTGAGTGCAGATTCTGTTGCCCCTGAATTGGGTTCACAAATTTGCTATGTTGATTTACGGCAACTCATCTCTTTTGGATCAATACAGAACGGTGAGGATATGTAACTATCGAATGCTTGTTTCTGAACCTTGATAGAGAATTCCCCCAATATTGAAGCCTTGTCAGAAGCATGCTGTTTGCAACAGACGCTTTCGGATATGCCCCAAGATTAGGCTCTTGAGAAGTTCTTGTAAAGTGCTAGATCAACCAACTTTGTTGTGTCTAATGGGGTAACCCGGGGACCGACTTTAAAATTCTCAAAATGTATGCATGTAGATGCGAGATGCACGTCTTAGATGCGAAAGTACTGATTCAAAAATGGTTCTCGTGGCTCAACTTTCGAACTCACGGGCTTTATTTGAAACTTTGAATATTGCCTTGATATCTAGGGTACTAGATTTTCTCCCGATGATAGTTTTTTTTAAATTGAGAACCAGTCGTGAATCAGCATTTCATGCTGGTAAAATGCCAGAATGTTACGATATCCCACGGAGTGAATGCCAAAATGAACAGATTTAATGTGATCACAAAAATGGGTTAATTTGAAAATAATCAAATGAATAAATTAAATTAAATAAGGTGAAAATGAAAGATTTCTAATCGGGCAAACCACTTGAACCAACACCTTTATGTCATGCAATGCTAATGCAACAAAAATATGTGTAAAGTAAAATAAAACAAAAAAATAAATGAGTTAGTACCGAATAAACTCAATAAAAAATGAAGTAGATAAGGCAACAAGCAAAGCAATCCTATTTATCCCATCTAAAACACGTAGGTTATCCACATGGCTCTAAAAGGGTGGGTTTCTATATTCTCTACATGCAATTTTGGTGCTAAGAGGTAACCAAATTGTCTTTGTTATCCCCTACTAATAGTAGCAAGGCCTAGGTCATTACCCATTATAGGTTCCTTTCAACCGGGTTCAACTCAGGGGGACCCATTCGCTTATGCCCCTACGAAGGAACGATATCCTCACGAAAGCATAAGGTACTCGAGCCCTGAAGGTACTTGCTAGGCCCATATGGAGGAACGATATCCTCATGAAAGCATTAGCGTTTTCCCCCACTTAAAAGGACGGGTTTATATGCCAAATTTTAAACGCGTTAAAATAAACGCGCAATTATATCGATATTAGTAAAGCGATAATTATTTAAAAAGCTTGACTCTCATTTGTTTTTCAAAAACAAAAATGGTCTCCAGCGGAGTCACCATCTGTAGCGATCATTTTTCGAGTAAAAAATGAGGTTTTAAGGTGTTTGGGGTCTTTTGTGTATTTAAAAACGATGTCTTCCATTGGGGTTTTAGAAAAACCGTATTATTTTAAAAATGGATTTGCCACCGGCCACTAAGGTAAGCCAGGCACCATAAAAACCAGAGAATTTTAAAAATGTTAGGTTCGGGAGTCGGTTACGGATGGGGAAGGATTAGCACCCCCACACAGCCCAAAATTGGTACTTTATAATTACCGCTTTAATATTAAACTTTTCGGATTAAAGTGACGATTAAATCAAAATTTGGTTATAAGCACGAGTAGATTTTAAAGGCCCTGTTATTCGAGAGTAAACCAAAAGACCACCATCACTACGCTTGATACTGGCCACGTTTACGCTCAAACAAAAGGCCACCGCATTGACAAAAATATATTCAAAATGCAACCTAAAATATGACAAACACAAATAAATATAATGCGATAAAAATATAAATAAATACTAACATAATAAAATACTATACATATTTTTACAAATATATCTAAAATTATATACGTAATAAAAAAGAGTTATTATACGTAAAAATGTGTAACCTAAATATAAACATTTATATAAACACGTATCTTATATATATATATATGTCAACATATAATATATACAATATAAATCACTTTGTATAATAATATATTATATGTACATAATAATAATAACAATAATAATAATAATAATAATAATAATAATAAAATATGTGAACCTAATAAAAAAGCATGAACTAGTGATTAAAATGCATGATGTGATAATTTACATGGCATAAATGACAAATATTAGGCACTAAAATATAATAAATATAAAACATAAGCTGAAATGTAAATAAAAATAAATAAAGGTGTTGAAAATAAAAAATGGGTGGCCAAATTGAAATGAAATAGAAAATAAAAGCTTAAATAAACAAAAAAATGAAAGAAAAAGAAATACGAAGGATCATAAATGGAATTAACCCTTTGATAAGAGTTGAAGTGGGGAGAAAGAATATGGACCTATGTGGTAATTATACCATCGACCCAAAAATCCTTCCCTAGGTTCGGGTCAACGCATGGGTCGTGGCCTCTAAACGATGTCATTTTATATGTAGGCTTAAAACAAGGACTATGCTTCTGTATTTGTTAAAAAACAGAACAAACATGGAAAAAAATAAAATAAACCCCAATCTATTTACTCCCCTTCTCCCAACACTCTCAACTCACTTATATTCTCACCCGCGGTGGCGCGATAGCGGCCATGCTTTCCGCTCCCAAATAACCAGTCACCGGCACGGTGGCCTCACGGCGGCAGAGCAGCGTACGGCAGCAGGTAAGCTTCAAGTTTCTCTCTTTTGTTTGTTTTGAGATTTAAACTAAAAAAAAGAAAATTTTATTTTTAAACTGGAAAATCCTTTTTGTTTTGAATATGATTTTCGATTTCAAAGAAAATAGAAGAGAAGAGAGTTAGAAACTTTTAATCTGAATTTTTTTGATTTTGATTTCTGAAAAAAAACTACAACATTTTTTTCGAACAAAGCCCCCTTTTTCCAGAGTTTTTTTTTCGATCCGAAGAGCCCCCATTTCTCTGATTTCATTCGGATTTTATATCTGAATTTACACCATAAGATATTAACTACTCCCCTTATTTTATATTTGATGCAGATCTAGCAGCCAAATTTTGTGGGATGCGGCATGGGCATGTCAGATTGTGGGTGATTCGGTTAAGGTTTAGGGTAGATGGCAGATTAGGTTTTTATTTTATTTTAGGATTTCTAGATTTGGTTTAAGGTTTGATTCGGGGTTTGTGATTTAGGGTTTTGGGTTATTTGTGGTTATGGTTTTGGGGTTGGTCGCCAAAAATGGTGAACGGCGGCAGTTGTGGCAGAGGAGGTGGCAGCTAGGGTTAATGATATTAGGGTTAGGTTTTTGGATATTTGGTTTTTAGGGTTTTTGGTTAGGTCGTGTTAAAATTTGGGTTTGGATATTGTAACGAGTTTTTGAGTTTGGGTCAAAACGGGTTATTACAAGTTCATTTTATTAAAACGGGTAAACAATATTTTTGACAAAAGCTCCTCACTTTTTTTGAAGTAAACTAAACCACAAAGTGCGTGAAATATAAAGACTTCTCTCATTCTGAAGTTATAGCCATTCTATAAAAACTTGCCCCATTTTTCTTCCAATTTCTTTCTAGGGTAGACATTTTCTTTTACTCTCTACTTAGAAAGATCTAAGATGATGGGTTTAATTAGACCTAAGTCGGATGCCCTAGGGTAAATTACCAAAATTGGTTTATGCATGCAAATGCAATATATGTAATGAACATGTTATGTTGCTAAAAGTGCAAAATGCAATAAAGATGCAATGCTGAATGTAAGCATGAACGCAGAAAAGAGGTTGATTCTAGAGTGAACGTCTTAGAACGACTTTCATAAAAGATCATGTTACATCAGACATTAGAGTTACAGATAATGTCGGGCCCTAAAGACTAGCTTCTGTAACTTCTCTAGGAGCCTAACTAACTTCTCGCTTTGTTCTGGGAGCTCATTGTCTTGACTCAATTCAGTTGTCGCATCAGCCAAATTTGTCACCTGTCGGCCACTCTTCATGCTTCAGCAATAATGTCCTTCATGTGGCTGTCTTTTTCCTTTATCTTCTGTGAAGACTCTTGAAGCCGAAGTTTCCACTTCTCATTATTTTCTTTCCAGTCTTGCTTGAGACTGTCCACAAGATCTTTGTACCTCACTAGAAGGTCGTTACGCTCATCCATTTGCTTTTTTAGTCTTTGAACTTTAGCTTGACTATCATTTAATTCAGCAACGATGTCTCTGCGCAAATGTATGCACATGTTCATGGTCTCAATCTTGGCTTGGCTACTCCTCAAGTCATCCTTAAGGGCAAGGTATTGATTTTCCATTGCTTGCAGATTACAAGACAAGGTACTAGCTCGTTCCTCGTTGGCCTTAGAACTTTTTTTCCAAAATTCGACATCCCTTTTTAGGTCTTTAATTCCTTTCTTCCATTGATCGGAAGTGTCACCCAAACCAATATTTTTGAAAGTCAAACGAATCTCTTCATAGTGGTCTTGCAAGCTCTTCAGTTCATTTTTTAGACAATCCATTTCTTTCTTTGATCTACTAGCTTGAGCATCACGTTTCAAATAGCTCTTTTCATCTTCTTTAATTTTGTACTATTTTGGCTCCTTGACTACTAGGTGAGCGGTAGTTGAACCATATTGATTTTTTTTCTCGAATTTCCACATTTTACACTCTAAGAGGTTCTAAACTCGACGCTTGAAGGCGATACAGTTTTTAATTGAATGCCCCTTAATTCTAGCATGATATTCACAACGAGCTTTGGCGTTATACCATTTAGGGTACGAAGGTTGTAGAGGTGTAACGTGATATGGGACCACCAACCATGCCTCCAACAATTACGAATATAGCTCTCCATACGAGATGGGTATAGGATCGAAGAGACCATTGGTTCTTGGCTTTTGGATGCCGGTTGATGATGATTCAGAAAGCGGGACATTAGGACTTGAACTCTGTCCTGGGTACTAGATTATGAGTGTTGGAAATTGGCTCCCCTTCGTATACTCTGGTGCACTAGTATTGGTTAGGCTTTTTTTAGGGGATTCCTTCTTCAAAACTCAATAGCCCTTCTTCGACGAGGCTTATGACTTTGTTCCTTGGAGCTCTACAATTTTTGGTACTATGACCCGTACCTTCCACATGATAATTGCATCTAGCTTTGTTGTCATACCCTTTAGGAAAATGGGGCTCTTTTGGCTTAGATTGGACTGGAGTCACAAGACCCTTCTTGACCAGTATCGGGAGCAAATATGTGTATGCCATTGGGATTTGAAATGCCTTCTTTTTATCCTTATGTTCTCTGGCTTTTCTTTGGCTCACCTCCGCTTTCTTTGAACATGAGGCCTTTACATCTTTATGTGTCCCATTAATGTCGATCACAATGGTGCACCGACCATTGGGCTTACCAGACTCATTTTGTTCAGATATAGGGTCTTGATTGGTGGCTATCTTGATTTGTCTTTTATTCAGTTCGTCCTTCTCTCTTTGTACATCAGACTTTTCACTATATCAGTCATCATGCTCATCATTTCGGCCATCTATCTTTTCAACTTTTGCACCTCACTAATCTCAGCATTAGTGTAGACATAATCTGGTACGTCTAATGTATGAATCTCGAAATAAAGACTTCTCATTTCTTCTGGCATCTCTTTAAGGTACTACCCTATATTTGTGGTCTTGTCTATCTGATCACTTGACCCTTTCATTATGAAAGCCTCCTTAATTGGCAGATCACTCAAGAATCAACACATTTTTATGTTATGCACATGCAATGGAAAAAAGATAAAAACATTGAAAACAAAAAATAGGACAGTACACGTGTAATAAAGATGAAAACAAGAATAAGTATGTACATACTGAATAGTAAATTTGTACAACCTACCCAATCATGATTTTCTATCCGACATAATAAACAGAGTCCTCCCGACATGATTTCTACCCGACATGCTTTTATTTGCAAAAAGAAATATCCTACCCGGCATGGTATCTATCCAGTACAAAATAAAAAATCCTACCCGACACGATTTCTGCCCGGCGTAATATTATTTACAGAAAGAAAGATCCTACCCGACATGGTCTCTACCTGGTACAGAATGAAAGATCCTACCCGTCATGATTTCTACCCACCATAATGAAATATAAACAGATTCCTACCCGACATGATTTCTACCCAAGCATACTTTTATTTTCAGAAAAAGATCCTTCCCGGCATGATTTCTACCCAGTATATTATGAATGAAATAAATCTACAGAGTAGACAAAAGGTTATAAGCGTTTCTCCTTTGGACTTTTAACGGGTTCCATTTCTAGAGCAAGGCTCCTATGGTCCATTAAATGAGGTTCGGTTCTAGGGAAGGGTACCCGAATTGTCCTCGTTGTCCCCTACTAAAGGTAGCAAGGCCCTAGATCCTTACCCATTATAGGCTTCAAACGGACCAAGTTTAATTCAGGGGGATACATCCCTTATGCCTATACGAAGGTAACCCACACGAAAGCATAAGAAATCTATCCTGAAAGCGATTCACCAACCTATATGGTGGTAACTTATATGAAGGCGGTATCACACTTCCACTTAAAATAGGACGAAGCTCGGGTAGAAAGCTCATGAAATGCAATGTGAGTGCACGGTGTGTGAGGAGAAACTCCCAAACCTTTTGACACCCTATGTTTATATCCACTTATACTAAGCAGTAAAAGTAAAACATTTATTTGCAGAAAATAAAATGCATGTCTTATTAACAAAAGAGAGAATCATATTTTAAATTAAATTCGAATTTGTAAATTTCCAACATTAAGACTAAAAATATTCGACTTGTGGCTTGACTCTCTTTTTATTTAAAAACGTCCCCAGCGGAGTCGCCAGCTGTAATCACCGAAATCCGTCTGGCGCTCCTATTATTCGGTTTTAAAATTTATTTTGATGTATTTAATTTTGAAAAATTCCTGCCCAGTTTTGAAATTAAAAATGATGAGTCGCCACCGATCATTTAAAAATGGTAGACCGGACACCGATAAAACCAGAGATAAAAAATATTTGGGTCCGGGAGTTGGTTACGGACGGGGAAGGATGAGCACCCCCACACCGCCCAAAAATTAGTACCTAGTCGAATATTTAAAGTCTCAGCGTTGGAAATTTCTAATTCGAATAAAATTTAAAAATATGATTCTTAAATTCATGAAAATATTGAGAGAACCGCGTCCCTTTGCGCTCGGGAAACGACTTCTCGTTTTTTTTTCTTTTTTTTGAAAATATTCAAAGAAATCACATCTCTTTACGTTGGGGACATGTTTTTCGAAGTTTTTTTAATCATATAAAAATAATTTACAAAAAATATGATATTAAAGTACAAAATATAATATATTAAAATATGAGTTTTGAATATTTTAAAAATATAAATTTTAAAATAAAAATAAAATACTATTATATAATATATATATTATACTTAATAATATATATATGACTGTAATATAATATGAACATAATATATATATAATAATATAATTAATACAAAACTATATTACATGATAAATATATATAATCTAGAATACAATACATAATATCTAAAAATATTACATACCAAAAAATCATGCATAAAAAACAGAAATTAAATCATATATTAAATCTAATATAAACTAAACACGCTAAAAATTTAAAATACATACGAATAAACAAGCGATATATTATTAAATTAAAATAAAATACAAAGATAAGATTCGAACTTTTACCCCATAGAAGCTCAAACTCAAACAGTCCCCTAACGCGATCTATCATGATCCCTCCAAAAATTAACTGGATCGAACCACTCGAAGAATAAAAAGTCTCCAAAGAGAGCACTGCTCTCGAACCGGAGCCGGGGTACTAGGGGGCACTGCCCCCATAATTTTCCGCAGCCCTTATGGCCGGCTCTTTCATTGCCTCCAAAATGGCAGCCCCCTCCCCTTTTATTAGGAAAGTGGGGGGAGGGGGAGATGGGGCGATGAGGCTCTTTGTGAGCCACACATTTATTTATTGATTACAATTTTGTATTATTATATATATATTTTACATTTTTTTACAATTTTTTTTGCATTCTTTTATTTAATCTAATAAAATACTATAATATTATACAACCCGAAAAAAATGAGTGATTACAATATAAAAAACAAAAAATTTAAAATAAAATAAGAGAAAAAAATTACTTACAATGGTTGGCAGTATTAAAACTGATGTTATTACCGATGAATCAATAATTAAAAAAAAAGTTGCACTTTTATTTGGTGAGAGCGGCGCCTAAGGTTTTAAAAAATATTCAATTCGTTAAAAGATAATCAATTTGTTATATGTATTTAATTCGAGTAGTGTTAAATGCAGGTTGAATTGTATAGAATGTTTTCCTAGTATCTGTTTTAGGAGAATTTAGGGGTGTGTTAGGGTTCCAGAAAATAAATGTTAATTTTTTATTTTCTTAAAAAATGAAAAATAATGGAGAAATGTTTTTATTATAATTGATCATTTTCCTCCTTTATTTCTCCAAATGTATATATGTTTAATTAGATATTTGATGTGACGTTGGTATAAAAAATTACATAATCATGTTTATTTAAACTTTAAAGTTTAAATCTTTAATCTTAAAATATTAAATTCTAAACTCTAAATTATAAAATTGTAATCATAAACACTAAATTCTAGACTCTAAAACATAAACTATTTAACTCTAAATCCTACACTAAACCTCAAACCCTAAATAAGCATACTTCAAAAAAATCTTTTTCACTGTCAATACATCAAATATTTTCTCTATTCCCATTAATCCCGGTGATGTATACACATTCATATTTTTTGTGTAATTGGGCAAAGAAATATAAGTGTTTCAACCTTTTCCAGATGTCTAAAAAATTTATTCAGTTATTAGAATATATTAAATTGTATATGTTGCATCATTACAATTTATTTTTAGATCATACTAATATATTTGACAAAGTTAACGAAAAAAATATTAAAGTCAAGACTAGAATACATAGTATTTTGAAAAATAAAGAACTAAAAATGATGGAGCTTTAATAGAGAGACTAAGGCTCTGTTCAAGAACTAGTTTATGTCGTAGTAATTTCAAGCTTGACATAAAAAAAATGCAGAGTCGTCACCAATCTTTTTCGAGGTGAGATTGGATCACTTAAAAATGAGTGATTGGTGTAAAAGTGTAACACTCTAAGTGCAAGCAAATACTGTCGATACAAGAATAGAAATATGAGAATCCTGTTTGAATATCGATCCCACGAGGATGATGTATTTAGCTTAAGTATTATGTAGCCAGAAGCAATTTTGTAAAAGTGGATATTGTGAGTGTAATGGTGGTTGCAATAAAGGAATAAAGTAATGAGAAATAGATTAATTATGGTAGCAAAAACAACATGTATTAAAGAGCAGATAAATAATAGGATAAGGCCTAGATCTCCTCAGTTTAGCTTGGTAGAAAGATCAAATACACTCAAGGGAGTATGATGGTTCAATTGACAAGTAAAAAGCGAGCTTGCTACTAACTTCCATTCAACCTTCAACTATTTACGCAAAGATGTAAATCGGCCACAACTCTCGTTATGAGTCGAAACTACAACTCTTTGAACAAGTGGATCAACTCTTGTTGTATCCTCATTCAACTCTCGTTGTAATGGCTTGTTAACCTGATTTGTCACTATATTCGTCGATGTCAGTACTATGTTTAACATTCTCATGCAAACAATAATCAGATCCAACAATCAAAGTATGAGAAAAAGCTAATAGAAATATATTGAATTGAAAGACAAGATTGTAATGAGTTCTTGTAAAGCTTAAAAGAAATAAATCATCGTCATTAAAGCTCAAAATATATTCAAAATATTCTACAAGCATCTAATTAAAAGAAAGTTTAAGAATATAACAAAATATTCTCCTTGATATTGCACTTGAATCATCTTCTCCTCGAATATTTCTGCATCGCTTCACCTTGGATCTCCATAAATGAGCTCAAGTCGCCATGGAAGGATAGAGAAAGCTTGGAGGTTGAAGATGATATAAAAATAGAAATAGTGCGACCCTCTCTCTTCCTGGATTCATTATTTTATAGGTTGACCAAGAAAAGGAACCTGTCCTTTAGGTGTTTTGCATGACCCAGAGCCGTACGAAATCTGTTATAATAAATAATACAGTTGGCAGGGTCATCCTTCTCTTTTAGTAGACTGGACAACTGGCAACTACAGTGTCAAGCTGGTTGCAGTGGTGAAACTTCCTCTATATGGACATTAGAAATGCAGCGACAACAAGGCAAAATAGGTAGAAATATGTAAAATAAGAGCAACTGAGACTAAGTTAGATAAAATGCAGGAAATAAACATAAAAATGTGAAAATGAATGCAATAAACACTAATGTGGGGATAATTAAATCTATAAATCTAGGGAAATATATGTTCTTTAAAGAGCTATCATACCCCTAAACTTGAGTTTTTACTTATCTTCAAGAAAAATTTAAAGCAACAAGGTCCAACAACCGTTTAGAAACATTCTAGATACTTGAATCATTCTAATCAACCAATAAATCCATTGCAACGACAAGATAGAAGATTGCATAAACTACTCCACATCAACATATAGGCTAGCAATTCAAGAATACCTAACATCATGCCTATCACCTCAGATTCTTTCTACCTATCAACATTTATTTAGCACCACATATATCAAATATATATATTATGGTTTTCTTCTTTTCTTTTTTTATTGCAGTGAGGGATATCGAACAATGAATGAACCATAGACCCTGAGAAGCAAGTTGTTGTGCAATGAACCCATATGAAGTACTTTATTGCAACGACACACACTCATGCAGCGGCAACCTTTGGCCAGATTCATTTTTATAACGCATGCAAAGGAGTGTTCCCCCTTAAAGCTACTTTATTTTATTGCACTCACAACAGAATGCCCTTTATTTATACTTTATAAGATATACTACCATATATAACACATGCTGAAACAAGCAAAGATCATCCAAAATCAAAGAAATAATACTAGATATTCTTTACACAAGCAAGTAGATACATTAATGCAAAGTTAAAAATGCAATCATCCATCATGTATATCCAACCAATTTATCAATAATAAGAACGATTCAAAGTTTACACGTCGAATGCAAGGAATAGATTTTTTTCAGAACAAAAGAACCTTGCATTTGTAAAAAAAATTAAAATTGGGGTGCATTTCAACTCCTAGGCGTATATCCCTAAACTTAAAGATTGCGTTGTCCCCAATGCAAAAGAAAACAAAATGAAATGACAGAATGTAATGGCAATATGGGGTTACAATGATGAATGCAATGATATTACAACTAAATGCTATTACAATGACAATGCAAATGTCATTATCATATAGGAAACAAAATGAAATTACACTATATGGAATGCATACCTACAAAAACTAAAAATAAACTAACTCAGTTTTTGGGCTCTTGGGAGGAGGAGATGGAGTGTCGCTTCTTCTTTTTGCTCCTCTTCCCTTCTTTACGCTTCTTCTTGCTTTTCTCCTTTGATTTTGTGCGCTTTCTCTTCTTCTCTTTCCTTGGAAGAGATGCCTCCTCATCATGGTAAGTTTCTTCTTCTTTCTAGGGCTCTTCTTCCTTATCGGTATCAATGGCCAAAGCAAGAATGAATAGTGGTGGTGCTTTGTATAGCACCATTGCAAGAGGGTTGGCCTCTTGTTCATCGATCACAGACATAGCTTCTGCCGATCTCGCATCAACTAGCATTATCTCTAGTCTTTCAGGGATTATGGATGCAACCAAACTTCCTTCAACAAAAATCTTCTCAGCAGCAGTCTTCTCAACATAAGAACTATCTTCCTCATCTTCATCAATGTCCTCAACTAGAACTTTATCTTCTTTAGCAGTAGAGGGTGTTGCGTCGACATCCGTAGGGATATTCAAGTTTAAGAGACAATCCTTTATGATTTTGCTCGATGCCTCATCTCTTAGTGTGTCACCAGCCTAGCTTACATTGTCAGGAGAGTTTACAGACTTGGCTGTTACTTCTTTTGTGGCTGCATCGGAGGAGAAATATAGCTACAGATGATGGGAAGAAATTCTGGTAAGGCAACACGAGTGATCCTGTTCATGGCAATAAGTGTAGACTTTTGCCACGTCTTTACATAAGCATAGAATAAGTTTGGTGCCAAATCTAGTGTTTGCACTGTGGTTGCAACTCTTTCCAGTGTGCTCGTTACAGTATCAAGTTTGTCCTGTAACACCCTTGACTCGGATGTCATATTTGGGCCTCAAGCCCAACCCAAAACCATAAAATTTCTCAAACTGGTATTAGCCCACAAGGTATTTCTCAAAAACATTTAAAGCCAACAATTGAAAATATAGATAAATAATCAAAATGGTACAAAAGAGCTCTAATTTAAATTTAAAACATTTGAACATTCGATTTGATTAATACAATTTCAAAAATAAGGATTACAGACTCCACCACGTAAGGTTCTATTAATACACAACCCATTAAACACAAGTATTGTACTCCAGAAATCACCACATGCTAGAATCTCATATTGATAGTGCTCCACAATCCCATGAATCGATGATCAACCTACGCACAAAAACAATAATTTTGAGCGCCGAGCTTACAAAGCTCAGTGGTACACATATGCTCTACTATTCCTCATACTAATCATAAACATAAGCATACAAGCTAGAACGAGCAATAAAGAGAGATAAATAAACATGTGGCGCTACAACTAGTCGCTTAAACACATGCTCTCATCAAAATAATCATACATGGCACACAAGGCCCAATCGTACTCGAGATATCACTAGATCATTTGAGCAAAAACACAAAGTCATAACCACAAACCTAGAGTGTGGCTCGCATCCACTAAACATTGGGATCATACACTCTAAGTAAGGCCCACATCCACTAAGCATCAGGATCATACACTCATAGAGGTGAGGCCCGCGACCATTAAACATCAAGATCATACACCAATGCTTGGAATCTCTTATCAAGCATCTTTGAATAAGGCTCACGTCCACTAAACAGCATCACACAATCCACCAAGGATCCCTACGGTTGCTATTACCATAAAGTCACCCAATGTTTACCAAGTTATTAATTATTTTGGAAGTGCACATTAATCATCCTCATTAATTATCTCTATTAATATTCTACGTCAATTTCCATCTTTTTATTAGCATAATATATTATTCAATTCATTGGGTACCGGTACTCAAATATGAGTATCGATATTGTACCCTTAGATACCATTACTCACACGTGTACCGATACTAATATAGCCTACTAGAAATTCCTAATTTCCACAAGTACCTATATGGGTCGACCCGTATCGATACGGTCCCCAATCACGTACTGGTACAGCTAAAGCTAATACTGATACCCTATATACGGGTTCGTACCATTTCCTTGGATTACATTTTACAATATTTAATCTATCCCTAAAGCTTATAAAGTCATTAGTGTTTGTTTACTAACGCATTCAATTAATATTAATTATCACCTTCATAGTTATTTAATCGAGTATTACTAATTATTAGTTCATTTAGTATAATTTCCATTGAACTTGCCCATTTTATATCTCAAGCAACACAATAAGTAAATTGACCAATCAAATAAATATAAGAATATTCAAACGACCTTACACGGACTCTAAAGCTCATACGAGTCTCAAAATATTCTCAAACTCATCAGACATCTCACAATTACCAAGTCTCGCAATATCAGTCTCAACACATGCATAATCATCGTTTACCTAATTGAAGATAAAACACGCAAAGCAATCACATTTATGATGCTCATAAAATAATAAGAGTTCGAGGTGTACTAACTTTAAGCCAAAGTGATAAATCCCCGCCTGAGCTCCTTCAATTGTCTCTTTAATCCCAATACCCAAGTCGACAAACCCTAGGATAAAACCAATATGACTACATAAGCCACTTTACATTATCAGACTACTTTATAGGATAAAATGCATAGAAATAACTTACCATGTTCAAATTTGGCAAAATAGATTGTGACAACAGACTCAAAATGTCAAGAAACCACCGAGTAAGGTCCCCGAGAAAAAAGTCAACACCAGTCAACGATCAACGATAGCAATAGTGGTCAATGAAAACTGACGGCGGTCAACTGTGGTTGACGACGTGGTAGACAACATGGTAGTTACAGATAGCATGATGGGTGAATGGCTGACTTGTTAGCGGCCCGAGCTTGGCTGGCAGGCTGACTCGTTTGTGGCTCTGGTTTTGTTGGCAGGCTGATTCCATAGTTGGCCTAAC
The DNA here is from genome assembly GCA_019671005.1 of Hibiscus mutabilis. Taxonomy (NCBI): domain Eukaryota; kingdom Viridiplantae; phylum Streptophyta; class Magnoliopsida; order Malvales; family Malvaceae; genus Hibiscus; species Hibiscus mutabilis. The sequence goes on from CM033746.1 coordinate 28,136,547, forward strand.
AGCTTGCCCCAAGCCCAACAGCTGATATAGCTACCCTCCCTTGGCCAAACTTCACCCACGCACGTGAAGGGCTTTTGATGGCCGAACGGCCACGACGAATGCCCAGACTGACTAATTTTTTGCTTTTGAGCATGACTGTGGTGGCGGTTCTCGATGATCACCGATATAACAATTCCATTTCAACTCTTTGAATCTTTATCTCGCTCACCGCGATGAATGACAGGGGTGGCAAGACGACCACCAGTTGAGTTTACTCGTCTCGACGAGCCTGATCTAGAGGTGCCAAAGATGAGATGACATAGCTGCCGGATCATCTTCAAATTAGAACAAAACCTCTTTATCTCTTTAAAGCCCCCTTTGTTATCTTATTCCAACACTATCTTTCATCCATTATTATTATGATTTTCTCTCCCTTACCATGCCAAATCTAACCAATTTATTGTCCACCCACCATCAATGGGTAAATTACACAAAGAGCCATTAAACCATTTGAAAATTCACACTTAAACTTCTAATTTTTATTCCCTTTGTAATATAGCCATAATTTCTCTTTAAATTAGGCATCTGTGTTTAATTTATTTTTCTTTAGTCCCCAAAATGATTCCTTAAAACCTGAATATCCTATCTGAATCACAACTCAAAAACTAGGTTGTTACATGTCTTCTATAGTTAGAACCTTTGTCCAAACTTCATCACTTGTAAGGACATTCTCTGTTGCAGCGTCCATTTTTGCCTTGCCTTTTCTCTCTCTCCTTGTAGTGCCTACTTTCGGTGTAAGAACCTCTGAAGTGTGTGTCCTCTCTCAATAGCAATCCTATTGATTGGCCCTTTGTTGGTTGTATTTTCCTTATTTTTTAAGGGTTTTACTCCTTTCAATCTTTCTTCCCTTTATGATAGAATATATCAGGCACATTCTATTAAGCGAGACGATCGTGCCATGAGTTGAGGTTAATAACCTGGAATTAATAAACTGAAACCAGATCTTGGCAGGCAGAGTCAGAAATTTCCTATACATAGTAAAATTCCCAACATTGGTCCCCGACCACAATGCACCCGCAATGCATAAATCATTCACTAGCAAATCCAATTTATCTTCATTAATATTAGCTACAAATAAATGCATGCTCATAGGGGTGACTCCCATGACCACTAAGCATCGAGATCATACACCCATGCTCGAAATCTCTCATCAAGCATCTTCAGTTGAGGCCTGCGTCCACTAAGCATCGAGATCATACATTTAGAAATCTTTAACCATGATGTTGCAACACATTCTTCCTTACATTGGGTATCTGTATCCCATCAATCGAAGATGACTCAACTATTTAGGTGTCCATATCAGCACATAGCAAGGACACGTCTACCACATAGCACACAAAATCACACGATCCACCAATGATCCCTACGATTGATATTACCATCAAGTTACCCAACGTTTACCAAGTTATTAATTATTATGGAAGTGCACATTAATTATCTCTATCAATATTCCATGTCAATTTCTATATGTTTATTAGTATAATAGATTATTACATTCATTGGGTACCGAGACTCAAATATGAGTATCGATATGGTACCTTTGGGTACTGGTACTCACACGTGTACTGATACTAATATAGCATACTGGAAATCCCTAATTTCTACAAGTACCAGTATAGGTTGACCTGTAATATCCTAAATTTTTGGTTAGTGACCAAAATGAAAAATTTTGAAAGTTTGGTGGTCAAAGTATAAATTTTGGAAAAGTTTAGGGACTAAATTGTAATTTCAAAAAGTTTTGTATTCTAGTCCTGTAAATGAATAGTTCACCCCAAGAATGATGTTTTCATGTTGCCCAGATTTTTGATACGGAATTTGTATTAAGAGCTATAAAGTGTTAAAGTTCCAGAAAATTTTCGGATATTGGATCAAAATAAAAATTGTTAAGCGTGCTCAGATCAGAGTAGCACAAGGATGGGTGACATACTGGGAAGGTTCCATGTTAGTATTTTGACTGATAAAAAGGATTCAGTGTGAGTTAATAATATTCATAATAGAATATTGTTATAAGATTTCTAAGAGAAATTGTATCTAATAAAAATTCTCGGTAATTATCGGTACATCAGATCGAATTTGAATTTTAAAGACAGTTCCAAAGGTTATGGAAAATTCATAAAATATTATTTTATGAATATTTTAATATGTTTAGTTGGAATTTAACTAGAATTAGTTGAATTATTACAAGATGGCAAATTAGATGAAATTGTGAATAGTTAAGGGCAAATTGGTCATTTGGCAAGGATGGCAATTTGAAATATTTTGAAATGTTGAGGACATTTTTAGAAGATGAAAAACACATGGATTTAATCTTGGCCCTTGGTTTATGATAAGATTAAATTTAGCCATTGGATTTGAAGGCTAAATTAGTAGTTTCACTAATTAAATGAATTTAAAATTCATTTAATTATCACATGTTGATTAAAAAGGAAAAAGATGAAAAAAATTAGTTCATCTTTCTTGGAAATTTTCGAAAAGCAAGAGAACAAAAGGGGGGAAATTTTCTTTGGCAAATTGAAGGCTCCAAAGTTAGAATCAAGGTATGTTATTTTAGAAGAAAATGATCTATGCTTCATGCTTTTCTTTTGATAGTAATTTTGCATGGTGATATGAAGAATAGTTCAAGTTCTTGAAGAGAGAGAAATTGGAATTTCATGAACCATGTTAGAATTAACGCTTGATTTAAGTAACTCAAGTGTTGTAAACATGAAAATAATCTTGAATTTAGTTTAATTCTATGTTCAAGGTTTTAAACCCTAACCCTAGAAATTGGGGATTTGGTTAGGGAATTGAATAAAGGATGGAAATGAATGATATGTGAAATTAGAAGCTTTAATTTAATGTTAGAATGAAAATTCCCCTTAGGAAGAATAAAGGACCAATTTGGTTAGAATTGGATATAAAGGGGAAATTATTGTTAAAATTATTCTAGCATTAGAAATGATGAGATTATGATCAAATTAGTTTGATTTGATAATTTTGGACCAAAATGGAAATATTGGAAAGTAAAGGACCATTTCGGTCAAAGAAGAGAAATTAGAATAAATTATGGAAAAATTTCCATAAGATTGGACATGATGAAATTATGATTTTACAAGCTTTAGAATGTCATTTGGACCATTTTAGAAGTTTGTAAAAACATAAGGACCAATTCGGAAATCTTGGAAAGATTGGGGACCAATTCGACATTTTGGGGAAAATTAGGGATTATAGTGAAAAATTGTTTTCGTGGAAGCATTATGCTTAAATTGTTATTAGAATGAAGTTTTGATCATTCTTTGATTAAAAGTTAAAAAGAATTCAAGGTATTAAAGGTATAATGACTTATGTCATGGAACTAAGATTGAACAATTATAGGAATAATTGTAGGAAAATTATTCCTATTGTATTTATGTGTTAGTATGATACTAACATATAATTTGAAATGTATTTGTGGCATGTTAATACACTTATAGATTGTGATCAAAATCGAGATCGAACTAATAATCGAGGAAAGGACATAGATCAAAGCTGAAGCTTAGCGAGGCTAAGTACATATTGGCAACTTATAAAGTGTCAAGGTAAGTGCATTACATACATGGAAAATATTATGTTTGATTTGAAAGACTTGTGATAAGTCTGCTATAATTATATGCTTGATGATTATTTTTATCTTGATATTTTACATAGTAGAAATTGTCAAAGGTAGAAGGGTTACATGCATTGATCATAGGTAATTTGATTATAATATGCTTATGTGATATTTAGGGTATGAACTACCCAAGTATTCGATTATCATTGCCATGGATGAATTAATTACAAAAATTGAAAAGTATGCCCAAGTAAGTTATTGAGGTATAGAGTATAATTGGCATGCCATAGAGTCCAGCAGTTTAGCACTTCGATGCAGTATATTAGCACTTAGGTGCGGTTATTTAGCACATAGGTGCGGTTATTTAGCACTTAAGTGCAGTTCTTTAGTACTTCAATACAATTTTTCACTCGTGTACTCAAGTCCTCAAGTTATTTTGGGCTATAAATTACTGTATAATAAATGGTATATTGATTAGAGAGTAGATAAACTCTCAGGGAATGGCAAGGAAGTTAACATGAATGTAAACCTGGATTATATTATGTTAATATGTGATCAACATAAGGGAGATAAATGATTAGTGATCAAACTGCACGATTATTGTATTATTGTTATAAATTTAAGCATATTGATTTATATTGAATCTATATATAGTGCCTCACTAAGTATATACTTAGCGTGTGATGGTTTTTCACGCGTAGGTAGGAAACCTGGGTTGGAGTAAGGAGTAAGGCATCACTATCCAAGGGAATATATATACAATATCGGTAATTACATCCTTGATGTATTTTGATGTTTTCTAGTTGGCATGTATAAATGAATAGTAGCTTTTTTAAACTAGTATAGATATGGATTGTAATATTATATCTAGATAAGTGGTTAGTATACAATATTGAGTTTTGTTTAATTTGATGCTAGTTTAAAGAAATTACTAGTAATGAAAATTGGGTAATGTTATAAAAATGAATTTTTAGAGAAATCAAAATGATTTTTATTTTAGGCAGTTTTTAGGCAATTTTGTTAGTTATATAGTGTAGTTGTAAACTACCAGGTTGCTGTTTGAAAACGGGTTTAATTTGATGGTTTAAAATTTTGTAATTGAATTTACGCAATTAACGGGAAAAATGCAAAATCATCACTTTGACTTGTATGAATAGCATAAAATGCATTTAAACATCATGTGACACTCTATACTACTATTGGGTAATAAATATTGTTAAGGTTGTTACATGACCCATATTGATATAACCCCTAATCCTGTACCGGTATGGCCAAAGCTCATACCTATACCCTACACACGGGTTCATACCATTTCCTTGGATTACATTTTACAATACTTTAATCGATCCCTAAAGCTTATGAAAGTCATTAGTGTTTGTTTACTAACGCATTCAATTAATATTAATTACCGACTTTATAGTTATTTAATCGAGTATTACCAATTATCAGTCTATTTACTATAATTTCCATCGAACTTGCCCATTTCATAGCTCAAGCAACACAATAAGTAAATTGACCAATTAGACAAATATAGGAATATTCAAACGACCTTACATGGCCTCTAAAGCTCATACGAGTCTCAATATTCTCAAACACATTTGGCATCTCATAATTACCAAGTCTCGTAGTACCGATCTCAACACATGCATAATCATCATCTACCTAATTGCAGATACTAACACGCAAAGAAATCACATTTTGATGCTCATAAAACAATAGGAGTTCGAGGTGTACTAACCTTAAGCCAAGATGATAAATTCCCATTCGAGCTCCTCCAATCGTCTCTATAATCCTAATACTAGAGTCTACAAAACCCTCAGATAAAACCAATGTGATTATATAAGCCAATTTAAATTATCAGACTAATTAAAAAGACAAAACACATAAAAATAGCTTACCAAGTTCGAATTTGGAAAAACAGATTGCGCCAACAAACTCAGAATGTCGAGAAACCACTAGTAGGGTCCTTAAGAAAAAGTCAACGCCAGTCAATGGTCAACGGTAGTAGCGGCGATCAACGATAGTTTACGGTAGCGGATGGCATAGCTAACGACACAACACTAGCATGTCAGCTTATTGGCATATCGGGCTCAGCTGTTAGGCTGGCTTATTTGCGGCTCAGGCTCGGTTGACAGGCAAGCTCCACAACTGGCCCAACGGCTTGCCCTAAGACCAGCTGTAACCCCCTCGACCCGGCCTAGACCCCCAACCAAACCGAGAGAACTACATTAGGTTTGCCGAAGCAAATCGGAGAAAGATTTCAAAAACCGGTCCATTTTTTCTTTTTATCGTGTCTAGATGCATATTATTAAACCTAAATGTACATACTTGCAGCGAGTAAACTTACAAAGGAATCGGACCACGAAAAGGCAACCAATTTTATAACATACATTTTAGGGAGTAAAATGCAAATATGATAAATTTAAGGACCAAAACTAAAATTAAGGTTACCAATCCTCAATTAGTCTAATCACATGCTTACATGTCAAATTTCAGATCAAAACGATCATCCAAGCTCATACAATTGCATTCATGAAACTTAGGGACCAAAATGAAAGAAACATAAACTTTCAAATATTCCTAAATAACAGAATTAACTGCAGTCGTATCCGTACGCTTGGAGGTGTTTTGGTATGCCTTAATAATTTCCAAAACCCAGATTCTAGTAGCTATAACTCATTCCGGTACGCCTCAACGTATCAAAACACCCTTCATAAAATCCCTATGACGTATTGGAACACCCTCTCGAGTACCGAAACGCTGGCCAAATTTGACTAGGCTAGTACCAAAACGCTTGCCCGCGTACCGGTACGCTAAGCCTTAAATGGCTTACTCATACCGAAACAGGATCACCCATATCGGTACGCCTGGACCTGTAATGTTCCAAATTGCTGTCTAAACACACTTTAACGATAACCAAAACGCTCTAACATGCTTCAAACACTTATACAACATTACTAAGATTCTTTCCTAACTAAAACAACACAGAACCGACAACATTACATGGCATTCATACATCCCAAGATATTCTATTGGCATGCTTCCTAATATCATTCTACCAAACGGCCAAAACTCACATTAGGCACTTTTAAGGCATACACATCATGCTTACACATCCAAAGCATCAAAACAAACTTGCTTGAATCATTAAAACATGAAAACCATTCCAAATTAACTAGATGCATTCCCAAGCACTCATCTAGCATCACTATAAGCAAGGATCCACACAAGTTCAACAATATCAAACTAATCATAAAATCCATCGCTTCACATGCTTAAAAACCACGGGAAAAATAGAATTACAAATCCCTAAAATATGGCAAACACATTGCCTTATTAATCGGAAACATAAACCGAGTTCATCCTCAAAGTAGTCATTATCTTGGATCATTTTAACCCTTGCCTTTGCAGCCCCCAAACTTCAATGCTCTGCATCATTAGGAAAAATAGAGCGTAAGCACACATGCTTAATGAGGATGCTCATGAAACAGTGATGCAATTAAAACCATTTGAAAACCAAACCGTTTGTTCCCAAAACATGCTTAACAACCCAAAGCATTTTTGCTTGTCTCCAACCGAGACATGCATAACAATCCTTATGCAACATCATATACATATTCCATGCTTAGACCCAAAGCATTAATCCATAAACCATACTTAAAACCCAAAGCATTAAATCATAAATCATGCTTAAATCTCAAAGCATTAAATCATAAACCATGCTTAAATCCCAAAGCATTAAAAAGAAGGTTCAACATGTGAACCTGTATATATTGTCATTTATAGTGACCCTGGATAGACGACCACTATCCTTGATTAGCTGACCGCTAATCTTTAGGCAACCGACCGTTAACCTTACATTTCGGATACAAGGATCTCCCATGATAGTCGACCGCTACCATGACCCATACCATGCCGACCGCATGATACAACACCCTTATCGACTGCAAGATCAACATCAACAAGGGGAACCGACCGCTCAACCCAAGTGACAACATTATAGTCTGAGTAGCCGACCACTTACCTCAAGAACACTTAACCACGATCGATTTTTATCATATTATAGTGCACTTCATCCTATGGCATGCCAACTATATCCGAATGTTTTCTCATCATGTCACATAGCCAATATATCATTTACAAAACGTTTACTCTCAGTTTTACAATGCATTATACAAAACCACCACATATGCAAATCATATTGCCAAAGAAATAACACCATTCCCGACCGGAATGAAAACCAATGCTCATTAGCATTTCTTATACTTTTAAACCCCTGCATATGTACTTAAAATCATGCATTTCTAGTAAGTAAATCAAACCATGTTTACGACCAAAACATGAATTACACATGCTCATAACTGAACCGGTATTAAAGAGCAAAAGAGAGAAAACTTACTTTCGAGCTTAAGTAAGTGTTTCAAACTTAACCTAAACTCCCAAAAACCTTTATTAAACCTTTTAAAGGTGTTTAAACCAGTGTCCACTCACCGATACACCTCGCCTTGCTCGCCACCGTTAATCGAGCTCCTAGTAAGCAACAAACAACGCCAAGCTTTGTCGCCTTGATTATCCCCTATTTTAACCACATAAAACTAGAGGGCAAATGCATCATTATGCATTTAAACCACTGCCAACAAGCAATTACCTGCGACTCTTAAGTTTCCCACTCAAAAACCATCCGAAACATATCGAAATCATCTTCAAACACTACCAAATTCAAACCAGCCATAATATAACGATTCAACCCAAGAAACATCATCAATTAACATCTAAAAACCCTTTCCCAACATCCTTTTACTTTCAGCAACTACACAACCACCACAACTCCACAAAAACACAAATGTAACAACCTAATAATCAAGGATTCAAGGAGTTTCAGGATTCCAATATTAAAAACGACTTATCAACATTATAAATCATCCAATATATGTTTAAAATCAATCCTCAATACTGGAAGATAGATCCAATACGAATTTTCCATAATTTCATCAATTAAACCCAATTAAATCAATTAATCATTGTAAATACATAAAATCAGATTATAAATCATAAATCAAGGATCATATACTTGGGGATATCAGTAAAGAACCGTTAATAGAGGAGAAGAAAGAACGTTACCTCTATTGTGTGATTTCTCCATCAATTGATTGATTAAAGCTAGAAAAACACAAGATTTAAATGAGGTTTTGTAAATCAAAGGTAAAGAAGCAATTACAAATCAAGAATCCAAGTAAAAAGGTCTCTCACCTCTGATATTTGATGAAATCAAGAGTGTTTGGCAGAAAAGAAGTGCAGAGAAAAGTTTACGTTAAATTTCTTTAAAACCAATAACTAACTTTTATTAACAAAATCCCTTTTAATTACCTTTAAAAACACATGTTAAAAAGTCTTAATTGAAGGGAGAAACCACCAGCAAAAACTTGGTAAAATAGCTCCTTAAGGATTCTAAGAATTTGATCATTTACAATTTAGTCACCTTTAAAAAATAGTTTTCAAAAATTACATTTTAGTCACAAACAAAAATGTAACCCTTCTAAATTTCTTTTTCCAACATTCATTTCACCAATATTTTTCATATATTAAAATATGATTTTAAATCATTTCCCCATATTTTTACCTTCTACAAAAATATTTACTCCTGAATCCTACTCGAATCCCTAACCCAATCAACTGAACCATCTAACATGCCTCAAAACCGCTATGCCTAAAACCGAGGCGTTACAACTCTCCCCCACTTAAGAAAATTCATCCCCAAAATTTACCTGGAGGAAACAAATGCGGAAATTGCTCCAACATGTCCGCATTATTTTTCCATGTGGCTTCTCCGACACCATGGTGTCTCCACAAGACCTTAACAAGCTCATCGTCTTGCCACGAAGAACTTTGCTCCTGGAATCAAGGATGTCCACCAGTTCCTCATCATAGGATAAATCTGGCCTCAACTCAATATGCTCAACCTGAATAACATGCGAGGGATCCGGCTGATACCTCCGCAACATAGATACATGGAACACATCATGTATTTTCTCCAACAAGGGAGGCAACCACAACTGATAAGCCACAGGACCAACACACTCAACAACCTCGTATGGTCCAATAAACCTCGAACTAAGCTTACCCTTACGTCCGAACTGCATCACCTTTTTCCATGGTGACACTTTCAAGAATACACGGTCACCTACCACATATTTAACTTTCTCGCGCTTCAAATCCGCATAAGATTTTTGTCGATCCGCAGCCGCTTTCAAGTGATCACACACAAGCTTTACCTTCTCATCCGTGTCTTTCAACACATCTGGTAAGGAAATATGCTTTTCCCCTACCTCAGCCCAACACAAAGGCGTACAACACCTCCGACAATACAATGCCTCATACAGTGCCATCTGTATACTCGCTTGGTAACTGTTGTTATACACAAACTCAACCAAAGGTAAATGCTTCTCCCAGGTTCTTTGAAACTTAATAATGCAACATCTCAGCATATTCTCCAAAACCTGGATAACCTGTTTAGATTGTCCATCCGACTGAGGATGATACGAAGTGCTGAAATTCAACCTCGTAGCTAAAGCCCAATGCAAACTCACCCAAAACCTCGCTTTAAACCTCAGATCTCTATTCGAAACAATAGACTTAGGCACTCTGAGCAAACGCACGATCTCAGAAATGTACAAATCTACCAACTTGTCTATTGTATACGTCGTATGCACTGGTAGAAAATGTGCACACTTCGTAAACCGATTTACAATCACCCAAATGGAATCCTTTTTATCCGGTGTCAAAGATAACCCTGACACAAAATCCATGGTGGCTCTCTCCCATTTCCATTATGGAATTCTCAACGGTTACAACAACCCGAATGGAAACTGATGTTCAACCTTGACCCGCTAACACACCAAACACCGAGAAACAAACTCAGCCACATCCTTCTTCAAGCCAACCCAATAGTATACCTCTTTCAATCCATGATACATTTTAACACTACTGGGATGCATAGCAAAAGGACTAGAATGTGCCTCCGTCAAAATAGTGTGCCTCAATTTTGGATTATCTGGCACCACTATTCGACCCTTGAACACAAAACTTCATCATTATCAAAATGAAAATCTGTTGGATTACCCTCCGATATATCCTTAACATGCTCAACCAAGGAATCATCAAACGGTTGCTTGGCTTTAATCATCTGTGACAATGTCGGCTTAACCTGCAATTCAGCCAACAAACCACCTTCCCGTGTCACACTCAACTTAGCAAACATAGCCCTAAGCTCAACGGCTACCTTACGACTCAACGTATCTGCAACCACATTAGATTTTCCAGGATGATACTTAATCGTCAAGTCGTAATCCTTAAGCAACTCCAACCATCTACATTGCCTAAGATTCAAATCCTTTTGAGACATCAAATACTTCAAACTCTTATGGTTCGTAAAAACAACACACTTCTTACCATAAAGGTAATGTCTCCAGATTTTCAGGGTAAACACCACAGTCGCAAGCACTAAATCATGAGTCAGATAATTGCGCTCATGAACCTTCAGCTGTCTCGATGCATAGGCCACCACCTTAGCATCTTGCATCATCACACAACCCAAACCAACGTAAGATGCATCACTATAAACCACTAACTCCTTCCCAGATTCAGGTTGAATCAACACATGAGCATGTGTCAGAACTTTCTTTAACTTCTCAAAACTGAGCTGTTACTTCTCCGTCCACATATAAGGAACATTCTTTTACAACAAATTCGTCAATGGTGCTACAATACTAGACAACCCATCTACAAAGCGACGATAATAACTAGTCAGCCCAAGAAAACTGCGAACCTCCATAATAGATTTAGGTTGCTTCTAATTGAGAATAGCCTCAATTTTATGTGGATCAACACGAATACCCTCCGCAGAAACCACATGACCAAGGAACATCACTTCCTTAGGCCAAAACTTACACCTGTTCAGCTTGGCATACAAGTGATTATCCTTCAAAACCTGCTAACACAATCCGTAAATACCGATCATGTTCTTCCTCGGTACGAGAGTACACGAGAATATAGTCTATAAGCCACCACAAATTGATCAAGATATTCATGGAACACCCTATTCATCATATCCATGAACGCAGCCGAGACATTTGTCAAACCAAAAGGCATGACAACTAACAGTTCGAATGTCCTACACCTAAACACCATTAACTTCATGATTCATTACACTAGCCAAATAAGCTTGGCAACCTCCTTACATCATCCTTTCTACTTGAGTAGCCGATACAATATTGGAAAAGAATTTCATATTCTCGCCAACCACCACAACTTTATAATCATCGGCTAACCTCAAAGAAATCCTTTTGGATTTACAATCCACAATTGCCTTATGCTCACTTAACCAATCTATACCCAAAATAACATCGAAACCATGGAATGAAAACTCTATCAGATCCGCAGCAAACTCATGACCTTGAATAACTAAAGGACATTGCCTATACAACCTTCTAGTAGTAAGCATCTCACCAAAAGAACTAGTTACTAACATGCCAACATCAAGGATCTCAACAGGAACATTCAACAAAGATGCATAATCACTCAAGATATAAGAATGAGTAGACCCCAAATCAATCAAAGACAACAATGATAAGGATTACAAAGTAAAAGGTACCTACGATCACATCTGTGCCATTGGGACCATCACGATGAGCGTAGATCCGAGCTAGTCCACTATTCTCTAGTCGCACTGTAGTAGTATGAGCTACAACTCTCTGACCATCCTCACGCATCTAAAAGTTACCCCTGTCACGGCCTCAGCCCCAGCTTCTAGTAGGTGCAGCAACATGAACTAGTGCCTCTCTCACAGCCCGAGGGTAATCACGCTTCATGTCAGGAGATCCATATATCCAACAGCTCAAGGTATTTCCCCAACATGCACCCGTGCGACGTCTACCACAACGCTCACACTTAGCCATGATACAAAATCCAGGTTACCCTGACCAACACCACCACCACGCCTGTGATCCGACCTATGTCTCTTGTCTCAAAACCTCTTATTCTGTCCCCTATAATAGCTAGAATCGACCACTCTCTTACCCAAGCTCGCACTCTCAGCCTGAACTGATGTACCCAAAGATTGCTCAATATCTTTGGCCCGATTGACTAATACATCAAAATTCGTTTAATCTGCAGCCAAGAGATACGTCTTAATGTCCTTCACAAGACCATAGCAAAACGTATCACATCTCTGTTGATCATCAGGAACCAACTCTGGGGCATACTAACCTAGGCAAACAAACTTCACCTCATACTCGGCAACAAACATGCTACCCTGCGATAGCGGCATAAACTCGCGCTTCTTCACATCCAAATACTTTTTACCAAGATACTTTCTCTTGAAAGCTCTTCAAAAGAACTCCCAAGTCACATCCGCCTCAGGAACACCCGCAACTGTGGTCACCCACCAATGATATGCATCACCCTACAACAGTGTCATAGTACAACCCAACTTGCGTTCCTTATTACAACCCATTTAGTTCAGAATACGAATTGTCTTTTCCAGCCATCCCTCGGCTGTCTTAGAACTCAAACCCTAAAATTCCTCACCTCTCAAACTTTGAAGACGCTCCAAGGGTAAACCTTAATTAGCCACCATAGCAGGTGCCGGTTCTTGCACTTGCACTCTAGCCACCGCTACCTAAAATGCTCCCGTCATCGCTTGGATTAACAGAGTCAAATCACCAAAAACTGACACAAGAGGAGCCTGGGGTACACCACCCGCCCCAATATCAACAGGAGGAGCCAACAGAGGAGGAAGAGGTAAAACATTTGAGGGATTCCCTTCTTCAATGTTATTCTGCCCAACTCCAGCATTAATAGCCATCGAACGCGTCTCACGTCGAGCCATGCTAACAAAAGCATCAAAACACATTAAAGTTAGGCTTGCATTAGGCAAAGGATCCAAGAAAACCATATAAAACAATTTAAAACCTTAGTAATAGGCAATGTGTTCCCAATTCATACCCCAACATTATATTAAACAATCACCGAACATATACACAATCACCGTGCAATTCAAACAACATCCTTTAACCAAAAGACAATATCACAACCTTTCGAAACCTGGCTCTGATACCAACAAATGTAACCCCCTCGACCTGGCCTAGACCCCCGACCAAAAAGAGAGAACTACATTAGGTTTACCGAAGCAAATCGGAGAAAGATTTCAAAAATCGGTCCATTTTTCTTTTTATCTTGTCTAGATGCATATTATTAAACCTAAGTGTATATGCAGCAGGTGAACTTACAAAGGTATCGAACCACAAAAAGGAAACTAATTGCATAACATATATTTTGGGGACTAAAATTGTAATGCCCCAATTTTGGGCCTAGTGGTTTTAGGGCTTGTTAGACGGTCTAGTGGACTGGGTTAGGGATTCGAGTCGAATTCAGGAGTAAATATTTTTTTGGTAAGATAAAAATATGGAAAAATGGTTAAAATCATATTTTAATATGTGGTTAATATTGGTGAAAACAATTTTGGAAAATGGGTTTTGAAAGTGTGACATTTTGGTTAGTGACCAAAATGCAATTTTTTGAAAATTGGTTTTTAAAGGTGACTAAAATGAAAGGGATCAAACTCTTAGAATCCTTAAGGAGCTATTTTACCAAGTATTTTCTAGTGATTTCTCCTATCAATTAAACCTTTTTAACATGTGATTTAAAAGTTAATCAAAAGGGGATTTGGTTGTTAAAACGTTAGTTATCATTTTCAAGAAAATTGACGTAACATTTCTCTCAACTTTTCTCTCCACTTCTCTTCTGCCAAACACTCAAGTTTTCATAAAAATTAGAGGTGGGAGAGCATTTTACTCAGTTTATTGATTTGTAATTGATTCTTTAACTTTGATTTACAAAACCTCATTTAAATCTTGTGTTTTCTTAGCTTTCAACAAGTCAATTGAAGGAGAAATCACACAATAGGGGTAAGGTCCATGATCTCCTCTATTGAATGGTTCTTTATTGATATTCCAAGATTTTGATCCTTGATTTATGGTTTATAATCTGATTTTGTGTTTTTATATTGAATTAATTAATTTATTTGGGTGAAATTGATGAAATAGTGAAAGTTCCGTTTTGGATCTATTTTCTAATGTTGGAGATTGGTTTTAATCATATTTTAGATGTATTATTATGTTGATAAGTTTTCTTTAACAATAGAATCCTGAAACTCTTGAATCCCTAGTTGGTTAGGTTGTTAAATTGGTGTTTTTGTGGAGTTGTGGCTATTTAATTGCTGGAAGTATATGATTGAACTAATAATGTTTTTGAGTGTTAATTGATGATTATTTGAGTGTTACGTTGTTAGATTGTGGCTGCGTTGTGTTTGGTAAGGATTAGGTGATGATTTCGGTTGTTGTGGTTGGGTAATTTTGAGATGATTGTGAAAGTACGTGAGGAATTGTTGTGGCAATGATTTGAATGCGTTGAGATTCATTAATCCTCTTATGTAATGTGGTTAAAATAGGGGAGGTTGATCTGGAAGTGATTGGTGAAGCTTTGGAGGCTTCGGACGCTTGATTTCGCGTCGGTGAATCAAGGTTTCGCGTATCAGTGAATGAGAACGTGGATTCCAGCTTTGGAATGTTTTAAAGGTGGTTTATGGGAGTTTAAACTTAGCTTCATACGCTGGTTTAAACTCAGAAGTAAGTAAATGTGGTTTTTCTCTCTTGGTCATGCTAATATGAAATGGTTTTTATGCACTTGTTTTGATTTACATTGAACCTACTGTTTAAGCATGTTTTAAAGTATTTGAGATACTGCTTTTAAGCATGAGATGATGAAGGATGCACATGGTAAGTGATCCTTGTAAGTATATGGTTTATACTTGTGGTTTAAAGCATGGTTGTTACTTTAGAAGATGGTTTAGTTTAATGCTTGTTAAGAACATTGAGGTAAATGTTAAATGGTTAGCTATATTGGCAAGTGATGTGGTTTAAAATATTATCGGATATAGTTGGCTGGCCATAGAATTGATAGTGCACTATAATAAGTCGCCTTGGATGTTGAGGGGTTTAGATCCATGTACCGAAAACTCTATCCGAGTACCCTAACAGTAGAGGGGTTTTATAGTACCGTATACTCCCGTTAGTGGATTAAGCATCTAACCGAGGTAAGAGGTTGGTGTCCCTGTGGGTTGAAAGTGTACCCAGTTGTTTAGGTACCGCAATTGTGATTGTATTGCTATTCCGGTTGAGATGGCTTGAAGTGTTGGGTAAACACATGTTGAATCCGTGTATCCGATGAACTATTTTGGTAAAGGAACTTGGTTAATGATCACTTGTGAGCCAATATAATTGTTGATGTATCATTAAAAAGTTTATGTGGTATAATGTGATTTAAACATGTTTACTCTTTAAGCTTTGCATATGGTTGTTATGCATGGGAAGGCTTAAATTGAGGTTGAGCAATGAGACTTGCTGTTGGTTAATGATACATGTTGCATATGAGTTAATATGCTGGTTTTAAAGATGTTAAGTGCGTGTTTTAAAGGGATGATAATGTTTTGAAGGATGTTTGAAATGAGTTTTTAATGTAATATTGAGAAATGGTTTTAATGCATTGATGGTGTGTTGTTTTTGATCACTCCTCACTAAGCCTAGTGTGCTTACGCTCATTTCGTTCATCAATGCAGAGAATTAAAATCTTGGAAGGCAGCGGGAAGCAAGGGATTGGTACAAGACTTGATAACCAAAGTATGTTTTGAGATAGACTATAAGTAATAAGGACAATGGGGGTTCCGTTGTTATTTAGGAGATGTTTTGTTGAACTCCCTGTTTAAGCAAGTTTGTTCAGCTGCTCTTGAGTTGCAAATGGCCTTTATGGTTTGATTTTGGTGATGGTTTAGAGTTTCATGTTTTACTTGAATGGTTTTCTAGGTTGCATGCCTATAGATTTACATTTGATGCAAGATGCCATGAAATGATGTTGAATCTGTGATGTTATGTTGTGGTCTGATTCTAAATTGTGTTGATTGTGTTTTAAGAGCATGTTAGAATGATTTGGTAAGGTTGAAAGAATGTTAAACCAGTAGAAAATGACATTATAAGCCTACGCGTACCGGTACGCAAGGGACCGTATCGGTACGGATAGGCAAAACAGAACGTTCAGCATCGGTACGGGTATGTGCGTACTGGTACGGTTAAGCAATTTAAGCTTGGCGTATCGGTACGAGATAAGGTGTATCGGTACGACAACTCCTTACTAGAAAGTTACTTTTTGGGAATAACCCATGTACCGAAACACCGAGGGTGCGTACCGGTACAACTTTATTATTTTGCAAGCTGACGTGGCGTACCGATACAATACACTGTGTACCGGTACGGCTGGGTACTTCGTACCGGTACTGCTGCAATCGTATGGTACTGGTGGCAATTTTTTTAGGTAATGTCATGGATTTTAGTTCTGTTTTCTTACGTTTTGGTCCTTGAATATTGTGGATGCAATTGAATAAGTTCGGATGATCGTTTTGAGCTGATTTTTGATGTGTAAACGTGTAACCTGTCTAATTAAAGGGTGGTAACTTAAAATTTGGCTAAGTCCTCATAACTTTTTTTAGAATTTGCAGTTTGGTCCCTAAATCGTATGTATGACCAATTGGATGTCAATTCGACGCCTGATTGAGTTGGGTTTTCACCAGGAATCAGTATGCACATATAGGATATCTATTTTTCATTTAGATAAAATAAAAGAAAAAATGGTCAGGTTTTAGGCTTAATTCTTTACGGTTTACTTCGGTAAACCTAATGTAGCTCGCTCGGTTCGGTCTTGCGTAGGCCAGGTATAGGGGGTTACATTTGGCGGTATCAGAGACAAGTTTGCAATGGTTGGCAGTTGATTTGATCGCTGTGATGTTATTGTGAGTTGTTATCTGATGTTTGATCTGTACAATGATTGCAATATGCACGGTGGTTGCTTATGCCATGTTGGGGGGAAATTTGGGAAACCCATTGCCTTTTTATTATAGTATGAAATATTATGATTTTGAAATGGAAGTCTTGGATCCTTGCTTGAAGCTAGCCTAATTGTTTTGTATTTGAATAATTATCATGCCTTAGATATATTATTAGCACGATGAAACCAAAGAAAGAGTTCTGATCTGGTATGATTGCCGCTACCACTAAGCAGGAAATTGAGAAAATTGTTATACCTCCTGGAGGGTAGCCACCACCCCACCTAATCCACCTGAGGTAGTGGAGCAAGTACCACCTGCGCCAGCTAGGCCAGAGATAGGTGATTGGCGTCGTTGATTTAGAACATGACCGGTGCTTTTCAGGCAACAGTTGCGGGTGTTCATGTGCCGGCACCACCAGTAGTTGGACAAGGATTGCCACTAGAGCTTCTTTGCAGTTTGGGCAGAGTTGAGTTCTGAGGTTTGTCACATGAGGCTTCTGAGGGATGGTTGGCCAGTACTGAGAGGATACTAGGCCAGATGGGCTATTCTGATGCTCGTAAGATGGGTTGTGCTGTCTCCCTATTACAGTGTAATGCGTATACATGGTGGACTACCACGATATCTGGTATAGTGACCGAAGATGTAAACTGAGAGTTCTTTTGTGGTGCTTTCCAGAAAAAGTACCTAGGAGTCCGATATCAGGATAATAGGAAGCGTGAATTTACAACTTTGGTGCAGGGCAATATGTCTGTTGTAGAGTACGAGGTACAATTTGTGAGGTTGAGTCAGTATGCACCTGAGTTAGTTCCCGACGAGCGTACGCGATGTGATCGTTTTTGCTACGTGCTCGTGCAGGAGGTTAAGACATACATGCTTGCTACTTATTACATAGATTTTGAAGTGTTGGTTTCGCGAGTGTATACTATCTAGGTGAAATGATGGCAAAAGTGGCAGAAAATATGTGTTGGAAAATATAAGAATGTGCCAAAATGAGTCTTTTGCGTGCAAGTATACACGATCTAGAAGTAATACAGCTGGTAATCCCATAGAGATTGTCTTTGAATTCAATTGCCTTGATTGTTACTTGCCTTAAGAAAAAGTTTATTTGATTTGAAATTGGTTTTGGAAAATAATTAAAAAGTAAAGAAATGAAAGAAAAGTAAAGATGTTGGCAAGGAAGGTGTTCTAATGAATGATGAGCGTTGGCAGGGAATACCAGGTTTTCACGCTATTCATGCCGTGCCAGCTGTTAACAACAACCTGTCTTGGCATTGTTTGCCGAGTAGATTCAAAAGTGGCAAAGCCTCTCTCGATGGTCATTGCCCTAAATTGATCATGTAAAAACCCCTATATCTCTATAGTGTTTGTTTTTAAATAAACCAATTCGATTAAGATCCAATATGTACTCCTAAAGGGTATATTTCACACCCGAAGTAAGTTCATCTACTTGAACGACTTCTCTCGAAGCTTCTCTCCTCAGTATTCGACAACTTATTCGTTGCCACCCCAAGTCTGTTAAGATATTAAGGTGCAATAGGCCAACAGTGCCAGCTCTCGCTTGGCAGAGTATTTAGGAAATATTAAAGTTTGCCGAATAGGTGAAACTTTGCCAAGGCAGATTTATTATTAAAAGCTAAAACATGAAAATAACATAAAAACCAAACATCCCTCACCAACTATTAAATTAGTTCATGGCGAGGGAGTGAACCAACAATCCACAAACGTTTTCGGAATACATTGTTAAGTGTTCAAAAGTACTAATTTTATTACCCTTTTTATTCATATTATTGCTAGACTTAGGCTCATATTAGTTGCATTATTAGCCATTCATGCATGTTTCCATTGTTTCCTTGGTGGACAAGCTTGATTTCATATTTTGCTTAATTTTGTGGAAAAAGATACTGCTTTGGTATGTTTTTGTGTTTCTGCATAATCACTTGCCAAAGCAAGGCTGGAACCAGTTGCCAGGACAATGCATGAAGGAGATGCCGAGCTAGTTGCCAGGTTAATGCATGAAGGAGATGCCGAGCTAGTTGCCAGGGCAATTGTAGATAAGGGATAAGATGATATGGCAATCAAAATTGATGACTAGATAAGCCCAAGATGATGTGGAACAAAGTTAAATCTCAAAGGAGTTTGATTTCCATGAAGAGGTCAAAGAGAAATTAAATCCCAAAAAGATAAGAGAAGATCTAGAAAGAATTTAAGTATAATAAAGAATTATATTCTTTAAAAGTATTTAATTCCAACTTAACTTAGTCCTCAAAAAAGACTTTGACCTAGCCCTATAAATTGAGAACCAAGCTGTCAACTCAAAAGGGAGAGCAAAGAGAGATTTCGACAAGAGAGAGAGAGAGCAATTGAGAGATTTTGACAAGAAGGAGGGATAGATTTCGACAAAGGCTTCAACCATTCTTCATCTTTTTCTTTCTTATTCTATTAGGTTTATGTTAGGAATTCTTTGTCTTGTGTTTCTTTGGAACCTAGCCATGAACTAAATCTATTTGGCTAAGGTTATTGTGTTTTGTGGTTGTGAGAAACAATTGGATTTTGTTTAGGGAATAAGAGTTTGCACTTTCAATTCAAGGTTTACTCATTATTGGTTTTTATTCTAGTTTACGAGTGAATTGGGAAAGGATCTCGTAACTTCATCTATTTATCTAATATCGAGAGAGTTAGATTCAAGAAATGAATGAGTATGGTTTTTATTCAATCTATTGATGGTGAAGATTAATCCGGCTTAGGAATAAGTTAAGGATTTCAACGGCTAAGATGAGCGCAAGATTGGTTGTTGTTCACCCTTGATTCACGCAGGGATATATTATCAAGGCATGCACAATTAACTAGAGTTTTGACTTAGGGATAAGAAGAAACCATTGAAGAACGCTCCGTTGAACCTTGAAGTTGCTGCCCAGCTGCCCAAACAGTTGCCCAGCCAGTCACCTAGGCAACCGTCGATTAGTTGCCAAGGCAACCTCGCTGCGCAAGTTACCCTGGCAACTGAGTTGCCCATGCACTCTTTTACCAAGACGATCCAATCGGCTATCACACCTCAACACACGATAACCTGACCTATTCTCTCTCATTTGATTACATATTATTTTACTTATTTACTTTCTAGTTTAGTTGTTAGTTAAACTCCTACAATCTTCTACTTGTGTTCTTTACTTTTTACAGTGCAAGAGATTAGATTCTTGAAGTGGCACCAATCCCTGTGGAGACGATATCTTTTATACTATAACTTGCGACGTGTACACTTGCACAATTATGTAGCACTTATTACGCACCGTTACTGGGGATTGGCAATAGCAACTTTGTTTTTATTTTCTTGCACTTTTTATTTTTCTTGTTTAAGATTCGAAGGGTTAACAAACTTTGGTTTTGCATTGGTATATGACTAGGGCAAGACCGTTTACACCAGAATATCCGTTTGATCCAGAAATCGAATGAACCTTGCAAAGACTTAGACGAAGGTTAAGAGTAGCAATGGCTAATCAAGACGGCAATATGAATAAAGATGTTCTAGTAGGAGGAGAAGTGATTCTTGCACGAAACAGAACTATTCGAGACAATCTTGAAGGACTTAATCCAGGAGTTGTCACACCTGAAATTGAAGCCGACCATTTTGAGTTGAAACTGGTGATGTTCAATATTATCAACACAGTTGGTCAATTTGGCGGCTCAGCAACTGAAGATGCACGACAACATCTTAAATCTTTCCTCAAGATTTGCAATTCATTCAAAATACAATGAGTCACCCCCGATGTTTTACGACTAAGTTTATTCCCCTATTCATTGAGGGATAGGGCGAAAACATTGTTGAATAGTATTCCTGCCAGATCAATAGTATCTTGGACCGATCTTTGTCATGATTTCCTTGCTCGATTTAATCCTACAAATTTGACTGATAAGCTTCATAGCGAAATTACTTCTTTTCGGCAGTCAGATGATGAATCCATGTACGTGGCTTGGGAGCGATATAGAGAACTTCTACACAAATGCCCCTTACACGGATTCCCAGCGTGGACACAAGTAACAGTGTTTTACAATGCTTTGAATACACCAACAAGGATGATGCTAAATGCCTCGGCAAACGACATACTCCTAGATAAGTCACCGGAGGAAGCAATGCAAATTCTAAACAGGCTTTCCAAGAATGACTATCAATTCCCCTCTACTAGAAGATGAGGAGTTAGACGCCAAGCCACAATACATGAACTGGGATCATCAGACTCAATTTTGGCACAATTGGCCGCTCTAACCAAGATGGTCCAGAACAAGCAGAAACCAAACAACACACAGGAGGTCAAGGTAATGGATTCCTTTTATGAGTTATGTGGTGGTAACCATGATTCTTCTGAATGTATGCAGAATTCGGAATCCAACTTTTATGTGGGGAATTACAATCGGAACAACAATGTGATGTCCAATACATACAATCCAGCTTGGAAGAAGCACCCGAATTTTTCATGGAGTAATCCCAACAATGCTCTAAACCAGAACAATCAGAATGAACAAGCATCGGGATTCTAGCAGAATATGCCATGGCAACAGTTGCCGCAGCAACAACCGACAACATCTAGTTCTTTGGAAAATCTCTCAATGCTTTTATGTTGAAAAATGAATCTTATATGGCTGAGAATAGTAACTTCATAAAAAGAACTAATGCTTTTATTAACAGGATCGAGATGAGATTGCAAAACCAAGAGGCGGCAATCAAATCATTGGAAAATCAAGTCAGACAATTTGCTCAAAACCTGAATACTAGACCGCAAGGAGGTTTACCTAGTGATATTGAAGTCACAAGAGGAACTGGCCATGAGCAATGTAAGGCGATCACCACTAGAAGTGGCCAACAACTTAAAGAGGCTCAAGCTCGCTCATAAAAAAAAACTCCACAAAAAGAACAAGACGAACTCAGCGGCAAAGCCTCAGATGCTGAACCAGGAATTGCCGCGGCAACCAGCGATAAGCATGCCTTGGCAACCAGCGATAAGGATGTCGCGGCAACCAACGATAGGCACGCCACGACAACCCCAGTTAAAATGCCTCGGTAACGCCAGTTGCCTCAACAATGCTGTCAATCAGGTTCCAGACCAATGAAAGGATCGAAGATATCCGACTTCCACCACCATTCCCATAAAGGTTGAAGCGACAAAAGCAAGAATATCAATTCAAGAAGTTTCTTGATATCCTAAAGCAAGTCCACATCAACTTGCCATTGGTCGAAGCAATTGAACAAATACCTAACAATGCCAAGTTCCTTAAAGACATTGTGTCCAAGAGAAGAAGCCTAGGAGAAACAGTTGCCGCAACAGAGGGATGCATGGCCATGTTGCACAATCGTATGCCACCCTAGTCGAAGGATCCCGGAAGTTTCACAATACCTTGTTCGATCAAAAACCACTATATCGGGAAAGCATTATGTGACCTTGGAGCAAGCATAAACTTGATGCCTAAATTAGTTTTCCAGAAACTAGGAATCGGGAAGGCAAGACCTACAACAGTTATGCTACAGCTGGCCGACAGATCCTATGTGCATCCAGAGGGAAAAATTGAAGACATACTGGTAAAAGTTGATAAATTTATTTTTCCCTTTGACTTTATTGTTTTGGATTGTGAGGCAGATGAACATGCACCTATCATTCTCGGGAGACCCTTCCCAGCAATAGGGAGAACCTTGATTGATGTTGAAAAGGAGAACTTACAATGAGGGTGAATGACCAGCAAGCTAAACTAAATGTGTTCCAAACACTAAGGCATGCCGATTATCCAGAAGAATGCCAACTTCTTCATGCCACGACAGAGTTTAACTTCGACGAGGAATTTAGTTACCTCGACAACTACATTACCGATCAAGAGGAACCCAAGGAGTATGAAGAACCAATTGATGAGGAACAACAAGGAGAGGCAAATTGGTTAGTCAATCGACCAGGTACATACTTTGAACCACTGGATTACTCAGGTAAGGAAGGTAAACTCGAAAAGCCCTTCATTGAACAACCACCGATTCTTGAGTTGAAACAGTTTCCAAGGCAACTAAAATATGCTTACTTGGGAACCGATAATACATTGCCTGTAATTATTTCCTCTAAGTTACAGCCTGAGCAAGAAAAGAAGCTTATCAAAATGTTGATGCTACACAAGAAGGCAATAGGGTGGACAATTGTCGACTTGAAGGGAATTAGCCCGATAGTGTGCATGCATAAGATTTTGTTAGAAGATGATCAAAAACCTTCGATTGAGGCCCATAAGAGACTGAATCATGCCATGAAAGGGGTTGTAATGAAAAAAATCATCAAGTGGCTTGACGTTGGCATTATATACCCTATCTCTGATAGTACTGGTAAGTCCGGTACAATGTGTACCGAAAAAGAGAGGTATAATGGTGGTAAGTAATGAAAACAATGAACTCATTCCAACCAGGACTGTGACCGGTTGAAGGGTTTGTATGGATTGTCAAAAGCTAAACAAAGCCACTAGGAAAGATCACTTCCCATTACCCTTTAATGATCAAATGCTTGACCGTCTTGCAGGTAAACCCTTTTATTGTTTTCTTGATGGTTATTCAGGTTACAATCAAATTGCCTTAGCACCAGAAGATCAAGAAAACACAACCTTCACATGCCCATACGATACTTATGCTTTCCAAATGATGCCGTTCGGATTGTGTAATGCCCCGACAACCTTCCAAAGATGCATAATGGCACTCTTTTCATACATGGTCGAAGACTTCCTTGAGATCTTCATGGACGATTTTTCCGTTTTTGGTAATGACTTCGATAGTTGCCTCGGCAATTTAGAGAAGGTGTTGGCAAGATCTGAAGAAACCGATTTAGTCTTTAATTGGGAGAAGTGCCATTTTATGGTAGATGAAGAAATAGTGCTCGGCCACAAGATTTCATCCAAGGGAATTGAAGTAGACAAAGCCAAGGTGGACGTGATCGAGAGATTACCCCCACCAAGTTCGGTTAAAGGAATCTGAAGCTTTCTTGGACATGCAGGTTTTTACAGGAGGTTCATTCATAATTTTTCTAAAATTACTAAACCCTTGTGCAATTTGCTTGAACAGGATAAAGTCTTAAATTTTGATGATTCTTGCGCCCAAGCATTCAAAACCCTAAAAGAAAAACTTGCCTCGGCACCCATTATCGTTCCACCCGATTGGACGCTACCTTTTGAGCTCATGTGTGATGCAAGTGATTTCGCAGTAGGAGCAGTCCTAGGCCAATGCACAGTTCTGACCTTTCATGTGATATACTACGCTAGTAAAACTCTTAATAGTGCTCAAGTGAATTACACAACAACGGAGAAAGAGTAATTGTTCATACGGACCATTCCACATTTAAGTATCTATTTGCTAAAAAGGATGCCAAACCTCGTTTGATTTGTTGGATATTGCTTTTACAAGAATTTGACATTGAAATTAAGGACAGGAAAGGAACAGAAAATCAAGTGGCCGATCACTTATCACGCTTAGAACGCAATAGGGAGGAGGACGCAGATTTAGAGATATGCAATGCATTCCTGGCTAAGAAACTGTTAGTTTCCTCGGCAACCATGGATGTGAATTGCCTCGGTAACCCTCAACGCCTTGACAACCCCTGCCGCCTCGGTAACTCCTAATGCTCAAACAATTGATGCCTGAGAAACTCGAACAGCAACCCCGGGACAACTTAAAGCACTCTTACAACCGTTGGCGAACCGCCTTAGGCAAATTGAAGACCGGTAATTAACATTCATGCGGTACATGAAGGATCACAACAATGCCATCAACCAAGTTATCCTGGAAAAGTACCTGGACAGCTGCATGTCATTCCCCATCTTTTCTGCCGAAATATTTGCCACGACAACCAATGAAGCAGTTGCCACGAAAACCGCAACAGA
Organism: Hibiscus mutabilis; assembly: GCA_019671005.1. Lineage (NCBI taxonomy): Eukaryota > Viridiplantae > Streptophyta > Magnoliopsida > Malvales > Malvaceae > Hibiscus > Hibiscus mutabilis. The sequence continues at coordinate 28,161,974 of CM033746.1, forward strand.
TGATGCCGCAACAACCTACACTGCGCCTGCCCAAGCAGTTACCACGGCAACCAACACTGAAGATGTCGTAGAAACCAAAGCTAAAGACGCCCCGACAACCACTACAAAAGCCAAAGGTAAAGCACCTATGCCCGAATCAATCATACTGAATCATTGTCTAATTTTTCAGATTCGGACGAGTCCTCCATTGCACCAACAAAGACCGCACCAATCGAATCCTCCAAGCCCAAGTGAAAAGCCAATGACATTGATGAAGAGGACGATGAAGACAACCTCGTACGAGGATCGATTCCACCATCGGCAACAAGGAGGCAACCACCGCGTTCAAGCAAAAGAATCAAGACACCGACCAAAACAAAACTAATCATCCACGATGATGAACTCTCAGAGTAAGTCCTCGTTTGCATTTTACTTTTCTTTATTTTTATTTTTCTTTGTTGCATGCATTGAGGGCAACGCCTCACATGAGTTTAGGGGGTATTGTTATTAGTTAGTTACCATGTTTAGTTGCATTCATCTTAAGTATTGCATTTAGGATACATAAATTGCTTGCCATGCCTTTAGTTGGAACAAGAATTGCCTAGATTTGATGAATATCTGAAGATGACTTTGCCAATGTACTTAATTGATAGAACTTTTTATTCTAGGATAAACATGGAAACACTTAGAATCGTGCTATGATGCTAAACTTGATGAAACACTGTGTGGCTTGATTGATTTAAGGAATTCTAGCGAACTTAGGTTGATAGTTAAAAAGTTGGGGGATTAGAATAAAAATTGGATGAATACTAGAGGTGCCCGAAATTGGCTCTAGTATATGCTAAAAATTGATCGCTAGAGGTGCCCGAAATCGGCTCTAGTCGAATAAATTAATTAACTTAAGAAAACTAAAACCAAAACACTAGAGGTGCCCGAAACTGGCTCTAGTTAAAACATGTTAAAAGAACCGAATGAAGTAATTTGAAAACCTCTTGTTTACATAGAATCCGAAAAATCAACTTGCACACAACTCCACACACACTCACAAACATTATAGTTTGATTCCGAGTAACTCCTAAGTTTTATGAAAAATGAAAAGCCAATCATACTTTGTGCCATGGTTCTGAGAATTGAAATCAAGTTCAAAGCTAAGTTTGTGAAAATTGAAGTCTTAGCGGGTAATTATTAGTTTGCATTGCTTGAGGACAAGCAATAGTTCGAGTTTTGGGGTGTGTTAAGTGTTCAAAAGTACTATTTTATTAAGCTTTTTATTCATAATATTGCTAGACTTAGGCTCATATTAGTTGCATTATTAGTCATTCCTGCATGTTTGTATTGTTTCCTTGGTGGACAAGCTTGATTTCTTATTTTGCTTAATTTTGTGGAAAAAGATACTACTTTGGTGTGTGATAAGTGTTCAAAAGTACTATTTTTCTTACCCTTTTTACTCATATTATTGTTATACTTAGGCTCATATTAGTTGCATAATTAGACATTCATGCATTAATCCATGTTTCCTTCCATCGTTGAGCTTGATTACATAACTTGGTAGTTTTTGTGGGAAAAGATGATGATTTGGTGTGTTTTGTGTGTATATGCAGGATTACTTGCCAAAGCAAGGCTAGAGCTAGTTGCCAGGGCAATACATGAAGAAGACGCCGAGCCAGTTGCCAGGGCAATTGTCGACAAGAGCAAAGGTGATATGGTAGTCGAAATTGATGACTAGACAAGCCCAAGATGATGTGGAGCAAAGCCCAAACCCAAAGGAATTTGATTTCCATGCAGAGATTAAAGAAGAATTAAATTCCAAGAAGATAGGAGAAGTTCTAGTAGGAATATAATTATAATAAAGAATTATATTCTTTAAAGATAATTTAATTCCAACTTAACTTCCTCCTCAAAGAAGGACTTTGGCCTAGCCCTATAAATAAGATGGAGATTTCGACAATCCATAGAGAGAGGAAGAGAGGGAAATTTCGAAAAGCATCAAGGAAGGCAAGAGGTGAGAATTTTCGACAAGCATCTAGGGCAAGGAGGATTTCGACAAGCCTCCTTCTTCATCCTTTTCTTTCTTGTTCGATTGAGTTCATGCTAGGGATTATTTATCTTGTGTTTCTTTGGAACCTAGCCATGAACTAAATCTATTTGGCTATGGTTATTGTCTTTTGTGGTTGTGAGAAATTATTGGTTTTTGTTTAGGTAATAAGAGTTTTCACTTTTCTATTCAAGGTTTATTCATTCTTGGTTCTTATTCTTGTTTGCGAGTGAATTGGGAGAGGATCTCGTAATTTCATCTATTTATCTAATATCGAGAGAGTTAGATTCAAGAAACGAATGAATATGATCTTTATTCATTCTATTGATGGTGAAGATTATTCCGGCTTAGGAATAAGTTATGGATTTCAACGGCTAAGAGGAGCGCAAGATTGGTTGTTGTTCACCCTTGATTCACGCAGGGATGTATTATCAAGGCATGCACAAGTAGCTAGAGTTTTGACTTAGGGATAAGAAGAAACCATTGAAGAACGCTATGCCGAACCTTGAAGGTTGCTGCCCAGACGCCGAAGTAGTTGCCCAGGCAACCATCGATTAGTTGCCAAGGCAACCTCGTTGTGCAAGTTGCCACGGCAACTGAGTTGCCCGTGCACTCTTTTATCAAGACGGTCCAATCGACTATCACACCTCAACTCACGATAACCTGGCCTATCTCTCTCATTTGATCTTATTTATTCTTTTACTTTATTTCTTTCTAGTTTAGTTATTAGTTAAAACTCCTATAATCCTTTATTTGTGTTTTTACTTTTTACAGTGCAAGAGACTAGATTCATGAAGTGGCACCAATCCCTGTGGAGACGATATCTTTTATACTATAACTTGCAATGTGTATACTTGCACAATTGCGTAGCACTTATTACGCGCAACAAGTTTTTGGTGCCGTTGCCGGGGATTGGCAATAGCGACTTTGTTTTTATTTTCTTGCACTTTCTTTTTACTTTTCTTGTTTAAAATTCAAAGGGCTAACAAACTTTGGTTTTGCATTGGTATATGACCAGGGCGAGACCGACTTCACCAGAATATCCCTTTGATCCAGAAATCGAACGAACCTTACAAAGACTTAGACGAAGGATAAGAGTAGCAACAACTGCAAGAAATTCTTTCTAGGTCATAGAGTAATTTAGTTGTGCTCGTTTAAGGTTCGGCTGGCATAGTAGATGGCATGGAAAACCTTGCTATGCCTTTGTCCCAAAACTGCTCCGACGCTATAGTCGTTGGCATCACACATGAGCTCGAAAGGCTCATTCCAGTCCGGTGCCACAACTATATGGGCATTGATCAACTTTTCTTTAAGCTCCTGAAACGCTCTCAAACAAGAATCATTAAATGCAAAAGTGGCATTATGTTCTAACAACAAGCATAAGGGTTTAGCAATTTTCGAAAAGTCTTTAATGAAACGCCGATAAAAACTGGTATGTCCTAAGAAACTTCTTATAGCTTTGACACTTGTTGGGGACGGTAGTTGCTTAATTACCTCAACTTTTGCTTGATCCACTTCTAACCCTCTCTCAGTTACCTTGTGCCTGAGAACAATGCCCTCCTTCACCATGAAGTGGCATTTTCCCAGTTCAACACTAGGTTCGTCTCTATGCATCTCTTCAAGACTTGCTCCAAACTCTGAAGACATTCCTAAAATGTTTTGCCAAACACTGAGAAGTCATCCATGAATACTTCCATATTGTGCTCCATTATATCAGGAAAAAATGGACATCATGCAACGTTGAAACGTTGCAGTGCATTACATAGGCTGAATAGCATTCTTCTAAACACAAACGTCCCATATGGGCACGTGAACGTAGTCTTCTCTTGATCATCAGGGGCGATGGCAATCTGATTGTAACCTGAATAACCATCCAAAAAAATAATAGAATGCTTTACCCGCTAACCTGTCTAGCATCTGGTCAATGAATGGCAGTGGGAAGTGGTCATTCCTTGTGGCATTGTTCAGCCTCCTATAGTCCATGCACACTCTCCATCCAGTGATAGTTTTGGAGGGGATTAACTCAGCTTAACTATTTTGTACCACAGTCATGCCACCCTTCTTTGGCACGTATTGCACCGGGCTAACCCAAGAGCTATCGGAAATGGGATATATAATCCCAACATCAAGCCATTTTATGATCTCTTTTTTCACTACTTCTTTCATGCTTGGGTATAGCCTTCTTTGGCATTCAATGGTCTTGCCATGGTACTCCTCCAAGATAATCTTATGCATGCAAATGTTTGGGCTAATACCTCTGATGTTTGCCAAAGTCCATCATAATGCTTTCTTATAGTCACGTAATATTGCAAACAACCTTTCCTCCTGATCATTAGTGAGACTAGTGGCAATGATCACTGGCAGAGTTGAGTGTTCACCTAAATAAGCATGCTTCAAGTGATCTGGCAGTGGATTCAGTTCCAATGCTGGTGGCTCCTCAATTGATGGTTTAGATGCCTTGATTTCACTACCAGCCAACTGTAGTGGCTCAAAATAACTCGCCTCTTCAGCCTCCAAGATTGGTTCTTCTAGTTCCTCAAACAGATCAGTTATGCCATCTAAATTGCTGGCATCAAATTTTGTATCCTGGTATAACTGTGCCGTGTCCAAAGTGTAAATGGACTCCATCATCTCCTCTACTTGGCACTCATCAGGTTCATCTGCACATTTCAAAGCTTGAAACACATTAAATGTAACTTACTGATCATTCATGTGCATTGTTAGTTGCCTTTATGAACATCAATCAAAGGCCTACCTGTGGCAAGAAAAGGCCTCCCCAAAATAATCAAGACATTAATATCAACCTCATAATCCAAAATGATAAAATCAACTAGAAAAATAAATTTGTCTACCTTTACCAACACATCCTTAATCTTACCCTTTGGATGTGCATAGGATCGGTCTGCCAGCTGAAGTGTCACCATGGTAGGTCTTGCTTCTATACAAGCTTCTGAAAAACTGACATTGGCATCAAGTTGATGCTGGCTCCTAGGTCACACAGTGCCTTACCCATGAAATTGTTTCCAATGGTGTAGGGAATAGTGAAACTTCTCACATCTTTCAGCTTTGGTGGCAAACGGTTTAGGATCATGGCACTATATCCTTCGGTCAGGGCAACAATTTCAAAGTCTCCCAACTTTCTCTTTTTGGACAGAATGTCCTTCATAAATTTGACATAGTTGCGCATTTGTTCAAGGGATTCTACCAATGGAATATTGATTTGTAATTGCTTAAGAACCTCTAAGAAACGCTTGAACTGCTGATCTTGCTTATGCTTTTGAAGTCTTGCTGGAAAAGGTGGCGGCAGATAGATACGTGCCTACTCTGCTGGCTTTGCCAACGCAGTGCTGGCATCAAACTGTTTGGCATTGATGCTGGCATCAGTGTGCTGTCTGCATCAGTTCTGGCATAATCTGTTTTTGTTTCCTCTTTCTCTGCTTCCCTGAGATCATCTGCTGGCACAGTCTTCTCATCTTGGCAATTAATTAGTTGCTTAGCAACCTTCTCCATCTCGCACTGCTTACCACTCTGAAGAGTTATAGCTTTGCACTGCTCATTGTCTTTGTGCTGAGCATCTTCTGTGTCACTTGCTGAGTGCACTGGCAATCTGCCCAAGCTGGACTTCCAAATTTCTCATTGACGCAGCCAAACTCTGGACTGGGGCATCATTCCTTTCCATGTACTCTGTGAGAGTGCCTTATTGGTTTAGTATCCGCCCTTGCTGAAAATTGTTTCAGGTTTTCTATGGCATGGCATTATGATAGAATGCAGGCATGGAATTGTTATTCTGCCTCTGAGTATTCTGGCGCTGGGCATTGTACTGGTTACCTCCTTGATTTCCCCAAGCTAAGTTAGGGTGTTGTCTCCAACCTGTATTATAAGTATTGGAGTTAGGGTTATAGTAACGATTATCATTGCCAACAAAATTTACCAACTGAGGGTTGGCAGGACATTCATCCACATGATGATTTTCTCCACAGATCGTACAGAATGGGTCTAATGCTTTGACTTCTTGGGACTCATTGTTCTTTTGCAACGTTCTTACCATGCTCGTAAAGTTGGAAATCTCGGCATGAATGGATGTTAATTCATCAACCTGAAATTTCCATTGGTTTTAGTTCTGGTCCCAAGTCTTGCAACAAGATATTCAAAATCATTGATTGCAATCCTTTCTAAAATGTCAACAGCCTCAGTATATGTCTTGTCAAGCAACGAGCCAGTTGCTGAAGCATCAACAACCATCCTCGTTTGTGCATTCAATCCATTGTAAAAGGTTTGAATCTGAGTCCAATTCAGGAATCCATGCATAGGACACCTCCTCAACAAGTCTTTGAATCTTTCCTAGGCATCATATAAGGTCTCATCCTTAGCCTGCCTGAATGTAACGATCTCACCCGGCAGCTTGGCAATGAGTGTTGGCGGCTGGAATCTTGTCAAGAACTTCTGGCATAGGTCTGCCCATTAAGTGACTGAGCTAGGTGGTAGGGAATTAAGCCAAGCCTTTGCTCTGTCTCTCAAAGAAAAAGTAAATAACTTCAGCTTCACGGTATCTTTAGGTACTCCATTTTGTTGAAATAGCTGGCAAATCTCCATGAACTATTTAAGATGTTGCCTCAGATCTCCAATGAGTGCGCCATCAAATTGACCTACATTCAAAAGAGTTTGAATCATTGCTGGCTTAAGTTCAAAATTGACAGCGTTTACCTATGTGCCAACAAGTCCTGACATCAAATTGTCAATGGTTCGTGCCGAATGTTCTCTGATAGGCCTCTCATTAGCAACTGAGGCAGCAGGTAGTGGTGGTATCTCAATGTTAATTGGATTTCCCCCATTGTTCACCACACCATTCCCTCTATTACCTTGGTTCATCTCTCAAAATCTTCTTTTTAACCTCCGCAAGGTTTTCTCAATTTCCAGATCGTATGGCCACTCGTCCACCACAGGATGGCTTCTGCTCATACACTGAAAAAAAATAAAAGGTGAAAATAAGAACCAAATTAAAAACAAAAGGAAGACAAGTAAAATTTTAAAAGTAATCAATTTCGTTGCAATCCCCGGCAACGACGCCAAAAACTTGTAGACTCTCTAGGCGAAATGCTGGCAAAAGTGGCAGAAAATATGTATTGGAAATTATAAGAATGTGCCAAAATGAGTCTTTTGCGTGCAAGTATACACGGTCTGGATGTAATACAACTGGTAAGCTGAGTATCAATCCCACAGAGATTGTCTTGGAATTCAATTGCCTTGATTGTTACTTGCCTTAAGAAAAAGTTGATTTGATTTGAAACTGATTTTGGATAATAATTCAAAAGTAAAGAAATGAAAGAAAAGTAAAGATGTTGGCAAGTAAGGTGATTTAATGAATGATGAGCATTGGCAAGGAATGCCTGGTTTTCACGCTATTCATGTCATGCCAGCCGTTAACAACAACTTGTCTTGGCATTGTTTGCCGAGCATATTCAAAAGTAGCAAAGCCTCTCTCGATGGTCATTGCCCTAAATTGATCATGTAAAAACCCCTATATCTCTATAGTGTTTGTTTTTAAATAAACCAATTTGATTAAGATCCAATCTATACTCCTAAGGGGTAGATTTCACTCCCGAAGTAAGTTCATCTACTTGAACGACTTCTCTCGAAGCTTCTCTCCTCGATATTCGACAACTTATTCATTGCCACCCTAAGTCTATTAAGATATTAAGGTGCAATAGACCAACAGTGCCAGCTCTTGCTTGGCAGAGTATTTAGGAAATATTAAAGTTTGCCGAATAGATGAAACTTTGCCAAGACAGATTTATTATTAAAAGCTAAAGCATGAAAATAACATAAAAACCAAACATCCCCCACCAACTATTAAATTAGTTCATGGTGAGGGAGTGAACCAACAATCCACAAACATTTTCAGAATACATCATCCTTAAAAACAAAGTAAAATAACTTGAGAGAGAGAATGGCTAGAAGGGGTCTCTCGATGCAGCCCTTCAAGATCCAGGCTTCTCGTCCAAGTTGGTCAGACCATCCTTCCACGGTGCAGCCGGTCGTCAATCGTCACACGCACACCAACTCCTCACGATCCAATCTTCTCCTCTCTCCTCCTCTTAAAGTCTAGCTTGGTTGGTGTTTCAATAAGCGTATAAAGAAGGGATATGACTAGCTCTTCAAATTTTAAATTCTAACTGCCTAGAGGATAAGTGATTATCTTCTTATCCAGATCTGAATGAGAGTTGATCAGGCTAAGGCTGACTTCATCCTACCGGCATTGCCCTAGCATCCAAGCTTGGCATGAGTCTGCCAACAAGTCTTGGCACTATCTTATCCTCTCTTTTTTTCTAGAGATTATTCCAATTGCTATTTTTTCGAAGCCTAATCATGTCCTATTTTTTCAGGGTCCAACAACCTCTTAGCGTGGCATCAAGTTCACTTCTCTGCCATCCGATGCTTGGCATTGTTTGGTCCATCTGTGCCAACAACACTCGACATTCTCTCTAGCATTCCTTCTTGTGTTGTTTTTTTGGTCCAAATACTATGCCAAACCTGCAAAATTGCCAACAAAACAACCCTTCACACTGGCATAGACAAAACTCTAAACTCCTTATGCAAATGCATGATTCTAACATCCTAATGTAACTAAATGTACCTAAAAACAAGCAAAAGAATTGTAAGATTGACATTAAAAGCAATACTTTTAGAGAGGTGACAACGGGCTAAGGATGTTGAATAGAATCTAGGTATGGCTTCTGGGTCTTAGGGCTTTAGCTCGGACAAGAGAGCGGCTAATTCTAGTTGTGGCGGTGGTCAGGCCAAGAGACACCGTGATTGGAGATTTTGCTCAGAGCTGAAGTGTGGCGGAGGTATTGTTGGACGTAGAGTCCAGGGGGCAAGGTGCCCAGGTTAAAACTCCATTTAACACCTGTTGGGTTTGTGGATTCCTAGATCATCTAAGGTGAGATTGTCCTCGTTTGGCCTGGGAGGGCCAGGCCCCCCCGTGCATGTTGCGGTTAATGCTTGTTGGAGTTGTGGGTCTGGCGACTATTTGAGACGTGATTTTCCTTTGTTGGCTGGAGGTGGGTAGGGTGTTGCACCTGTTGTTACTCTAAAGAGAGGTCGTGGTCTTGGACCGTTTCAGCACAGAGATGGCGGGCAGAGGACTATGGCTCATTCTGTTGCTATCTAGCCTGAGGGAGGTGCACCGACTAAGGTGTATGGACACCGAGAAGGTCACAATGACACCGATGTGATTGCAGGTACTTTAATCTTACAGTCTTTTCCATTGTATTCATTGGTTGATTCTGGTTCTACCCATTCATACATCTTGAGTGAGCATGCACATTTGCTTGATATGTCAACTGAAATTCTTAATGTTGGTGTTAGAGTGACTAGTTTACTTGGGGAGACGGGCGTGGTTAGGAGGTTGTATCGTAGGTGTTTGTTGATGGTTTAGGGATATGAGTTTGACGTACACTTGATAGAGTTGCGATTCTACGATTTTAATATAATTTTGGGTATGGATTGGTTAACAGAATATAGGCTGTGGTAGATTTTGAGACCAAACAAATATCCTTGAAGTTATTAGATGATTTTGAGGTGGTAGTTGTTTTGAGAATGCTAAGTTTTTGTCTAATTCTTTTTGCTTTAGAAGCAAGTCGAATGTTAGATTATTGATATCAGGCTTTCTTGGCCTACGTTATGAATCCTGGTTCAAAAGAGTTGAGGGTGCATGATATTTGCACCGTAAGTGAGTTTTTAGGTGTTTTTTCGAAAGAGTTGCCAGGGTCTCCACTAGACTGTGAGGTTGAGTTTGGCATCGAGGTCTTTATGGATACGACACTAGTGTCCATTACTCCGTATCACATGGCTCAAAAGGAGTTAAAGGAGTTGAAGACGCAACTGCAAGAGTTGCTTGATCGAGGCTTTATCAGGCCTAGTATTTCACCATGGGGTGCACGATGTTGTTTGTAAAGAAGAAGGATGGTACGTTATGGATGTGTACGGACTATCAGTAACTGAACAAGTTGACAATAATGAATAAGTATCTCTTGTCACAGATAGATGATCTGTTTGACCAGTTCAGGGGTGTCTCGGTGTTTTCTAAGATAGATTTGAGGTTTGGGTACTATCAGTTGAAGGTGAAAGATGTGGATGTGCCTAAGACAGCTTTTCGTACAAGGTACGGGCATTATGAGTTTTTGGTGATGTTGTTTGGTATGACCAATGCACTGGCTGTTTTCATGGACATGATGAATCGTGTGTTCCATGAGTTTTTGGACCAGTTTGTGGTTGTTTTATCGATGATATCCTTGTGTACTCTCATACTAAAGAGGAACATGATAGACATTTACGGATTGTGCTTCAGACGTTCTTGGCTAATTAGTTGTATGCCAAGTTAAGCAAATGTGAGTTTTGGCTTAGGGAGGTTGTTTTCCTTGGGCATGTTGTGTCGGCCGATGGAATTCGTGTTGATCTGCACAAGGTTAAGGCTGTGATAAGTTGGAAGGTGCCTACATCTATGACGAAAGTTCAGAGTTTCCTTGGGTAGGTTGGTTATTACCATAGGTTCGTAGAAGGGTTTTCTAGTTTGGCAACTTCTTTAACCAAGTTGTTGCACAAGAATGTTCGGTTTGAGTGGACGGATGATAGGCAGTGGGCTTTTGAAAGATTGAAGGAAGCTTTGACACGAGCTCTAGTCTTGGTTCAACTTGAATTAGGAAAAGAGTTTGTTGTTTATAGTGATGCGTCGTATGTTGGGCTTGGTTGCGTGTTGATGCAGGAGGGTAAGGTTGTTGTGTATGCATTAGACAATTGAAGGTGCATGAACGTAATTACCCTACTCATGATCTTGAGCTTGCCGCATTTGAGTTTGCATTGAAAATCTGGAGGCATTACCTTTATGGCGAGAAATGTGTGGTTTATACAGATCATAAATGTATGAAGTATTTGATGTCCCAGAAGAAGATGAATCTTAGGCAACGAAGGTGGTTGGAGTTGCTTAAGGATTATGATCTGACCATTGAGTATCATCCGGGCAAAGCTAACGTTGTAGCGGATGCTTTGAGTAAGAAGGCTGATGTGGAGTTGAGAGCTATGTTCGCTCGGTTGAGTGTGTCGTGTGATGGAGGGCTGATAGCTGAGTTGCAAGTGAAACCATCCTTGTCGTAGTTGATTAAGGAGAGACAACCGCTTGATGAGAGTTTGATGCAGCATATGAAGGATATCATGGAAGGGAATCCTATGGATTTTCATTTCAATGATGATGGGGTGTTGTGTTTTAAAGGTAGAATTGTGGTGCCTAAAGATGGTGAGTTGAGGCGTACCATTTTGACCGAAGCGCATGCTAGTCCTTTTGCTATGCATCCTGGTAGTACTAAGATGTATCGTGGGTTGGAGGAGGAGTACTATTGGGTGGGATCGAAGAAAGATATGGCTGATTTTGTTTCTTGATGCATGGTATGTCAGCGGGTGAAAGCTGAGAATCAGTTTCCATCCGGGTTGTTGCAACCATTGAGGATACCAGAATGGAAGTGGGAAAGGATCACCATGGATTTTGTGTCTGGGTTGCATGTGACACCGAGCAAAAAGGATTCCATTTGGGTAATTGTTGATCGGTTTACATAGTGTGCACATTTTATGCCACTGTATACCACGTATACCTTAGATAGGTTGGCTGATCTATACATCTCTAAGAGTGTGCGTTTGCATAGGGTACCTAAGTCCATAGTTTCGGATAGAGATCCGTGTTTCACGGCAAGGTTTTGGATGTGCTTGCATCGTGCTCTGAGAACTCGACTGAATTTTAGCACTTCGTATCATCCTCAGACGGATGGTCAGTCGGTGCGCGTGATTTAGGTTCTCGAGGATATGTTGAGATGCTGTATTATTGAGTTCTAGGGAACGTGGGAGAAACAATTTCCATTGGTGGAGTTTTCTTATAATAAGAGCTATTAGGCTAGTATACAGATGGCATCGTATGAGGCATTGTATGGAAGGAAGTGTCGTAGGCCTGTGTGTTGGGCTAAAGTTGGGGAAAAGCATCTTTCATTGCCTGATGTTTTGAAAGGTATGAACGAGAAAGTGAAGTTGATATGTGAGCGCTTGAAAGCAGCTTCAGATCGTTAGAAATCCTACGCGGATTTGAAGCGTGGGGATGTTGAGTATGATATTGTTGATCGAGTGTTTTTGGAAGGTATCACCTTGGAAGAAGGTGATGCGTTTCGAGCGGAAAGGGAAACTTATCCCGAGGTTTATTGGACCATACGAGGTTGTTGAGCGTGTGAGTCATGTTGCTTACTGTCTGAGTTACCTCCTAAGTTAGAGAAAATTCATAATGTGTTTCATGTTTCGATGTATCGGTCAGATCCCTCGCATGTTATGCTAGTGGAGGATATTAAATTGAGATCGGCTCTATCTTATGATGAGGAACCGGTAGAGGTTCTGGATACCAGCAGTAAGGTTCTGCGTGGCAAGACGGTTGAGCTTGTTAAGGTGTTGTGAAGGCACCGCGGTGTTGATGAGGCTACGTGGGAACGCAAGTCGGTTATGTTGGGGCCATTTCCATACCTTTTTCCTTCAGTTAATTTCGAGGACGAAATTCTTAAGTGGGGGAGAGTTGTAATGTCCCGATTTTGGGCCTAGCGGTTTTGTGGCTTGTTAGATGGTCCAGTGGACCGGGTTAGGGATTCGAGTAGGATTCGGGAGTAAATATTTTTTTTCAATAAGATAAAAAAGTGGAAATGGTTAAAAATCATATTTTAATATATGGTTAATATTGGTGAAAACAATTTTGGAAAATAGGTTTTGAAAGTGTTACATTTTGAATAGTGACCAAAATGCACTTTTTTGAAAATTGGTTTTTAAAGGTGACTAAAATGAAAGAGATCAAAGTATTAGAATCCTTAAGGATCTATTTTACCAAGTATTTTCTGGTGATTTCTTCTATCAATTAAATCTTTTTAACATGTGATTTAAAAGTTAATTAAAAGGGGATTTGGTTATTAAAAAGTTAGTTATCATTTTCAAGAAAATTGACGTTACTTTCCTCTCCACTTCTCTTATGCCAAACACTCAAGTTTTCATTAAAAAACATAGGTGAGAGATCATTTTACTCAGTTTATTGATTTGTAATTCATTCTTTAACTTTTATTTACAAAACCTCATTGAAATCTTGTGTTTTCTTAGCTTTCATCAAGTCAATTGAAGGAGAAATCCCACAATAGGGGTAAGGTCTGTGATCTCCTCTATTGAATGGTTCTTTATTGATATTCCCAAGTGTTTGATCCTTGATTTATGGTTTATAATCTGATTTTGTGTTTTTATATTGAATTAATTGATTTAATTGGGTGAAATTGATGAAATAGTGAAAGTTTCATTTTGGATCTATTTTCTAATGCAGAAGATTGGTTTTAATCATATTTTGGATGTATTATTATGTTGATAAGTTGTCTTTAACAATGGAATTCCGAAACTCTTGAATACCTAGTTGGTTAGGTTGTTAGATTGGTGTTTTTGTGGAGTTGTGGTGTAACACCCCAGTTTTAGGCCTAGCGGTTTTGGGACTGGTTAGACTGTCTAGTGGACCGGGTTAGAGATTCGAGTCAAATTCGAGAGCGAATATTTTTCTTAAAGATAAAATTATGGAAAAATGTTTAAAAATCATATTTTATTATATTAATATATTGGTGAAAGCAATTTTAGAAAATGAACCTTGGAAGGGTGACATTTTGGCTAGTGACAAAAATGCAATTTTTTGAAAACTGTTTTAAAAGGTGGCTTTTTGTAAAGAGTCAAAACTTAGAATCTTTAAGGAGCTATTTTACCATTTGGTCTTTTCTGAGTATTCCCTTAGTTAGGATTACTTTAAAATGGTTTTAATTAAAAGAATTAAAAGGTTTTAGTTAAAAAGGTAGTTATCTTTCTAAAGCACATTTTGACGTAAGTTTTCATTTATCACATTTTCTCTCAAAAAACTCTCAGCTAAATACTCTTTTTCCATCAGATATTTAAGCTAATGATCTTAATTTCTTTATTCATTGATTTGCTAAATGATTTCTTAAATTGTTTTCCTCAAATCTTATTGAATCTCTTTGCTTTTCAAGAGGAAAAACCATCCAATTAAGGGGAAACTCATTCATTGGAGGTAAGTTTCGTTCTTCTCCTCTAATGAAAGGTTCTTTACTAATATTCCCAATTTCTTGGCTCTTTACATATGATTTTCAATAGGTTTTGAGTAATTAATTATGGATTTTAGCTTTATAGAGGTTTTATGAAAGAATAGAGTGATTTTCAATTTGGATATGTTTTTCCAGTGTAGTAGATTGATTTCAATCTTATTTTGGATGTATTATAATATGGATGAGTTGTTTTTAATAATGGAATCCCGAAATTGGTTGAATCTCTAATTGTTAGGTTGTTTCTTAAGGGTTTTTTGGGTGTTTAATCTTTGTTGGAAGTAAAAGGATGTTGAGAATGAGTTTTTAGATATTAATTGATGAAGTTTGATGTTTTGAATCGTTATTATATGGCTGGGTTAAGATTGAGTAGTGTTTGAGGTTGATTTCGGTAAGTTTCGGATGAGTTTTGAGTGGGAATCTTGAGAGCCATTGGATTTTGGGTTGAAACAGAGTATTGGATGCATTTTAATGCATGTTTTCTCTGGTTTTGTGTGGCCAAAACAGGGGATAGTCAAGGCGTAGCATCTTGAGGTGGTTCTAGACTTGTCGAGGGCTTATTTCGCGGTAGCAAGCAAGGCGAAGTGAAATCGGTGTGTGGAAATAGTCTTAAAAGTCTTTCAAAGGTTTGAAAGTAGTGTTGGGAGTTTAGGATAAGTTTGAAACACTTACCTAAGCTCGAATTTTTGTTTCCCTCTCTTACTCTTCAATATTGGTTCAGATATGAGCATGAGTGATTCATGTTTTAGTCGTAAACATGGTTTGCTTTACTTACTGTTAATGCATGATTTTAAAGTACATATGCAGTGGCTTAAAGGTATATTTAATGCTAGTGAGAATTGGTTTTTATTCCGGTCAGGAATGTGATATTGCTATGACAATGTGATTTGCATATGTGGGGATTTTGTGTAATGCATTGTAAAACAGTGAGTAAATGGTTTTGTAAATGATATATTGGCTATGAGACAAGGTGAGAAAACATTTAGATATAGTTGGCATACTATAGGATAATATGCACTATAATACGGTTAAAAATCAATAGTGGGTTAAGAGTCTTTGAGGTATAGCGGTCGGCTACCCGAACTATATTGTTATCACTTAGGTTGAGCGTTCGGTTCCCCTTGTTGATGTAAAGCTTGCGGTCGACAAGGTTGTGAAGTCATGCAGTTGGCATGGGGTAGTCTTGATGATGGTTGATCATTAAGGGAGATCCGTGTATCCGATGTGTAAAGTTAACAGTCGGTTAACTAAAGATTAGTGGTTGGCTAATCAAGGATAGTGGTCGACTATTCGGGGTCACTATAATTGCAATATATGAGAATTTTAATGTTGAATCTATTTAAAATACTTTGGAATTTAAGCATGGTTTTTTGTATAATGCTTTGGGATTTAAGCATGTTTTGTATGTGATGCATTGGGGATTAAGCACGTGGAATATATGTATTGATTTGCATATGGATGATATGCATGTTTTGATTTGAAACTATTGGAACTTGCTTAGGTCGTAAGCATGGTTTGAAAACAAGTGTTGGTTTCAAGGGTTTTAAAATGCATCATCGTTTAAGAGCATCCTCACTAAACATGTGTGCTTACGCTCTCTTTTTTCTAATAATGCAGAGCATTAAAGCTTGGGGGCAGTAAAGGCAAGGATTAAGTGTTCCAAAGACAAGACTATTTGAGTATGAACTCGGTTTTAGTTTATGGTTAATAAGGCAATGTGTTCGCCGTGGATTTTGGGACTTGTAATTCAGATTTCCCTGGTTTTGAGCATGTATAATGTTGTGATTTTGGAGTTTGATTGTTGATGTTTTGGCTTATCATGCACCCTTACCTATGGTTGATGTTATAAGGTTACCTAGGTATGCGTCTAGATGATTTGCTTGGATGACATGTTTTGATGAGCTAAACCTGTTGAGTATGGTCTTGATGCATTGTTGGTATGGTGTTCATGATGTTAATTGCTTAGTCAGGCATTTTGGTATGATTGGTAGTGAGTTATAGGGAGTATGCCTTTAGACCAATCTTTTGGGTGGCATAATCTTGTATTGTAGTTAAACCATGGTGTATGTATTGTTAAGAGTGATGTTGGATGATTATATGTGTATGCAAGTTGCTAGGACCAAAAAGCATCTAGGTTTGTGTGAAAAACCAGCTAAAAATGTCATTATAGGTCCAGGCGTATCGAAACATGTGTCCTCATACCGGTACGGCTAGGCCATTTCAGGCATAGAGTTTCGATACGTGGGATGGTGTTCGATACGGTCCTGCCTTTTTAGGCTTGATATTTCGGTACTCGAGCAAGTGTTTCGATACGGTCATAGGCATTTTTGGCAGGTGTACCGATACGCGAACACGCGTTTCGGTACATATTTTAGCTACTAGAATTTGAGTTTTTGAGAATGTTAGGCGTATCGAAACACGAGTACCCGTACCACTACGGGTACTGTTAAGTTGGTTAGTTTGGAATCTTGAAAGTTTTTGTTTCTTTCATTTTGGTCCTTGAGTCTTGGGAAAGCAATTGTATGAGTTGGAATGATTAATTTGATCTGGAATTTATCATATTGGCATGTAAATGGACTAATTGAGGATTGGTAACCTTAAATTTACTTTTGGTTTTGTAATTTTAATTATTTACATTTTAGTCCCCATTTCTATCTAGGATGCAATTAGACAAGATAAAAGAAAAAAAAGACTGACTTTTCGTAACCTTTCTCCGTTTGCTTCGGCAAACCTAATGTAGCATTCTCGGTTCGGTCGGGCTTCTAGGCCATATCGAGGGGGTTACATGTGGTGGCTGTTTAATTTCTGGAAGTATATTATTGAATTAATCCTATTTTTAAGTGTTAATTGATGATTATGGGAGTGTTAGATTGTGGCTAGGTTGTGTTTGGCAATGATTAGGTGATGATTTTGGCTGCTGTGGTTGGGTAATTTTGAGAGAATTGTGGAAGTACACGAGGAATTGTTGTGGCAATGTTTTGAATGCATTGAGATGCATTAATCCTCTTTTGTAATGTGGTTAAAATAGGGGAGGTTGATCCGGAAGTGATTGGTGAAGCTTTAGAGGCTTTAGACGCTTGATTTTGAGTCGGTGAATCGAGGTTTTGCGTATCGGTGAGTAAGAACGTCGATTCCAGCTTTGGAATGTTTTAAAGGTGGTTTATGGGAGTTTAAATTTAGCTTGATACGCTGGTTTAAACTCGGAAGTAAGTAAATGTAGTTTTTCTCTCTTGGTCGTGTTAGTGTGAAGTCATTTTTATGCACTTGTTTTGATTTACATTGAACCTACTATTTAAGCATGTTTTAAAGTATTTGAGATACTGTTTTAAGCATGAGAAGCTGAATGATGGACATGGAAAGTGATCCTTGGAAGTATATGGTTTATACTTGTGGTTTAAAGCATGGTTGTTGCTTTTGAAGATGGTTTGGTTTAATGCTTGTTAAAAACAGTGAGGTAAATATTAAATGGTTAATTATATTGACAAGTGATGTGGTTTAAAATGTTATAGGATATAGTTTGCCGGCCATAGGATTGATGTTGTATTATAATAAGTCGCATTGGATGTTGAGGGGTTTAGATCCCTGTACCGAAAACTCCATCCATGTACCCTAACAGTACAGGGGTTTTACAGTACCGTATACTCCCGTTAGTGGATTAAGCATCTTACTGAGGTAAGGGGTTGGTGTCCCTGTGGGTTGAAAGTGTACCCGGTTGTTTAGGTACCTCAATTGTGATTGTATCGCTATTCCGGTTGAGATGGCTAGAAATGTTGGGTAAACACTTGTTGAATCTGTGTATCCGATGAACTATTTTGGCAAAGGAACTTGGTTAATGATCACTTGTGAGCCAATATAATTGTTGATGTATCATTGAAAAGTTTATATGGTATAATGTGATTTATACATGTTTACTCTTTAAGCTTTGCATATGGTTGTTATGCATGGGAAGGCTTAAATTGAGGTTGAGCAATGAGACTTGCTGTTGGTTAATGATACATGTTGCATATGAGTTAATATGCTGGTTTTATAGATGTTAAGTGCATGTTTTAAAGGCATGATAATGTTTTAAAGGATGTTTGAAATGAGTTTTTAATGTAATATTGTTGATCGAGTGTTTTTGGAAGGTATCACCTTGGAAGAGGGTGATGCGTTTCGAGCGGAAAGGGAAACTTATCCCGAGGTTTATTGGACCATACGAGGTTGTTGAGCGTGTGAGTCATGTTGCTTACTGTCTGAGTTACCTCCTAAGTTAGAGAAAATTCATAATGTGTTTCATGTTTCGATGTATCGGTCAGATCCCTCGCATGTTATGCTAGTGGAGGATATTAAATTGAGATCGACTCTATCTTATGATGAGGAACCAGTAGAGGTTCTGGATACCAGCAGTAAGGTTCTGCGTGGCAAGACGGTTGAGCTTGTTAAGGTGTTGTGAAGGCACCGCGGTGTTGATGAGGCTACGTGGGAACGCAAGTCGGTTATGTTGGGGCCATTTCCATACCTTTTTCCTTCAGTTAATTTCGAGGACGAAATTCTTAAGTGGGGGAGAGTTGTAATGTCCCGATTTTGGGCCTAGCGGTTTTGTGGCTTGTTAGATGGTCTAGTGGACCGGGTTAGGGATTCGAGTAGGATTCGGGAGTAAATATTTTTTTTCAATAAGATAAAAATGTGGAAAATGGTTAAAAATCATATTTTAATATATGGTTAATATTGGTGAAAACAATTTTGGAAAATAGGTTTTGAAAGTGTTACATTTTGGTTAGTGACCAAAATGCACTTTTTGGAAAATTGGTTTTTAAAGGTGACTAAAATGAAAGAGAACAAAGTATTAGAATCCTTAAGGATCTATTTTACCAAGTATTTTCTGGTGATTTCTTCTATCAATTAAACCTTTTTAACATGTGATTTAAAAGTTAATTAAAAGGGGATTTGGTTATTAAAAAGTTAATTATCATTTTCAAGAAAATTGACGTTACTTTTCTCTCCACTTCTCTTATGCCAAACACTCAAGTTTTCATTAAAAAACATAGGTGAGAGATCATTTTACTCAGTTTATTGATTTGTAATTCATTCTTTAACTTTTATTTACAAAACCTCATTGAAATCTTGTGTTTTCTTAGCTTTCATCAAGTCAATTGAAGGAGAAATCCCACAATAGGGGTAAGGTCTGTGATCTCCTCTATTGAATGGTTCTTTATTGATATTCCCAAGTGTTTGATCCTTGATTTATGGTTTATAATCTGATTTTGTGTTTTTATATTGAATTAATTGATTTAATTGGGTGAAATTGATGAAATAGTGAAAGTTTCATTTTGGATCTATTTTCTAATGCAAGAGATTGGTTTTAATCATATTTTGGATGTATTATTATGTTGATAAGTTGTCTTTAACAATGGATTTCCGAAACTCTTGAATACCTAGTTGGTTAGGTTGTTAGATTGGTGTTTTTGTGGAGTTGTGGTGTAACACCCCAGTTTTAGGCCTAGCGGTTTTGGGGCTGGTTAGACTGTCTAGTGGACCGGGTTAGAGATTCGAGTCAAATTCGAGAGCGAATATTTTTCTTAAAGATAAAATTATGGAAAAATGTTTAAAAATCATATTTTATTATATTAATATATTGGTGAAAGCAATTTTAGAAAATGAACCTTGGAAGGGTGACATTTTGGCTAGTGACAAAAATGCAATTTTTTGAAAACTGTTTTAAAAGGTGGCTTTTTGTAAAGAGTCAAAACTTAGAATCTTTAAGGAGCTATTTTACCATTTGGTCTTTTCTGAGTATTCCCTTAGTTAGGATTACTTTAAAATGGTTTTAATTAAAAGAATTAAAAGGTTTTAGTTAAAAAGGTAGTTATCTTTCTAAAGCATATTTTGACGTAAGTTTTCATTTATCACATTTTCTCTCAAAAAACTCTCAGCTAAATACTCTTTTTCCATCAGATATTTAAGGTAATGATCTTAATTTCTTTATTCATTGATTTGCTAAATGATTTCTTAAATTGTTTTCCTCAAATCTTATTGAATCTCTTTGCTTTTCAAGAGGAAAAACCATCCAATTAAGGGGAAACTCATTCATTGGAGGTAAGTTTCGTTCTTCTCCTCTAGTGAAAGGTTCTTTACTAATATTCCCAATTTCTTGGCTCTTTACATATGATTTTCAATAGGTTTTGAGTAATTAATTATGGATTTTAGCTTTATAGAGGTTTTATGAAAGAATCGAGTGATTTTCAATTTGGATATGTTTTTCCAGTGTAGTAGATTGATTTCAATCTTATTTTGGATGTATTATAATATGGATGAGTTGTTTTTAATAATGGAATCCCGAAATTGGTTGAATCTTTAATTGTTAGGTTGTTTCTTAAGGGTTTTTTGGGTGTTTAATCTTTGTTGGAAGTAAAAGGATGTTGAGAATGAGTTTTTAGATATTAATTGATGAAGTTTGATGTTTTGAATCGTTATTATATGGCTGGGTTAAGATTGAGTAGTGTTTGAGGTTGATTTCGGTAAGTTTCGGATGAGTTTTGAGTGGGAATCTTGAGAGCCACTGGATTTTGGGTTGAAACAGAGTATTGGATGCATTTTAATGCATGTTTTCTCTGGTTTTGTGTGGCCAAAACAGGGGACAGTCAAGGCGTAGCATCTTGAGGTGGTTCTAGACTTGTCGAGGGCTTATTTCGCGGTAGCAAGCAAGGCGAAGTGAAATCGGTGTGTGGAAATAGTCTTAAAAGTCTTTCAAAGGTTTGAAAGTAGTGTTGGGAGTTTAGGATAAGTTTGAAACACTTACCTAAGCTCGAATTTTTGTTTCCCTCTCTTACTCTTCAATATTGGTTCAGATATGAGCATGAGTGATTCATGTTTTAGTCATAAACATGGTTTGCTTTACTTACTGTTAATGCATGATTTTAAAGTACATATGCAGTGGCTTAAAGGTATATTTAATGCTAGTGAGAAATGGTTTTTATTCCGGTCAGGAATGTGATATTGCTATGACAATGTGATTTGCATATGTGGGGATTTTGTGTAATGCATTGTAAAACAGTGAGTAAATGGTTTTGTAAATGATATATTGGCTATGAGACAAGGTGAGAAAACATTTAGATATAGTTGGCATGCTATAGGATAATGTGCACTATAATACGGTTAAAAATCAATAGTGGGTTAAGAGTCTTTGAGGTATAGCGGTCGGCTACCCGAACTATATTGTTATCACTTAGGTTGAGCGTTCGGTTCCCCTTGTTGATGTAAAGCTTGCGGTCGACAAGGTTGTGAAGTCATGCAGTTGGCATGGGGTAGTCTTGATGATGGTTGATCATTAAGGGAGATCCGTGTATCCGATGTGTAAAGTTAACAGTCGGTTAACTAAAGATTAGTGGTTGGCTAATCAAGGATAGTGGTCGACTATTCGGGGTCACTATAATTGCAGTATATGAGAATTTTAATGTTGAATCTATTTAAAATGCTTTGGAATTTAAGCATGGTTTTTTGTATAATGCTTTGGGATTTAAGCATGTTTTGTATGTGATGCATTGGGGATTAAGCACGTGGAATATATGTATTGATTTGCATATGGATGATATGCATGTTTTGATTTGAAACTATTGGAACTTGCTTAGGTCGTAAGCATGGTTTGAAAACAAGTGTTGGTTTCAAGGGTTTTTAAATGCATCATCGTTTAAGAGCATCCTCACTAAACATGTGTGCTTACGCTCTCTTTTTTCTAATGATGCAGAGCATTAAAGCTTGGGGGCAGTAAAGGCAAGGATTAAGTGTTCCAAAGATAAGACTATTTGAGTATGAACTCGGTTTTAGTTTATGGTTAATAAGGCAATGTGTTCACCGTGGATTTTGGGACTTGTAATTCAGATTTCCCTGGTTTTGAGCATGTATAATGTTGTGATTTTGGAGTTTGATTGTTGATGTTTTGGCTTATCATGCACCCTTACCTATGGTTGATGTTATAAGGTTACCTAGGTATGCGTCTAGATGATTTGCTTGGATGACATGTTTTGATGAGCTAAACCTATTGAGTATGGTCTTGATGCATTGTTGGTATGGTGTTCATGATGTTAATTGCTTAGTCAGGCATTTTGGTATGATTGGTAGTGAGTTATAGGGAGCATGCCTTTAGACCAATCTTTTGGGTGGCATAATCTTGTATTGTAGTTAAACCATGGTGTATGTGTTGTTAAGAGTGATGTTGGATGATTATATGTGTGTATGCAAGTTGCTAGGACCAAAAAGCATCTAGGTTTGTGTGAAAAACCAGCTAAAAATGTCATTATAGGTCCAGGCGTATCGAAACATGTGTCCTCATACCGGTACGGCTAGGCCATTTCAGGCATAGAGTTTCGATACGTGGGATGGTGTTTCGATACGGTCCTGCCTTTTTAGGCTTGATATTTTGGTACTCGAGCAAGTGTTTCTATACGGTCATAGGCATTTTTGGCAGGTGTACCAATACGCGAACACGAGTTTCGGTACATATTTTAGCTACTAGAATTTGAGTTTTTGAGAATGTTAGGCGTATCGAAACATGAGTACCCGTACCAGTACGGGTACTGTTAAGTTGGTTAGTTTGGAATCTTGAAAGTTTCTGTTTCTTTCATTTTGGTCTTTGAGTCTTGGGAAAGCAATTGTATGAGTTGGAATGATTAATTTGATCTGGAATTTATCATATTGGCATGTAAATGGACTAATTGAGGATTGGTAACCTTAAATTTACTTTTGGTTTTGTAATTTTAATTATTTACATTTTAGTCCCCATTTCTGTCTAGGATGCAATTAGACAAGATAAAAGAAAAAAAAGACTGACTTTTCGTAACCTTTCTCTGTTTGCTTCGGCAAACCTAATGTAGCATTCTCGGTTCGGTCGGGCTTCTAGGCCATATCGAGGGGGTTACATGTGGTGGCTGTTTAATTTCTGGAAGTATATTATTGAATTAATCCTATTTTTAAGTGTTAATTGATGATTATGGGAGTGTTAGATTGTGGCTAGGTTGTGTTTGGCAAGGATTAGGTGATGATTTTGGCTGTTGTGGTTGGGTAATTTTGAGAGAATTGTGGAAGTACATGAGGAATTGTTGTGGCAATGTTTTGAATGCATTGAGATGCATTAATCCTCTTTTGTAATGTGGTTAAAATAGGGGAGGTTGATCCGAAAGTGATTGGTGAAGCTTTAGAGGCTTTAGACGCTTGATTTTGAGTCGGTGAATCGAGGTTTTGCGTATCGGTGAGTAAGAACGTCGATTCCAGCTTTGGAATGTTTTAAAGGTGGTTTATGGGAGTTTAAATTTAGCTTGATACGCTGGTTTAAACTCGGAAGTAAGTAAATGTAGTTTTTCTCTCTTGGTCATGTTAGTGTGAAGTCGTTTTTATGCACTTGTTTTGATTTACATTGAACCTACTATTTAAGCATGTTTTAAAGTATTTGAGATACTGTTTTAAGCATGAGAAGCTGAATGATGGACATGGAAAGTGATCCTTGGAAGTATATGGTTTATACTTGTGGTTTAAAGCATGGTTGTTGCTTTTGAAGATGGTTTGGTTTAATGCTTGTTAAAAACAGTGAGGTAAATATTAAATGGTTAATTATATTGACAAGTGATGTGGTTTAAAATGTTATCGGATATAGTTTGCCGGCCATAGGATTGATGTTGTATTATAATAAGTCACATTGGATGTTGAGGGGTTTAGATCCCTGTACCGAAAACTCCATCCATGTACCCTAACAGTACAGGGGTTTTACAGTACCGTATACTCCCGTTAGTGGATTAAGCATCTTACTGAGGTAAGGGGTTGGTGTCCCCGTGGGTTGAAAGTGTACCCGGTTGTTTAGGTACCTCAATTGTGATTGTATCGCTATTCTGGTTGAGATGGCTAGAAATGTTGGGTAAACACTTGTTGAATCTGTGTATCCGATGAACTATTTTGGCAAAAGAACTTGGTTAATGATCACTTGTGAGCCAATATAATTGTTGATGTATCATTGAAAAGTTTATATGGTATAATGTGATTTATACATGTTTACTCTTTAAGCTTTGCATATGGTTGTTATGCATGGGAAGGCTTAACTTGAGGTTGAGCAATGGGACTTGTTGTTGGTTAATGATACATGTTGCATATGAGTTAATATGCTGGTTTTACAGATGTTAAGTGCATGTTTTAAAGGCATGATAATGTTTTAAAGGATGTTTGAAATGAGTTTTTAATGTAATATTGAGAAATGGTTTTAATGCATTGATGGTGTGTTATTTTGGAGCACTCCTCACTAAGCCTAATGTGCTTATGCTCGTTTTGTCCATCAATGCAGAGAATTAAAAGCTTGGAAGACAACGAGAAGCAAGGGATCGGTACAAAACTTGGTAACCAAAGTATGTTTTGAGTTAGACTATAAGTAATAAGGGCATTGGGGGTTTCCGTTTTTATTTGGGAGATGTTTTGTGGAACTCCCCGTTTGAGCAAGTTTGTTTAGCTGCTCTTGAGTTGTAAATGGCCTTTATGGTTTGATATTGGTGATGGTTTGGAGTTTCATGTTTTACTTTGAATGATTTTCTAGGTTGCATGTCTATAGATTTACATTTGATGCAAGATGTCATGAAATGATGTTGAATCTGTGATGTTATGTTGTGGTCTGATTCTAAATTGTGTTGATTGTGTTTTAGGAGCATGTTAGAATGATTTGGTAAGGTTGAAAACATGTTAAACCAGTAGAAAATAACATTACAGGCCTACCGCGTACCGGTACAAAAAGGGACCATATCGCTACAGATAGGCAAAACAGAACGTTCAACATTAGTACGGGTATGTGCGTACAGGTACGGTTAAGCAATTTAAGCTTGGTGTACCGGTACAGTTTATGGTGTATCGGTACAAGAACTGGTTATTGGAAAGTTACTTTTTGGAAAAAACCTGTGTATCGGAACACCGAGGGCGCGTACCGGTACGACTTTATTATTTTGCAAGCTGACGTGGAATACCGATACGGTACACTGTGTACCGGTATTGGTGGCTACTCCGTATCGGTACGGCTACGATCATATCAGTACTAGTGGCCGTTTTTAGGTAATGTCATGGATTTTAGTTTTGTTTTCTTACGTTTTGGTTCCTGAATATTGTGGATGCAATTGAATAAGTTCAGATGATCATTTTGAGCTGATTTTTGACGTGTAAACATGTAACTTGTCTAATTAAATGGTGGTAACTTAAAATTGGGCTAAGTCCTCGTAATATTTCCAAAATTTGCAATTTGGTCCCTAAATCGTATGTATTACGAATTGTATGTCAATCCGACGCCCGATTGAGTTGGGTTTTTACCAGGAATCAGTATGCACGTATAGGATAACTATTTTGCATTTAGATAGAATAAAAGAAAAAAGTGGTCAGGTTTTAGGCTTAATTCTTTACAATTTACTTTGGTAAACCTAATCTAGCTTGCTCGGTTCGGTCTTGCGACTAGGCCGGGTCGAGGGGGTTACAAAAATGCAAATCTGATAAATTTAAGGACCAAAACTGAAATTAAGGGTACCAATCCTCAATTAGTCCAATTACATGCTTACATGTCAAATTTCAGGTCAAAACGATCATCCAAGCTCATACAATTGCATTCATAAAACTCAGGGACCAAAATGAAAGAAACAGAAACTTCCAAATATTCCAAAATAACAGAATTAACTGCGGCCATATCGGTACGTTTGGAGGTATTTTGGTACGCCTTAATAATTTCCAAAACCCAGATTCCAGTAGATATACCTCGTTCTGATACGCCCCCGCGTATTGAAAGGCCCTTTATAAAATCCCTATGCCGTATCGAAACACCCTCTCGAGTACCGAAACGCATGCCAAATTTTCCTAGGCTTGTATCGAAATGCTTGCTCGCATACCGGTACGTTGAGCCTGAAATGGTTTACTCGTACCAAAATAGGGTCACCTGTACCGGTACGCATGGACCTGTAATGTTCCAAATTGTTGTCTAAACACACTTTAATGATAACCAAAACTCTTTAACATGCTTCAAACACTTATACAACATTACTAAGATACCTTCCTAACTAAAACAACACAGAACGAACAACATTACATGGCATTCATACATCCCAAGATGTTCTATAGGCATGCTTCATAATATCATTATACCGAACAACCAAAACTCACATTAGGCACTTTTAAGGCATACTCGTCATGCTTACACATCCAAAGCATCATAACAAACTTGCTTGAATCATCAAAACAAGGCAAACATGCCAAATTAACTAGATGCACTCCTAAGCACTCATCTAGCATCATTATAAGCAAGGATCCCCACAAGTTCAACAATATCAAACCAATCATAAAATCCATCACTTCACATGCTTAAAAACCATGGGAAAAATAGAATTACAAATCCCCAAAATATGCCCAACACATTGCCTTATTAACTGGAAGCATAAACCGAGTTCATACTCAAAGTAGTCCTTGTCTTGGATCGCTTTAACCCTTGCCTTTGCAGCCCCCAAACTTCAATGCTCTGCATCATTAGAAAAAAGAGAGCGTAAGAACACATGCTTAGTGAGGATGATTATAAAACAATGATGCAATTAAAACCATTTGACAACCAAAGCGCTTGTTACCAAAACATGCTTAACAACCCAAAGCATTTTTCCTTGTCTCCAACCGAGACGTGCATAACAATCTTTATGCAACATCATATACAAATTCCATACTTAGATCCCAAAGCATTAATCCATAAACCATGCTTAAATCCCAAAGCATTAAATCATAAACCATGCTTAAATCCCAAAGCATTAAATCATAAATCATGTTTAAATTCCAAAGCATTAAAAAGTAGGTTCAACACGTGAACTTGCATATATTAACATTTATAGTGACCCCAGATAGGCGACCACTATCCTTGATTAGCCGACCACTAATATTTAGGTAACCGACCGTTAATCTTACATTTCAGATACACAGATCTCCCATGATAGTCGACCACTATCCTTGATTAGTTGGCCGCTAATCTTTAGGTAACGGACCGTTAACCTTACATTTCAGATATACGGATCTCCCATGATAGTTGACCACTACCATGACCCATACCATGCCGACCGCATGATACAACACCCTTTCCGACTGTAAGATCAGCATTAACAAGGGGAACCAACTGCTCAACCCAAGTGACAACATTATAGTTTGAGTAGCCGACCACTTACCTCAAGGACTCTTAACCATGATCTATTTTTATCATATTATAGTGCACTTCATCCTATGACATGCCAACTATATCTAAATGTTTTCTCATCATGTCACATAGCTAATATATCATTTACAAAACGTTTACTCACTGTTTTACAATGCATTATACAAAACCACCACATATGCAAATCACATTGCCGAAGTAATAACACCATTCCTGACCAGAATTAAAACCAATGCTCCCTAGCATTTCTTATACTTTTAAACCCCTGCATATGTACTTAAAATCATGCATTTTCAGTAAGTAAATCAAACCATGTTTACGACCAAAACATGAATTAGACATGCACATATCCTAACCGATATTAAAGAGCAAAAGAGGGAAAACTTACTTCCCAACCTAGGTAAGTGTTTCAAACTTATCCTAAACTCCCAAAAACCTTTATTAAAACTTTTAAAGGCGTTTAAACCAGTTTCCACTCACCGATACACCTCGCATTACTCGCCAACGTGAATCGAGCTCCCGGTAAGCAACAAACAACGTCAAGCTTTGTCGGCTTGATTATTCCCTATTTTAACCACATAAAACGAGAGGGCAAAGGCATCATTATGCATTCAAACCATTGCTAACAAGCAATTACCCACAGCTCTTAAGTTGCTCGTTGCTCAAAAACCATCTGAAACATATCGAAATCATCCTCAAACACTTCCAAAACTCAACCCAGCCATAATATAACAAATAAACCCAATTAACATCTAAAAACCCTTTCCCAACATCCTTTTACTTCCAGCAACTACACAGCCACAGCAACTCCACAAAAACACAAATCTAACAACCTAATAATCAAGGATTCAAGGAGTTTCAGGATTCCAATGTTAAAAACGACTTATCAACATTATAAATCATCCAATTTATGTTTAAAATCAATCATCAATACTGGAAAACAGATCCAATACAAACTTTCCACAATTTCATCATTTAAACCCAATTAAATCAATTAATCATTGTAAATACATAAAACCAGATTGTAAATCATAAACCAAGGATAAAATACTTGGGAATATCAGTAAAGAACCATCAATAGAGGAGAAGAATGAACTTGCCTCAATTGTGTGATTTCTCCCTCAATTGATTGATTAAAGCTTGAAAAACACAAGATTTCAATGAGGTTTTGTAAATCAAAGGTGAATAAGCAACTACAAATCAAGAATCCAATTAAAAAGATCTCTCACCTCTAAGATTTGATGAAAACAAGAGTGTTTGGCAGAAAAGAAGTGGAGAGAAAAGTTTACGTCAAATTTCATTAAAACCAATAACCAACTTTTATTAACAAACCCCTTTTCATTACCTATAAAAACACATGTTAAAAAGTCTTAATTGAAGGGAGAAACCACCAGCAAAAACCTGGTAAAATAGCTCTTTAAGGATTTTAAGAATTTGATCCTTCACAATTTAGTCACATTTAAAAATAGTTTTGAAAAATTATATTTTAGTCACTAACAAAAATGTCACCCTTCCAAATCCACTTTTCTGAAATTGATTTCACCAATATTTTTCATATATTAAAATATGATTTTTAACCATTTTTCCATATTTTTATCTTCCACAAAAATATTTACTCCTGAATCCTACTTGAATCGCTAACCCGGTCTACTGGACCGTCTAACAAGCCTCAAAACCGCTAGGCCCAAAATCGGGGTGTTACACCAGTAGCTAATATAGCTACCCTCTGTCGGCCAGATGTTGCCCACGTATATGCGGTGACACATGTAGTGGCTTTCGATGGCCGGACGGCCACGATGAATGCCTAGACCGACTAATTTTTGGATTCTAAGCGTGGTTGTAGTTGCGTTTCTCGATGATCACCAGTGGAATAGCTCTATTTCAACTCTTTGAATCTTTTTCTCCCTTACCCCGATGAGAGGCAGTGGCTGCGTGACCATCGGTCGACTTGTCTCGATGAGCCTGATCTAGTGGTACCGGTAGTGAGATGACATGGTTGCTGGATCATCTTCAAATTGGAACAAAACTACTCTATCTCTCTAAAACCCCTATTTTTTTCCTTTCATTCCAACACTCTCTCTTATCCATTATTATTCAGATTTTCTCTCTTTTACCATGCAAAATTCAGACCAATTTAATGTCCACCTACCATCAATGGGTAAATTATACAAAGGGCCATTAAACCATTTGAAAATCCACACTTAAACTTTCAATTTTTATTTCATTTGTAATATAACCATAATTTCTCTTTAAATCGGGCATCCAGGTTTAATTTATTTTTCTTTAGTCTCCAAAATGATTCCTTAAAACCCAGATATTCTATCCAACTTACTAACCCAAAAATCAGGTCGTTACAACTCTCCATCCTTGAAGAAAATTTCGTCTTCGAAATTTATAACCATTAATCAATGAAGATGCTCAAACCCTTGCAACTCTTCGACATTCTCAAATATATCCCGCTGCATTACTCTGATCTCTCACAACACTTATCAATTATGGCTCTTGCTTTCTAACAGTACAAACCTAATTCAACTGACCATTTCTTTTAAAGATATTCATTCATCATTATTTGGCATGTAACCTAAGCTACAGAACAAATCCAACATTGCTTGACAAAATTGTCACGACAAAACGTCATTAAGGAACTTAACTTATCCTGTAAAACCCAAAAGGTTGTTACACAACAAATTCTTTCCACAACTCTATATGATCTAAAAGAACATGAGGTAAACAGTTGTTGCATTCAAAATGAAATTATTCCTCTCGCGGTGACTCCTTAAAGAAGACTAACTATGATTGCATCCTATATCAAAAGCATTGCTTGCCCGGTGCAAGACTTCTAAAGCAAAAGATTTCTATACATGTCTCAAGGCTAACCTTAGATTTTGGCACGCTTTACATCAAAACGACAACTAATGCAGCTCCCACAAACTCAATTCACACAAAAGTCTTACACTCCAAAACTATCATGTGCCTGGAAAACACGTCATTTGTACCTTCACTAGGATCTATCATCGCATGAAATCCTACCAATGGATAAGGTTCCATCGCAAACCTCAAATCTCGCATCAAAAAGTAGCATGTACACACCACAGTGTCATACAAACCATCATACAACAAATCCAAGGAATATATCATTATTCAACGAAATCCCATAAAAAATGTTCACTCACAATCCTTAACAAGATTCATGGTCATCAGTTTAATTTCCTCTGATGAAAATCAAAGCATCACAACAACTCTGAAGAACACAACGTTAGACTCCCAATTGATGGAAAGTCAACCACTTATCTCTATCTCAAACACACGACTCTACATTATCTTCCAAAACACGTGGCAAAAGTTTGGTACAAACTGTCACTCTCAAAATTCACCATATACTGACCACTGTACTATACTGGAACAAATCTTATACATTGATACATCTTCTCCAAAGCGCACTCAAGAAGATCTCGAGGTCATCAAAAGCCATCAACTTACATGTAATCACAAGATTGTACCCATTCAATTAAAATTAGATGTTACTTTTCAAGGCTTCCAAAGCTAACTAATCCTCAACACGAAGCTTAACTCTCTCATACGTCATTGTTTGACATCATTGATTGGTTCACACGAATATAATGATACTCTAACTCAAATTGAACTTTGTGCAATCCCTCATCATGAAGCTCATTTTATTTATGTGAGGACCAATCACACAATCAAAGGCTCTCAATTACTTCAAATCACGTCATTGTCCCAAATCTCAAATTCCTCAAAGATCAAATATTCAAAATTTTACACTATTGGTGTAACACTCCAGTTTTGGGCCTAGGAGTTGTTCAATTGGTTTAGATGGTCTGTTGGACCGGATTAGAGGATTCAAGTTCGTTTCAGGATTTAAATTGGATTAAATATTTTTGGATGGGATAAAAATATGGAAAATTATCTAAAATCATTATTTATTATGGAGATGATTTTGGTGGAATCGATTTTACAAAAAGGAGTCTCAAAAGTGGACATTTTGGTTAGTGACCAAACTGTAAAGTTTCAAAACTATTTTAGTGGCTGTTTTGAAAAAGGGTCAAAACTTTGAATCTTTAAGGAGCTATTTACCCAAGGGTCTAATATCAATCTTTTCCCCTCAATTAAATATTTTAGATGATTTTAAAATATAATAAATGGCTTGGGGAAATAACTAGATAATTAAAATCATTCAAACAAACTTTATGTAACTACCTTTTCACAAAAGGATTTTCTCTCCAATTCTCTCCAACCAAACATCTTTTCTCTCTTCAAAATCTTCAAGTAAAATTCTCTCTTAATCAATCTTTTGATTTCAATTGAGTTTATAATGGTTTTCTAACAAAATAGACTTGATTTCTTATTGTTTTGGCTTTGGAAAACACCTAATTAAGGGGAAAAGCTGCCATTAGAGGTGAGGTTCATTCTTCTCCTCTAATACAAGGTTCTTTATCGAAATTCCCAAGTTATTGATCCTTTATACATGTTTTCTAACTTGATTTGATGTTTTAATTGTGGAAAATTGATTAAATTATGGTTTAATTGATTTAATTGAAGGATTTTCATATAGGTTCTATTTTGCTAGATTCTTGATTGATTTTAATCATAATTTTGATGTTGAATAATGTTAATAGATGGGTTTTAACATTGGAATCCCAAAACTATGTGAATCTCAAATTTTCTAGGTTGCTAGTTATGTGTTTTTGTGGAGTTGTGGTGGTTAATTGAAAGCTGGAGATACAAGGATGCTAGAGATTTTTTTATTTGTTGATTGATGTTAATTGATTTGTTGAAACGTTAGGTTGTGGTTGGGTTAAGTTTGGAAGGGGTTTGTTGCAGTTTTGGGTGTTGTTGAGGAAAATTGGTTAAAGGATGTTGAGGTTTAGTCTTGTTGTGATGTTGATTGCATTTTGATGCAATGTACCTATGTTTTGTGTGGATAAAAGCAGAGGAAGTTGGTCCTCAAGCTTGAACATTGGTTTTGGAAGCTTTAGAGGTACGATTGTTGAATCGGCAAGCGAGGCTTTCCGAGTTGGTGAGTGGAAACATGCTTTCAACTTTGGAAATGTTTGAAAGTTGTGTTTGGGAGTTTAGATAGAGCTTGAAACGCTGGTCTAAGCTTGGACATAAGTAAAGGATGAATTATCTCTCTCGAACTTGGTTTTGCTAATAGTTTGATGCACTTGTTTTACATGGTTTAATTACTCATTGTATATGCATGTTTTGAGCATGGTTTAATGCTGGAAATTGATTTCAAAATGTTGATATTGCATTTGGACGTAATGCATGATTTGTAAATGTTTATAAACATTGGTTAATGCAAGGTCTATTGCATTGGTTAAATGATTTTGATGATGCATATGAAATCAGTGAGTTGTTGATGTTTGAACGAATTATATTGGCAAGTTATGTTATGAAAAGGTTCATAAAAGAAATCAGATATAGTTGGTCGGCTATAGGATTGATAGTGCACTATAAAAAGGTGCCTTGGATGTTGAGGGGTTTATATGGTGTATCGAATACTCCATCCATGTACCCTAACGGTCGAGGGTTTATGTGTACTAAAGGCTCCCGTTAGTGGATTAAACATCATACCGATGAGTGGTGTTAAGGGGTTTATGTGTACCGAATACTCCACCACGGGTGTCACAATAGTGGAGGGGTTTATGTGTACCGAATACTCTCGTGTGTGAGCCTTGTGTTACGGGTAGATTGTTTGTTAAGTGTTGAGAGGACACTTGTTGAATCCGTGTATCCGATGTTATGTTTTGTAAAGTGGAAACTTTGTAAATGATCACTTGTAAGCCAATATAATTGTTTATGTATCATGAGATGGATTATGTTGTTTAATGTGGTTTAAACATGTTTACTCTTTAAGACTTGCATTAGTAGTATGCATGAGAAAGCTTAAATTGAGGGTAACAAATGGGATTTTGCTGTAGAATCCATGATACATGTTTCATATGGTTTAATGTGTCGTTTTGGTAATGTTAAATGCATGTTTTTGATAAGGCATGATGTTACGATGATGTTATTAAAAAGTTTTGAAAAGTGGTCTCCAAAGATATGTAAAATGGATTAACTTGCATTGATAATGGTTGTCACTTGAGCATCCTTCACTAAGCCTAGTGTGCTTACGCTTTCTTTTCCATCAATGCATAGAATTAAGGTTTAAGGCAACAAGGAAGAAAGGAAAAGGATTCCAAAGACTTGTTCTAAAAGTACAGTTTGGAACGTTGAAAAGTAGTGATAATGGCAATGTGTTGTTTAGAGTTTGGAGAGTTTTTGATGAACTCCCTATTGTTACAAGCTTTGATTGCTATTTTAGATTTGTAATAAGTTTTAAGTGGTTGAGTGGTGATTGGTATTATGATTTGAAAGTGGTTTAGGAAGCATGCCTCTAGATTTGGTGTCGGAGTAAGCTAGATAAGCTAGGTTTGCTTATATGGTTGATATGTTGATGTTCAAGTATGTTCTTGATGTTATATGATGTTTAGCTAAGTGTTGATGTTGTTTGAAATGAGCCAAAGTGTCATATATTGGACCTAGGGGTCATTACAGGCTTCTACGTACCGGTGCAGGTACCTCAGGATTGGAAGCGGGGACCTGTTGGGGCTCAAAATATGAAATTATAGCTACGGGTACCAGTACGCCTAGCCATCATATATGTACTCCTTAAGGAAATTGAATGCATGTTCCCGCTCGCGGGTTTGGGGATCAGTACGACTCCTTCGATTTTAACATACCATACCGGTACGCGGGTACCTTATCGGTATGGATTTTGGTTACTGGAATTTTGAGTTTTGAGAAAATTAGAAGGAAATCGGTACGTGTCAAAGCTGTACTGGTACGGATTGGTTAACACACCATATCGGTACGAGCCTTAGTTTATCGTACACTATGCCACTAAGTCTGCTATACTGTATTGATACGAGACTCTCCTATATTAGTACGCCCTGATGAACCTACATTATTATGTGATGAAGTTTGAAAAGTTTGCAATTTGGATTGGAATTAAACCTACACGCATGAAATTGGATTAATCAAAGGATGGTAATCATAACTGTGATTAATGCCCTATGTTTTACAATATTTACGTTTTGGTCCCTTATATGAATTCTTGAACAGATAGACCTAGGACTTAATGGCATGTTCACCTAGGACTTTAATAAAATGAATCTAGAACAGGTAAAAGAAAAAAAGGGCTCGGTTTAAGGTTTTAGCTCGAGTTTGCTTCGACAAACCTAATGTGGCTCTTTTAGTCTGGTTTTGGCTAGGCCAGGCTAAATGGGTTACATTTGGAGGTATCAGAGCTAGGTTAGCGAAACTTGAGATGTTGCTAGTGTTTGTATCATGCTGATTGTTATGCACAGTGATTGTTTACTTGTACGGCGTTTGAAATATATGCTATGTTTGGGTATATTGGGGACACATTGCCATATTACTATGTTTATAAAATGATTTTGGTTTGAAATGGAAGTCTTGGATCCTTGCTTAAAGCTGGCCTGATTGTTTTTGTTTTCGTGTAATTATCATGCCTTAGATACGTTTTAGACTATGTTACTGAGGAGAGAGTTGCGATCTAGTAGAAATGCTGCTTCCGGAGGACAGGGAGTTGTGGGCGAGATTGGACACCTTGAGAATTTATCGCTTCCTCCGCCTAATCCTCCTGAGCGAGTAGAACAAGTACCACCTGCACCACCTGGTCTAGTGTTTGGTGATATGATGTCGTTGGTTCAGGCAATGACGAGAGCATTCCATCTGGCGATGGGTGGAGTTAATGTACCTACTCTGGCACCTTTTGCTGCTAATCTAGTGTTGTTGTTGGAGCGTTTACGCAATCTTGGAGGAGTCAAGTTTAGAGTGTTGACACCTGAGGCATCCAAGGAGTGGGTGGCTAGTATAGAGCATATCCTGGTTCAATTGGGATGTAATGATGAGCGTAAGATGGGGTGTACGGTGTCCTTATTGCAGGGAGATGCATACAGTTGGTGGACCACTACGATTGCAAATATGGAACCTAGTAAAGTAACGTGGGAATTCTTCCAAGCTGCCTTCAGGAAGAAGTATTTAGGGGTGAGATACTTGGATGAGAAGAAATGTGAGTTTATGGCCTTGGTCAAGGGCAGTATGACAGTGTCAGAGTATGAGGTGCAATTCGTGAGGTTGAGCCAGTATGCACCCGAATTAGTGCCAGACGAGGGGCAACACTGTGAGCGTTTCTGATATGGATTGGTGCAAGATGTTAAGATATACATGTTGGCCACTGACTACACTGATTTTGGCATGTTGGTTACACGGGCTAAGGATATTGAGTAGAGCTTAGGTTTATTTCATCGTTCTGGAGGTTTTGTGTAACCCCCTCGACCCGACCTAGACGTCTGACCGAACCGAGAGAACAACATTAGGTTTGCCGAAACAAACCGGATAAAGATTTCAAAAATCGGTCCATTTTTTGATTTTATCCTGTCTAGATGCATATTATCAAACCTAAGTTTACATACTTGCACCGGGTGAATTTTTAAAGGAAACAGACCACAGAAAGGCATCCAATTGCATAACATACATTTTAGGGACTAAAATGAAAATCTGATAAATTTAAGGTCTAAAACTAAAATTAAGGTTACCAATCCTCAATTAGTCCAATTACATGCTTTCATGAAATATTTTAGGTTAAAACGGTCATCCAAACTCATACAATTGCATTCACAAAACTCAGGGACTAAAATGAAAGAAATAGAAACTTCCAAATATTCCAAAGTAATAGAATTAACTGCAGCCGTACCGGTACACTTGGAGGTGTTTCGGTACACCTGAATAATTTAAAAAACCCAGATTCTAGTAGCTTAAACTTGTTATACGCCCACACGTACCGAAAACACCCTTTATAAAATCCCTATGCCGTATCGAAACACCCTATCGAGTACCGAAACGCTGGCCAAATTTGCCTAGGCTCGTACCGAAATGCTTTCCCGTGTACCAGTAAGCTAAGCCTGAAATGTCTTACTCGTACCGAAAAAGGGTCACCCGTACCAAATTGCTGTCTAAACACACCTTAATAATAACCAAAACGCTTTAACATGCTTCAAACCCTTATACAACATTACTAGGATACATTCCTAACCAGAACAACACAGAACCAACTACATTACATGGCATTCATACACCCCAAGATGTTCTATAGGCATGCTTCCTAATATCATTCTACCAAACAACCAAAACTCACATTAGACACTTTTAAGGCATACTCCTCATGCTTACTCGTCAAAAACATCAGAACAAACTTGCTTGAATCATCAAAACATGGCAACCATTCCAAATTAACTAGATGCGTCCCTAAGCACACATCTAGCATCATTATAAGGAAGGATCCACACAAGTTCAACAATATCAAACCGATCATAAAATCTAGCACTTCACATGTTTAAAAACCATGGGAAAACAAAATTATAAATACCCAAAATATGGCGAACACATTGCCTTATTAACCTGAAACATAAACCGTGTTCATACTCAAAGTAGTCTCTTTCTTGAAACGCTTTAAACCTTGCCTTTGCAGCACTAAACTTCAATGCTCTGCATCATTAGGAAAAAGAGAGCGCAAGCACACATGCTTAGCGAGGATGCTCATGAAATAGTGACGCACTTAAAACCATTTGAAAACCAAACCACTTGTTCCCAAAACATGCTTAACAACCCAAAGCATTTTTCCTTGTCTCCAACCGAGACATGCATAACAATCCTTATGCAACATCATATACAAATTCCATGCTTAGATCCCAAAACATTAAACCATAAACCATGCTTAAATCCCAAAGCTTTAAATCATAAACCATGCTTAAATGCCAAAGCATTATAATAGGTTCAACAAATGAACTTTCACATATATTGGCATTTATAGTGACCCCGGATAGGCTACCCTCTATCCATACATATCGAATACATGGATCTATCATACCATGCTTAGTTAAACCACATGATATCCTAAACCTTGCCTAGTTAAACTGCAAGATTTGACAACCTCGCCTAGTTAAACCGCGAGTTTTATGACCCTTGCCTAGTTAAACCGCAAGTGTACCAACCTTGCCTAGTTACACCGCAAGATCACCATCAATTTGGGTTGCCTAATTAAACCGCAAGATTTGACAACGTCGCCGAGTTAAACCACGAGTTTTACTACCCTTGCCTAGTTAAACCGCAAGTGTACAGACCTTGCCTAGTTACACCGCTAGATCACCATCAATTTGGGTTGCCTAGTTAAACTGCACGCCCCAAATGAGTTCCCAACAGTCCGAGTGGCCTAGTTAAACAGCTATACTTCAAGGACCCATGGCCACGATCGATTTTGTTCATATTTTATCCGATTATTTTCTCATCTCGTCACATAGCCAATATATCATTTATAAAACCATTTACTGAATGTTTTACAATGTATTATACAAAAATCACCACATATGCAAATCACATTGCCAAAGAAATAACACTATTCCCAATCGGAATGAAAACCAATGCTCACTAGCATTTCTTATACTTTTAAACCCCTGCATATGTACTTAAAATCATGCATTTACAGTAAGTAAATCAGACCATGTTTAACACCAAAACGTGAAATCAACATACTCATATCCAAACTGATATTCAAGAGCAAATATGGGAAACTTATTTCCGAGCTTAGGTAAGTGTTTCACGATTACCCTAAACTCCCAACAACCTTTATTAAACCTTTGAAAGGCATTTAAACCAGTTTTCACTCACCGATACAACTTGCCTAGCTTGCAAATGCGAATCGAGCTCCCGGTAAGCAACAAACAACGTCAAGCTTCGTCGCCTTCATTATTCCCTATCTTAACCACATAAAACCAGAGGGGAAATGCATCATTATGCATTCAAACCATTGCCAACAAGCAATTACCCACAACTTCAAAGTTTCCCACTCAAAAACCATCCAAAACATGACAAAATCATCCTAAAACACTTCCAAAACTCAACCCAACCATAATATAACGATTCAACCCAAGAAACATAATCAATTAACATCTAAAAACCCTTTCCCAACATCCTTTTACTTCCAGCAACTACACAACCACCACAACTCCACAAAAACACAAATCTAACAACCTAATAATCAAGGATTCAAGAAGCTTCGGGATTCCAATGTTTAAAAAGACTTAACAACATTATAAATCATCCAATATATGTTTAAAATCAATCCTCAATACTGGAAAACAGATCCGATATGAATTTTCCACAATTTCATCAATTAAACCCAATTAAATCAATTAATCATTGTAAATACATAAAATTAGATTACACATCATAAATCAAGG
Source organism: Hibiscus mutabilis (assembly GCA_019671005.1). Taxonomy (NCBI): domain Eukaryota; kingdom Viridiplantae; phylum Streptophyta; class Magnoliopsida; order Malvales; family Malvaceae; genus Hibiscus; species Hibiscus mutabilis. Next base: position 28,200,644 of record CM033746.1, read on the forward strand.
ATCAAATACTTGGGAATATCAGTAAAGAACCATCAATAGAGGAGAAGAACGAACCTTACCTACACTATGTGATTTCTTCCTCAATTGATTGATTAAAGCTAGAGAAACACAAGATTTCAATGAGGTTTTGTAAATCAAAGGTAAAGAAACATTATAAATCAAGAATCCAAGTAAAAAGATCTCTCACCTCTGAGATTTGATGAAAACAAGAGTGTTTGGCAGAAAAGAAGTGGAGAGAAAAGTTTCCGTCAAAGTTCTTTAAAACCAATAACTAACTTTTATTAACAAAAATCCTTTTAATTACCTTTAAAAACACTTGTTAAGAAACCATAAGCAAAAACTTGGTAAAATATATCTTTAAGGATTCTAAGAATTTGATCCTTTACAATTTAGTCACCTTTAAAAATAGTTTTGAAAAATTACATGTTAGTCACTAACCAAAACGTCACCCTTCCAAATCCCTTTTCCAAAATTAATTTCACCAATATTTTTGATATATTAAAATATGATTTTTAAACATTTTCCATATTTTTATCTTCCACAAAAATATTCACTCTGGAATCCGACTCGAATCACTAACCTGGTCTAACAGACCGTCTAACAAGCCCAAAAACCGCTAGGCCCAAAACCGGGGAGTTTCAGCTCTCCCCCACTTAAGAAATTTTGTCCCTGAAATTTACCTGGAGGAAACAAATGCAGAAATTGCTCTAACATGTCCGCCTTGCTTTCCCACGTAGCTTCCTCGACACCAAGTGTCGCCACAAGACCTTAACAAGCTCAATCGTCTTTCCACGAAGAACTTTCCTGCTAGAATCAAGAATGTCCACCTCATCATAGGATAAATCCGGCCTCAACTCAATATGGTCCACCGGCATAACATGAGTGGGATTCGACCGATACCTCCGCAACATAGATACATGGAACACATCATGTATTTTCTCCAACTCGGGAGGAACCTCAATCGATAAGACACAGGACCAACACGCTTAACAACCTCGTACGGTCCAATAAACCTCGGACTAAGCTTACCCTTACGTCCGAACCACGTCACCTTTTTTGATGGTTACACTTTCAAGAATACACGATCACCCACCGCATATTCAACTTCCCTACGCTTCAAATCAGCGTAAGATTTCTGTCGATCCGCAACCGCTTTCAAGATATCACACACAAGCTTTACCTTCTCTTTCGTGTCTTTCAACACATCCGATAAGGAAATATGCTTTTCCCCTACCTCAGCACAACACAAAGGCATATGACACCTCCGGCCATACAATGCCTCATAGGGTGCCATCTGTATACTCGCTTGGTAACTATTGTTATACGCAAACTCAACCAAAGGTAAGTGTCTCTCCTATGTTCCCCAGAACTCAATAATGCAAAATCTCAACATATCCTCCAAAACCTGGATAACCCTCTCAGACTACCCATCCGACTGAGGATGATATGAGGTACTGAAGTTCAACCTCATACCCAAAGCCCAATGCAAAATCACCCAAAACCTCACTGTAAGCCTCAAATCTCTATCCGGAATAATGGACTTAGGTACCCCATGCAAACGCACGATTTTAGAAATGTACAAATTCGCCAACTTGTCTAGCGTATACGTAGTATCCACTGGCAGAAAATGTGCACATTTCATGAACCGGTCCACAATCACCCAAATAGAATCCTTCTTAGCCGGTGTCAAAGGTAACCTTGACACAAAATCCATGGTGACTCTCTCCCACTTCTATTTCTGTATTCTCAACGATTGCACCAACTCGGATGGAAACTGATGCTCAGCCTTGACCCGCTGACACACCATGCACTTAGAAACAAACCCAGCCACATCCTTCTTCAAACTAACCCAGTAGTACAGTTCTTTCAATCCACGATACATCTTCACACTACCAGGATGCATAGAAAAAGGACTAGAATGTGCCTCCGTCAAAATAATCTGCCTCAACTACGGATTATCCGACACCACTATTCGACCCTTGAAACACAAAACTCTATCATTATCAAAATGAAAATTCATCGGATTACCCTTTGATATATCTTTAACATGCTCAACCAAGGAATCATTAAACGGTTGCTTGGCTTTAATCAACTATGACAACGTAGGCTTAACTTGCAATTCAGCCAACAAGCCACCTTCTTGTGTCAGAATCAACCTATCAAACAAAGCCCTAAACTAAACAACTACCTCATGACTCAACGCATCTGCCACCACATTAGTTTTTCTAGGATGATACTCGATCATCAAGTCGTAATCCTTAAGCAACTCCAACCATCTACGTTGCCTAAGATTTAAATCCTTTTGAGACATCAAATACTTCAAACTCTTATGGTCCGTAAAAACAACACACTTCTCACCATAAAGGTAATGTCTCCAGATTTTCAGGGCAAACACCACAGCCGCAAGCTCTAAATCACGAGTCAGATAATTGCGCTCATAAACCCTCAGCTATCTCGATACATAGGCCACAACCTTACCATCTTACATCAGCACACAACCCAAACCAACATAAGATGCATCACTAAAAACCACAAACTCCTTCCTAGATTCAGGTTGAATCAACATAGGAGCATGTGTCAAAACTTCCTTCAACTTCTCGAAACTAAGTTGTTGCTTCTCCATCCATACATAAGGAACATGCTTTTGCAACAACTTTGTCAACGGTGCCGCAATACAAGAAAACCTATCTACAAAGCGATGGTAATAACCAACCAGCCCAAGAAAACTGCGAACCTCTAGAACAGATTTATGTTGCTTCCAATTGAGAATAGCCTCAATTTTTCGTGGATCAACATGAATACCCTCCGCGGAAACTACATGACCAAGGAATGTCACTTCCTTAATCCAAAACTCACGCTTCCTCAGTTTGGCATACAACTGGTTATCCTTCAAAACTTGCAACACAATCTGCAAATGCCGATCATGATCTTCCTCGGTACAAGAGTATACGGGAATATCGGCTATAAACACTAGCACAAACTGATCAAGATATTCATGGAACACCCTATTCATTATATCCATGAATGTATCCAGGGCATTTGTCAAACCAAAAGGCATGACCAAAAACTTATAATGCTTGTACCTCATACGAAAGGCAGTTTTATGCACATCCTCATCCTTAACCATCAACCGGTAATACCCCTATCTTAAACCAATCTTAGAGAACACTGCTGCTCCACGAAATTGAAGAAACATATCATCAATCCTCGACAAAGGATACTTGTTCTTCACCGTTAGCTTATTCTACTACTGGTAATCAATGCACATACGCATTGTACCATCATTCTTTTCCATAAAGAGAACTGGAGTACCCCAAGGTGACTCGGTCGAATGAACCCATGATTCAACAACTCCTGAAGGTTTGACTTCAACTCTTTCAATTCTTTTGGTGCCATCCTATATGGAGCAATGGACACTGGTGTCATACCCGCGTACGTCTCAATACCGAATTCTACCTCCTTATCCTACGGTAAACTCAACAACTTTTTAGGAAAAAACTTCCAGAAAATCACTAACATTTCGATTGTCCTGCACCCGAACACCCTTGACTTCAGGATTCATCACGATACCCAAGTAAGCTTGGCAACCTCCTTGCATCGTCCTTTTCGCTTGAGTAGCTAATACAACATTAGACAAGAATTTTACATTATTGCTAACCACCACAACTTCATAATCATCGGCTGACCTCAAAGAAATCCTTAGACTCACAATCCACGACCGCCTTGTGTTCGCTCAAACAATCCATACTCGAAATAACATCAAAACCTTGGAATGGCAACTCCATCAGATCCACGGGAAACTCATGACCTTGCAGAACTAAAGGACATCGCCTAGACAACCTTCTAGTAGAAACCGTCTCACCAAAAGAACTAGTTACTAACATGCCAACATCAAGGATCTCAACAGGAACATTCAACAAAGATGCATGTTCACTCAAGGTATAAGAATGAGTAGACCCCGAATCAATCAAAGATAACAATGACAAGGATTACAAAGTGAAGGTACCTGCAATCACATCCGTATTATTGTGGCCCTCACGATGAGCGTATATCCGAGCTGGTCCACTATTCTCCGGTCGCACTGCAGCAGCATGAGTTACAACTCTCTGACCATCCTCACGCCTTTGAAAATTACCCCTGCCACAGTCTCAGCCCCTAGCAGGTGCAGTAACATGTACCGACGCATCTCTCGTAGCACGAGGATAATCACGCTTTAAGTGATAAGAAGACCTAAAAATCCAACAAACTCCAACATTAGCCACAACACATACCCGTGTGGTGTCTACCACATCGCTCACACTCCGCTATAACACAAGCTCCCTAGACACCCTGGGCAACACCGCCACCACGCCTATGATCCAGCTTATGCCTCTTGTCCTGAAACCTCATATTCTACCTCCAGAATAGCTAGAGCCCGTCACTCTCTTACTCAAGCTTGCACTCGCAGCCTGAACTGATGTACCCAATGATTGCTCAATATCCTTGGCACGGTTGACCAACACATCAAAATCCATGTAATTCGCAACCAGGAGATACATGTTAATATCCTTCACAAGGACATAGCGAAACCTATCACATCTCTATTGATCATCGGGAACCAACTCCGGGCCATACTAACTTAGGCGAACAAACTTCATCTCATACTCGGCAACAGACATGGCACACTGTGACAACAAAATAAACTTGCGCTTCTTCACATCCAAATACTATGAATCAAGATACTTTCTCTTGAAAGCTCTTCGAAAGAACTCCCAAGTTACATCCGCCTCGAGAACACCAGCAACTGTGGTCACCCACCTATGATATGCATCACCCTGCAACAATGAAACAATGCAACCCAAATTGCATTCCTCATTACAACCCATCAGGTTCAGAATACGGATTGTCTTTTCTAGCCATCCCTCGGCTGCCTCAGGACTCAAACCCTAAAATTCCTCACCTCCCAAACTGAGCAAGCTATATTAGGTTTACCGAACTAAATCGTAAAGAGATTCGGCCTAAAACCTGAGTTTTTTTTCTTTTATCTTATTTAGATGCAAAATAGTTATCATATGTGTGCATATAGATCACTGGTGGATACCCAACTCAGTCGGGCATCGAATTGACATCTAATTGGTCATAACAACGATTTAGGGACCAAAATGCAAGAAAATAGAGTTTAAGGTGATTCCAAATAACTGACTTAACGGTCACCGTACCGGTATGACAAGGGATGTTTCAATACGCCTTCCAAGATTTGAAAGTCCAAAATTCCAGTGACCAAATACCGTTTCGATATGCCTTGAGCATATCAGAACACCACTATTGTAAACCCCTTATCGTATCGAAATAGTAGCCTACGTACCGGTACGATAAGCCTGAAATGGCTTACCTGTACCGAAACAAAGACACCTGTACCAGTACACCTAGACCTATAATGTCCATTTTTGCTGATTTAACAAGCTTTCAACCATACCAAACCATCCTAGCATGCTCCTAACACATCACCAACATAATCAAGAATCAAACCACCACAACATCACAAATTTATCATCGTTCATGGCATTTTGCATCAAATGTAAATCTATAGGCATGCACCCTATGAAACTATTCAAGCAACATATGAAACTTCAAAACATCACCAATATCAAACCTTAAAGGCCATTTACAATTCAAGAGTAGATAAACAAACTTGCTAAAACAAGGAGTTCAACAAAACATCTCCCAAATAACAACGGAAATCCCCATTGCCCTTATTACTTATAGTCTAGTTCAAACATACTTTGATTACCAAGTCTTGTACCGATCCCTTGCTTCCGCTGCCTTTCAAGCTTTTAATTCTCTGCATTGATGGACAAAACGAGCGTAAGCACACTAGGCTTAGTGAGGAGAGCTCAAAAAAAATAACAACCCATCAATACGATAAAACCATTTCCCAAGGTTACATTGAAATCCCATTTCAATCATCTTTTAAAACATTATCATGCCTTTAAAAACCATGCACTTAACATCATTAAAACCAGCATATTAAACCATATACAACATGTATCATTAACCAACAACAAGTCCCATTGCTAACCTCAGTTTAAGCCTTCCCATACATAACAACCATATGCAAAAGCTTAAAGAGTAAACATGTATAAATAACATTATGAAACATAAACCTTTCAACGATACATTAACAATTATATTGGCTTACAAGTGATCAACATCTAAGTTCCATTAACAAAAGAGTTCATCAGATACACGGATTCAACAAGTGTTCTGCCAGCACTTCAAGCCATCTCAACCGAAATAGCGATACAATCATAATCGCGGTACCTAAACAACCGGCTACACTTTCAATCCATGGGGACACCAACCCCTTACATCAGTTAGATGCTTAATCCACTAATGGGAGTATACGGTACGGTTTAACCCCTCAACCGTTAGGGTACTTGGATAGAGTTTTTGGTACACAAATCTAAACCTCTCAACATCCAAGGCGACCTATTATAGTGCACTATCAATCCTATGACTGGACAACTATATCCGATAACAATTTTAAAACCACATCACTTGCCAATATAATTAACCATTTACCAATTACCTCACTATTTTTAGCAAGCATTAACCAAACCAATTTTCCAAAGCAATAACCATGTTTTACAACACAAGTATAAACCATATACTTACAAAGATCACTTACCATGTGCATCCTTCAGTATTTCATGCTTAAAAATAGTATCACACATACTTTAAAACATGCTTAAATAGTAGGTAACATGTAGTTCAAAACAAGTGCATAAAACCATTTTAATATAGCATGATCGAGAGAGAAAAACCATATTTACTTAGTTCCGAGTTTAAACCAGCATTGCAAGCTAAATTTAAACTCCCATAAACACCTTTAAAACATTCCAAAGCTAGAATCCACGTTCTCACTCACCGATACACGAAACCTCGATTCACCGACGCAAAATTAAGCGTCCGAAGCCTCCAAATCTTCACCAATCACTGCCGGATCAACTTCCCCTATTTTGACCATATTACAACAAAGGATTAATGCATCTCAATGCATTCAAAACACTACAACTACAAATCCTCACGGACTTCCACAATCCTCTCAAAATTACCCAACCACAACGACTAAAATCATCATCTAATCATTTCCAAACATAACCCAGCCATAACCTAACAATATAACACTTCCATAATAATCAATTAACACTCAAAAACAAGATTAACACATCCAAATACTTCCAGCAACCACACATCCACCTTAACACCACAAAAACACACTTCTAGCAAACAAAACAATTAGAAATTCAAGAGTTTCGGGATTCCATTAACAAAATTGACTTAGCAACATTATTATATATCCAAAATGTGTTTAAACTCAATCCACAACACTAGAAATCAGATTCAATTCGAATCTTTCTCTATTTAATCAATTTCACCCAAATAAATTAATAATTCAATACAAAAACATCAAATCAGATTGTAAACCATAAATCAAGGATCAGACACTTGGGAATATCAATAAAGAACCATTAAATAGAGGAGATCATAGACCTTACCCCTATTATGTGATTTCTCCCTCAATTGACTTGTTTAAAGCTAAGAAAACATAAGATTTCAATGAGATTTTGTAAAACAAAGTTAAAGAATCAAGTTTAAATCAATAGCTTGAGTAGAAAGGATCTCTCACCTTTAGATTTTCATGAAATTCTGAGTGTTTGGCAGAAAGAAGTTGAGAGAAAAAGTTGGTAAAATAGCTCCTTAAGATTCTAAGAATTTGACCCTTTTTATTTTAGTCACTTTAAAAACAGTTTTCAAAAATTGCATTTTGGTCACTAGCCAAAATGTCACATTTTCAAAACCCATTTTCCAAAATTGTTTTCACCAATAATAATCATATATTAAAATATGATTTTTATACATTTTCCACATTTTTATCTTACCAAAAAATATATGATCCAGAATTCGACTCGAATCTCTAACCCGGTCCATTGGACCGTCTAACAAGCCACAAAACTGCTAGGCCCAAAATCGGGGCGTTACATACTAACGGAGTCAAATAACCAAAAACTGGCACAAGAGGAGCCTGGGGTACACCACCCGCCCCAATATTAACAGGAGAAGCCAGCTGAGGAGGAGGAGGAGGTAGAACATTAGGGGGATTCACATCCTCAATGTTATTCTGCCCAACTCCGGCATTAATAGCCATCGAATGTGTCTCACGTCGAGCCATGCTAACAAAAGCATCAAAACACATTACAGTCAGGTTAGCATTAGGCAAAGGATCCTAGACAATCTTATAAAACATTTTAAAACCTCGGTAATAGGCAATGTGTTCCTAATTCATACCCCAACATAATATTAAACAATCACTGTACATACATACAATCACCGCGCAATTCAAACAGCATCATTTAACTAAAAGACAACATCCCAACCTTTCGAAACCTGTCTCTGATACCAACAAATGTAACCCCCTCGACCCGGCCTAGACGCCCGACCGAACCGAGAGAACTACATTAGGTTTGCCGAAGCAAACCGAAGAAAGATCTTGAAAACTGGTCCATTTTTTCCTTTTTATCTTGTCTAGATGCATATTATTAAACCTAAGTGTACATACTTGCAGTGGGTGAATTTTCAAAGGAAACTGACCACGGAAATGCATCTAATTGCATAACATACATTTTAGGGACTAAAATGAAAATCTAATAAATTTAAGGTCTAAAACTAAAATTAAGGTTACCAATCCTCAATTAGTCAAATTACATGCTTTCATGCCAAAATTTAGGTCAAAACGATCATCCAAACTCATACAATTGCAATCACAAAACTCAGGGACTAAAATGAAAGAAATAGAAACTTTCAAATATTATAAAGTAATATAATTAACTGCAGTCGTACTGGTACGCTTAGAGGTGTTTCGGAACGCCTGAATAATTTCCAAAACCCAGATTCCAATAGCTTAAACTCATTCTGATACGCTCACGCGTATCGAAATGCCATTCATAAAATCCCTATACCGTATCAAAACACCCTCTCGAGTACCGAAACGCTGGCCAAATTTTCCTAGGCTTGTACCGAAATGCTTGCCCACGTACTGATACGCTAAGTCTAAAATGGCTTACTCGTACTGAAACATGGTCACCCATACCGGTACGCTTGGACCTATAATGTCCCAAATTACTATCTAAACACACTTTAATAATAACCAAAACGCTCCAACATGCTTCAAAACTTTATACAACATTACTAGGATACATTCCTAACCAAAACAACACATAACCAACTACATTACATGGCATTCATACACCCCAAGATGTTCTATAGGCATGCTTCCTAATATCATTCTACCAAACAACCAAAACTCTCATTACACACTTTTAAGACATACTCCTCATGCTTACTCATCTAAAGCATCAGAACAAACTTGTTTGAATCATCAAAACATGGCAACCATTCCAAATTAACTAGATGCATACCTAAGTACTCATCTAGCATCATTATAAGAAAGGATCCACACAAATTCAACAATATCAAACCGATCATAAAATCCAGCACTTCACATGCTTAAAAACCACGGGAAAAACAGAATTGCAAATCCCCAAAATATTGAAAACTTATTGCCTTATTAACCGAAAACATAAACCGAGTTCATACTCAAAGTAGTCCTTGTCTTGGATCACTTTAAACCTTGCCTTTGCAACCTTAAACTTCAATGCTCTGCATCATTAGGAAAAAGAGAGCGTAAGCACACATGCTTAGTGATGATGCTCATGAAACAATGATGTAATTAAAACCATTTGAAAACCAAACCACTTGTTCCCAAAACATGCTTAACAACCCAAAGCATTTTTTCCTGTCTCCAACCGAGACATGCATAACAATCCTTATGCAACATCATATACAAATTCCATGCTTAGATCCCAAAGCATTAAACCATAAACCATGCTTAAATCCCAAAGCATTAAATCATAAACCATGCTTAAATCCTAAATCATTATAATAGGTTTAACAAATGAACTTTCACATATTGGCATTTATAGTGACCCTGGATAGACTACCCTCTATCCATACATATCGGATACACGGATCTCTCATACCATGCCTAGTTAAACTGCATGATATCCCAAACCTTGCCTAGTTAAACTGCAAGATTTGACAACCTCGCCTGGTTAAACCACGAGTTTTACAACCCTTGCCTAGTTAAACCGCAACTGTACCATCCTTGCCTAGTTACACCGCAAGATCACCATCAATTTGGGTTGCCTACTTAAACAGCAAGATTTGACAACCTCGCCTAGTTAAACCGCAAATTTTACCACCCTTTCCTAGTTAAACCGCAAGTGTACGAACCTTGCCTAGTTACACCACAAGATCACCATCAATTTGGGTTGCCTAGTTAAACCGCACGCCCCAAATAAGGTCCCAAGAGTCTTAGTGGCCTAGTTAAACCGCCATACCTCAAGAACCCATGGCCACGATCGATTTTGTTCATATTTTATAGTACACTTTAATCCTATGGCATGCCAACTATATCCGATTGTTTTATTATCTCGTCACATAACCAATATATCATTTATAAACCATTTTGATAGTGTAGCGCAATCTTGGATTTGGAAGCCTTCAACCAAGTTTTTGCAAGAACTAGAAGCTCTAGACTCAATCAAGGAAGTTTGGGCAGATTTGAAAACTCAAGAAAAAAAAAGAGATTTTCTTGAAATTTTCAGATTCAAGGCTGGAAATTTAAAGAAACAATAACAAAGTGAATGATTAGAAGATGAATAGCTAGAAAAAAGTTAAAAAGATTGAAAAATATTGATAAAAGGATAGATAAAACAAATCTAAAATTTCCAGCTTTGTTAATGGCTTGTGGAGATGGCGTGAAGATCGAAGATGAAAATGGTTTGCAATTTGTTGTTGTTGTTTTGTCCTCGGCACCCTATTAGATGCAATTATCTAATCAAGCAACCTCAAGTGGCTCTAACCCACTCTTCTACATGAATTACCTAGGCAAGAAAGAGTGCGAAGAAGATCTCCCTCGCAAGAACTCGTCGAACTTATGTTGAAGAAGACTTCGAAGGCACAAGTAATCAGCACTTGCAAAAAAAACTCTCTAAATATTTCATAAATCAAAGAAATCTTAAAAACAAATCTGGTCCATTAAATTGGACTTGATCTAATAGCTTAAGAGAAGGGTGGATGGTTCCTAAAGTATATAAAATCCTAAAAACATCAATTTAAATGGTAATAAATACGTTGGGCTAAGTTTAATTAGTCCAAAGCCTTATATTTTAGCTTTTGGGCTGAATTTTACAAAATCCCGTAATAATCCCGTATCCAGTTTTCTGCATGCGCAGTCTTCAGTAAATTGGAAGTATCTTGAGTTCCCGATATTCGATTGACGCGTATTAAGATGCGTTGGAAAGGTAACTGAATGACGGACAATTTTTTAGAAGATAACTTGACCCAGAAATGCCTGAATCCCATCCAAAAACTCGTCGCAATTTGGCTGACTTTCCAGACTTCACTAACAGATTCAGTTTCTTGTCCATGATGCATCGTTTTTGACCTCCTATGCGTGCATTGTTTTAGCCTTTATTGTTTGCATCGAACAAATTCAGCTTCTTGTCCAATATGAGTAATTTAAACCCGCTCGTGCATGTATCATTCCCCCACTCCTCAATAGGATTCGTCCTCGAATCTACATCGGCAATGAGAGAACAATCATCAACTTCAATTGAAAAGGCTTCTTTGTTGTATGTGGAGTGATCTAATTGAGCTCCTCTCAATGGTTCAACAAAATCTTGAAAAAATAAGACAACACTACTCGAACATTTTCAATGATTAGTCAAAACAAAATCACTCGTCGCGTTCTTTTTCTTGTCTTTTTCTTTGGGGCTTTGTGTGACTTTTACCTCATATGTATTTTCACTAACCAAATTTGGGCCATTAATTTGACTATTTTCACTCTTGGCCTCTTTACTCTCAGTATTTTGTATCTCACATCCCATATCCATCTCACAAAAATTATCATCAATGTACAATTTCTGTAGAGGAGAAAGTATTTCTAACGGAATGATAGGACAAGAATCAAATGAAGGGTTAGAATTACACTTACTTTCTTTGTGGGGAGGTGATGAGAGCATAGTATGTGGACCTACTACTTCACATGAGGGATTAGAAGCATTTTCATCTTGTCTAATGTGTTCACTATCACTATCCTCTTGTTTGGGAGATGGTTCTTCTCGAACAAGAAAAATTCTTGTATTTGAGCAGTCGCTTTTATAGTGTCCATGACCGTTGCACTTGAAGTATACAACATCTCGAGTTTGCTTCAGTGTTTGTGTGTTTTCCGCCAACATGGGGATTTTTGTCTTGGTTTTGTCCAGTGATTTGGATGTTTCAGTTTTTTGCTTTGGTCTACTTGATTCAAGCAAAGGTTTAGAAGAATTAGAATGAGATATAGGTTGAGTGGCACCTCTGTCATAGCGATAATTCTTCTGTCGATATCGTTGTCGATCTTTGATGTGCTTTTTGATTGTCGTGGCGAATTGGAATGCCTCTTAAAGGGTGTAATAGGTTTTGAGTTCAAGCACCTCAAGAATATTGTCATTGAGTCCGACAACAAACCTAGTCATTGTATCCTCTTCATCCTCTTGGATATCGGCTCTCTGCATCAATGATTCCATCTCTTTGAGATACTCATCAATAGTCCTGTAGACTTGTCAGATCCTTTGTAACTTTTGTTTGATCTCTCGTTGGTATAATGGGGGAACAAATTGTTCTCGTATGACTTCTTTAAGTTATCCCCATGATGTTATCTTGGCTTCTCTATTGAGATGCCGATTGCGGACCAATTGGGACCACCAAATGGATGCGTATTCAGTGAATTCGAGAGTCAACAATGGAACTTGATCCTCTTCGAGACATTGATAATACTCAAACAAAAGATCAACTCAATTTTCCCAGTCACAATAAGCATCAGGGTCATACCTTCATTGAAAAGGTGGTACAGTGATCTTTGGCTTGACTAAGGTGTTTGTTGCTTGTCTCGGCTCTGTGCGATGATTGTGCCTATGTAGGGGTTTTGGCATCTATTTTGAATGGGAACAAGATTTGGACGCTTAGGCTCCTCAGTATCGCTTGCGATAGCAGTGGTTTTTAATCTCCCAATGGTTTGAGTGATTGCAGTCACAACTATATCGTTGTGCTCAAGCTTGGTTGCCAATGAGGTTATAGTCCATTCAAGTTTACTGAGAGTATGCGGAACTTCTAGAAGAGTAACCTCATGTGGTTCTTCGTCGTTACTCGTTTTTGACATCCTGAAACACTCAGATTTAAAAGGTGAAAAGTAAAAGAAAACTAGAAATATCACTAAACACTCCAAGGAATAAATATTAGCGAGGCAAGTAAACCGATCTCATGCTCTTTATAGACCTTCATGCCACAAGTCAACAAGTTGCAATCGGAGTTTAATCCAAACAATGAGTCCTAATTGTACTAGGAGTCCAATGAAAGGCTTGACACCAATTGAATATATTTGCAAGAAAGAAGGATTGTAATGCAACTTTTAGTCCTACTCACACCAGAAAAAAGAAGGCGTTAAATTGCGTAATAGAAAAAAGAAAAAGCAAAACAAAGGAACTTAAGAAAAACTAAAAGTAGAAAAAATTTAGTCGAGAAAATGATAACCCACAAAACCCGGAAACAACTTAAAGGAAGAAATCCAATGTTGAATCCACTTCAATATGATGCTTTGTGGTGGCTAATGATGGGGATCTTGATGATTCTTGATGGTGGTTGGTGGCTAGGTATGAGCTTTCTCACTTTTATTTCTTTTTCTTTTTTCTATTCTTCTTTTTTTTTCTTTTTTTCTCTTTTTTTTACAAGGCAAATAAACTGAAAATAACGAAAATTGAAAAAAATAATGAAATATGGTTAAAGTAGGGGAAAACCCCTAATTTTGCTAAAACTTGATCCACTTAGTTTGAGGTGTTCCTGATGTCAAAAAATTCTGAAATTTTATGTGGTGACTCCTCCAAAAGTGTAGATCTGATCTGGAAATTTTCAGCTCAAATTTACTCGTTTGAATTTGACGAATTTTCACAAATATTTGAGTTTTTCACCGAAAAACGCAAAAATTCTTTCCAATAATTGTCCCAAATCTGATTCCAAATGATAGAGTAACGTAATCTTGGATTTGGAAGCCTTCAATCAAGTTGTTGCATGAACTAGGAGCTCTAGACTCAATCAAGGAAGTTTGGGCAGATCTGAAAACTCAAGAGAAAAGAAAAGGGATTTTCTTGAAATTTTCAGACTCAAGGCTGGAAATTTAAAGAAACAATAACAAAGTGAATGATTAGAAGATGAATAACTAGAACAAAGTTAAAAAGATTGATAAAAGGATAGATAAAAAAATCTAAATTTTCCAGCTTTGTTTATGGCTTGTTGAGATGGCGTGAAGATCGAAGATGAAGATAGTTTTCGATTTGTTGATGTTGTTTTGTCCTCAGCACCCTCTTAGACGCAATTATCTAATCAAGCAACCTCAAGCGGCTCTAACCCACCCTCCTATATGCAATTACCTAGGCAAGCAAGAGTGTGAAGATGATCTCTCTCACAAGAACTCGTCGAACTTATGTTGAAGAAGACTTCGAAGGCACAAGTAATCAGCACTTGCAAAAACAAACTCACTAAATATTTCATAAATAAAAAAAAAATCTAAAAAACAAAGAAGAAAACATCATTCTTTTATAGATGAAGGATGGCTTTAACCTAAAGCTAAGAATGAATAAAATAAACAAACAAATCTGGTCCATTAAATTGGACTTGATCTAATGGCTTAAGAGAAGGGTGGCTGGTCCCTAAAGTATATAAAACTCTAAAAACATCAATTTAAACGATAATAAATGCATTGGGCTAAGTTTAATTCGTCCAAAGCCTTATATGTTAGCTTTTAGGCTGAATTTTACAAAATCCCGTAATAATCCCGTATCCAATTTTCTGCATGTGTAGTCTTAGGTAAATTGGACGTATCGTGAGTTCTCGAAGTCCGATTGATGCGTTTCAAGATGAGTTGGAAAGGTAACTGAATGAAGGACAATTTGTTAGAAGACAACTCGACCCAGAAATGCATGGATCCCATTCAAAAACTCGTCACAAGATGGCTAACTTTCCAAACTTCACAAACAAATTCAGTTTCTTGTCCAAGATGCATCGTTTTTTACCTCTTATGTGTGCATTGTTTTGGCCTATATTTATTGCTTCAAACAAATTAGTTTCTCGTCCAATAGGAGTAATTTAACCCCGCTCATGCATGTATCATATTTACTTACTATTTTACAATGCATTATACAAAAATCACCACATATGCAAATTACATTGCCAAAGCAATAACACCATTCCTGACCGGAATGAAAACCAATGCTCACTAGCATTTCTTATACTTTTAAACCCCTACATATGTACTTAAAATCATGCATTTCCAGTAAGTAAATCAAACAATGTTTAACACCAAAACGTGAAATCAACATGCTCATATCCAAACCGATATTCTAGAGCAAATAATGGAAACTTACTTCCGAGCTTAGGTAAATGTTTCATGCTTATCCTAAAATCCTAACAACCTTCACTAAACCTTTGAAAGGCATTTAAACTAGTTTTCACTCACCGATACACCTTGCCTTGCTCGCCAACGCGAATCGATCTCCTGGCAAGCAACAAACAACGTTAAGCTTCGTCGCCTTGATTATCCCCTATTTTAGCCACATAAAACCAGAGGGAAAATGCATCATTATGCATTCAAACATTGTCAACAAGCAATTACCCGCAACTCTTAAGTTGCCCACTCAAAAACCATCCAAAACATATCGAAACCATCCTCAAACACTTCCAAAACTCAACTTAGCCATAATATAACGATTCAACCCAAGAAACATCATCAATTAACATCTAAAAACCATTTACCAATATCCTTTTACTGCCAGCAACTACACAGCCACCATAACTCCACAAAAACACAAATCTAACAACCTAATAATCAAGGATTCAAGAAGATTTGGGATTCCAATGTTAAAAATGGCTTAACAACATTATAAATCATCCAATATATGTTTTAAATCAATGCTCAATACTAGAAAATAGATCCAATACGAATTTTCCACAATTTCATCAATTAAACCCAATTAAATCACTTAATCATTGTAAATATATAAAATTAGATTATACATAATAAATCAAGGATCAAATACTTAGGAATATTAGTAAAGAACCATCAATAGAGGAGAAGAATGAACCTTACCTTTATTGTGTGATTTCCCCCTGAATTGATTGATTAAAGCTAAAAAAACACAATATTTCAATGAGGTTTTGTAAATCAAAGGTAAAAAAACATTTATAAATCAAGAATCCGAGTAAAAAGATCTTTCACCTCTGAGATTTGATGAAAACAAGAGTGTTTGGCAGAAAACAAGTGAAGAGAAAAGTTTACGTCAAATTTCTTTAAAACCAATAACTAACTTTTATTAACAAAAATCCCTTTTAATTACCTTTAAAAGCATATGTTAAAAAGTCTTAATTGAAGGGAGAAACCACCAACAAAAACTTGGTAAAATAGCTCCTTAAAGATTCTAAGAATTTGATCCTTTACAATTTAGTCACCTTTAAAAATAGTTTTGAAAAATTACATTTTAGTCACTAACCAAGATGTCACCCTTACAAATCCCTTTTTCCAAAATTGATTTCACCAATATTTTTCATATTTTAAAATATGATTTTAACCATTTTCCCATATTTTTATCTTCTGCAAAAATATTTACTCCCGAATCTAACTCGAATCCCTAACTCGGTCTACTAGACCTTCTAACAAGCCTCAAAATTGCTAGTCCCAAAATTGAGGCCTTACATTTTGGCTCCAGGAAGAGAGTGGCAGACTTTGGTTCTGGTGGTGGTCAGTCCAAAAGGCACCGTGATGGTCGAGATGGTGTTGGTCGAAGATCATATGGGCAGAACACCCAGGTTCAGACAACGCATAATGCTTGTGGGGCTTGTGGATCAAGGGATCATGTGAGGGAGGAATATCAACGTTTGGCCATAGAGGGGCAGACTCCTGCAGTTGTGGCTGTGAATTCTTGTTGGAACTATGGGTTGATAGATCACATGAGACGAGATTATCCTTTGCTTGCTAGAGGTAGTCAGGCATCCGCTCATGTTGCTGTACCACCGAGGGGCCGTGGGCACAGCTGAGGTACCTTCCAATGGAAGGAGGAGGGACAAAGGACTATAGTACATACCGTGGCAGCTCGTCTTGAAGATGGTAGACCAGCGAGGATCTATGTTCACCGCGAGGGGAGGAATGACACGGACGTGATAGCATGCACTTTTACCTTGCAATCTATGTCATTGTTATCTTTGATAGATTTTGGTTCCACGCATTCCTACGTTTTGCATGAGCAAACACATTTGCTTGGTATACAGGTAGAAATGCTTGATGTTGTTATGCAAGTGACAAGATATTTTAGAGAAACGGTCATTACGAGGAAGTTGTATCGGAGATGTCCCTTGATGGTTCAAGGACATGTGTTTGCGGGTAATCTAATAGAGGTATCGTTCCATGGTTTTGACGTGATTTTGAGTATGGATTGGTTGTTCGAGCATCGAGCTGTAGCTAATTTGGAGACCAAGAGGGTTTCGTTGAAGCTCGTTGATGATTATGAGGTAGTAATTGTGGGTGAAAATGTAAAATTCTTATCCAATATGGTTTTGGCCATAGAAGCGCGTAAGTTGCTTGGTTGTGGATGTAAGGCCTATGTAGCCTATATTATGAATCCAAATGTGGAAAAAGTATGGACCAAGGATACCCGTACTGTTTATGACTTTTCAAGCATGTTTCTGGAAGACTTACCTGGTTTGCCACTAGATAGGAAGGTGGAGTTTTGTATCGAGACATACGCTAATTCAACTCCGGTGTCGATTACACCATATCGCATGGCACCAATGGAGTTGAAAGAGTTGGAGACAGAACTTTAGGAGCTGTTGGATCATGGTTTCATCTGGCCTAGTGTTTCTCCCTAAGGAGCACCAGTGTTGTTTGTAAAGAAGAAGGATGGCACCTTGAGGATGTGTATTGACTATCAGTAATTGAACAAGTTGACGATATAGAACAAGTATCCCTTGCCGTGGATTGATGATTTGTTGATCAATTTTGAGGTGCACGGTGTTTTCCAAGATCGATTTGAGATCTGGATATTATCATTTAAAGGTTAAGGATAAAGATTTATTGAAGACTACTTCCGTATGAAGTATGACCATTATGAGTTCTTGGTGATGTCGTTTGGGCTACCAAATGCACCTGCAACATTCATGGATATGATGAATAGGGTGTTCCATGAATTTTTGGATCAGTTCATAGTAGTGTTCATTGATGATATTCTTGTGTACTCTCGTGCTGAAGGGGATCATGATCAACACATGCGGATTGTGATGCAGACTTTGTTGGATAATCAGCTTTACGCTAAGTTAAGCAAGTGTGAATTCTAGATTAGGGAAGTGGTTTTCCTAGGACATGTGGTTTCAGCTAAAGGTATCCGGGTTGATCCTAAAAAGGTTGAGGCAGTTGTGAGTTGGAAGTAACCGAAGTGAGTATCGAAAGTCTGTAGCTTCTTGGGTTTGGCGGGTTATTACTGTCATTTCGTGGATGGGTTTTCAAGGGTTGCTACTCCGTTAACCAAGTTGTTGCAAAAGGATGTACGGTTTGAGTGGACAAAGGCTAGGTAGCAAGCTTTCGAAAAGTTGAAGGAAGCTTTGACACAAGCTCTAATCTTGATTCAACATGAGTCAGGGAAGGAGTTTGTGGTTTATAGTGACGCATTCTATGTTGAGTTGGGGTGTGTGTTGATGCAGGAAGGGAAAGTGGTAGCCTATGCATCGAGGCAGTTGAAGGTTCATGAACGCAACTACCCTACGCATGATCCTGAGCTAGCTGCGGTAGTGTTTGCGTTGAAGATTTGGAGGCATTACCTCTATGGCGAAAAGTGTGTTGTATACACTGATCATAAGAGTTTGAAGTATTTGATGATCAAAAGGAGTTGAATCTCAGGCAACATATATGGTTGGAGTTGTTGAAGGATTATGATTTGACCATTGAGTATCATTAGGGAAAGTCAACGTTGTGGCTGGTGCTTTGAGTAGAAAGGCAGTTGTGGAGTTAAGAGCCATGTTTGCAAGGTTGAGTGTGACTCGTGATAGAGGATTATTGGCCGAGTTGTAGGTGAAACCATCACTGACATGTTGATAAAGGAAAAGCAACCATATGATGAGGCGTTGGTGCCGCATGACAAGGATATTATGGATGGAAATCCTACATATTCTTTAATAATGATGGGCTATTGTGCTTTAAGGAGCGGATAGTGGTTCCTAATGACATGGAGTTGAGATGGATGATTTTGACTGAGGCACATGCTAGTCCTTTTGCTATTCATCTCAGTAGTACTAAAATGTATCAGGGGTTGAGGAAGGAGTACTATTGGGTGGGTTTGAAAAAGGACATAGCTGATTTTGTTGCTAGATGTATTGTGAAAGCTGAGCATCAATTTCCTTCCGGGTTATTGCAATCATTGAAAATTCTGGAGTGGAAATGGGAGATGATCACCATGGATTTTGTGTCAGGGTTGCCTTTGACACCGACTAAAAAAGATTTCATTTGGGTGATTGTTGATCGGTTTTCGAAGTGTGCACATTTTCTACCAGTGCATATGACGTACTCTTTGGATAGGTTGGCAGATTTGTATGTTGCTGAAATTATGAGATTGCATGGGGTACCTAAGTCGATTGTTTCGGACAGGGATTTACGGTTTACAGCGAGGTTTTGGAAATGTTTGTATCGAGTCTTGGGTACTCATTTGAGTTTTAGTACATCATATCATCCTCAGACAGATGGTCGGTCTGAATGTGTGATTCAGATCTTGGAGGATATGTTGAGATGTTGTATCATTGAGTTCCAAGGAACATGGGAAAGGCAGTTAGTTACCTTTGGTTGAGTTCGCGTACAATAATAGCTATCAAGTAGGTATAAAGATGGCACTGTATGAAGCCCTGTATGGTAGGAAGTGTTGTACACCTTTGTGTTAGGCTGAGGTGGGGGAAAAGTATGTTTCCATGCCTTATGTGTTGAAAGAAACGGATGAGAAAGTAAAAATAATATGCGATCGGTTAAAAGAGGCCTCTGATAGGCAGAAATCCTACATGAATTTGAAGCGTAAAGAGGTTGAGTACGTTGTTGGTGAGAAAGTTTTCTTGAAAGTTTTGCCTTGGAAGAAGGTGATACGTTTTGTGTGTAAAGGAAAGTTGAGCCAGAGGTTTATTTGACCGTATGAGGTGCTGGAACGCATTGGTCCTATACCTTATCGGTTGAGGTTCCCTTCTGAGTTGGAGAAGATTCATGATGTGTTTCATGTATCCATGTTGTGAAGGTATCGCTTGGATCCGTCGCATGTTATGCCAGTTGAGGATGTTGAGTTGCGACCGGATTTGTCTTATGAGGAGGAACCAGTGGAAATCCTTGACTACAGTAGTAAAGATTTACGTTGTAAGATGATAGAGCTTGTTAAGGTGTTGAGGCGCCATCACGGTGTTAAGGAGGCCACATAGGAGTGTAAGGCGGACATGGTTGCCTAGTTTTCGCATCTGTTTCCCTCAGGTAAATTTTGAGGATGAAAATTCTTAAAATGAGAGTTGTAGGGCCTAGGAGTTGTCCAATTCTGTAACCCCCTCGACTCGGCCTAGTCGCAAGACCAAACCGAACGAGCTACATTAGTGCCTGAATTATTTACATGTCATCACTCCTTAATAAATTGAGATGCAATTAGATTTGATACAGAAATAGAGGTTAGTATAAATATTGGTTTATGGAATTAAAGAATTAAGGAATAAGAAATTTCATTAATTGAAGTTTCGAGAAGAAAATAGGGAAGTAATATCCGTAAACATTTAGAACAGGTACACATTGAAAATTCAAGGATGAATTTTCTTAATGGGGAGGAATTGTAATATCCCAAATTTTGGCTAGTGACCAAAATGTAAATTTTGAAAGTTTAGGGGTTAAAGTATAAACATTGGAAAAGTTTAGGGACTAAAGTGTAAATTTCCCCAAAAAGTGATTTTATTTAGTATAAGGGTGAATCCGATCGAAATAAGAACCTTGATATCAGTTTTGAGAATTAAGATATAGTAGAAGGTATCGAATTTGGATTGAATAAAATTGTTAAGCGTGCACAGGCCAGGAAAATATTAGGATGGGTGACCTTCGGGAAGTTCCCATAAAAGTGTTCCTGATTGAAAAGTTGGACTCAGTAAGAGTACAGAATATTTGTATGGATTTACGATGAAGGATTTCTAAGAGAAATTCTACTCTTTGAAGATTTTCGATAATTATTGGGATAATAGACTGAGTTAAGAAAATTCAGTCTAAGACTTTAGGAAAAGAATTTTTTAAGATGATAGTGTTCATTTTCCGAATATGGAAATATGGAATTTTTGGAATAAATCTGGTAGCTTGGTAAAGGTGAAATTGCAGTAAAAGTATTTTAGGAATATCGGGAAATCGAATCGAACTTAAATTTTCGAGGTTATTCCATAAGCCATGGAAAAGATATAAAATAATATTTAAGGAATTGTGACTGGTTGGGAATGAACTATTTTAGTTAGATTGTAATGGAATGACATTTTTGAAGTAATCTAGTAAATAAAAATTAGTTAGAGGGCAAATTGGTCATTTAGCCCCAATGGCTTTTTTGAAATATTTAAAAAGTTACAAGGGCTTTTTTGGAAGAAGGAAATGGAAGAGTAAATCTTGGCCCTTGATTAATGATAAGATCAATCTCAACCGATGGATTAAAAGGGTATTTTAGTAATTTCACTATTTAAAAGAATTTAAAATTCATTTAAAGATACATGTGGCATATATTAATAAATGGCCAAGGTGAGTGCATTTCTAAATGTTTGCATTACATTGAAAATGGCATTGCATTTCTCTATAATACATGATACATTACTCGACATGGCAAGCTTGAGGGAATACTAGGTACGAATTATTGTTTGCATAAATGATGATGCATTATGCATACATAAAATATGGATAATGACAAGAATAAAATGAATCACGATACACCTAGGGATCTACGCCTATAGTGCAAATGAACTAACAAGGTGTTTATATAAGGAGCAAAGAGGGTCCTTATATGAGGCGCAAAGAGCGTCCTCTTGAGTACGTACTCTTTACATGGAACTACGGTGCAGATGGGCTACGAGGTTTCCATGGGCCTCTAGCCAGACAATATGATAATAATAACTAGAAGTTACATGTTACATGACAGAGAAGTACATGACATACATGACATAATACATGTTATGCAAATGATGGCATAAAGAAAGCATTATTATGTTCAAGTACATGATATGCAAATGATGGCATAATGAAAGCATGATTATGTCAAGGTATATGTTATGTGAAGGATTACATGAAGAAAGCAAGAATATGTTAAAAGACATGTTATGCAAATGCTTACATGATAATAATAGAATGTTGAAAGCATGGCTATGATAAAGATTACGTTATGTAAATGACTAATTGATGATCATGAAATATTGATTGCATGTTTCTATGACAAAACCGATAGATGACAGGAATTATGATTGAAAACATGTCTATGTTAAAGAATATTTGTGCATATGATTACTTGATGAATATAGAATGTTGAAAATATGATTATGTTTAAGAATATGACATGCACATGAATACTTGATGATTATGTAATAATGTTAGTATGATTCTATGCTAGGTAGATTAATGATATAAATCATATTTGGACATGCTTGCCATTTTACAAAACATGTACTGCACTTTTCATATGATATATTGTAATGCATTATTTCATGTCTAGATTAATGAGATTAATTGCCTCACTAAGTTCGTACTTAGCGTGTGTTTTATTTCACAAGTAGGTTCTCTGAAAATAGACTAGCAAGGAGGAGCTGTTAATTGGGAAGATCAAGTTACTATCTGTAAGTACAATACATACATCTTTAACGTAATTTGATAGACTAGTGGCCATGCAATATTTTAAGTGGTTAAACTATTTTGTAAGTCTAAGTTTATAACGTATTTATACTTTGTCATGGAAGTATGGACTTAGAGAAAAAGTTTGCTATTAATAATTATGACTTTTGACGTAGTTAAATGATGTTTAACCCTGATCGCGTAAAAATTTGAAAATCAAGAATGGGTCTAGGCAGTGTACATAGTTTTCACCCTACATTATATTTTTATTTCAATAACTCAATTATGAATTTTACAATCAATTCAGGGTCAAAACTATCTGCAATAGACTGACATAGTTTTAATTCAAAACCGAGAAAGGGTTAAACTGCAAGATGAATTTTGGTATAAGAATAAAATTACAAGTCAAGATTTCTTCCAATGACTCTGAACATCTTTAATGTGTATTCGGCTTACGAGTATACATTAAGGGTGTTACAGAAAACCATGCACTTAAAACTTTCAAAAACTAGCATATTAAACCATATGCAACATGTGTCACTAACAATCAACAAATCCCATTGCTAAACCTCAACTTAAGCTTTCCTATGCATAACAAACCATATGCAAAGCTTAAAGATTAAACATGTATAAATCACATTATACAACATAAACCGTTATATGGCACATCAACAGTTATATTGGCTTACAAGCGATCATTAACCAAGTTCCATTAACAAAAATAGTTCATTGGATACACGGATTCAACAAGTGTCCTCACACCATTTCAAGCCATCTCAACCGGAATAGCGATACAATCACAATCGCGGTACATTACAACCGAGAACACTTACAACCCACGGGGACACTAACCCCAACCCTCAGTTAGATGCTTAATCCACTAACAGGAGTTTACGGTACCATATAAACCCTCGACTGTTAGGGTACTTGGATGGATGATTCGGTACACCGTATAAAATCCCCCGACATCCAAGGCAACACTTTATAGTGCACTATCCATCCTATGGCCGGCCAACTATATCCGATAAAATTTTTAAACCACATCACTTGCCAATATAATCCACAATTAACAACATACCTCAGTGTTTTTATACGCATTAAACCAAACATTTTTCCAAAGCAACAAACCATGCTTTTCAACAAGTATTTCCACATACTTACAAGGATCACTTACCATGTGCATCCTTCAACATTTCATGATTAAAAACAATATCTCACATACTTTAAATCATGCTTATACAGTGGGTACCATGTAATTCAAAACAAGTGCATAAAACATTTCATAAAAGCACGAACGAGAGAGAAAACCACTTTATACTTACTTCTGAGTATAAACCAGCATTTCAAGCTAAGTTTAAACTCCCATAAACCACCTTTAAACCATTTCAAAGCTGAAATCCGCGTTCTCACTCACCGATACGCGAAACCTCAATTCGCCGAAGCAAATTCAAGCGTCCAAAACCTCCAAAGCTTCATTGATAGCTTCTGGACCAGCCTCCCCTGTTTTAACCACACAATAATAGAGGATTAATGCATCTCAATGCATTCAAATCACTGCAGCAATATTCCTCACAAACATCAACAATCCTTTCACAATTACCCAACCACAACAACCGAAATAATCATCTAACTCTTTCTAAACACAACCCAGCCACAAACTATCAATCTAACACTTCCACTAACATCAATAGACACTTAAAAATAGAATTACATCATCCTTATATCTCCAGCAACTAAGAAGCCACCACAACACCTCAAATATACAAATCTAACAACCTAAATAATTAGGGATTCAAGGAGTTTCGAGATTCCAATGTTAGAAACAACTTATCAACGTTATAAAACATCCAATACGTGTTTAAAATCAATCCTCAACACTAAAAAATAGATCCAATACGGATCTCCCTCAATTTCATCAATTAAACCTAATTTAATCAAATAATCATCAAAAAAACATAAAATCAGATTATAAATCATAAATCAAGGATCAAATACTTGGGAATATCAATAAAAAACCATTAAATAAAGGAGAAAAACAAACATTACCTCTATTGTGTGATTTCTCCCTCAATTGATTGATTAAAGCTTTAAAAACATAAGATCTCAATGAGATTTTGTAAATCAAAGATGAAGAATCATTTATAAATCAAGAATTCAAGAAAGTAGATCTCTCGCCTTTGAAATTTGATGAAAACAAGAGTGTTTGGCAGAATAGAAGTGGAGAGAAAAGTTGAGAGAAAAGTTTAAGTCAAATCTTATAAAAATGAATAACTATCTTTTAATATTAAAACTCCTTTTTAATTAGTTAATAAAGTACATGTTAAAAACCTTAATTGAGGGAAAAACCAGCAACCAAAACTTGGTAAAATAGCTCTCTAAGGATTCTAAGAATTTGATCCTTTAGAAACTAGTCATCATTTAAAATAGTTTTCAAAACTTACATTATGGTCACCAACCAAAATGTCTCCCATCCAATTTCTGATTTCTAAAATTGATTTCACCAAAATCATTTATATAATAAATAATGATTTTAACTATTTTTCCATATTTTTAACTCACTCAAAAATATTTATTCCCAAATCTAACTCGAATCTCTAACCTGGTCCACCAGAACGTCCAAATAGCCCTTAAACTACTAGGCCCAAAACTCAAGGCGTTACAAATTGGTTTAGACAGTCCGTTGGACTGGATTAGAGGATTCGAGTCTGTTTCAGGATTTAAATTGGATTAAATATTTTTGGATGCGATAAAAATATGGGAAAATTATATAAAATCATGATTTATTATGGATATGATTTTGATGAAATCAATTTTACAAAAGGGGTCTCGAAAGTGGACATTTTGGTTAGTGACCAAAATGCAAAGTTTCAAAACTACTTCTAGTGACTGTTTTGAAAAAAAGTCAAAACTTTGAATCTTCAAGGAGTTATTTACCCAAGGGTCTAATATCAGGCTTTTCCCCTTAATTAAACATTTAAATGATTTTTAAATATAATAAATGGCTTGGGGAAATAATTGGATAATAAAATCATTAAAACAAACTTTATGTAACTACCTTTTTACAAAAAGATTTTCTCTCCAATTCTCTCCAGCCAAACATCTTTTCTCTCTTAAAATCTTGAGGCAAAATTCTCTTTTAATCAATCTTTTAATTTCATTTGAGTTTATAATGGTTTTCTAACAAAATAAACTTGATTTCTTATTGTTTTGGCTTTAGAAATCACCTAATTAAGGGGGGAAAGCTGTCATTAGAGGTGAGGTCATTCTTGTCCTCTAATACAAGGTTCTTTATTGAAGTTCCCAAGTTATTGATCCTTTATACATGTTTTCTAACTTGATTTGATGTTTTAATTGTGGAAAATTAATTAAATTGCGGTTTAATTGATTTAATTGAAGGATTTCCGTATAGGTTCGGTTTTGCTAGGTTTTTTTATTTTAATCATAATTTTGATGTTGAATAATGTTAATAAATGGGTTTTAACATTGGAATCCCGAAACTACGTGAATCTCTAATTTTCTAGGTTGTTAGTTATGCGCTTTTTTGGAGTTGTGGTGGTTAATTGAATGCTGGAGATATAAGGATGTTAGTGATGTGTTTTTAGATGTTGATTGATGTTAATTGATGTGTTGAAATGTTAGGTTGTTGTTGGATTAAGTTTGGAAGGGGTTTGTTGTTAGTTTTGGGTGTTGTGGAGGGAAATTGGTTAAAGGATGTTGATGTTTAGTGTTGTTATGATGTTGATTGCATTTTGATGCAAATTACCTCTGTTTTATATGGATAAAAGCATGGGAAGTTGGTCCTCAAGCTTGAACATTAGTTTTGAAAGCTTTGGAGGTGTGATTGTTGCATTGGCAATCGAGGCTTTGTTAGTCAGTGAGTGGAAACATGTTTTATCATTGGAAAGGTTTGAAAGTTGTGTTTGGGAGTTTAGATCAAGCATGAAATGCTGGTCTAAGCTCAGAAGTAAGTAAACGATGGTTTCTTTCTCGAACTCGGTTTGGCTAATTGTTTGATTAACTTGTTTTATATGGTTTAATTACTCACTATATATGCATGTTTTGAGCGTTGTTTAATGCTGGAAATTGGTTTCAAAATGTTGATACTGCATTTGGAAGTAATGCATGATTTGTAAATGTTTATGAACATTGGTTAATGCAAGGTTTATTGCATTGGTTAAATGATTTTGATAATGCATATGAAAATAGTGAGTTGTTGATGTTAGAATGGATTATATTGGCAAGTGATGTTTTGAAAAGGTTCGTAAAAGAAATCATATATAGTTGGCCGGCCATGGGATTGATAGTGCACTATAAAAAGGCACCTTGGATGTTGAGGGGTTTATATGGTGTACCGAATACTCTATCCAAGTACCCTAACAGTCGAGGGATTTATGTGTACTGAAGACTCCCGTTAGTGGATTAAACATTGTACCAATAAGTGGTGTTGAGGGGTTTATGTGTACCAAATACTCCACCATGGGTGTCACAAGGGTGGAGGGGTTTATGTGTACCGAATACTCCCGCTTTGTGTTACCGGTATCCGTGTATTCGATGTTATGTTTTGTAAAGTGGAAACTTGGTAAATGATCAATTGTAAGTAATATAATTGTTTATGTATCATGAGATCGATTATGTTGTTTAATGTGGTTTAAACATGTTTACTCTTTAAGCCTTGCATTAGTAGTATTAATGGGAAGGCTTAAATTGAGGGTAGCAAATGAGATTTTGTTGTAGAATCCATGATACATGTTGCATATGATTTAATGTGCTATTTTGGTAATGTTAAGTGCATGTTTCTGATAAGGCATGATGTTACGATGATGTTATTAAAGAGTTCTGAAAAGTGGTCTCCAAAGATATGTAAAATGGTTTAACTTCCATTGATGATGGTTGTTTGAGCATCCCTCACTAAGCCTAGTGTGCTTATGCTCTCTTTTCCATCAATGCCGAGAATTAAGGTTTGAGGAAGCCAGAAAGCAATGAAAGGGATTCTAGAGACTCGTTTTCAAAGTACGGTTTGGAACGTTGAAAAGTAGTGATAACGGCAATGTGTCGTTTGGTTTTGAGAGAGTTTTTAATGAACTCCTTGTTGTAGCAAGCTTAGATTATTGTTTTGGACTTGTAATAAGTTTTAAGTGGTTGATTGGTGATTAGTATTATGATTTGAAAGTGGTTTAGGAAGCATCCCTCTATATTTGGTGTTGGAGTATGCTAGGTTGCCTTACATGGTTGATATGTTGATGTTGAAATATGTTGTTGATGTTATATGATGTTTAGCTAAGTGTTGATGTTGTTTGAAACGAGCCAAAGTGTCACATGTTGGACCTAGGGGTCATTACAAGGCTCTACGTATTAGTATGAGTACCTCAGGATTGGTATGCGGGGTCCTATTGGGGCTCAAAATATCGAATTATAGCTACGGGTACCAGTACGCCTAGCCATCGTATTGGAACTCCTTAAGGAAATTGAAAACATGTTCTGGTACACGAGTTTGAGGATCGGTACGACTCCTTCAATTTTAACATATCGTACCAATATGCGGGGTACCGTATTAGTACACATGTTGGTTACTAGAATTCTGAGTTTTGAGAAAACGAGAAGGGGATCGGTACGGGTCAAAGTTGTACCGGTACGGGTTGGTCAACACACCGTATCGGTACGAGCCTTAGTGTATCGATACGCTATGTCATTAAGTCTGTTATACCATATCGGTACGTGACTCTTCTATATCGATATGCCCTGATGAATTTGTGTTATTATATGCTGAAGTTTGGAAAGTTTACAATTTGGTCCCTGATTATTACGAATGCAATTGTTTTGGATTAGAATTAAACCTGCAAGCATGAAACTGAATTAATCAAAGGTTGATAATCATAATTGTTATTAATGCCATGTGTTTTGCAATATTTACATTTTGGTCCCTTATATGGATTCTTGAATAGGTAGACCCTGAATTGTAATCTAAATTAAATGTAAACGTT